>JANUWF010001643.1:2790000-3990000 GCA_026120185.1 Voacanga thouarsii
GCTCCCCTACCGATGTATTTTTACATCCTACAACTTCGGCAGATCGCTTAGCCCCGCTCATCTTCGGCGCAAGAGTGCCCGATCAGTGAGCTGGACTTCTCAAGCAGTAATTCCTACATGTGGCCGTGAGATACTAGCCCCTACTATTAGAAGTGTTGAATCCTTTATTGATCCTCTCAACTACTTTTGTTTAGCTCACAATGTATCGAATATCCATCCCATAGGCGGCCCTCGATCTGGCTCCAAAGATTGGAATCAAAGAACAAAGCTCAGTAAACAAAGTGCCTTAGAGATCTAAAGTCTAAGGATACTTGCACGTTTGCTATATTGAAATTATATCACTAGTACTAAATAGTTATCCATGTGATTATCTTATAGCTAGGTCATCCAATGTACTTATTTCATTAACAAGCATACATGTGTTAACTTTGAATATCTTAATACTCATGGATATGAGAACTACCACCTGATCAAATCAGGAAGTCTAATATATGTTAGCCTTAATGCATTAATGATGTCCTATCTCATTAATACTATGACTATGGACTATTTAAGTACTAACACTATGCAGTATAGTAGAAATCTCATATCATGATCTCTATCATGATTTTCTTAACATAGTGTTGGATTAGGGACTTTATCGAACAGTTATTTTACATAAACGTAAACAAAAGAAACTGTGAGATAAATAATATCTTTTATTAGAATAAAATGTGTCATATACAATGTATAAGTAATTGCCTCTAGGGCATAACACTAACATTATATCCACTGCCTTAAGCTTGCACTTAAGGATTTTCAACTAGATTTTATTCACCAAACTTAAAGGTATCAATCTACACAAAATAAAAGATAGGATCACCACACTTGGTTTTCTAAAACCTCTCAATCAATCAACAAATCAAGGTTCATCCCAAATGGGTTTTACACCACAACCTTGATACACAAAAATGATTGAAGATAAATGAAACAAAAGTGGCTCACTTCTTTGAGTAGATACGCACTAAGAATAGGCACAAATACTTTTCCCTTTTAGACACAATTTGATTTCATTTTGAAGCACTTTGATAAAGGAGATTTTTGCTTTCTAAAGAGCAAGAGTGTTTCTTAGAAGGGTAGGACAAAAATCTGCTATCAAATTGAGTTTTGAAGCCCAATATAGAGTCATAAAGTAGAGCACTAACGGCTATAAAATGGCAAGTTTTCACTGTCAAATTTACTAGAATTTTAGACTCATGTTTTATACGCTGTTGCATCCATAAGATAAGTCTAAATTGGTACTTTTTCAAGTAGAATCGATTTGATACTATTCACGGAGTTTTAGACGTAGTTTCTGGATGTAAGGTCACCCAGAATGCTCAATCTAAAGTTCTTAGGATTTTACCTTGAAATCTTTTGTTTTAGTGCTTTACGGTGGAATTAAATTGAATTAAAAAGTAAAGAAGATATAGGAATATTCACATAGAGATACCTTGACAAGGATTCCTAGTCTAAGGTTCTTCCATAACGGATTCTTTATCTGCAATCTCTCAAGCTTGATCTTTTTATTGATTTTCCATTTTTGGATTCTATTGCTTCAAGAGTTGTGTAGTAATCCAATTTGTAGGCATTGGAAGACCCGAGGTCAAACTATTGGGAAATATGCCCTCTTAGACTAGGTTTCTGATGTAAATATCGAATGTTTTAATAAAATAATTTGTTTTCAGAAATTATTTGTGAATTTACCTTTTATTTGTGTAGAATTTCATTTGAAAAAGACCCATTGTGTTTGAATAAGTAATCACGTGAATGGTGGTCTTTCATAGCAAGGTATGGATCACGGATTATTTAACACATAAACATTTGTTCTTAACCAATTGCTAAGAATGCGAATCTCATCATGTTTAGATTATTATGTTATGAATTCCAAATAGGGGAATGGCTTACCTTTATCCAGTGAGTAGTCCACTCACTTCATGACATAAGCATATTTTTGAATACGTAGAACAGGACCTGTAGTAGTGGTTTCTTAAAGTACTATTTAGTAGAAACTAAGACTACTACTGCTACAATATAGACTAATATTATACGGCTTGAGTATGAGTTGGCGGTCTTACAAAGCTGGAAGCATGTACTTTGATATACTTTAGTTGAGGTACTATCATAGAACTAATATACTTGTATATTGGGTATATGTAGCTAGTTAGTTAAGACAGACTTCTCCATGATAGTTTCTATACAATATTGCCCTTTGTGGTTGTCTAAACGATCAAAATATCCAGGGCCCTAGTAAACATAACTTGGATGTTTACTTTAGGGTAGCTCCCTTGGAAAGCAGAAACACTCCAAGGAGTCACGGATCATTGGACTAGAAGCCTAAGGATGGTAGATGTAACACCCCTCTACCTAGGCCAGCCAGAGCCAGGGATGTTGCCCTGTCCAAATGACAATGGGTCTTTATAACTAGGTTACACAAATGAAATAGCGGAATATAAATGATACTTGAACTCAAAATTTATTACATCACAAAATAAATATCAATCCAAGGATAAATTCCAAAAATACCAAAAATAAATCTGCAATAAAAATTTATCCACTCTCATCTCTCCAAAACATTACACAAAAATAAATCATCAGAAAATCTTCCAAAGCAGGCATAATCTAGCTACTCATCCCCACAGCAGGATCGACCTGAAATTATGGTAAAACGGGTGATGAGACAAAAATCTTAGTAAGTCCGTGTGTGCTTTGGGTGTTCAGTGAAATCAGTTCGTGGGTGCAAAGTATGAAATCTTTACAAAAGAATTACTGGCAAGCAATAAACATTAGTCAAAAGCAAGAGTGGTGTTTTAGCTTCTCCAAGCATACAAAATCAATAAAATCAACCACTCGAAATAAATGATTATGGGTTAGCACACGTTGGGCCACATAACCGGTCAGAATGCCGACACTTTGTGCAAACTAACAACAGGTAGGTTGTGAAACCCCGGTCAAAACCAACCTTAGAGTAAGGGGGTTGGGATGCATATCATATTTTATTTCATGGTTAAATATATTTTCATATGATTTTTATGTGTTTTGGATTTGGGTTTTATTGTCTTGAAGTCTTGTTGGTGAGTATTGTGTGAGATGGGCAAGATGGTAATTTTTGTCCCGAGGTGAAAATGGGGAGATAGCCTGTGGATTGAATAGAAAATAATTTTCTAGTGAAAATATCAACAAGAGTTGTTGTGGTGTAGTGGTTAGAGCTTTGGAATTAATTCTTGAGGTCTTGGGTTCAAATTCCATCATAGAAGCTTTAGCTAGATTAAATTTTATTTTTGCTTAGTGGAGGAAATTTCGGTCTTAGGAGCTTAGAGTAAGGTAGGGATGATGTCCTCAGAGAGACATGCTAGGAGTATTCTCATTCCACTCTTTTGCCCTACTCGAATTTCCTAAAGGGAATTCTTGTTCCCTTGATCTTTGGTTTTCCTTAAGTTTCAACTTCTTAGTTTGATCAAGATGTTCTATCTATTTTCTTTTCAGAAATTTCAGTAAAATGATATAATCTTGTGGGATCAAAATGCCCTAGTAAAAGGCTTCTCATGGTCTGAAAAATGTGGAAGAATGGTGGGAAATTCCAAGGGGAAAAATCCCTCTAGTAAGCTTGCTGAAATTTCACTCTAGACTAGTTCATCTTCCTTCATGGCATGAGCTGGAATTTTCCAGCTTGTTGTACTTTCAAAATGTCAAAATTTTTAGCTAAAATTCCCTCCCAAATGCTGCCAAAAAATGGTCTTTAGGATCAGTTTGAAACCTGAAAATTCTTGACCAATTTTGGACTGCTCAAAGCTGGAGCAAAACAGGAAAAATTTCTGTACGAAAAACAGTTTTGAGAGTCCAAAACCAAGCTGTTTTCTTCCAGATCTTGTTCAGTACCTTAGCCATGTTTTTCCTTCATGAAGAAGGCTAGAAACCAGCCTTGAATACCCCTGAAATTCCCTTGAAAACTCGCTGCAAATTAGCTGGAAGTGGCAGCCGAAATTCTGCCCAGAAAAATTCCTGTTCAGCGAAATGCTGGGCAGTCCAAAGTTCCAGCTTTGTTTCCTATTTTTCTTCTGGCTGAAACACCAACCTTAATCTGTCAAAACCTTCCTTAAACCTCCATTAATAGAGCTCCATTGCTTCCCTCAAGTTTCTGCACGAAATTCAGCAATGGATGTCCGAAAATCTCTCCAACAAATCCCTGCAATTTAGCTTGATTGGTTTCCAAAATTCCACCCATCCGTGTTTAGCAACCTTCCATAATATCTTACTCAAATGACCAGACATCTTCTTCATCATTGTGCACCTTAGTTTCGGCCACCATAAGCCACCTTGAATCAGCTTTAATTCCTCAGAAAAGCTGCTCAACCAGTCGGCCATAGGAGACCTTCAAAGCTCTCCAAATTATCAAGATATCCTAAAATATTTAGTTTCCAAATTCACTTCCAAAAAATATTCTCCAAGGATTGTGACAACTAACCCTTCCTTTTCTCTTCCAAATCAGAGAAACAACTCCTAAACCCTACAGAAATTCGGCTAGCCCTATCCTCACAAAAATTTGGCAGCTGTACAAGAACAACCTCTCGAAATCTCTCAATCTCCAAGAACACACACACTACACCAAGAACACCTACCTCTTCCCTACACTTAATACCCCTCCAAACCATCTCAAATCCTCTAAAAAACTTCCAGATTTGACCTACTCACTGCTGTGAGTCCATCAACACCATTATTAACATCAAACTCCTCAAATCATCTTACTACTTCGGATCAAAAGCAGAAATTTCTGTGAAGGACAAGAACATCTTCAAGGTAAATTCACCCTATCAACTTCATCTTCTCCAAACATGATCTCTAGTGAGAACCTATGTGAAAAAACATAGTAACGATCTCTTCTTCTTCTTCTTCTTCTTCTTCTTCTTCTTCTTCTTCTTCTTCTTCTTCTTCTTCTTCTTCTTCTTCTTCTCTCTCTCTCTCTCTCTCTCTCTCTCTCTCTCTCTCTCTCTCTCTCACGGCCGAAACTCCTCTCCCTTGGCCGAATGACTTCTTCTCCATAATCATGCTCTCGCCATCTCCTTTGGACAAAGTTAGACATCTAGGAGTTGACATCTACTCTAAACTCCTTCGAGGCATTCATCAATCAAGTTAGTACCATCAATCTTTCTTTTAAACTCTAGAATTATGTATCTAGGGTGATAATGATAATAGGTGGATGGTGATAGGATTTGAGTATATATATATATATATATATATTGTTGAGATTGAAGTATGAATATATGTATGATTGTGAAGGAGATGGGATTTACGCATGGAAGGATTGTCTTGGATGATTATATGATGATTTGAGGTTGATGCATGTCATAAGTAGTATATGTGGTGAAGTATGCTAGAGATTATGTTACATTTGGTGAATAGAGTTTATATTCATGATAGATTAATATTGAAGCCATGATCATGTTTATGTTAGTAGGGGTTAGATCATGTGTTGATAAATTGAGATCTATGCTTGTATGCATGATTTGGATGATTTGATGAATTAAAGGATTGTGTATGTAATGATTGTGGTTAGACATAGGAATTTGATTATGATCTGGTTGTCCCCAAACAAATTTTTACTTCATGAATAAAATATTCAATAAAATAATTTCTCTTAGTATTTTCGAAAGAAAAAAAAAAACCCTAGGAAGGGTAGATTTGGATTGTCATATATATAAAGGATATTTTAATTAAACAAATAATGATTTTTTCTAGAAAAATAATATATATATATATATATATATGTATGTATATATTACTTAATATAGTGAGACCAATTAAAGCCTTTAAAAAAATAATTGCAATTAGTAGAATATATATTACTAAAATTTTAACTATTATTTTCTAATCAAAACTCCTTAAGAATTTATTTAATATTGTTCAAGTGAGACTCATTAAATTTATTTTCAACTAATTTTAGCTATCAATTATTTTCTAACAACTAATTTTTTAATAAATCAATATTTTATTTAATACTACCTAGAACTCTTGACCAAATAAACTCTAAATTTTCCCTAACAAGATTTAAGCTTTCAACTTATTAAATTTATTTCTCAAACCATTAATTATTTTAACTAATTGTGCTAGGCTCAACTCTTAAACCTATTTACTTATTGTTTAACCTTAAAACTTGGGACACTAGGATCATGGTAGTAGTAAGTTGAGTCAATTTAAAATTAAGGAAGTAGTTTGTGGCTTGAAATTGATTGTGATTTGTATTTGCCCATGTGGGGTTAGGTCTGCCGTTGGAGACCTTGTTATTATGAGCAAGAATTAGGTAAGCTCCTGCATAAAACCTATTTGATGCAAAATGTTTATTATGGCAAGCCAAGTGTAGAGTGCATGGACACTCATTTATGTAAAGGTAATTGAGGGTTAAATCCTTTCTTATTTCAAACATTTGAATTATTTAAAAGCCAATGGGCAGATTTACTCAAACTCGAACTCTTTCTAAAACTGATTTTGTTAAAGACTTGGAAAACCCATAAATTGTCATTATCATGTGGAATAGTGTTTTGTTCATTTTATCCCAAGTGGGAAACGTCGTTGAGTACTCAATAAGGGTGGACTACTAGGACTAGTCTTTGAAGGGTTAGGGTAAGTCTCTCAGTAGGTGGCCACCTCCGAGGGGTGAGTCCTTCCCGGATAAGATGTCGATCCGAGTGAGTCGTGCCGGTCCGAGCTAGCGATTTGTTTTCGATCAAGTGATCGTGGTTTGCCGGAATGGACACCCGGTTGTTGTTTGGGTATAGAGAAGGAGGAGTATCTTGCCCGATGAGGCCGATCACCTACTTTTGTCGGTCTGCACAAAGTGTGGCATTCTGACCGGCGGTATGCACAAAGTGTGGCATACTGACCATCCGGTTGTGGGGCCCAACGTGTGGTAACTTATAATCCTTTCTTATGAGTGGTTGATTTTATTGATCATGTTTGGCTAGAATAGCTAAAACACCACTCTTGCTTTTGACTAATGTTTATTGCTTGCCAATATTTCTCTTATAAAGATTTCGCACTTTGCATCCATGAACTGCTTTCACTAAACACCCAAAGCACACACGGACTTACTGAGATTTCTGTCCCATCACCTTTTTACCATGATTTCAGGTCGATCCTGCTGTAGGGATGATTAGCTAATAGTATCTGCCTTGGAAGAGATTGTTGTCATTTAATTCCATGTATTTCTTTGGGGAGGCAAGAGTGGATAATTCTATTTATGGTTTTATTTTGGGAATTCATGGATTTATTCTTGGAGTTTTCTTTGGGTTGTAATAAATTTTTAAGTTAAAGTATTATTTTTATTCTGCAATTTTATTGGTGTGACCTAGTTATAAAGACCCAATGTCCTTTGGACGGGGCGACATCCCCGGCCATGGCGGGTCTAGGTAGCGGGGTGTTATATAGGTGATCGGCCTACCGGGCATGATACACCTCCTTCTCTATTCCCAACAATAACCGGGTGTCTATTCCGGCAAAACACAATCACTTGAATGAAATAAAACCAACTGCTAGCTCGGACCGGCACGACCTACTGGACTGACATATCATCCGGGAAGGACTCACCCCTCAGAGGTGGCCACCTACTGAAAGACTTACCCTAACCCTTCAAAGACTAGCCCTAGCAGTCCACCCTTATTGAGTACTCAACGTAACGTATCCCACTTGAGATAAATGAACAAAACACAGTTCCACTTGAACATGGCAATTAAGGGTTTCCAAAATCTTTGTCAAGAAACAGTTTTAAAAAAAGTTTTGAGTTTGAGTAAATCTGCCTATTAATTTTCAAATGAATCATTTATCGGAAATAAAACAGGAGACAACCCTCAATTGCCTTTACAAAAATGAGTGTCCATGCACTCTACATTTGGCTTGCCATAATTTAACACTTTTCATCAATCAAGTTTTATGCAGGAGCTGACCAGATCCTCGCTCACAACAATAGGCCTCCAATAGCTGACCTAACCCCGCATGGCAAAAACAAACCACAATCAATCTCAAGCCACAATCCGCTTCCTCAATATTAAATTAACTCCACTCACTACTATCATGATCCTAGTGTCCCAAGCTTTATGACCAAACAACAAGTAAATAGGTTTATAAGCTAAGGGTAATTTGATATTTAAAATAATTACTGTTTTGGGAAATAAGTACTAATAAGTTAAAGGTTTAAATATTACTAAGAAAATTAAGAATTTATTTGATGAAGAGTCTTAGGTGGTTTTTAGGAAAAATATTGATTTATTAATAATTTAGTTGTTAGAAAATAATTGATAGCCAAAGTTAGTTGAAAATGAATTTTAATGAGTCTTCCATGAAAAATAATAAATAAGTTTTAATAGGCTTTGATTAAAAGATAATAATTAAATTTATAATAATAAGTATTTTACTAATTATGATTATTTCCATAAAAGGCTTTAGTTGTTTCATTACTTTATATAATATCTATATATTTTATTTTTAGTAAGTGCTATTATTTATTTGACAAAAATATCCTTAATATATATATAATAATCCAATTCTGCCCTTCCTAGGGTTTTTTTCGAAATTACTAGCCAAAAATCATAATATTAAATATTTTATTTGAAGAAATAAAATTTAGCTTCGGGACAACTAGGTCATGATCATATTTCCATGGCTATTCACAATCATGAACATATGCAATCCTTCAATTCATCAAATCATCAAAATCATGCATACAAGCATAGATCTAAATTTATCAAGACATGATCTAACCTCTACTAACATAAATATGATCATGGCTTCAATAATCTAACATGAATATAAATCTTATTCACCAAAGGTAACATAATCTCTAGCATACTTCACCACAAATACTACCTATGACATGGTAACATGCATCAAACCTCAAATCATCATACAATCAACTAGGATAATCCTTCCATGCATAAATCCCATCTCCTTCACAATCATACATATATTCATACTTCAATCTCAACAATACATACTCAAATCCTATTACAATGCACCTTCTATCATCATCCTAGAGACATGAATCTAGAATTTAAAAGAAAGATTGAAGGGACTTACTTGGTTGATGAATACCATAAAGGAGTTTAGAATGGATCTCAACTCCTAGATGCCTAAAATCGTCCAGGGAAGGTGGAGGGAGCATGGCCATGGAAGAAGAAGCCATCCGGCCAGAGAGAGAGAGAGAGAGAGAGAGAGCATTAGCATGTTTATTCATATATATTTTCACTAGATATCAAAATTGGAGAAGATGAAGTTGTCAGAACAAACCTACCTTAAAGATGTTCTTGAACCTTCCCAGAATTTTCTGGTTTTGATCCGAACTAGCGAGTTGGTTTGTGGAGTTTGATGTTACGAATGGTGTCGGTGGACTCACGGCAGTGAGTAGGTCAAATATGGAAATTTTAGAGAAGGTTTGAAGTGGTTTGGAGGGGTATTAGGTGAAAAGAAGAAGTAGGAGTTCTTGGTGTATTGTGTGTGTTCTTGAAGGTTGAAGGAATTTGAGAGAATTTGATTTGCAGCTGCCGAAATTCTGTGAGAACTAGGGCTGCTGAATTTTCTATAGGGTTTAGAAAGATGGTTCTCTGATTTGGAAGGGAAAAGGAAAGGCTAGTTGTTAAAATCCTTGAAGAATATTTTTACGAAGCAAATTTGGAAACTAAATATCCTAGAATATCTTGATTATTGGAGAGCTTTGGAAGTCTGCCATGGCCGACTATTTTGAGCAGAATTTCGGTGGGATGAAAGCTGGTTCAAGGTAGCTTATGGTGGCAAAAAAAAAGCTGCATAATGGTGGAGAAAAAGTCTGGTTATTTGGGGGATATATTATGGAAGGTTGCTAAACTATGGTGGCTGGAAATTTGGTAATCAATCAAGCATGATTGCAGGGATTTGTTGGAGAGATTTTCGGGCAGCCATGTCTGAATTTCGTGCAGAAGTTTAAAGGGAATAATGGAGCTCAGTTACTGGAGGTTTAAGGGAAGTTTATACAGAACAAGGATGGTGTTTCAGCTGGAAGAGAATTAGGAAACAAAGCTGGACAGTGGACTGCACAGAATTTTCGCTAAGCTGAAATTTCTGGACAGTTTTTCGGCTGCCATTTTCCAGCCAACTTGTAGGGAGTTTGAAGGTGAATTTTAGGGGCTTTCAAGGCTGGTTTCTAGCCTTCTTCATGGAGAAAAAACATGGCTAAGATGCTGAACAAAATCTGGAAGAAAACAGCTTGGTTTTGGACTCTCAAAGTTGCGATTTGTACAGGAATTTTTCCTAGTTTCGCTCCATCTTTGGGCAGTCCGAAAATGGCCAAGAAATTTAGGTTGTAAGCTGATCCAAAAGACCATTTTTCTAGCAGCATTTGGGAGGGATGTTAGCTAAGAATCTCGACACCTTGAGAGCACAATAAGCTGGAAAATTTCAGCTCATTTCAAGAAGGAAGATGAACCTAGTTAGAGTGAATTTTTAGCAAGTTCACTAGAAGGTTTTATCCTCTTGGAATCTCCTACAACTCTTCCACATTTTCAGACCATAAGAAGTCTTTCACTAAGATATTTTGATCCTACAAAGCCACCGCACTTTACTGAAATTTCTAGAAAGAAAATGGCTAGAACAACTTGATCAAACTAAAGAGTTGAGAAATAAGGAAAATCAAAGATAAAGGAAAAATGAATTCCTCTTAGGAAATTCGAGTAGGGCAATGGAGTAGAATGAAGATACTCCTAACATGTCTCTCTTACGACAACATCACTACTCTACTCTAAGCACATAAAGCCAAAATTATTACTTCCCTAGCAAAAACAAAATTTAACCAAGCTAAAGCTCCTATGATGGAATTTGAACCCAAACCTCAATATTTAATTTCAAAGCCCTAACCATTAAACCACAACAACTCTTATTCTTATTTTCCCTCAAAAAAAATATTTTCTATTCAATCCTCAAGCTATCTTCCTATTTTCATCTGAAGCAGAAATTACCATTTTGCCATTCTCACTCAATACTCACCAACAAGCCTCTAAGACAATAAAACTCAAATCCAAAGCATAGAAAATCATTTAAAAATATATTTAAACATGCAATAAATTATGATATGCATCCCAACCCCCTTACTCTAAGGTTGGTTTTGGCTGTGCTTTCACATCCTCCCTCCTTAGAGGAATTTCGCCTCGAAATTCGAGCATACCTCTATTGCAACTCGAGATACTTCCATTTAACCCACTCTTCTGACTCCCATGTGGCTTCCTGCGTGCCATGGTGCTCCCACGGAATCTTAACCATCAGTATCTGTTTGCTCCGGAGTGTCCTGACACTGCGGTCCAATATTCGCGCAGGCTTCTCCACATAGCTCAGGTCTGGCTGCAACACCAATGATTCATCATTCAATACATGACCGGGATCCACATTATGCTTCTTCAATTGTGACACATGAAACACATCATGGATTCCCGTCAACCCATCTGACAGGTCCAATCGGTAAGCTATCGGTCCGATCATTTCCTTAATCGGAAACGGTCCCAAATATCTCGGATTCAATTTTTCGCCCTTCAGATGGTTCAAAATTCCTCTGTTTGGCATCAACTTCAAAAACACGCTATCCCCGACTTGAATTTCTAATTCTCTGTCCGCATAGCTCTTTTGCATACTCTGTGCCGCCTTTAACCTTTCCCGGATCAATTTCACTTTATCCAACATTCCTTGGACACATACTTTCTCGGTTTTGCTCACATGACCATCTTCGGACCAACTCCAATACAACGGTACCTGACATTTGCGCCTATACAAACCCTCATACGGTGCCATCCCGATCGAAGCTTGGTAGCTGTTGTTATACGATAACTCTGCATACGGTACACACTTTATCCATTTAACTCCGAAGTCCAAAACACAGGCTCTCATCATATCTTCCAATATCTGTATCACCCTCTCTGACTGCCCATCAGTCTGTGGATGCGCCGTCGTACTGAATTTCAGATTCGACCCCATTGCTTCCTGAAACTTTTCCCAGAAATGAGACATAAACCTCGGGTCTCGATCTGACACTATACTTGAAGGCACTCCATGTAGTCGGACGATCTCTCGAACATAAGTCCGGGCCAGGTTCTCCTTCGAGTCCCTCACATTCACCGGTATGAAATGGGCCGATTTGGTTAGTCGATCCACCACTACCCATATGGCGTCCTTTTGAGTCTTTGACATGGGAAGCCCGGTGACAAAATCCATGGTCACCTCCTCTCACTTCCATTCCGGTACTAGCAAAGGCTGCAATAGTCCCACTGACTTCTTATGCTCCGCTTTAACTTTTTGGCAGGTGAGACAGGTCGATACATACTTGACCACATCTCGCTTCAATCTGGGCCACCAATAAGCTATCTTCAAATCCTGATACATCTTGACTTCCCTCGGATGAATGGCATACTTGCTCTTGTGCGCCTCCTCCAAAATTCTGTCCTTCAATTACTGCTCTCCGGGCACACACAATCGATCTCTGAAATGAAAAACTCCCGCCTCATCTTGACGGAATTCATTGCCTGGCCGTTTAAGCTCCTTGTTCTTGAAAAGTTGAAACTCAACGTTGCTTTGCTGAGCTACCATGATTTCCTTCTTCAGATCCGGCACCAACCTCAAATTACTGATGATAATTCCTCTGTCTTGCACTTCCACCCTTCTGTCCAACACATCCTAGACAGCTTGCATTTCCTGCACCTTCGGTCTGGCCATTCCAACTTTTCTGCTCAGGGCGTCTGCCACAATATTGGCCTTCCCGGGATGGTAGTTGATCGGGCAACGGTATTCTTCCAAGAATTCCATCCACCTTCGCTGCCTCAAGTTCAAATCTTTCTGAGTGATTATATACTTCCGACTCTTATGGTCGGTGAACACCTCATATTCGGCTCTATACAAGTAGTGTAGCCATTTCTTTAGGGCGAACACTATAGCTGCTAACTCTAGATCATGAGTAGGGTAGTTCACTTCATGAGGTCTTAGCTTTCGAGATGCATAAGCAATCACCTTCCTGTCTTGCATCAGCACCGCTCCCAGTCCTTCTTTCGAAGCGTCGGTATACAGTGCGTAAGGTTTGCCTTCTTCTGGTAGACTCAATACCGGTGCTGTCATCAGTCTTTTTTTCAATTCTTGGAAACTTTTCTCGCATTTTTCGTTCCACACAAATGGAACATCCTTTCTCAACAAACGGGTCATTGGCGATGCGTGCGTAAAAAATCCCTTGATAAACCTTCGGTAACATCCAGCCAATCCTAAGAAACTCCGGATCTCGGTAATATTCTCCGGCTGCTTCCAATCTGATACCGCTTCAACCTTTGCCGGGTCTACCTTGATTCCCTCCTTGGTCACCACATGGCCAAGGAATGCCACACTGTCTAGCCGAATTCACACTTGCTGAACTTGGCGTACAGCTTGTGCTCCCGCAATTTCTCCAATACTAGCTTCAGATGCTCCGCATGCTCCTCCAGACTCTTGGAGTAAATCAAAATGTCGTCGATGAAGATTAACACGAACTTATCCAGATAAGGTCGGAATACTCGGTGCATCAGGTCCATGAATACTGCTGGAGCATTAGTTACCCCGAATGGCATCACCAAGAACTCGTAGTGTCCATATCTGGTGTTAAAGGCTGTCTTGGGAATATCATCTTCTTTTATCCGCACCTGGTAGTACCCTTGCCTCAGATCCAACTTAGAGTAGCAACTGGATCCTTGCAACTGGTCGAACAGCAAGTCAATCAACGGTAAGGGATACTTATTCTTGACCGTTAAATTGTTCAAACCCCGGTAGTCAATGCATAGCCTCAGAGTGTCGTCCTTCTTCTTCACAAATAGCACAGGCACTCCCCAAGGCGATGTGCTAGGTCTGATATAACCTTGACTCACTAATTCCTCCAATTGCTCTTTCAACTCTGTCGGTGCCATCCGGTACGAAGTCCGCGATACTGGTTCCACTCCCGGAACTAAGTCGATGGTGAATTCCACTTCTCGGCTAGGAGGTAGAGAATCAAGTTCTGCTAGAAACACATCGGGGAAATCCCTTACTACTTCAGTGTCCTCCAGAGTGCCCTGGTCCTTCGGCTTGTTTACCACGTAAGCCAGGTACCCTTGACACCCTTGCTTTAATAATTTTCGGGCTTTAGCCCCCGCAATCAAGTACTTACATTCTCTCACCCTCTTGCCATTAAATTCCAATACATCACAACCCGATCTGATGAACTGGACTGTCTTATTTTTACAGTCTACCCTAGCCCCATGCTTGGCTAACCAGTCCATCCCCAAAATCAAGTCATAATCCTCAAGATCTAACACTATTAAATCCCCCTCCAAACTTTCTTTCCCTACATTGACTTTACACTCATTTACATACCGATCCATTTGCACCATTTTCCCCAGAGGTGTGCTTACCTCTAAAATAAAAGGTAGCTCCATTCCATCCCAACCCAACCCAAATGACATGCACACAACTTGATTATATAGGAATGAGTAGAGCCAGGATCAATCAAAGCATTAACGGAACGTCCTTGAATAGTGAACGTACCTTCTACTACCGCTGCATCGGCCCCAACTTCCTCTCTGTTGAGAGCGAATACCTTGGCCTTCACTTGCGGCTTCAGTGCTCCACTCCCAGATACTCCCGCGGGGTTAGCTCGGTTGGGCCCCGGGTTTTGAGCCAGGTTTCCTTGCCCGACGCGGTGCAATTTGGGGCAGGCGCTCCTCAGGTGGTTCGGGTCACCACAGTGATAGCACTTTCTTTCTCCACCCTTGGACCAACAATTCTTCTCGGTGTGGCATTTCTTTCCACACTGCCTGCATGATGGAAGGTTCGAGGCAGGTCCACCTAATGCTGTCCGGGAATGCTTTCCCCAGTTCTGCCATTAGTGATTGGCGGGGCACTTGTGGGGTTGCGGTCTCGAAAATTGACCCTGCGACTATCTCGGCGGCTGGAAAGGTTTTGCCACCATCCTGCTGCGATCCTCTTTTCCGTTTGCATACCTGCGTCTACAGCCCTCGAATAGGTTGTCGGTGGAGCAGGTGTCAATGCTCTCCGCAATTCCGGTCTCAGCCCCTTGACGAACTGCCTTGTCCTGTTCTGTTCGGTGTCCGCCAACCACTTGCAGTATTTGGACAACTGAGTGAACCGGGCCGTGTACTGGGCTACCGACATGCTTCCCTGCCTCAGATTCTGGAATTCATCCTCTCACTTCTCCACAATCCACTTTAGGATGTATTCAGCCCTGAAGGCTTCAACAAAGTTGGACCATGTCCATTCCTGCTAGTCCATCTCCCAGTCGTCTTGGACCCGCTACCAGCATGCCCGAGCTGGTCCTCTCAATCGAAAAGCTGCAAACTTAACCATTCTCTACTCAGTGTACTGGAGCGTCGCGAATATGTCCTCCAACTTCTCAACCCACTGTTCTATCTTCCGATCTTGTTCTGCTTTGCCAAGGAAAACGGGCGGCTGAAACTTCAAGAACCTCTCTAAGGCCTCGTCCTCACCCCGAGGGTTCCGTCGCTCGGTCATTGACTGCAAAATCTCAGCCATCTTGCTGAACGCCTGGCCCATGGTCACATCAACTGGAACTTTAGACCTCGATCCCATACTCTGACTGTTCCCTTCAACCCGGTTGGGTACTTGTATCTAGGTTGTTTCCACTTCCGGTACCACTTGATCGGCCTCCGAAACTCTTCCACCTGCAGAAGCTGCACGACACTTGGGTGCCATTCTAAACCACACCCCAAATGATAAGTGTATGCATGTAAGGTTCAAATCATTTTAGTTGTACTTGCATGCACTGTCAATTAGATGTAAATGGAAAGTGGATGTAATTTTAGCTAAGGAATAAATTCTCTTTCAAAAATGGACTGGCATAGATTCGAAATCTTGATAGAAAGCAAAATTAAAAATCCTTGACATAAAAGTTCTTGAAAAACAATAAACAAATAACATCCAAATCAAAAGAACTCCTAGTCCTCTAATCCTCATCAGAACCCTTATCATTATACTCATACAACCTTCCCCCAGAGTTCTTGGAGAAATTTACCCCAACCCCGCTAGCAAATCCTTCCACTGGCTCCTTCCCAGGGCGCCTAGAAGTCTCCCCAGGCTCAACACGGCTGGAAGAAGGGAGGAAAGAAGGCCTAGGTGGAGACTCATAGTCTATCTCCCCTGGGTCATCACTATCTGCTACTAAGTCCACCTCGGGATTAGGAGGGTAGGGTCCAAGCTCCACTATCATCACCTCATCCTCACTGTCAGAGCTTATGTCTATCACTGAAATCGGGGGGTGGCTCAATAATCTGGACCTCGTTCTCACTGCTATCCTCCATAGGGTTAATCTCGCCATCACTGTTATCCTCCATAGGGATAACTGGCGAAGGGGCCGGTTGGGGAACTGGAAGGCCCTCCGGGTCTAGAAAGATAGGCGGGTGCCACTGCTGCCCTTTCCTCGCAGTCCTAAGCAGTCTAACCATCCTACAACATCAAAAAGTTAAGTTAGATAAAGATTTCGACTTAAAGAATTAGCACAAATATTATCAATAATTGCCTAAACCAGTCTCTGATACCACCTGTAACACCCCGATACCTAGGCCCGCCAGGGTCAGGGATGTCGCCCCATCCAAAGGACAAGTGGTCTTTATAACTAGGTCACACGAAAAAAATAGCGGAATATAAATGACACTTGAACTTAAAATTTATTACATCCCAAAATAAATATCAATCCAAGGATAAATCCCAAAATACCAAAAACAAATCCGCAATAAAAATTTATCCACTCTCATCTCCCCAAAACATTACACAAAAATAACTCATCAGAAAATTTTCCAAAGCAAGCATAATCTAGCCACTCATCCCCAGAGCAGGATCGACCTGAAATCATGGTAAAACAGGTGATGAGACAAAAATCTCAGTAAGTCCATGTGTGCTTTGGGTGTTCAGTGGAATCAATTCGTGGATGCAAAGTATGAGATCTTTACAAAAGAAATACTGGCAAGCAATAAACATTTGTCAAAAGAAAGAGTGGTGTTTTGGATTTTCCAAGCATACATAATCAATAAAATCAACCACTCGAAATAAATGATTATGGGTTACTACACGTTGGGCCCCATAACAGGTCAGAATGCAGACACTTTGTGCAAACTGACAACAGGTAGGTGATCGGCCTACCGGGCAAGATACACCTCCTTCTCTATAGCCAACAACAACCGAGTGTCCATTCCGGCAAAACACAGTCACTTGACTGAAATAAAACCAACAGCTAGCTCGGACCAGCATGACCTACTAGACTGACATTTCATCTGAGAATGACTCACCCCTCAAAGGTGGCCACCTACTGAGAGACTTACTCTAACCCTTCAAAGACTAGCCCTAGCAGTCCACCCTTATTGAGTACTCAACGTAACGTATCCCACTTGGGATAAATTAACAAAACATAGTTCCACTTGAATATGGCAATAAAGGGTTTCCAAAATCTTTGACAAAAATAGTTTTACAAAGAGTTTTGAATTTGAGTAAATCTGCCTATTAATTTTCAAATGAATCATTTATCGGAAATAAAACAGGAGACAACCCTCAATTGCCTTTACAAAAATGAGTGTCCATGCACTCTACATTTGGCTTGCCATAATTTAACACTTTTCATCAATCAAGTTTTATGCAGGAGCTTACCAGATCCTCGCTCACAACAATAGGCCTCCAACAGCTGACCTAACCCCGCATGGCAAAAACAAACCACAATCAATCTCAAGCCACAATCCGCTTCCTCAATATTAAATTAACTCCACTCACTACTATCATGATCCTAGTGTCCCAAGCTTTATGGCCAAACAACAAGTAAATAGGTTTATAAGCTAAGGGTAATTTGATATTTAAAATAATTACTGTTTTGGAAATAAGTACTAATAAGTTAAAGGTTTAAATATTACTAAGAAAATTTAGAGTTTATTTGATGAAGAGTCTTAGGTGGTTTTTAGGAAAAATATTGATTTATTAACAATTTAGTTGTTAGAAAATAATTGATAACCAAAGTTAGTTGAAAACGAATTTTAATGAGTCTTGCTTGAAAAATAATAAATAAATTTTAATATGCTTTGATTAAAAGATAATAATTAAATTTATAATAATCAGTATTTTACTAATTATGATTATTTCCATAAAAGGCTTTAGTTGTTTCATTACTTTATATAATATCTATATATTTTATTTTTAGTAAGAGCTATTATTTATTTGACTAAAATATCCTTAAGATATATAAAATAATCAAATTCTATCCTTCCTAGGGTTTTTTTTCAAAATTACTAGCCAAAAACCACAATATTAAATATTTTATTTGAAGAAATAAAATTTAGCTTCGAGACAACTAGGTCATGATCATATTTCTATGGCTATTCACAATCATGAACATATGCAATCCTACAATTCATCAAATCATCCAAATCATGCCTACAAGCATATATCTAAATTTATCAAGATATGATCTACCCTCTACTAGCATAAATATGATCATGGCTTCAATAATCCAACATGAATATAAATCCTATTTACCAAAGGTGACATAATCTTTAGCATACTTCACCACAAATACTACCTATGACATGGTAACATGCATCAAACCTCAAATCATCATACAATCAACTAGGATAATCCTTCCATGCATAAATCCCATCTCCTTCACAATCATACATATATTCATGGTTCAATTTCAACAATACATACTCAAATTCTATTACAATCCACCTTTTATCATCATCCTAGAGACATGAATCTAGAGTTTAAAAGAATGATTGAAGGGACTTACTTGGTTGATGAATACCTTGAAGGATTTTAGAATGGATCTCAACTCCAAGATGCCTAAAATCGTCCAAGGAAGGTGGAGGGAGCATGGCCTTGGAAGAAGAAGCCATCCGGCCAAGGGAGAGAGAGTTTGGACCATGTGTGAGAGAGAGAGAGAGAGAGAGAGAGAGAGAGAGAGAGAGAGAGAGAGAGAGAGAAGGGGGGAGGGGAGAGAATTAGCATGTTTATTCACATACTTTTTCACTAGAGATCAAAATTGGAGAAGATGAAGTTGTTAGAACCTTCACAGAATTTTCTGGTTTTGATCCGAACTAGCGAGTTGGTTTGTGGAGTTTGATGTTAAGAATGGTGTCAGTGGACTCACGGCAGTAAGTAGGTCAAATCTGTAAATTTTAGAGAATGTTTGAAGTGGTTTGGAGGGGTATTAGGTGAAAGGAAGAAGTAGGTGTTCTTGGTGTATTGTGTGTGTTCTTGAAGGTTGGAGGAATTTGATTTGCAGCTGCCGAAATTCAGTGAGAACTAGGGCTGCCAAATTTTTTGTATGGTTTAGGAAGATGGTTCTCTGATTTGGAAGGGAAAAGGAAAGGCTAGTTATTAAAATCCTTGAAGAATATTTTTAGGAAGCAAATTTGGAAACTAAATATCCTAGAATATCTTGATTATTGGAGAGCTTTGGAAGTCTGCCATGGCCGACTGTTTTGAGCAGAATTTTGGTGGGATGAAAGCTAGTTCAAGGTAGCTTTTGGTGGCTAGAAAGAAGATGCATAATGGTGGAGAAAAAGTCTGGTTATTTGAGGGATATATTATGGAAGGTTGCTAAACTATGGTGGCTAGAAATTTGGTAATCAATCAAGCATGATTGCAGGGATTTGTTGGAGATATTTTCTGGCAGCCATATCTGAATTTCACGCAGAAGCTTAAGGGGAATAATGGAGCTCAATTACTGGAGGTTTAAGGGAAGTTTATACAGAACAAGGATGGTGTTTCAGCTTGAAGAGAACTTGTAAACAAAGCTGGACAGTGGACTGCACAGAATTTTCGATGAGCTGAAATTTCTGGACTGTTTCTCGGCTGCCATTTTCCAGCCAACTTGTCAGGGAGTTTGAAGGTGAATTTTAGGGGCTTTCGAGGCTGGTTTCGAGCCTTCTTCATGGAGGAAAAACATGGCTAAGGTGCTGAACAAAATCTGGAAGAAAACAGCTTGGTTTTGGACTCTCAAAGTTACGATTTGTATAGGAATTTTTCCTCGTTTCGCATGGCCAAGAAATTCAGGTTGTAAGCTGATCCAAAAGACCATTTATCTGGCATCGTTTGGGAGGGAATGTTAGCTAAGAATCTTGACACCTTGAAGGCACAATAAGCTGGAAAATTTCAGCTCATTCCAAGAAGGAAGATGAACCTAGTTAGAGTGAATTTTTAGCAAGTTCACTAGAGGGTTTTATCCTCTTGGAATCTCCTACAACTCTTCCACATTTTCAGACCATAAGAAGTCTTTCACTAAGTCATTTTGATCCTATAAAACCGCAACACTTTACTGAAATTTCTGGAAAGAAAATGGCTGGAACAACTTCATCAAACAAAAGAGTTGAGAAATAAGGAAAATCAAAGACAAAGGAAAAATGAATTCCTCTTAGGAAATTCGAGTAGGGCAATGGAGTAGAATGAAGATACTCCTAACATGTCTCTCTTAGGAAAGCATCACTGCTCTACTCTAAGCACATAAAGCCGAAATTGTTACTTCCCAAGCAAAAACAAAATTTAACCAAGCTAAAGCTCCTATGATGGAATTTGAACCCAAGATCTCAATATTTAATTTCAAAGCCCTAACCACTAAAACACAACAACTCTTGTTCTTATTTTCCCTCAAAAAAAATATTTTCTATTCAATCCTCAAGCTATCTTCCGATTTTCACCTCAAGCAAAAATTACCATTTTGTCCTTCTCACTCAATACTCACCAACAAACCTCCAAGACAATAAAACTCAAATCCAAAGGATAGAAAATCATTTAAAAATATATTTAAACATACAATAAATTATGATATGCATCCCAACTCCCTTACTCTGAGGTTGGTTTTGACTGGCTTTTCACAATTTATAGGCTCAAGAAGTGCCTAAACTATAGGTACAACGTTCTTGGCCGAGTAGAAGTTGGAAGATGCTAAAAGTCCCCGGATTTCCAAAAATGCATCAAAAGATCAAAGACCAAAAAATGCCTCAGGAACAGACCACAGCCGGCGCCGCCTTGGTCCTTCGGAGTAGATGCTGCCTGTGTTCTGTTTCTCCATTCGTTCATCGATTTTTCTTCGAATTTTACGCATACGTTCCAGAATGCAACCGGCGCCGCCTCCAGCCTTATAGCCGGTGCCGGTTAGGCTCTGTTCTACTCTGCTTCTCCAATTATTCCATCACTTTGAAGTCCGTGCATCCAGTGTACAGCCGGCGCTGGTTCCCGGCTTCCAGCCGGCACCGCCTCTACTCTGTTTCACGCCAATTTTGCTTCGTTTTACCCAAAAACCTGAAATAATGACCAAAATACCTTTTCAAGGGTAAAATCTCAAATATGAAAGAATATGACTAGTTATTGCACAAAATGTATTACAAAAGAGCCTTAAATAACTATGCAAAATATAGCCAAATTAGCCCCCATCATATTCCCCCACACTTAGCTCTCTTTGCTTGTCCTCAAGCAAAGCATCAAGAACATGTAGAAAAATATGAGGTTTTACTTACATCGCTCAATAAATTCCCAAAACATATCTTCAATTCTTTCTTTACTTATGAATATAAAACATATGATACTAAATCTTTCACAGCCAATGCAAGACTTGTGAAGTGATAAATGACTTAATAGAACCATCACAATACTTCACAATATTCTCAAACCATTAGAAAGAAGTTAGTTCAAAAAGAATATGCATTCCATATGCTTACTTTTCATACACTCTCTCCACTAATCCGAGACATATCATGATTCTACTTAGATTAAGTAGGACTTTTAAGCTTGTAATGTAAGGCTAAAGGTTTGTAATGCAGCTTAGCAAATGAAGGATATAGGAACATTAAAAGTCAAAGAAAAACTGAGAGTAAGTAAGAAAAGGGTAACCAAAATAAACCTATAATTCCCAACTCTTTTTACTCTCCTATTCCAAGAACCAATCAAAGCATAACCTTATATAACAACCCTTCCGCATTTCAAGCAAATCCTGCATTGCTCTTTTTTTTTTTTCCTTCTTCTTCTTTCACCTCTTCTTATCATCAATTCTTTTCCTCACAAGATCAATCAATTTTCCAGCAATGGCAGCAAGTATCTTATATGAACTTACTTTTACAGTTCACTCACCATCCCTTTTGTGATTTTTTTGCTCTTTTTGTCTTCAATTCTCTTTCAATTCTTTCTTCTTTTACTCCTCTTTTTCTTTTTCTGCTGCTATTCTTTTCTTTTTCATTTACTTTTCTTTCTAGCAGCTTGTTGTTTTCTCTCTTCACTCGTTTCTTTTCTTTTTTCTCATCTTTTCTCAGCTCGCATTCTTTTCTTTCTCAACCTTTCAACTTCTTCCTTTCATTCCACTTCCTCTCTTTTCCCAACTCCAATTGTAATTGATCAATGACTGAAAGTAACAAGCCATGATCTCTCTCCCTGCATTGTTCTCAACATACATAGATTTTCTTCTTTGAAGAGCATAAAGATTTGCAAATTATACAAACTCTCAGCATAAGTAATGGACAAAATATCGTGACGGGTTGTAAAGAAAGAAATCACCAATTTAAGCTCAAAATAGGCACTAGGGATAATATAGCACTAGGTAGGCTTGAAAAGCTCAAACTATCCAAAGAAGGCCTATTACCATCATCCCTAAGTTAAATCATGAATGCCTTTCTTATTTCGCCTCGAGAGGTATTCAAGTAAGTTGTAAAATGCACCACGCATTTTAGAGAAAAAAACAGGTTTAAGAATAATGTAAAGCATTTGATCAAGAACTATTTTGTCCAAGTGAGTGCAAAAAGTCATGCATAAGCCATAAATGATCTAGAACATATACTCTATAATCCATCATAAAGACATGCAGAAAAAATACAACTTGAAATCTCCAGAAAAACAAAAAAATTTGAAGAATTTCGCACAATAAATTGTTTACTCCCAAGAAGGCTAAAGAATATGTATAGAAGACTTGTCAATCAAACCACTCCCCCACACTTAAACTGGACATTGTCCTCAACGGCCAAATAAGTATAACCAGAACAAACAATACCATGGGACCAAAAATATAAAAGAGGAGAGATAAGAAAAACAAACTTCCATTCCAAATTAGCTCCAAAAGTTTCACTCTTCTAAATCTTTAAATTTTCAGAACTTTTAAGCTAATGTTTTCTAAAGTAGCTCACCACTAAGAAAACACCAAGATAATTGATAAAAACATGGACAAAGTATATCACCAAACTACTCCCCCACGCTTAAATTGGATAATGCCCTCCTTGGAAAAAGATAAACACCAGAAAGCATCTCCAAAGGGACCAAAAATAAAAAGGGGTAGAAAGTTTAAGTAATACTTCCCAAGTGCAATAATACTCCAATAGATGGCCAAGGTTGAGGTAAAAAGAAGCGTTTGTCCAAGAGGACTTTATGCCTATAAAATAAAACACAAAGAAAAGCACAAAGAAAATAATAATAAACTAAAAAAAGACCTAGGTAAAAGAAAACAAGCAAAAGAAAAAGACTAAAATAATGTTTCTAATGACGTCTCACCAAAAACATCAATGCGAGCTTGTGATTTTGCCAATCAATACACTAATGTTTTTTTTTTTTTTTTTGAATCCAAGAAAAATGATAAACAAGCAATAATAATGAATAATGCAATTTAATTCATGAAGACATGATAAAAAGAACAAAACAAAATGACCAAAATAAAAATTGTTTCAAACAGCAAAAATGACTTCATTGCTTTCCACGGCCTACACCTATAAAAGACAAGAAGAAAGTTAGATAACCAAAATTCATATTTAAAACAAAAATAAAAGAAGAAAAATTTAGTAAAATTAAATAACTAAATATGCAATATATACAAACATACAAAGACAAGTTAGTGATTATGAACATGTATATACCTATTTACATATTTACAACATATAGCGAAATTACAATACAATTATACAAACAACAACATAGGCACTTCTTCATACAAGGAACGTATATACATATTTACATATTTACATATTTACATGGTTAAGTCAACAAAATCCAAGCTTTCATGCTACTGTTCCCCAGCAACGGCGCAAAAAACTTGATGTGTTTGGATTTGGGTATAAAAATCATACAAAAAATAAGCACATTCCCAATCAAGTTTAAATTAAAACGTTGGACCCAAATCACACATATGAGCAAGCGTACTCATCATTACTGAGCATAGAGTTTCAAACGAGTGTCGATCCTCAAGGAACAAGTAAACATTAATTACCCCTCTTTCATTGTTTAACCGACTCAACAAAGTGAAAATCAAATAAAAAGGAAAACTAAAAAGAAAATAAAATAAAAATATGTACATTTCAAGGATGGAGAAGTATGCAACTCAAACCATTGATTAGACAACCACGATCTTTAAAAACTTAACCATTATCATAATCAATCATTCTCTCAGTACCATGAAGGATTAAGGTAAATTAGCATCACTTGATCTGTCTCAACTAATTCATCCAAAAGATGCATTAAACCCAATCCTTAATTAAATTTCCGCGGTCTGGAAAATTTAAAACATGAAATTAATCAATGAATCCTTGGTCTGGCAAACATCAATTGACCTTTAATTACTCAATCCTCAGCAATTAACCTTTTCGGCCTAGCAAGTTAACAGCCAATGAATGCAAAAATTAATCGATTGCAACCATCATCAACCTCTTTAGCCTAGCAAGTTAACAATAGAAACAACCAACTAATCTCGGAATATGCCCAAGTAATTAAATACCAAGTAGAACAGTCAATTAATCAAAAGATCAAAAAACTCCAAGAATCATGATTATCTAAAACAATTTCAAATTACAATAGAACAATTAAAACATCACTGTCAAGAAAAAGAAAGAACTCATAGACAAGTCTCCTTCTTCCTTTGAAAACCTTCTTGTACAACCCTCTTTGAACTTAAAGAATTCCTCCTTAGACTGAGTGATTTTCTATGAATGTCAAAGAATTCTCCAATTTTTCCTTGTGTTTTTCATCTATTTATAAGATTAAGAAGTGCCTAAACTCGTAGGTTCAACGTTCTTGGCCGAGTAGAAGTTGGAATATGCTAAAAGTCCCCAGATTTTCAAAAACACGTTAAAAGATCACAGCACCGCCTCAGGAACAGACCAGAGACGGCGCCGCCTTGGTCCTTCGGAGCTAGTGCCGCCTGTGTTCTGTTTCTCCACTCGTTCACCGATTTTTCTTCAAATTTTGCGCATACGTTCCAGAATGCAGCCGACACCGGTTAGGCTCTGTTCTACTCTGCTTCTCCAATTTTTCCATCGCTTTGAAGTCCGTGCATCTAGTGTACAGCCGACGCCGGTTCCAGGCTTCCAGCCGGCGCCTCTCTGCTCTATTTTCGCGACGATTTTGTTTCATTTTACCAAAAACTTGAAATAATGACCAAAATACCTTTCCAAGGGTAAAATCTCAATTATGAAAGAATGTGACTAGTTATTGCCCAAAATGTATTACAAAAAAGCCTCAAATAACTATGCAAAATATAACCAAATTAGCCCCTATCAATGGTGAAAACTACCCAGAAAAACTGATTGGGGCTTAACATCTAGCTGGAAACCAAAATGGCCTAGGTTACTGGCTTCAGATCTAGGATAAAATTCACAAACCTTAATTTGTAAAAGCTGCTGCATCTTACATGACACACAAAATGTGCACATATTGTGAAAAATCTAGACATAAAGTATCTAGGTGTCACATTATGATGAAAGTGGAATCCTGTGGAAAAATATTGTGGAAAATTAGAGGAAACACTACTAATCCCCATGGACCCAAGAAAATGTGGGTACCAAAAATCACTCTTCCTTCTCATGTATAGGCACATTCATTGGAGAAAATGAGCTTCTCCAAGTAGTTTTTGGACAACGGATGTTCAAGACATACAACTGGAAATGAAGTTCCATTAGAAGTTGTGCAAACCATAAATGAAGGATTTGTTATCTTTGGAGACATAAAGAAAGGAAAAATTCTTGGCATAGGTAACACTGGTAAAAGTTCCTCAACCATTATAAAATAAGTGTTATTAATTGATAAGTTGAAATACAATTTGCTTAGCATTACTCAATTATGTGATAATGGCTGCAAAGTCATTTTTGAAAAAGATTCTTACGTAATCATGGATAGCTCAAATAATGAAACAGTCATTGTTGCCAACCGTGTTGGAAATATGTATGTATTCTATCTAAATGACCTTATAGGTCATGGTATTAGATACCTTTCCGTGCATGACAATGGTGGTTATCTTTGGCATAGAAGATTAGGCCATGTACCTTTCGATTTGCTAAACAAATTATCCTTAAAAGAGCTTGTTAGGGGACTGCCCAAAATGAAGTTTGATACAAGTAAAATTTGTAATGCATACCAATTTGGAAACATATCAAAACTTCTTTTAAACCCAAGAAAATGATTTCTACCTCATAACTCCATGACTTAATTCATATGGACTTGTTTAGACCAATGAGGACCACTAGCCTTGGTGGTAAGAGATATGCTTTTGTGATAGTTAATGACTTCTCAAGATTTACTTAGACTTTATTTCTTAGACAAAAGGACGAAGCCTTTTCTGAATTTTCAAAACTATTCAAAAGTGTCCAAAACTCTATTAGATGCAAACTGATTTCTATTATAAGTGATAATGGTAGAGAATTTTTTGCAACAATGAATTTACACACTTTTGTGATAAAAATAGAGTATTTCACAACTTCTCAACAACTAAAACACCTCAACAAAATGGTGTTGTTGAGAGGAAAAATTGAACTTTATAAGAAATGGCAAGATCTATGATTTGTGAAAACTCCCTTCCAAAATACTTTTGGGCTAAAGCAACTAGTACAACATGCTACATTGTAAACCGAGTATTGTTGAGACAGTTTTTTTTTTTTAGAAAAACACCATTTGAACTTATGTTTAACAAAACTCCATCAATTTCCTATTTTAAAGTATTTGGCTGTAAATGTTTTGTCCTTAATACCTCAGACAATCTTGAAAATTTTGATAGCAAATCCGTTGAGGCTATATTTCTTGGATACTTTTCCAATAAAAAGGTATATAGAGTGAACAATAAAAGAACTCTATGTGTTGAAGAATTCATACATTTTTTTTTTGATTAATCTAACGTTTATGCTCCAAGGAAAGATGATGATGATGTAGGAGGTTCGAAGGAAGTAAGGAAAGACCAACATAAAGCACCACTGCAAGATACTCATGCAAAAGAAGAAGAAATTGAAGAACAACATGCTGAACAAGGAAGGAAACAAATTGAAGTATCCACGGATCAAGAATTACCAAAGGATTGGAAATACAAAACCGGTCATCCAAAAGAACAAATCATTATTGATCCAAGCTATGGAATCAGAAGTAGACGGTATTTCATAGATAACTTTGCTCTACTCTCAAGTATAGAACCTAATTGTATTGATGTAGTATTACTTAATGAATTTTAGATAATTACTATGCCAGAAGAACTAAATCAATTTGAAAGAAATCAAGTTTAGAAACTTATCCTTAGACCACATAATCATCTGGTTATTGGTACTAAGTGGGTATTTAGAAACAAACTTGATGAAAATGGAGATGTTGTTAGAAATAAAGCTAGATTGGTTGCCCAAGGATTAAATTAAGAAGAGGGCATTAATTATGCTGAGACATTTGCTCCCGTTGCTAGATTGGAATCTATAAGAATGTTTCTTGACTTTGCATATTTCAAAATTTTCATGCTTTATCAAATGGATGTTAAGAGTGCATTTCTAAATGGTTTTATTGAGGAGAAGGTATATGTAGAAGAACCTCCAGGTTTTATCCATGAGCATTTTCCAAATCATGTTTTGAAATTTTTGAAAGCTCTTTATGGTTTAAAATAAGCCCAACAAGCTTGGTATGAAAGGCTTAGTGGATTCTTGCTTTTAAAAGGGTTCTTAAGAGGCTTGATCGACACCATTTTCTTTATCAAATCAAAAAAATCTCGTGATCTCCTTATTGCTCAAATTTATATTGATGATATCAATTTTGGTACCACTAATGATTCTTTGTGCAAGACGTTTGCTAAGATAATGCAGTAAGAATTTGAAATAATCATGATAGGAGAACTAAATTTCTTTCCCATATTGCAAATAAAAAAAACCAGGGATGCAACCTTCATAATCAAGTTAAATATGCTATGGAACTACTAAAAAGGTTTGGTATGAATGAAGCCGAAGAATTATGCACACTTATGAGCATTTCCATAAAACTTGACAAGGATGAAAAGGGTAAGAAGGTGGATGGATCTAAGTATAGAGGTATGATTGAAAGTTTACTCTATCTCATTGCTAACCGGCCAGATATCATGTTTTCAGTTTGTCTTTGTGCCCGATTTCAATCATATCCAAAGGAATCATACCTATGTGCAGTAAAACGAATCATTCAATATCTAATTGGCATATATGATTATGGCTTATGGTATCCTCGTACTATAAGATATACCAATACGAATTATGCGGGCTGTAAAGTAGAAAAAAAAAAGCACAAATGGCTATTGTCAATTTCTTAGACACTCCCTAGTGTCATGGCACAGCAAAAAGCAAGCATGTGTATCCTTATCCACAACCGAGGCTGAATATATTGTAGCCGGAAGCTGCTGTGCACAAATCTTATGGATGAAAAATACATTGCTTAATTTTGGTCTTAACTTTAATTGCATACCCATATTATGTGACAATATAAGTGCTATCTATTGGGTATCTTGTAACACCCCGAAGCCTAGGCCCGCTAGGGCTCGGATGTCGCCTCGTCCAAAGGACAAGGGGTCTTTATAACTAGGTCACACAAATAAAATGGCTGAAATAAAATAATACTTTAACTTAAAAATTTATTACAATCCAAAATACACCAAGAGTAAATCCATGAAACTCCAAAACAAAAACCATAAATAAAATTATCCACTCTTGTCTCGCCAAAGCAATACATAAAATCAAAAGACACATTCTCTTCCAAGGCAGATATTACTAGCTACTCGACCCCACAGTAGGATCAACCTGAAATCATGATAAAAAGGTGATGGGACAGAAATCTCAGTAAGTCCGTGTGTGCTTTGGGTGTTTAGTGAAAACAGTTCGTGGATGCAAAGTGTGAAACTTTTATAAGAGAAACATTGGCAAGCATCAAACATTAGTCAAAAGCAAGAGTGGCGTTTTGGCTTATCTAGCCGTACATAAGTAACGAAATCAACCACTCGAAAGAAAAGGATATGGGTTACCACACGTTGGGCCCCATAACAGGTCAGAATGCCGACACTTTGTGCAGACTGACAAAAGTAGGTGATTGGCCTACTGGGAAAGATACTCCTCCTTCTCTATACCCAAACAACAACCGGGTGTCCATTCCGGCAAAACACAGTCACTTGACTGAAAACAAACTGCTAGCTCGGACCGGCATGACTCACTGGACTAACATATTATCCGGGAAGGACTCACCCCTCAGAGGTGGCCACCTGCTGAGAGACTTACCCTACCCTTCAAACACTAGTCCTAGTAGCCCACCCCTATTGAGTACTCAACGACGTTTCCCACTTGGGATAAAATGAACGAAGCATTGCTCTTCATGAAAATAGTAATTTGAGGGTTTCAAAAGTTTTAGGAGAAATCTATTTTGGAAAGAGTTTTAAGTTTGGAAAATCTGCTCATTAGCTTTTAAATAATTTAAGTGTTGGAAATAAGAATGAATTCAACCCTCAATTGCCTTCAGATAAATGAGTGTCCATACACTCCACATTTAGCTTGCCATAAGGAAAACATTTTTTCACATCGATAGGTTTTATGCAGGAGCTTACCTGATTCTTGCTCACAACAACAAGGTCTCGAACAACTGACCTAACCCCACATGGGTAAATACAAATCTTAATCAATTTCAAGTCACAAACCACTTCCTCAATTTTAAATCAATTCAATTCACTACTACCATGATCCTAGTGTCCCAAGCTTTAAGATAAAATAATAACTAAATAGGTTTATAAGCTAAGTTTAATTTTTTATTTAAAATAATTAATGGTTTGGGAAATAAATTCTAATAAGTTGAAAGTTTAAACCTTGTTAGGAAAAATTTAGAGTTTATTTGATCGAGAATCATAGATGGTCCTAGGTAAAATAGTGATTTAATGATAGTTTAGTTGTAAGAAAATAATTGATAGCTAAAACTAGTTGAGATTAAATTTAATCAGCCTTTCTTGGAAAATAATAAGTAAATCCTTAAGGGTTTTGATTTAGTAAATATTTTACTAATTATGAATCATTCTCATAAAGCTTTAATTGATCTCTTTATTTTAAATAATATTTATTTATTTTATTTTCAAGCAAAATTATTATTTATTTGACTAAAATATCCTTTATATATATAATAATTCCAAATCTACCCTTCCTATGGTTTTTTCGAAAATACTAGCAATATTATTTTATTGAGTATTTTATGCATAAAGTGAAAATTAGTTTTAGGGACAACTAGATCATGATCAAATTTCTATGGCCATCCTCAATCAAGAACATACACAATCCTTCAATTCATTAAATCATCCAAATCTTGCATATAGGCATAGATCTAAATTTATTAAGACATGATTTAACCTTTACTAGCATAAACATGATCATGGCTTCAATATTCTAGTCATGCATAAAACTCCTATTCACCAAAGGTGACATAATCTCTAGCATACTTCATCACACATACTATCTATGACATGCACCAAACTCAATTCCACATACAACCAACCAATATAATCATTCCATGCATAAATCCCATCTCCTTCACAATCATACATGTACTCATGCTTCAATCATCAACAACACATACGCAATCCCATCGCCATTCATCTTTTAACAACATCATCCTAGAGACATGATTCTAGAGTTTAAAAGAAAGATCGAATGTACTTACTTGGTTGATGAATGCTTTGAAGGAGTTTAGAGTAGATCCCAACTCCTAGATGGCTAACCTTGTCCAAGAGTGATAGCGGGAACAAGATTATGGAGGGAGAAGTCATCCGGCCAAAGAAGAGTGATTTCGGCCATGAGAGAGAGAGAGAGAGAGAGACGAAGAAGAAGAAGAAGAAGAAGAAGAAGAAGAATAAGAAGAAGAAGAAGAAGAAGAAGAAGAAGAAGAAATCATTAGTATGTTTATTCGCATAGGTTCTCATTAGAGATCAAGGTTAGAGAAGATGAAGTTGCTAGAATAAGTTTACCTTGATTGTGTTCTTGTCCTTCACAAAAATTTCTGGTTTTGATCCGAAGTAGCACGATGATTCGTGGGGATTGATGTTAAGAATGGTGTTGATGGATTCACAACAGTGAGTAGACTAAATCTGGAGATTTTCTGAGGGTTTGAAGTGGTTTGAAGGTGAATTAGGTGAAAGCAAGTAGTAGGTGTTCTTGGTGGCTGAAGAAAAATCGAGAGAATGGATGTTGTAGCTGCCGAAATTCTGTGGAATTAGGGCTGCCGAAATTTTGTAGGGTTTAGGAGGATGTTTTCTCTGATTTGAGAGGGAAAAGGAAAGGTTAGATGTTACAATCTTGGTAGAATATTTTTAGGAATTGATTTTGGAAACTAAACATTCTAAGAATATCTTGGTTGTTTGGACAGCTTTGAAGGTCTACTATGGCCAACTGGTTGAGCAGCTGTTCTGAGGAATTAAAGCTGGTTCAAGGTAGCTTATGATGGCCAAAATTAAGGTGCACAATGGTGAAGAAGATGTCTGGTCAATGGGGTAAGATTTTATGGAAAGTTGATAAACAAGATGGCTGAAATTTTGGAAACCAATCAAGCTAAATTGCAGGGATTTGTTGGAGAGATTTTCGGATAGCCATTGCTGCCTTTCGTCCAGAAGCTTGAGGAAAACAATGGAGCTCTATTAATGGAGGTTTAAGGAAGGTTTTTCCAGAAGTAGGCTGGTGTTTCGGCTGGAAGGAAAATAGGAAACAAAGCTGGGAATTCTCCTGCACAGTTTTTTTTTTCGCTGCACAGTAATTTTCTGTGCAGAATTTTGACTGCCACTTCCAGCCGAGTTGCAGAGAGTTTGAAGGGGGGTTTCAGGGGTATTCAAGGATGGTTTCCAGCCTTCTTCATGGAGGAAAAACATGGCTAAGGTGCTGCACAAAATCTGGAAGAAAACAGCTTAGTTTTGAACCTCCAAAGCTGCGATTTTCCCCAGAATTTTCACTGGTTTTGTACAGCCCTTGAGCAGTCCGAAAATGGCAGAAATAATTCATGTTTCAATTTAAACTTAAAGCCATTTTTCGGGCAGCATTTGGAAGTGAATTTTAGCTAAGAAGCTCGACATTTTGAAGGTACAACAAACTGGAAAATTTCAGCTCATTCCATGAAGGAAGATGAACTAGTCTATAATGAAATTTCAGCAAGCTCACTAGATGGATTTTTCCTCTTGGAATTTCCCACAACTCTTCCCTATTTTCAGACTATAAGAAGTCTTTTACCAAGGCACTTTGGTCCAAAAAGACCTCAGCACTTTACTGAATTTTCTGGAAAGAAAAAGGCTAGAACATCTTGATCAAACTAAGGAGTTGAGAATCGAGGAAAATCAAAGATCATGGAAAAATGAATTTCCTTTTAAGAATTTTGAGTAGAGTAAAGGAGTGGAATAAGATTAGTCCTATCATGTCTCTCCTAGGACATCATCACTCCTTGCTCTAGGCCCTTAGGGCCGAAACCAATTCCCCCCAAGCAAAAATAAAATTTAATCTAGCTAAAGCTTTTATGATAGAATTTGAACCCAAGACCTCAAGAATTAATTCTAAGGTTCTAACCACTAAACCACAACAACTCTTGTTGCTATTTCCACTAAAAAAATTATTTTCGATTCAATGCACAATCTATCTCCCTATTTTCACATCGGGCAAAAATTACCATTTTGCCCCTCTCACACAATACTCACCAACAAGATTTCAAGACAATAAAAATCAAATCCAAAGCACATAGAAATCATATGAAAATATATTTAATTATGAAATAAAATATGATATGCATCCCAACCCCCTTACTCTAAGGTTGGTTTTGACCGGGGTTTCACATCCTCCCCTCCTTAGAAGAATTTCGTACCGAAATTCAGGTATACCTCTATTTCAGTTCGGGATACTTCCGGTTAACCCATTCTTCCGATTCCCATGTGGCATCCTGTGTGCCATGGTGCTCCCACTGAATCTTAACCATCGGTATCTACTTATTTCGTAGGGTTTTGACACTGCGGTCCAATATCCGCACAGGCTTCTCCACGTAGCTCAAGTCTGGTTGCAACACCAACGGTTCATCATTCAATATATGACCGGAATCCACATTATACTTCTTCAACTGCAACACATAGAACACATCGTGGATACCCATCAACCCATCCGGCAGGTCTAATCCGTAAGCTACCGGTCCAACCCTTTCCTTAATAAAAAACGGCCCCAAATATCTCAGATTCAACTTTCCACCCTTCGGATGCTTCAAAATTCCCCTATTCGGTGTCAGCTTCAAAAATGCACGGTCCCCAACTTGAAATTCTAGATCCCTTCGCCGATTGTCCGCATAGCTCTTCTGCCGGCTCTGAATCGCCTTTAACCTTTCCCGAATCAGTTTCACTTTATCCAACATTTCTTGGACACAGACCTCTCCGGTTTTGCTCACATGACCATCCTCCGTCCAACTCCAATACAACAGTACCTAACACTTGCGCCCATACAAAGCCTCGTATGGTGCCATCCCAATCGAGGCCTGATAGCTATTGTTATAAGATAGCTCGGCATACGGTACACACTCGATCCACTTATCCTCGAAATCCAGGACATAGGCTCTCAACATATCTTCCAGTATTTTGATTACCCTTTCTGATTGCCCATCGGTCTGCGGATGCGCCGTCGTACTGAATTTCAAATTCGATCCCATTGCCTCCTGGAACTGTCGCCAAAAACAAGAAGTAAACCTCGGGTCTCAGTCAGACACTATGCTCGAAGGTACTCCATGAAGTCGGACTACTTCTCGAACATATGTCTGAGCCAGCTTCTCCATGGAATCCCTCACATTTACCGGGATGAAGTGGGCCGACTTGGTCAGTCGATCCACCACCACCCATATGGCGTCCTTCTGGGTCTCTGACATGGGAAGTCCGGTGATGAAATCTGTAGTCACCTCATCCCACTTCCATTCCGGCACTGGCAATGGCTGCAATAGCCCTGCTGACTTCCTATGCTCCGCTTTGACTTTCTGGTAAGTAAGGCAAGTCGACACATACTTGACCACATCTCGCTTCCTTCCGGGCCACCAGTATGCTCTCTTCAAATCCTGATACATCTTGACCTCTCCCGGATGAATGGCGTACTTGCTCTTGTGCGCCTCCTCCAAAATTCTGTCCTTTAATTGCTGCTCCCCGGGTACACATAATCGGTCTCTGAAATGAAAAGTTCCCGCCTCATCATGACAAAATTCGCTGTCCGGTCGCTTAAGCTCCTTATCCATGAAAATTTGAAACTCGGCGTTGCTTCGCTGAGCTTCCACTATTTCTTTCTTCAAATCCGGCACTAACTTCAAATTGCTGATGACGATTCTTTTGTCCTGTACCTCCGCCCTTCTGTCCAATACATCCTGAACTACTTGCATCTCCTGCACCTTCAGTCTAGCCATTCCAACTTTTCAGCTTTGGGCGTCTGCCACAACGTTGGCCTTCCCGGGATGGTAGTTGATCGGGCAACGGTATTCCTCCAAGAATTCCATCCACCTTCGTTGCCTCAAGTTCAAATCCTTCTGAGTGAAGATATACTTCAGACTCTTATGGTCGGTGAACACCTCGTCCTCGGCTCCTTACATGTAGTGTCACCATTTCTTTAGGGCGAACACTATAGCTGCCAGCTCCAAATCGTGAGTGGGGTAGTTCACTTCATGGAGTCTTAGCTTCCGAGAAGCATAAGCAATTACTTTCCTATCTTGCATCAACACCGCTCCTAGTCCTTCTTTCGAAGCGTCGGTGTATAGCGCGTAAGATTTGCCTTCCTTCGGTAGACTCAACACCGGTGCTGTCATCAGTCTCTTCTTCAGTTCTTGGAAGCTTTTCTCACATTTTTTGTCCCATACAAATGGAACATCCTTTCTCAACAAACGGGTCATTGGCGATGCGAGTGTCGAAAATCCCTTAATAAACCTTCGGTAGTATCCGGCCAATCCCAAGAAACTCCAGATCTCAGTAATATTCTCCGGCTGCTTCCAGTCTGATACTGCCTTGACCTTTGTCGGATCTACCTTGATTCCTTTCTTGGTCACCACATGGCCAAGGAATGCCACACTGTCTAGCCAGAATTCGCACTTGCTGAATTTAGCGTACAGCTTGTGCTCCCGCAATTTCTTCAGCACGAGCCTCAGATGCCCCGCATGCTCCTCCGGACTCTTGGAGTAGATCAAAATATCATCGATGAAGACCACCACAAACTTATCCAGATAGGCTCGGAATACTCGGTGCATTAGGTCCATGAATACTGTTGGAGCGTTAGTTACCCCGAACGGCATCACCACGAACTCGTAATGTCCATAGCAGGTGTTAAAGGTTGTCTTAGGAATATCGTCTTCTCTTATCCGCACCTGGTAGTAACCTTGCCTCAGATCCAACTTGGAATAGCAACTGGATCCTTGCAGCTGATCAAACAGCTCGTCAATCAGTGGGAGGGGGTACTTGTTCTTAATCGTCAAATTGTTCAGCCCTCGGTAGTCGATGCATAGCCTCAAGGTCCCGTCCTTCTTCTTCACAAATAGTACAGGCGCTCCCCAAGATGACGTGCTGGGTCGGATATAACCTTGACCCACCAACTCCTCTAACTTCCCGTTCAATTCCTTCAATTCTGCCGGTGCCATTTGATACGGAGTCCGTGATACTGGTTTCGCCTCGGAATTAAGTCGATAGTGAATTCCACATCTCGGTCGAGAGGTAGAGAGTCAAGCTTCGCCGGGAACACATCGGGAAAGTCCCTCACCACTTCGGTGTCCACCAGAGTGCACTAGTCCTTCGGCTTGTTTATCACATAAGCCAGATAACCTTGACAACCTTGCCTCAACAATTTTTGGGCCTTAGCCCCCACAATCAAGTACTTTAGTTCTTTCACTCTCTTGCCATTGAATTCCAATACATCACAACCCGGTCTGACAAACTGAATAGACTTATTTTTACAGTCTACTCTAGACCCATGTTTGGCTGACCAGTCCATCCCCAAAATCAAGTCATAGTCCTCAATGTCTAACACAATCAAATCTCCCTCCAGGCAGATATTACTAGCTACTCGACCCCACAGCTGGATCAACCTGAAATCATGATAAAAAGGTGATGAGACAGAAATCTCAGTAAGTCCGTGTGTGCTTTGGGTGTTTTGTGAAAACAGTTCGTGGATGCAAAGTGTGAAACTTTTATAAGAGAAACATTGGAAAGCATCAAACATTAGTCAAAAGAAAGAGTGGCGTTTTAGCTTATCTAGCCGTACATAAGTAATGAAATCAACCATTCGAAAGAAAGGGATATGGGTTACCACACGTTGGGCCCCATAACCGGTCAGAATGCTGACACTTTGTGCAGACTGACAAAAGTAGGTGATCGGCCTATTGGGCAAGATACTCCTCCTTCTTTATACCCAAACAACAATCGGGTGTCCATTCCGGCAAAACACAGTCACTTGACTGAAAACAAACTGCTAGCTCGGACCGGCACGACTCACTGGACGAACAACTTATCCGGGAAGGACTCACCCCTCAGAGGTGGCCACCTGCTGAGAGACTTACCCTAACCCTTCAAAGACTAGTCCTAGTAGTCCACCCCTATTGAGTACTCAACGACGTTTTCCACTTGGGATAAAATGAACGAAGCACTGCTCTTCATGAAAATAGCAATTTGAGGGTTTCCAAAGTTTTAGGAGAAATCAGTTTTGGAAAGAGTTTTAAGTTTGGAAAATCTGCTCATTAGCTTTTAAATAATTTAAGTGTTGGAAATAAAAACGAATTCAACCCTCAATTGCCTTCAGATAAACGAGTGTCCATACACTCCACATTTAGCTTGCCATAAGGAAAACATTTTTCACATCGATAGGTTTTATACAAGAGCTTACCTGATTCTTGCTCACAACAACAAAGTCTCGAACAGCTGACCTAACCCCACATGGGTAAATACAAATCTTAATCAATTTCAAGTCACAAACCACTTCCTCAATTTTAAATCAATTCAATTCACTACTACCATGATCCTAGTGTCCCAAGCTTTAAGATAAAATAATAACTAAATAGGTTTATAAGCTAAATTTAATTTGTTATTTAAAATAATTAATGGTTTGGGAAATAAATTCTAATAAGTTGAAAGTTTAAACCTTGTTAGGAAAAATTTAGAGTTTATTTGATCAAGAGTCATAGATGGTACTCGGTAAAATAGTGATTTAATGATAGTTTAGTTGTAAGAAAATAATTGATAGCTAAAACTAGTTGAGATTAAATTTAATAAGCCTTTCTTGGAAAATAATAAGTAAATCCTTAAGGGTTTTGATTTAGTAAATAGTTTACTAATTATGAATCATTCTTATAAAGCTTTAATTGATCTCTTTATTTTAAATAATATTATTTATTTATTTTATTTTCTAGCAAAATTATTATTTATTTGACTAAAATATCCTTCATAAGTATATAATAATCCCAAATCTACCCTTCCTAGGGTTTTTTCAAAAATACTAGCAATATTATTTTATTGAGTATTTTATGCATAAAGTGAAAATTAGTTTTAGGGACAACTAGATCGTGATCAAATTTCTGTGGCCATCCTCAATCAAGAACATACACAATCCTTCAATTCATTAAATCATCCAAATCTTGCATATAGGCATAGATCTAAATTTATTAAGACATGATTTAACCTTTACTAGCATAAACATGATCATGGCTTCAATATTCTAGTCATGCATAAAACTCCTATTCACCAAAGGTGACATAATCTCTAGCATACTTCATCACACATACTATCTATGACATGCATCAAACTCAATTCCACATACAACCAACCAATATAATCATTCCATGCATAAATCCCATCTCCTTCACAATCATACATGTACTCATGCTTCAATCATCAACAACACATACTCAATCCCATCGCCATTCATCTTTTAACAACATCATCCTAGAGACATGATTCTAGAGTTTAAAAGAAAGATCGAATGTACTTACTTGGTTGATGAATGCTTTGAAGGAGTTTAGAGTAGATCCCAACTCCTACATGGCTAACCTTATCCAAGAGAGATGGCGAGAACAAGATTATGGAAGGAGAAGTCATCCGGCCAAAGAAGAGTGATTTCGGCCATGAGAGATAGAGAGAGAGAGAGAGAGAGAAGAAGAAGAAGAAATCATTAGTATTTTTATTCGCATAGGTTCTCATTAGAGATCAAGGTTAGAGAAGATGAAGTTGCTAGAATAAGTTTACCTTGATTGTGTTCTTGTCCTTCAAAAAAATTTCTGGTTTTGATCCGAAGTAGCAAGATGATTCGTGGAGATTGATGTTAAGAATGGTGTTGATGGATTCATAGCAGTGAGTAGACTAAATCTGGAGATTTTCGTGAGGGTTTGAAGTGGTTTGAAGGTGTATTAGGTGAAAGCAAGTAGTAGGTGTTCTTGGTGGCTGAAGAAAAATCGAGAGAATGGATGTTGTAGCTGCCGAAATTCTGTGGAATTAGGGCTGCGAAAATTCTGTAGGGTTTAGGAGGATGTTTTCTCTGATTTGAGAGGGAAAAGGAAAGGTTAGATGTTACAATCTTGGTAGAATATTTTTAGGAAGTGATTTTGGAAACTAAACATTCTAAGAATATCTTGATTGTTTGGACAGCTTTGAAGGTCTACTATGGCCGATTGGTTGAGCAGCTGTTTTGAGGAATTAAAGCTGGTTCAAGGTAGCTTATGATGGCCAAAATTAAGGTGCACAATGGTGAAGAAGATGTCTGGTCAATGGGGTAAGATTTTATGGAAAGTTGATAAACAAGATGGCTGAAATTTTGGAAACCAATCAAGCTAAATTGCAGGGATTTGTTGGAGAGATTTTCGGACAGCCATTGCTGCCTTTCGTCCAGAAGCTTGAGGAAAACAATGGAGCTCTGTTAATGGAGGTCTAAGGAAGGTTTTTGTAGAAGTAGGCTGGTGTTTCGGCTGGAAGGAAAATAGGAAACAAAGCTGGGAATTCTCCTGCACAGTTTTTTTTTCGCTGCACAGTAATTTTCTGGGCAGAATTTCGACTGCCACTTCCAGACGAGTTACAGAGAGTTTGAAGGGGGTTTTAGTGATATTCAAGGCTGGTTTCCAGCCTTCTTCATGGAGGAAAAACATGGCTAAGGTGCTGCACAAAATATGGAAGAAAACAGCTTGGTTTTGTACCTCCAAAGCTGCGATTTTCCCCAGAATTTTCACTGGTTTTGTACAGCCCTTGAGCAGTCCGAAAATGGCAGAAATAATTCATGTTTCAAGCTGAACTTAAGGCCATTTTTTTGGCAACATTTGGGAGGGAATGTTAGCTAAGAAGCTCGACATTTTGAAGGTACAACAAGCTGGAAAATTTCAGCTCATTCCATGAAGGAAGATGAACTAGTCTAGAATAAAATTTCAGCAAGCTCACTAGAGGGATTTTTCCTCTTGGAATTTCCCACAAATCTTCCATATTTTCAGACTATAAGAAGTCTTTTACCAAGACACTTTGGTCCTAAAAGACCTCAGCACTTTACTGAATTTTCTGGAAAGAAAAAGGTTAGAACATCTTGATCAAACTAAGGAGTTGAGAATTGAGGAAAATCAAAGATCAAGGAAAAATGAATTTCCCTTTAAGAATTTCGAGTAGTGTAAAGGAGTTGAATGAGATTACTCTTATCATGTCTCTCCTAGGACATCATCACTCCTTGCTCTAGGCCCTTAGGGCCGAAACCAAATCCCCCCAAGCAAAAATAAAATTTAATCTAGCTAAAACTTCTATGATGGAATTTGAACCCAAGACCTCAAGAATTAATTCCTAGGTTCTAACCACTAAACCACAACAACTCTTGTTGCTATTTCCACTAGAAAAATTATTTTCTATTCAATGCACAATCTATCTCCCTATTTTCACCTCGGGCAAAAATTACTATTTTGCCCATCTCACACAATACTCACCAACAAGACTTCAAGATAATAAAAATCAAATCCAAAGCACATAGAAATCATATGAAAATATATTTAATTATGAAATAAAATATGATATGCATCCCAACCCCCTTACTCTAAGGTTGGTTTTGACCGGGGTTTCACCTATCTCATGCATATCATATATGGCGCAGCGGAAAAATAAGAATGAGCTACCAACCTAGGATCTGCATACGTGTGGAAAACAAGATATAAAGAGAGCAAATGATAACAGCTTTTTACCTTTCTTTGATCGTGTGAAGAACAAAATTTTTCTTCTTCAAGTCAAGGCACAATCTAGCAATCCTCTTGATCAAACACCACGAGAGTTTAATATCAAACCACTATAATCACAGCATGTGATTATCTCTAATAGAAATCCACATGGAGGATACACTCAAGCACCAAGATTTTCTGTGTTAGCAGAAACAAGATGGCAGTTAGGGTTATTTTCTTCAAGAGCAATGAGAGAGAAGAAAGAAAAAGTCGTGTGTTCTCTAGGGTTTCCATGAATCAACTTAGATTAGGTTTCGTGCATCTTATACATAAAACTGAAAAAATACCCTACTAAAACTGAGAATTCTAATCCTATTAGAATTTCCTAATTGTAATTGGAAACATAAATTCTCACAATTACAATTTGGACCATAAATTATAACTAATTATAATTTGTTTATAACAACTTCTCTTTCTCACAATTAACCCCATTATGTTATCAAATAACATCTTGAGTATATAATTGTAACACCCCACTACCTATGCCTAACAGGACCAGGGATGTCGCCCCGTCCAAAGGACAAGGGGTCTTTATAACTAGGACACACAACAAGAATAAAGCAATACTTCAAAATTAAAACTTATTACAATCCAAAAATTCAAGATAAATCCATAAATACAAATTGTTCACTCTCAACTCCCAAAGCATTACATAAAATAAATAATAGAATATCCTCCAAGTAGGCAACAACTAGCTACTCATCCCCACAGTAGGATTGACTTGAAATCATGGTAAAAAGGGTGATGAGATAAAAATCTCAGTAAGTCTATGTGTGCTTTGAGTGTTTAGAAAAATAGTTCGTGAATACAAAGTGTAATAGCTTCATAAGAAAAATACTGGCAAGCAATAAACAATGTTCAAAAGCAAGAGTGGCGTTTTAGCTTTTCCAACTATACAGGTACAATAAAATCAACCACTTAAAAGGGTGGCCATAGGTTACCACACGTTGGGCCCTATAACCAAACAACGGTTAGAATGTCACACTTTGTGCAGACTGACAAAAAAAAAGGTAGGTGATCGACCTACCAGGTAAGATTCTCCTCCTTCTCTACACCCAAACCAAACCGGTTGTCCATTCCGACAAAACACAGTCTACATGATAGAAATTGCTAGCTCGGATCGGCATGACTAAGTAGTACTGACGTTTCTCTAAGTTGAGTTCATCTTCTGGAGGTGGCCTCCTGCCAGAAGACTCACTCTTGCTCTTCAAAACTAGCACTAGTAGCCTACCCTTATTGAGTACTCAATGATGATTGTCCCACTTGAGGGAAAATTGGTAAAACATAGCTTTACTTGAAAATGGCAATTAAGGGTTTCCAATTTCCTTGTCAAAAATCAGTTTGAGAAATAGTTTGGTGTTTGAGTCAAACTACTTGTTGATTTTCAAATAATTGGTTTGATTGAAACAAGAATGGAAACTATCCTTAATTACCTTTACCAATCAGTGTTCACATACTTCGAGTTTAGCTTGCCATAGAAACCTTTTACAACAAACAAGTTTTATGCAGGAGCTTACATGTTCCTTGCTCAAAATAAAGATCTCCAACAGCTGACCTAACCCTGCCTGGGGTAAACATAAGCCATAATTAAACTCAAGCCAAAATTCACTTCCACAAATAAACCTAGCGCAACTTAGTACAATCATGACCCTAATGTCTCAAGCTTTAAGGCTAGATAATAAATAAAAGGTTTGTAAGATAAATCTAGCTTGCTATTAAAATAACTAGGGTTTGTGAATTAGATACTAATAAGTTGTAGGTTTAAAACTTGCTATAAATAAATTAGAGTTTATTTGGTGAAGGGTCCTAGGCCTTAGATGATATTATTTAAAATAATAATCTATTAATAATTAATTGTTAGAAAATAATTGGTAACTAAAATTTCTTGTAAGTAAATTTTAATAGGTTTTGATTAAAAGATAATAAATAAATTTTAATAGTATTTATGAATATAAGACTTACAAAATTAATATTTTACCTATTACGATTATTTATATAACAAGGCTTTATTTGCTATTACTATTATCTATAATATTTATATATTTTATTTCTTTAATAAAAGCTATCATTTATTTGATTAAATTATCATTATTTTATATAATAATCCAAATCCACATGTTCCTAGGGTTTTCGAAATCACTAGAAGAAATTATAGTATTAATCATTTTGTTGATGAAATAAAATTAGCTTAGGGACAACAAGGTCATGGTCATAATTCCTATTGCTAACCTTAATCATGAACATACACTCTATACCAATCAATAAAACATCCAAAACATGAATAAAAACATAGATCCAAATTTACCAAGACATGATCCAAACTCTGCTAACATAATCATATTCATGGCCTTAACAAAAATGCATGAACATAAACCCTATTCACCAAAAGAGACATATTCTCTAACATGCTTGATCATTCATACTACTCACGACATGAAGACATGCAACAAACCCTAAGACGCCATACGTTCAACCAAGACAATCAACTCATGCATCAATCCTAACTCCATCATATACACACATTCATTCATGCTTCAATCTCAACTCCATCGTAAAACACATCCATTCTCATACTTCAATCCCGACTCCAACACAAAACACATGCTCAAACTTTAATCATAATCCATTCTTTTCTAAAACATTCTAGAGACATGAATCTAAGATTTAAAGAGAAGGTTGGAGAGGCATACTTGGATGATGACTACCTTGAAGTCGTTTCAAGAAATGCCTTACTCTTAGGAGACTTGATTCGTCCAAGAGAGAAGAAAAAAATATGGCCATGGTTGAAGTAACCATTCGGCCAAGAGAGAGAGAGAGAGAGAGAGAAAGAGGGAGAGAAAAAGAGAGTTCATTAGTATATACTCATCAAGGTCGAAGGTGGAAGAAGATGAAGATGATTGTTCATGCTTACCTTGAAGCTGTTCTTTAGCCTTCAAGAAAATTCTGGTTTTTGACCTAAAAGTGAGACTTTGATTTTTGAGTTTGATGTTAAAAATTGCAGGAATGGGTTCACGAGGTTGAGTAGGTATAATCTAGAATTTTTGGAGAAGATTGAAGTGGTTTTAGATAGTCTTAGGCGTGAGAATGGTAGTAGGTGTTCTTGGTGTTTTTGAAGGTTTGGAGAGAATAGAGAGAAATTAGTTGAAGCTGGCCAAAATTCTGTGGGAGAAGGGTAGCCGAATTGTTTGAATGGTTTTTGGTAATTGGATTTTCATATTTGAGAAGAAAAGGAAGGTTGGTTGTTTGAAATTCAAAAAGAATAATTTAGGGAATATTTTGTGGTTGCAAATATGGTAAGTAGATTTTTTATGGTGAAGGTCTTTTGGGAAGCTACAATGGCCGACTGGCTTGCTAGAATTATGTTGAGATGAATGTTGTTTAATGGAGCCTTAGGGTGGCCAAAATATGGTGTACAATGGTGAAGGAATTTTCTGGTTGTTTGAGGGTTAATCTATGGTAGTTTGCTGAAATATCTTGCTGAAATTCTGGACTTCAATTAATGGTTTGATTAGAGTGATTGATGGAGAGAATTTAGGAGCAGCCATGGAACTGTTTTTCGAGCAGAACACTGGAGAAGATGATGAAGCTCTTCTCATGGCTGTTCAAGGTGAGTTTGTACAGAAAAATGGAGGATGTTTCGGATAAGGGTGAAGAAGAAAACAAAGTGGGAAATTTTGAACAGATTTTTCGCAAGTTTGCTGGAAATTTCTGGGCAGATTTTGCTATCATTTTTTAGTCAGCTTGTAGAAGGTTTGAAGGGCCATTGGAGTGTCCTTTAAGGCTGTTTTCCAGCCTACTTTATGGAGGAAAAACAAAGTTGAATTGCTGGTTGGAAAACTGGAAGAAACAGCATGGTTTTTGGCTCACTAAGCTGCAAAAACTGTCCAAAAATTTTCCTGGTTTGCATAATTTTTTTGGAGAAGTCCAGTTTTGGTTAGAATTTTCAGTCCTCAAGCTAAATGAAATGGTCATTTTTCTAGTAGCATTTGAGAGGGAATGATGGCTGAAAATTTTGACTATTAGACTGATCAAAAAGATGGAAAAATTTCCAGTTTACTACATGAAGAAGATGAACACACATAGGTTGGAGTTTGAAGGTTCAACCATGGAGATTACTTCTCTTGGGAACCTTCCACAACTCCTCCCCATTTTCGGTCAAGAAGACATCATCACACAGACATTTTCGACACTCCTAGATCAAAGAAGCTTGCTGGAAATTTTTTGGAAATAAAATGGCTTAAATAAATGGAACAACCTAATTGATTAAAAAGTAAGGAAAGCTAGAGATCAAAAAGGGTATGAATCCCTTAGAAATTTTTGTAGGGCACAAGAGTTGGATTAGGACATTCCTTTCATGTCTCCCCTAGGACAACATTCCTAATCCTCCCTAAGACATGCAAGGGCCGAAAATAGCCTTCCTATACAAAAATAAAATTTAATCATGCTAAAACTCAAATGATGGAATTTGAACTCAAGACCTCAAGAATTAATTCCAAAGCCCTAAACACTAAACCACAACAACTCTTGTTCTTATTTTCTCTCCCAAATATTTTTCCTATTTAATCATCATGCCATCTCCCTATTTCCTCCTCAAGAAAAATTACCATTTTGCCCTTCTTACTCACTAAGCTCAAATAAGCCAACTATACTACAAATCACATATCTAAAGCACATATAATCATACAAAAATATATTTATGCATGCGAGAAAATATGATATGCATCCCGACCCCCTTACTCAAGAGTTGGTTTTTGTTGGGGTTTCACAATAATTCTCTATTGTGTGTGACCTATTAGATTTCCCAGTCAATTGGCAGCGAATATAAATTAATCCAAATGTCTTTTAGATTAATAATCCAAAATTAATTAGAATTAATTATATTGATTCTAATCAGGATTGGTTTATTAATTCATCAATTAATAAACCCATATTCCCATATCATGAGCGGTATCTAGCAACACATCATGACCATCCAAGAGTCCAAGAAGTCAAGTGGCTTGACATGAACCCTTCAATAACAAACTATAGTGTAATTAACTACTTTCACCATACAATATCTCATTCGATTTGGAGTACGAAATTAGTGCCAACTCCCTCCAGAATATATTAATTCTAGCCCGAATATAGAAGTACTTGTACCAGGAACCCACTACTCTAGATGTGTATCAATTGGAACTGTTCCCAATACATAGTCACCTTAGCCAAGGACTTCTCGAGTAGTAATTCCTACATGTGCCCATGAGATATTCGCCACAATTATTAGGAGTTGTGAATCCTTTATTGACCCTCTCAACTACTTTCGTTTATCTTACAATGTACCCAATATCTATCTTATAGGCGGCCCTCGATCTGGCTCTAGAGATTAGAATCAAAATACAATGCTTAGCAAACAAAGAACCTTGGAGATCTCAAGTCTAAGGATACTTGCACATTTACTATATTCATATTATATCACCGGCACTAAATAGTTATCCATGTGATTATCTCATAGCCAGGTCATCCAATGTACTTGTTCTATTAACAAGCATCCATGTGATAACTTTGAGTATCTTAATACTCATAGATATGAGAACCACCACCTGATCAAATCAGGAAGTCTAACACATGCTAGTCTTAACACATTAATGATGTCCTCCTGTCTTATTAATACTACGACTAGGGACTATTTAAGTACTAACATTATACAGTGTAGTAGGAATCTCATATCATGATTTCTATCACAATTCCCTTAATACAGTGTTGTACTAGGGACTTTATCTAACATTTATTTTACACAAAAGTAAACAAAAGAAACTATTAGATAAATAATGCCTTTTATTAAAATAAAATGTGTTAAATACAATGTACAAGCGATTGCCTCTAGGGCATAACACTAACACTATCAATCTAACGAAGAATCCTATTCAACATTCTAGGACCAAGTATATAGAAGTTAAACATCAATTAATCCGAGATCATGTGCTTAAAGGCGGTGTATGTGTTGAATATATCTCAACTGAAGAAAACCTCGTGGATATCTTTACAAAACCTCTGGCCAAAGAAAGATTCAGCAATCTGAGAAGAGGTTTAGGAATTGTAAAAATATGACTGACATGTTTGCACAAGATTTTTATTTTGCAGAACCTCTAAAGACAGAGCTTTTGGATGCAGTATTTTAGTCCAAAACTCTCTTGAAAAAATTCTATTTGAATGCACATTTTGGATCGGGCCTAAATCCAAAATGGAATCACCTTTGATGCTTTGTATTTCCCTTTTAAAATAACTGCTTCCAGATTTTCATTTTGGAATTTCAAAATACTTATGCTTTTCTCACGATGCCTTTTTGAAATCTCTGATTAAAGTGGCTTTTTCAATATACTGGACTGTACTTCTATCACAACTTCCTAGGTACTCACAAAAGACTTTCTCTCCCTTCTCTCTTTTGAACTCTAGAACCGACCATTCTTCACTCCGTCTTCCTCAAAATCCTCTGAGTTCTTCTTTTCTAAACAACCGAGTGTTCAAACCCTTATCCTCTCACTAAAAGGCAAAAACAAAATTAACTAGACCGAAGCCAAAGAAGGTCCGAAAAATATCTCTAATGATGAAGAAGAAGTCATCAGCAATTAATAAAGGAAAAGAAATTGCACCAGATTTCTCGGCTTCCTACTATAACTCCTCAAAATCATCGCCAGAATAGGAGAGTTCCAAAACTCAGGTAATTTAATTTTTAGATTCAAAAAGTGAGTCAGATTATAATGATTAGGTATTGAGAAATGGAACTGTAATCATTGGCTATCGAGTAAATCCATCGTCTTTCTTAAATTTCTCCAATGTGTTAATTATATTCAAATTTGTTGGTTGGGGTAGTCTACTGTTGATTGATGAAAAACTATTTACCTCACTCATTTGGGAATTCTATGCTAATCTAAGAAAAGGGTGACTTGAGGAAACCAGAGGAGGGTTTATGATCAGATGGTACACCTCTAGAGTTAGGGTTAAAAATATTGAATTTGACATCATCTGTTAAACCGAGTATGTGAGGTTAGAGATGGAGGAATCTAGTATTTTGAACTGAATAAATTTTCAAAAGAAACTGACATGTTTTATTTAGAGAAGTTTGAAGAAATGTTTGCTGGTGGAAGGACTTTTAAGAATTCTAGTGACAAAAACACAAAGTGGCTAAATAAAGAAGGCAGGATCCTGCACCACATGGTGTCAACCATTGTGGTCCCAAGTTTTGGTCACAAAACATCTATTAATATAATGCAAATAGTGATTATATTAGCACTGGCTGAAGGGAGGCAAATAAATTTTAGGTTCTTGGTTGCCAAATTAATGTTGCAAACCAAAAACATCTCTAGCAAGGCACTGTCATATGGGAATTTGCTAACAAAACTATTCAAACACTTTGATGTTGATTCAAATTTAGTCCCTTCTGCACTCTCAAAAATGAATGTATACAGCTTTGAGTCTTTTGAGCACATGGGATATATAAGATTGGAAGTTGAATAGAAGTTGTTACATGATACAACTGGAGATGAAAAGGAAAAGCTATTGAAAGTGAAAGCTGAAGGCCAAAATGCCTCATTTGTTGGAGTTAAAAGAAAACCTGAGGAAGAACCTCAGGAATAATCCTCTGCCAAAGGGAAAGAGTAGGCTCAGGACAAAGGATTATCTGAAAGCATCTTGGACGCCATCAATTCTCTGTTGTTAAATTAGATAGCCTTAGTGCAGAAATTCAAACTCTTCAAAACGGACTAACTATCATGGAGAAGAAGGAAAGAACAGATGAACTGGTGTCTGCTCCGTCAGCACCTTCTCTAATAAAGAAAACAACAAAGAAAACAGTCCCTGGGGAAGAAACTACTCGAGATCAAATTGTTGAGGAAGTGACGGTCATTGCGCATTGCAAAGAAGAATCCCTACAATAGAAAGATGTAGCACACCTTGCCCCCTCTAAACCTCATGTCTTATCTGGGAAGGTGGTTAAGAGGAAATCAAGTAGGCTTGTTGGATAACACCCCAGAGAAAGTGCTAGGTCAAAGATTGAAACAGTTCACATCTCCTGAGTGACCAGATTAGTAGACTACACTCCAGCTAACCTCTACCTAGACTGAAATAAATTCTCACTGATATCTTGAACAATTTTTAATTCCCATTTTAGCATCTAAACAATTTATTTTCTGTCTTTTAACTAATATCTATGATCAATTGATCAATGCTTCATATCTATATATGTACTTCTCACTGCTTCATTTATATTACTCTTCATTTTAATTGATGACAAAGGGGGAGAAAATTGATAGTTGGATTGTGATTGTTTTGCCTACCTGTGATGCTAGATAAATTACTGATTGTGATTGGGTAAATGCTGATTTCATTGGTTATGTTGTGATTATTATACTAATCAAGAAAGAGTGGAGGCAATTTAGTTGTACACCACTATGACTCATATGCCTGTCTGTTATGCTAGATAAATTACTGATTGTGATTTGGTAAGTGCTGATTTCACTAGGTGTGTTGTGATGGTTGTACTGATCAGGAAATAATGGTGCCAATTTAATTGTATACCATTGTGACCCATATGCTGATTCTGAATGTTGTCTCTAAATATGGTTAAGATCTTGTGATCTCTTTATGAAATCCATGACAGGATTTGGATAAACTACATGTTGTGAAAATTTTAATGATTTATGATCAGTCAGTTTCCTGATGTCTAAAAAGGAAACCAGTTTGATATCTTGTTTGTCATCAAAAGTTTTCTTTTCAAGTATAAGGTTATCATTGAGACTAGAGTTGTTGGTAATTTCTTTTTTTAAATTATTGATATGATTTTGTGATATGTTCATTGATAAAATTCCCAGATAGTTAGGATAGCTATTCTAATATCTCTTTTTACATAAAACTTTCCATAAAGACTAAAACTCTTTGAGAAAACTAGGATGGATCAAAATTTCTAAAAACGCATTATCTCCTACATTATGACAGGGGGAGTTTTGGGCACATATTCTCTTAATCTAAAAGTCCAGTCCAAAAATGTGTTCTTTTAAAGGAGTCAGTTTCTGTCTAAACTATATGTTATTTATGGACACATGGTTTATGTTGGGATGTATGCCCTTTTAGACTAGGTTTCTGATGTAAAAATCAAATGTTTTAATAAAAGAATTTATTTTCAGAAATTGTTTGTGAATTTACAATTTTATTTGTGCACAATTAGATTGGAAAAGACCCAATGTGTTTAAGTAAGTGGTCCATGTGAATGGAGGCCTTTCACAGTAAGGTATGGATCACGGGTTACTTAGCACATAAATTTTTGTTCTTAACCGATTGATAAGAATGGGAATCTTATCATATTTAGGTTATTATGTTGTGAATTCTAAATAGGGAATGACTTACATTTAGCCAGTGAGTAGTCCACTCACTTCATGACATAAGCGTATTTTGAATACGTAGAATAGGACTTGTAGTAGTGGTTTCTTAAAAGTACTATATGGTAGAAACCTAGACTACTACCACTACAGCGTGGACTAATACTGTACGACTTGAGTATGAGTTAGTGCTCTGACGAAGTTGGAAGCATATACTTTGATATGCTATACTTGAGGTTCTATCGTAGGGCAAATATACTTGCATGTTGGGTTTGTATGACTAGTTAGTTAAGACAGACTTATACAAGATAGTTTCTATACTATATCGCCCATTGTGGTTGTCTGAATGATTTGAATATCCAGGGCCCTGCGAAACATAACTTGGATGTTTGCTTTAGGGTAGCTCCCTTGGAAAACAGAAACAATCCTAGAAGTCATAGATCATTGGACTAGTGGCCTAAGGATGGTAGATGTCATTTAGAGAGGTGTTAGTACACTTTTTCTTCTCTAAATGTACAACGATGTATAGAAGGGTATTTTAGTCATTACACCTGTAGGTTGGAGACTTTGCTAATGCAACACTGTCCTTTGGGTCAATATTTCCTTATGATGATATTAGAAAATATTTAAAATGCAAAATACAACTATTATATGGCAAGGGTATTTTGGTCATTTTAGTAGCCAAGGCGGTGTGTCTTTTGGTCCCCAGTATAGACCGTGAATCCTAATTAAATACGGGCTAAGGAATTGATCTTAAATAAAATGAAATTATTTTATTTAAATAGCCTAATTTAATTATTGGGCTAGAAAAAAATAAAGGTCCATGGAGAGAGAATTAATTAAATTAGTTTAGTAGGTTAATTATTTATTCAGGCATTTGGCCCAGTTTGAATAGTTAGGGATTAAACTGATTTAGGCATATTTAATTGGACTGGTTTATTTGGGCTAGAAAATTAATTATTTGTTGGGCCATTGAGTTGGTTCTAACTAGAATAATTAATTATACCAAAAAAGGTTAAACTAAGAGTCCAATGGCTCAGTCCAGTTTAACCTAGGGTTTTTTATTTAGGTTAAACGAGAGGATTGGATACAACGTTGTTGCTATTAGACACACAAGAAAGACGGCTTCTTCTCGGTGGAAAAGCTAGACGTCTTTCTTTCTCTCTCTCTCTCTCTCTCTCCAGAAAATTCCCTAGCTCGTTAGTTGTTCACCAAACGGTAGTTAGGCAGGTAAAATACTGGAAGACTGAGAGTTTGGCGTTCACATACATGCAAATGCGGAGTAGGAGGCTTGTAGAAATCGCACCAAAGGCTTCTACCAGCACACCTACACCGGTTGCACACGTTCCGGTATAGCCAACACTTAGAACGAGGAAAAGAGGTAAATTTTTTAAAACCTCAGGATTGGGATAGGGCGCAACCATCACCGGCTAGGGCTGCTGGAGCTGGCGCCGACCCTTCCTTGGAATCCCTGTTCTTGTTTTTCTAGTTTTTTTTATGTTCGCTTCTGCTGCGTGCTCCGTGTATCCCATTTTCCTCGCCTTCAGTTTGGACATCCAAAACTTGAACTCCGAAAAGTTCCTTAATCTTCTTCACCTAGTTTTGGATACACATTTTGGACGTACAAAGGTTGACTCTAGTTTTTTTCTCATACTTTACAGATATTTAGAGATGTACATATTAAGGGGGAGCATATCATCTTATGATTTATTTGCTATACCTTATTTTATACATGTTTATACAATTATTTTAACGGCTATTCTTTTATGGAATAGTCGTGTGAGGGAATGATGGAGGTTATAAAGGTTGGTTGGGCCATAGGCTCATTCGGCTATGTTTGTGAGTATATGCTTTAATTTTTTTTTTATCTTAATCTTATAAGCACTCTAAGAGTCTTGTGATGAGAGATTGCATTTCAACGGAAAAATATTCTTTTTTCTCTCGGTCTAACATGTCCATACTGTACATATCATTATTATTTATCACAAATCTCATCAAGTTTGCCACAACTCAAAAAGGGGGAGATTGTTAGCCCTAAGGGCAGTCTCCTATGTTTTGACTTATGACAAACATTGATGAGGACTAACTTGTATGGTCTACTTGTTATAGGACATGTTTGTGTAGATTGAAAGCCAAAAATAGAGGAAACATGCTGTGCAGAAATGAAAAAAACAGTGAGGAAAAAAACAATGAAGAACAATAGGATGGAAGCATTTAATCAATACCTCTGTGTGCCTTAAGCCTCTCTGGCTATGAAGAGATCGACTGAACCACAAGGATAGCTTCTTCTTTCCTGCTTGTTGAAGCCTGCGGTTGAAATCCCACTAACCTCCTACTTCGCCTTGTTTGCATGAATGCCAAAGCTTTTTGAGTCTCAGAATATTCCACAGTCTCAATCCTTGTTGGTGAAACAAAAGGTGAGGAGGAACGGTCTCAACGTTCTTGATCCTCTTGCTAGGTTTTTTTCACAGAGACGTCCACCACTCTTGCAAAAAACACGGTATATTATATCTGATAACAATATCCTTCGGGATTTGATATTTCAAACACCCAGATGTTATCAACAGAGTGAGCTTGGCTTAGCCTTAAACTCTTCTGAACCGTATTTGGAAAAATCCTATGGTCCAGGGTATTGGGCCAAAAAAATATTTATTATTTTTCTTGGACCCAAAAAGTCCAAAATAACAAACATTAATTATTTATTTTCTAGGCTTATAGAAATAACCCAATAAATAATTAATGAGCCCAAATGAACCTAAAATAATTAAACGTTAATTATTTATTTCCTGGGCTTATAGAAATAACTCAATAAATAATTAAACAAGCATTTTCCATGTAGTTTAAGACCAGGTTAATTTTCTAATTATTCAAACTAGACCTAGGCCCTGAATAATTAACTAACCAATTAAACCAGATAATAAATTTCTCTCAAATTCTTTATATTTATTTTTTTGCCAGTCCAATAATAAATTAGACTTCCTAAATAAAATAAAATCCTCTTTAACTAAGACCAATTCCTCAACCCAAAATTAATTAGGACTTACGGCCTATTCCGATGACCAAAAAGACACATCGCCTTGGCTACTAAATTGACCAGAATACCCCTGCTATATAAATAGTTGTATTTTGCATTTTAAATATTTCCTAATATCACCATAAGGAAATATTGACCCCAATGACAATGCTACATTAGCAAAGTCTTTGACCTACAGGTGAAATGACTAAAATACCCCTCTACACATCGTCGTGCATTTAGAGAGGAAGAAGTGTACTAACACCTCTCTAAATGACATCTACTGTGAAACCCCAGTCAAAACCAACCTTAGAGTAAGGGGGTTGGGATGCATATTATAATTTATTGCATGTTTAAATATATTTTTAAATGATTTTCTATGCTTTAGATTTGAGTTTTATTATCCTGGAGCCTTGTTGGTGAGTATTGAGTGAGAAGGGCAAAATGGTAATTTCTGCTTGAGGTGAAAATAGGAAGATAACTTGAGGATTGAATAGAAAATATTTTTTTTGAGGGAAAATAAGAACAAGAGTTGTTGTGGTTTAGTGATTAGGGCTTTGAAATAAAATATTGAGGTCTTGGGTTCAAATTCCATCATAGGAGCTTTAACTTGGTTAAATTTTGTTTTTGCTTGGGAAGTAATAATTTCGGCTTTATGTGCTTAGAGTAGAGTAGTGATGTTGTCCTAAGAGAGACATGTTAGGAGTATCTTCATTCTACTCCATTGCCCTACTCGAATTTCCTAAGAGGAATTCATTTTTCCTTGATCTTTGATTTTCCTTATTTCCCAACTCTTTAGTTTGATCAAGTTGTTCTAGCCATTTTCCTTTCAGAAATTTCAGTAAAGTGCTGTGGGTTTATAGGATCAAACTGTCTTAGTGAAAGACTTCTTATGGTCTGAAAATGTGGAAGAGTTGTAAGAGATTCCAAGAGGATAAAACCCTCTAGTGAACTTGCTAAAAATGCACACTAGCTAGGTTCATCTTCCTCCTTGGAATGAGCTGAACTTTTCCAGCTTATTGTGCCCTCAAGCTATCGAGATTCTTAGCTAACATTCCCTCCCAAATGCTGCCAGAAAAATGGCCTTTTGGATCAGCTTACAACCTGAATTTCTTGGCCATTTTCGGACTGCCCAAAGATGGAGCGAAACCAGGAAAAATTCCTGTACAAATCGCAACTTTGAGAGTCCAAAACCAAGCTATTTTCTTCCAGATTTTGTTCAGCACCTTTGCCATGTTTTTCCTCCATGAAGAAGGCTGGAAACCAGCCTTGAAAGCCCTAAAATTCACCTTCAAACTATCTACAAGTTGGCTGGAAAATGGCAGTCGAAAAACTGTCCAGAAATTTCAGCTCAGCAAAAATTCTGTGCAATCCACTGTCCAGCTTTGTTTCCTAATTCTCTTCTAGCTGAACCACCATCCTTGTTCTGTATAAACATCCCTTAAACCTCCACTAACTGAGCTCCATTATTCCCCATAAGCTTCTGCACGAAATTCTGACATGGCTGCACGAAAATCTCTCCTACAAATCCCTGCAATCATGCTTGATTGATTACCAAATTTCCAGCCACCATAGTTTAGCAACCTTCCATAATATATCCCTCAAATAACCAGACTATTTCTCCACCATTATGCGCCTTGTTTTCGGCCACCATAAGCTACTTGGAACCAGCTTTCATACCACCAAAATTCTGCTCAAAACTGTCGGCCATGGCAGACTTCCAAAGCTCTCCAATAATCAAGATATTATAGGATATTTAGTTTCCAAATTTTCTTAATAAAAATATTCTTCCAGGATTTTAATAACTAGCATTTCCTTTCCCTTCCAAATCAGAGAACCATCTTCCTAAACCCTACAGAAAATTCAGTAGCCCTAGTTCTCATAGAATTTCAGCAGTTGCAAATCAAATTCTCTCAAATTCCTTCAACCTTCAAGAACACACACAATACACCAAAAACACCTACTTCTTCCTTTCACCTAATACCCCTCCAAACCACTTCAAACCTTCTCTAAAATCTCCAGATTCGACCTACTCACTGCCGTGAGTCCACCAACACCATTCTTAACATCAAACTCCACAAACCAACTCGCTAGTTCGGATCAAAACCAGAAAATTCTGTGAAGGTTCAAGAACACTTTCAAGGTAGGTTTGTTCTAACAACTTCATCTTCTCCAATTTTGATCTCTTGTGAAAATATATATGAATAAACATGCTAATACTCTCTCTCTCTCTCTCTCTCTCTCTCTCTCTCTCTCTCTCACTCATGGCCGAAAATTTCTCTCTTGGCTGGATGGCTTCTTCTTCCATGGCCATGCTCCTTCCACCTTCCTTGGATGATTTTAGACATGTAGGAGTTGAGATCCATTCTAAACTCCTTCAATGTATTCATCAACCAAGTAAGTCCCTTCAATCTTTCTTTTAAACTCCAGATTCATGTCTCTAGGATGATGATAGAAGGTGGATTGTAATAGGATTTGAGTATGTATTATTGAGATTGAAGCATGAATATATGTATGATTGTGAAGGAGATGGGATTTATGCATGGAAGGATTATCCTGGTTGATTGTATGATGATTTAAGGTTTGATGCATGTTACCATGTCATAGATAGTATTTGTGGTGAAGTATGCTAGAGATTATGTCACCTTTGGTGAATAGGATTTATATTCATGTTGGATTATTGAAGCCATGATCGTATTTATGCTAGTAGAGGTTAGATCATGTCCTGAAAAATTTAGATCTATGCTTGTATGCATGATTTGGATGATTTGATGAATTGAAGGATTGTATATGTTCATGATTGTGAATAGCCATGGAAATATGATCATGACCAAGTTGTCCCGAAGCTAAATTTTATTTCTTCAAATAAAATATTTAATATTATGATTTTTGGCTAGTAATTTCAAAAAAAAACCCTAGGAAGGGCAGAATTGGATTATTATATATATATTAAGGATATTTTAGTCAAATAAATAATAGCTCTTACTACAAATAAAATATATAGATATTATATAAAGTAATGAAACAACTAAAGCCTTTTATGGCAATAATCATAATTAGTAAAATACTTATTATTATAAATTTAATTATTATCTTTTAATCAAAGCCTATTAAAACTTATTTATTATTTTTCAAGCAAAACTCATTAAAATTCATTTTCTACTAACTTTGGTTATCAATTATTTTCTAACAACTAAATTATTAATAAATCATTATTTTTCCTAAAAACCACCTAAGACTCTTCATCAAATAAACTCTAAATTTTCTTAGCAATATTTAATCTTTTAACTTATTAGTACTTATTTTCCAAAATAGTAATTATTTTAAATATCAAATTACCCTTAGCTTATAAACCTATTTACTTGTTGTTTGGCCTTAAAGCTTGGGACACTAGGATCATGATAGTAGTAAGTGGAGTTAATTTAAAATTGAGGAAGTGGATTGTGGTTTGAGATTGATTGTGGTTTGTTTTTGCCATGCGGGGTTAGGTCAGCTGTTGGAGACCTATTGTTGTGAGCGAGGATCAGGTAAGCTCCTGCATAAAACCTGATTGATGAAAAGTGTTAAATTATGGCAAGCCAAATGTAGAGTGCATGGACACTCATTTTTGTAAAGGCAATTGAGGGTTGTCTCCTGTTTTATTTCCGATAAATGATTCATTTGAAAATTAATAGGCAGATTTACTCAAACTTAAAACTCTTTTTAAAACTGTTTTTGACAAAGATTTTGGAAACCCTTAATTGCCATATTCAAGTAGAACTGTGTTTTGTTCATTTATCCCAAGTGGGATACGTTACATTGAGTACTCAATAAGGGTGGACTGCTAGGGCTAGTCTTTGAAGGGTTAGGGTAAGTCTCTCAGTAGGTGGCCCCCTCTGAGGCATGAGTCCTTCCCGAATGAGATGTCAGTCCAGTAGATCGTGCCGGTCCGAGCTAGCAGTTGGTTTTATTTTATTCAAGTGACTGTGTTTTGCTGAAATGCACACCTGGTTGTTGTTTGGTATAGAAAATGAGGAGTATCTTGCCCGGTAGGCCGATCACCTACCTATTGTCAGTTTGCATAAAGTGTCGGCATTCTAACCGGTTATGGGGCCCATCGTGTGGTAACCCATAATCATTTATTTCGAGTGGTTGATTTTATTGATTATGTATGCTTGGAACAGCCAAAACACCACTCTTGCTTTTGACTAATGTTTATTGCTTGCCATTAATTCTTTTGTAAAGATTTCATACTTTGCATCCACGAACTGATTTCATTGAACACCCAAAGGACACACAGACTTTCTGAGATTTTTATCTCATCACCCGTTTTACCATGATTTTAGGTTGATCCTGCTGTGGGGATAAGTAGCTAGATTATGCCTGCTTTGGAAGATTTTCTAATGATTTATTTTTGTGTAATGTTTTGGGGAGATAAGAGTGGATAAATTTTTATTGCGGATTTGTTTTTGGTATTTTGGGATTTATCCTTGGATTGATATTTATTCTGAGATGTAATAAATTTTAAGTTCAAGTATCATTTATATTCCGCTATTTCATTTGTGTGACCTAGTTATAAAGACCCCTTGTCATTTGGACGGGGGCGACATCCCCGGCCCTAGCGGGCCTAGGTAGCGGGGTATTACAAGTGGTATCAGAGACCGGTTTAGGCAATTATTGATAATATTTGTGCTAATTCTTTAAGTCTAAATTTTTATCTAACCTAACTTGTTGATGTTGTAGGATGGTCAGACAGCTTAAGACTGCAAGGAAAGGGCAGCAGTGGCACCCGCCAATCTTTCTAGACCCGGAGGACCTTCCAGTTCCCCAACCTGCCCCTCCGCCAGTTATCCTTATGGAGGATAACAATGATGATGAGGTTATCCCCATGGAGGATAACAGTGATAGCGAGACTAACCCTATGGAGGATAGCAGTGAGGACTAGGTCCAGATCATTGAGCCACCCCCGATTTCAATGATAGACATAAGCTCTGATAATGAAGATGAGGTGATGATAGTGGAGCCTGGACCCCAACCTCCTAATCCCAAGGTGGACTTAGCAGCAGATAGTGATGACCCGGGGGAGATAGACTATGAGTCTCCACCTAGGCCTTTTTTCCTCCCTTCTTCCAGCCGAGTTGAGCCCAGGGAGAGTTCTAGGCACCCTAAGAATGAGCCAATGGAAGGATTTGCTAGCGGGGTTGGGGTAGATTTCTCCAAGAACTTTGGGGGATGGTTGTATGAGGCTGATAATGAGGGTTCTGATGAGGATTAGAGGATTAGGAGTTCTTCTGATTTGCATGTTATTTGTTTATTATTTTTCGAGAACTTTTATGTCAAGCATTTTTAATTCTGCTTTCTATCAAGATTTCAAATCTATGCAAGTCCATTTTTGAAAGAGAATTTATTCCTTATCTAAAATTACATCCGCTTTCCATTTATATCTATTTGACAGTGCATGCAAGTACAACTAAAATGATTTGAACCTTACATGCATACACTTATCATTTGGGGTGTGGTTTAGAATGGCACCCAAGCACCGTGCAGCTTCAACAGGTGGAAGAGTTCCGGAGGCCAATCAAGTGGCACCAGAAGTGGAAACAGCCCAGATGCAAGTACCCAACCGGGGTGAATGGAACAGTCAGAGTATGGGATCGAGGTCTGAAGGTCCAGTTGATGTGACCATGGGCCAGGTGTTCAGCAAAATGGCCGATATTTTGTAGTCAATGACCGAGCGACGGAACACTCGGGGTGAGGACGAGTCCTTAGAGAGGTTCTTGAAGTTTTAGCAACCCGTCTTCCTGGGCGAAGCAGAATAAGATCAGAAGGCAGAATAGTGGGTTGAGCAGTTGGAGGACATATTCGCAACGCTCCAGTACACGGAGGAGCGGATGGTTAAGTTTGCAGCTTTCCGATTGAGAGGACCAACTCGGGCATGGTGGCAGTGAGTCCAAGATGGCTGGGAGATGGAAGAGCAGGAATGGACATGGTCCAACTTCGTTGAAGCCTTCAGGACAGAATACATCCCATAGTGGATTATGGAGAAGCGAGAGGACGAATTCCAAAATCTGAGGCAGGGAAGCATGTCAGTAGCCCAGTACATGGCCCGATTCACTCAGTTGTCCAAATAGAGCAAGTAGTTGGTGGACACTAAACAGAACAGGACGAGGCAGTTCGTCAAGGGGTTGAGACCGGAATTGCGGAGAGTATTGGCACCTGCTCCACCGACAACTTATTCGGGGGCTGTAGATGCAGCTACGCGAATGAAAAATGAGGATCGCAGTAGGATGGCGGCAAAACCCTTCCAGTCGCTGACACAGCCGCAGGGTCACTTTCCGAGACCGCAACCCCACAAGTGCCCCGCTAATCACCAATGGCAGAACCGGGGAAAGCAAGCCCGGACAGCATTAGGTGGACCTACCCCGAACCTTCCATCATGCAGGCAGTATGGAAAGAAAGACCACACCGAGAGGAATTGTTGGTCCAAGGGTGGAGAAAGAAAGTGCTATCACTGTGGTGACCCGAACCACCTGAGGAGCGCTTGCCCCAAATTGCACCGCATCGGGCAAGGAAATTCAGCTCAGAACCCGGGGCCCAACTGAGCTAACCCCGCGGGAGTATCCAGGAGTGGAGCACCAAAGCCGCAAGTGAAGGCCATGGTATTCACTCTCAACAGAGAGGAAGTTGGGGCCGATGTAGTGGTGGTAGAAAGTACGTTCACTATTTAAGGACGTTCCGTTAATACTTTGATTGATCCTGGCTCTACTCATTCCTATATAAACAAGTTATGTGCATGTCATTTGGGTTAGGATAGAATGGAGCTACCTTTTATTTTAGAGGTAAGCACACCTCTGGGGGAAATGGTGCAAGCAGATCGGTATGTAAAGGAGTGTAAAGTCAATGTAGGGAAAGAAATTTTGGATGGGGATTTGAAAATGTTAGATCTTGAGGATTATGACTTGATTTTGGGGATGGACTGGTTAGCCAAGCATGGGGCTAGGGTAGACTGTAAAAATAAGACAGCCGAATTCATCAGACCGGGTTGTGGTGTATTGTAATTTAATGGGAAGAGGGTGAGAGAATGTAAGTACTTGATTGGGGGGGCTAAAGCTCGGAAATTATTGAAGCAACGGTGTCAAGGGTACCTGGCTTACGTGATAAACAAGCCGAAGGACCAGTGTACTCTGGAGGACACTGAAGTAGTAAGGGATTTCCCCGATGTGTTTCCGGCAGAACTTGATTCTCTACCTCCTAGCTGAGAAGTGGAATTCACCATTGATTTAGTTCCGGGAGCGGAACCAGTATCGCGGACTCCGTACCGGATGGCACTGGCAGAGTTGAAAGAGCAGTTGGAGGAGTTAGTGAGTCAAGGTTATATCAGACCTAGCACGTCGCCTTGGGGAGCACCTGTGCTATTTGTGAAGAAGAAGGACGTCACTCTGAGGCTATGCATTGACTACCGGGGTTTGAAAAATTTAACGATCAAGAACAAGTATCCCTTACCATTGATTGACGAGCTGTTCGACCAGTTGCAAGGATCCAGTTAGTTAGGTCTGTTTTTATTTTCTTATTATTTTCTTTGTGCTTTTCTTCGTGTTTTATTTTATAGGCATAAAGTCCTCTTGGACAAGCCCTTCTCTTTACCTCAAGCTTAGCCATCTAATGGGGCATTATTGTACTTGGGAAGTATTACTTAAACTTTCTACCCCTTTATTATTTTTGGTCCATTTAGAGGTGCTTTCTGGTGTTTCTTTTTGCCAAAGAGGACATTGTCCAATTTAAGTGTGGGGAAATGGTTTGGTGATATACATTGTCCAAGTTTTTATCAATTATCTTGGTGTTTTCTTAGTGGGGAGCTACTTTGGAAAACATTGGTTTAAAAGTTCTAAAAATTTAAAGATTTAGAAGAGTGAAACTTTTGGAGATAATTTGGAATGGAAGATTGTTTTTCTTATCTCTTCTCCTTTATATTTTTGGTCCTATGGTATTGTTTGTTCTGGTTATACTTATTTGGCCAATAAGGATAATGTGCAGTTTAAGTATGGGGGAGTGGTTTGATTGCCAAGTCTTCTATACATATTCTTTAGCCTTCTTGGGAGTAAACAATTTTTCGAGTGAAATTCTTCAAAATTTTTTGATTTTCTGGAGATTTCAAGCTATATTTTTTGTGCATGTCTTTATGATGGATTATAGAGCATATGTTCTAGATCATTTATGGCTTATGCATGACTTTTTGCACTCACTTGGACAAAGTAGTTCTTGATCAAATACTTTGCATTATTCTTAAAACTATTTTTTCCTCTAAAATGTGTGGAGCATTTTAGAACTTACTTGAATACCTCTCGAAGCGAAATAAGAAAGACATTCATGATGTAGCTTCGGGATGACGGTAATAGGCCTTCTTTGGATAGTTTGAGCTTTTCAAGCCTACCTAGTGCTATATTATCCCGAGTGCCTATTTTGAGCTTAAATTGGTGATTTCTTTCTTTATAACCCGTCACGATATTTTGTCCATTACTTATGCTGAGAGTTTGTATAATTTCCAAATTTTTTTGCTCTTCAAGGATGAAAGTGTATGTATGTTGAGAACAATGCAAGGAGAGAGATCATGACATGTTACTTTCAGTCATGGATCAATTACAATTGGAGCTAGGAAAAGAGAGGAAGTGGAATGAAAGGAAGAAGTTGAAAGGTTGAGAAAGAAAAGAATGCGAGCTGAGAAAAGATGAGAAATAAGAAAAGAAACGAGTGAAGAGAGAAAACAACAAGCTGTTAGAAAGAAAAGTAAATGAAAAAGAAAAGAATAGCAGTAGAAAAAGAAAAAAGAATTGAAAGAGAATTGACGACAAAAAGAGCGAAAAAATCACAAAAGGGATGGTGCGTGAACTGTAAAACTAATTTCATATAAGATACTTGCTGCCATTGCTGGAAAATTGATTGATCGTGTGAGGAAAAGAATTGATGGTAAGAAGAGGTGAAAGAAGAAGAAGAAAAAAAAAAGTGCAATACAGGATTGGCTTGAAATGCGTAAGAGTTGTTATATAAGGTTATGGTTTCACTAGTTTTTGGAATAGGAGAGCAAGAAGAGTTTGGAATTATAGGTTTATTTTGGTTACCCTTTTCTTGCTTGCTCTTAGTTTTTCTTTGACTTTTGATGTTCCTATATCATTCGTTTGCTAAGCCGCATTACAAACCTTTAGCCTTACATTACAAGCTTAAAAGTCCTACTTGTCTAAGTAGAATCATGATATGTCTCGGATTAGTGGAGAGAGTGTATAAAAAGTAAGCATATGGAATGCATATTCTTTTTGAACTAACTTCTTTCTAATGGTTTGAGAATATTTTGAAGTATTGTGATGGTTCTACTAAGTCATTTATCCCTACACAGGTCTTGCATTGGCTGTGAAAGATTTAGTATCATATGTTTTATGTTCATAAGTAAAGAAAGCATTGAAGATATGTTTTGGGAATTTATTGAGTGATGTGAGTAAAACCTTATATTTTTCTATTTGTTCTTGATACTTTGCTTGAGGACAAGCAAAGAGCTAAGTGTGGGGGAATATGATATGGGCTAATTTGGTTATATTTGGCACAGTTATTTTAGGCTCTTTTGTAATACATTTTGTGCAATAACTAGTCATATTCTTTCATATTTGAGATTTTACCCTTGCAAAGGTATTTTGGTCATTATTTCAGGTTTTTGGGTAAAACGAAGTAAAATCGGTGCGAAACAAAGTAGAGGCGGCGCTGATTGGAAGCATGGAATCAGAGCTGGCTGTATACTGGATGCACGAACTTCAAATCGATGGAAAAATTGGAGAAGCAGAGTAGAACAGAACCTGACCGGTGCCGGCTGTAAGGCTGGAGGCGGCACCGGCTGCATTCTGGAACGTATGCGCAAAATTCAAAGAAAATTCGGTGAACGAGTGGAGAAACAGAGCACACGCGGCGCCGACTCTGAAGGACAAAGGCGGCGCCAGCTGTGGTCTGTTCCTGAGGCGGTGCTATGATCTTTTGATGCGTTTTTGGAAATTTAGGGACTTTTAGCATCTTCCAACTTCTACTCGGCCAAGAACGTTGTACCTACGAGTTTAGGCACTTCTTAAGCCTATAAATAGATGAAAAACACAAGGGAAAATAGGAGAGTTCATTGATCATCATAGAAAATCACTCAGTCTTAGGAGGAATTCTTCAAGTTCAAGAAGGTTTTCAAAGGAAGAAGAAGGAGGCTTGTCAATGAGTTCTTTCTTTTACTTTGTTTTCTTTTTCTTGACAACGATGTTTTAATTGTTCTATTGTAATTTGAGATTGTTTTAGATAATCATGATTCTTGCAGTTATTTGATCTTTTGATTAATTGATTGTTCTTCTTGGTATTTAATTACTTGGGCATATTCCGAGATTAGTTGGCTGTTTCTATTGTTAACTTGCTAGACCAAAGAGGTTGATGATGGTTGCAATTGATTAATTTTCGCATTCATTGGCTGTTAACTTGCTAGACCAAAGAGGTTAATTTCTGAGGATTGAGTAATTAAAGGTTAATTGATGTTTGCCAGACCAAGGATTCATTGATTAATTTCATATTTTAAATTTGCCAGACCACGGAAATTTAATTAAGGATTGGGTTTAATGCATCTTTTGGATGAATTAGTTGAGACAGACCAAGTGATGCTAATTTACCTTAATCCTTCGTGGTGCTGAGAGAATGATTGATTATGATAATGGTTAAGTTTTTAAAGATCGTGGTTGTCTAATCAATGGTTTGAGTTGCATACTTCTCCATCCTTGAAATGTACATATTTTTATTTTATTTTCTTTTTAGTTTTCATTTTGATTTGATTTTCACTTTGTTGAGTCAGTTAAACAATGAAAGAGGGGTAATTAATGTTTACTTGTTCCATGAGGATCGACACTCGTTTGAACCCTATGCCCAGTAATGATGTGTACGCTTGCTCATATGTGTGATTTGGGTCCAACGTTTTAATTTAAACTTGATTGGGAATGTGCTTAGTTTTTGTATGATTTTTGTACCCAAATCCAAACACATCAAGTTTTTTGCGCCGTTGCCGGGGAACAATAGCATGAAAACTTGGATTTTGTTGATTTAACCATAAAAATATGTAAATATGTAAATATGTATATGCGTTCCTTGTATGAAGAAGTGCCTATGTTGTTGTTTGTATAATTGTATTGTAATTTCACTATATGTTGTAAATATGTAAATAGGTATATACATGTTCATAATCACTAACTTGTCTTTGTATGTTTGTATATATTGTATATTTAGTTAATTAATTTTACTAAATTTTTCTTCTTTTAATCTTGTTTTAAATATGAATTTTGGTTATCTAACATTCTTCTTGTCTTTTATAGGTGTAGGCCGTGGAAAGCAATGAAGTCGTTTTTGCTGTTTGAAACAATTTTTATTTTGGTCATTTTGTTTTGTTCTTTTTATCATGTCTTCATGAATTAAATTGCATTATTCATCATTATTGCATGTTCATCATTTTTCTTGCATTCAAAAAAAAAAAAAAAAAACATTAGTGTATTGATTGGCAAAATTACAAGCTCGCTTTGATGTTTTTTGTGAGACGTCATTAGAAGCATTATTTTAGTTGTTTCTTTTGCTTGTTTTCTTTTATTTAGGTCTGTTTTTATTTTATTATTATTTTCTTTGTGCTTTTCTTCGTGTTTTATTTTATAGGCATAAAGTCCTCTTGGACAAGCCCTTCTCTTTACCTCAAGCTTAGCCATCTAATGGGGCATTATTGTACTTGGGAAGTATTACTTAAACTTTCTACCCCTTTATTATTTTTGGTCCCTTTAGAGGTGTTTTCTGGTGTTTCTCTTTGCCAATGAGGACATTGTCCAATTTAAGTGTGGGGGAATGGTTTGGTGATATACTTTGTCTAAGTTTTTATCAATTATCTTGGTGTTTTCTTAGTGGTGAGATGATTTAGAAAACTTTGGTTTAAAAGTTCTGAAAATTTAAAGATTTAGAAGAGTGAAACTTTTGGACCTAATTTGGAATGGATGTTTGTTTTTCTTATCTCTTCTCCTTTATATTTTTGGACCTATGGTATTGTTTGTTCTGGTTATACTTATTTGGCCATTGAGGACAATGTGCAGTTTAAGTGTGGGGGAGTGGTTTGATTGACAATTCTTCTATACATATTCTTTAGCCTTCTTAGGAGTAAACAATTTTTTGTGCGAAATTCTTCAAAATTTTTTGCTTTTCTGGAGATTTCAAGTTGTATTTTTTTCTGCATGTCTTTATGATGGATTATAGAGCATATGTTCTAGATCATTTATGGCTTATGCATGACTTTTTGCACTCACTTGGACAAAGTAGTTCTTGATCAAATGCTTTGCATTATTCTTAAACCTATTTTTTTCTCTAAAATGCGTGGAGCATTCTAGAACTTACTTGAATACCTCTCGAGGTGAAATAAGAAAGACATTCATGATTTAACTTCGGGATGATGGTAATAGGCCTTCTTTGGATAGTTTGAGCTTTTCAAGCCTACCTAGTGCTATATTATCCCGAGTGCCTATTTTGAGCTTAAATTGGTGATTTCTTTCTTTACAACCCGTCACGATATTTTGCCCATTACTTGTGCTGAGAGTTTGTATAATTTTCAAATCTTTATGCTCTTCAAGGATGAAAGTGTATGTATGTTGAGAACAATGCAAGGAGAGAGATCATGACTTGTTACTTTTATTCATGGATCAATTACAATTGGAGCTTAGAAAAGAGAGGAAGTGGAATGAAAGGAAGAAGTTGAAAGGTTGAGAAAGAAAAGAATGCGAGCTGAGAAAAGATGAGAAAGGAGAAAAGAAACGAGTGAAGAAAGAAAACAGCAAACTACTAGAAAGAAAAGTAAATGAAAAAGAAAAGAACAGCAGTAGAAAAAGAAATAGAGGAGTAAATGAAAAAAGAATTGAAAGAGAATTGAAGACAAAAAGAGCGAAAAAAATCACAAAAGGGATGGTGGGTGAACTATAAAAGTAAGTTCATATAAGATACTTGCTGCCATTGCTGGAAAATTGATTGATCTTGTCGAGGAAAAGAATTGATGATAAGAAGAGGTGAAAAAAGAAGAAGAAGAAAAAAAAAAGAAAGAGCAATACAGGATTTGCTTGAAATGCGTAAGGGTTGTTATATAAGGTTATGGTTTGATTAGTTCTTAGAATAGGAGAGCAAGAAGAGTTGGGAATTATAGGTTTATTTTGGTTACTATTTTTTTTGCTTACTCTCAGTTTTTCTTTTACTTTTGATGTTCCTATATCCTTCATTTGCTAAGCCATTACAAACCTTTAGCCTTACATTACAAGCTTAAAAGTCCTACTTGTCTAAGTAGAATCATGATATGTCTCAGATTAGTGGAGAGAGTGTATGAAAAGTAAGCATATGGAATGCATATTCTTTTTGAACTAACTTCTTCCTTATGGTTTGAGAATATTGTGAAGTATCGTGATGGTTCTACTAAGTTATTTATCACTACACAGGTCTTGCATTGGCTGTGAAAGATTTAGTATCATATGTTTTATGTTCATAAGTAAAGAAAGCATTGAAGATATGTTTTAGGAATTTATTGAGTGATATGAGTAAAACCTTGTGTTTTTCTACTCGTTCTTGATGCTTTGCTTGAGTACAAGCAAAAAGTTAAGTGTGGGGGATTATGATATGGGCTAATTTGGTTATATTTTGACAAAGTTATTTGAGGCTCTTTTGTAATACATTTTGTGCAATTACTAGTCATATTCTTTCATATTTGAGATTTTACCCTTGCAAAGGTATTTTGGTCATTATTTCAGGTTTTTGGGTAAAACGAAGCAAAACCATCGCGAAACAGAGCAAAGGCAGCTCCGGATGGAAGCCTGGAACCGGCGCCGGCTGTATACTGGATGCACGGACTTCAAAGTAATGGAAGAATTGCAGAAGTAGAGTAGAACAGAGCCTAACAGGCTCCGGCTGTAAAGATAGAGGCGGCACCGGCTGCATTCTGGAACGTATGCACAAAATTCTAAGAAAAATCGGTGAACACGTGGAGAAACAGAACACAGGCAGCACCGGATTCGAAGGACCAAGGCGGCGCCAGCTGTGGTCTGTTCCTGAGGCGGTGCTATGATCTTTTGACGCGTTTTTGGAAATCTGGGGACTTTTAACATCTTCCAACTTCTATTCGGCCAAAAACGTTCTACCTACGAGTTTAGGCACTTCTTAAGCCTATAAATAGACTAAAAACACAAGGGAAAATGGGAGAGTTCATTGATCATCATAGAAAATCACTTAGTCTAAGGAAGGATTCTTCAAGTTCAATGAGAGTTATACAAGAAGGTTTTCAAAGGAAGAAGAAGGAAGCTTGTCTTTGAGTTCTTTTTTTTACTTTGTTTTCTTTTTCTTGACAATTATGTTTTAATTGTTCTATTGTAATTTGAGATTGTTTTAGATAATCATGATTCTTAGAGTTATTTGATCTTTTGATTAATTAACTGTTCTTCTTGGTATTTAATTTCTTCGGCATATTCCGAGATTCGTTGGTTGTTTTTAGTGTTAACTTGCTAGACCAAAGAGGTTGATGATGGTTGCAATTGATTAATTTTCGCATTCATTAGGCTGTTAACTTGCTAGACCAAAGAGGTTAATTGCTGAGGATTGAGTAATTAAAGGTTAATTGATGTTTGTCGGACCAATGATTCATTTATTAATTTCATATTTTAAATTTGCCAAACCATGGAAATTTAATTAAGGATTGGGTTTAATGCATCTTTTGGATGAATTAGTTGAGACAGACCAAGTGATGCTAATTTACCTTAATCCTTCATTGTGCCAAGAGAATGATTGATTATGATAATGGTTAAGTTCTTGAAGATCGTGGTTGTCTAATCAATGGTTTGAGTTGCATACTTCTCCATCCTTGAAATGTACATATTTTTATTTTATTTTATTTTTAGTTTCCTTTTGATTTGATTTTCACTTTGTTGAGTCGGTTAAACAATAAAAGATGGGTAATTAATGTTTACTTGTTCCTTGAGGATCGACACTCGTTTGAACCCTATGCTCAGTAATGATGAGTACGCTTGCTCATATGTGTGATTTGGGTCCAACGTTTTAATTTAAACTTGATTGGAAATGTGCTTAGTTTTTGTTTGATTTTTATACCAAAATCCAAACATATCAACCTTTTGTAAACTTTTTAATACATGCAGAAAGATCATTTACTCTATTTTTCATATCATCAAACGTGCTAACCATACTTTCAAGATAATAAATTTTATCATATAAACATCGATTATCTAGAGATACATACTGTAAAGTAGTGATGATCACATCATTTTCCATAATAGCACACATATGTGACTCAAGAGACATTTTATTCTCACTCAACAACTTTTCATTCTCATCTAATAAATAATCAATCATCACTTTCATTTCTTTATTTCTTCTAAGCAATTTTTTCAGTTCATGGAACATGTCAATCAACAATGCATTTGGACCATCATGTTTTTCATGTTTAGAAACATACGAATTAGACATAGAATTAGTGGTGGTAATGTTTACCTCATTTTCTATTGTCTTGAAGCATATGTTGGCAGTTTCATTTTCAAGATCTTCTTTCTTAGACTTAGACTCATTTTGGTCCCAAGATCCTATAAATCCTTTGCCTTTCTTTGCTTTCAGCTCCATCTTCATCTTCTTAAGCATTCTGCCTTCTTTTTATTTAGCAACTAGGCAATCAACAATGAAATGTTCAGCGCTTTTGTATTTATAACATTGAGGCTTAAATGCTGAGGTTTGTCCTTTTCTTTTTGTGAACTTATTTCCCCTTTCTAAGTTCCCTTTGTTAAACATCCATTTGAATTGCTTTGCTATCATTTCCAGTTCTTCATTGTCTACTTCAATCTCATCACCACTGTTCGATTTACTAGTTTCTGCTTCCTCTTTTTCGGCTTTCAGTGCTATTTCTTTTTTACCTTTATTATGATCATCAGATTTTTGAAACCTTTTGAATTTTATTTCATGTGTTAAAAGAGAGCCAATTAGCTCTACAGTTGGTAAGGACATTAAATCCTTAGATTCTTCCACATCAAGAGCTTTCGGCTACCAGCTCTTAGATAATGCATCAAGAATTTTTTGGTTTTGCTCACCAATAGAATAAACCTTCCCATAGGCTTTGAGACCATTTCCGATATTGGTGAATTGGTAAACATATCAATTATGCTTTCATTTGGCTTCATTGTGAACAATTTATAGCCATGAATTAAAAGCCCCAATTTAGATTCCTTAACTTGGTTTGTCCACTTATGGGTGACCTCAAGTAGTTTTCACATGTCATGAGCTAAATCACAGCCACTAACTCGATTGTATTTAGTGGCATCAAGGGCACAACACAAGATATTCATAACTTGAAAGTTTGATATCATCTTAGCATTGTCTTCAACATCAAATTTGTCATTTTCTTTAGGCAATTTTTTGCCATTAACAACTTTTGTTAGAACAAAAGGACCCTTTTCAACCAAATTTCAGAACTCAAAATTGATTGAATAAACATAGATTTTCATTTTATTTTTCTAGGATGTGTAGTTATTTCCATAGAACAATGGAGGTCGATTTGTTGACGAACCTTCAACATATGGAAGAGAGGATGATTTTGCCATGAGAGGATGAGTTAGCCATGTGGATCTTGTTAGGGATATGCCCAAAAATAATTTGTACGTATACTATTGTCATTATGTATTATGTAATAATATAAGGCATTTCTTTTCATGAATAGTGCGTTTAGTTTTGTGGTTATCAAATACGTGACTTGATAGTAAAACCCTATAACAAATATAATGACATTTCTTAAATTGTCCCCGATCGATTATTATTAGTAGAACAATTATAAATTAAGATTAGTATGTTTATGACTTGATGGCTATGTTTTACTAGCCATGGATATATGTGATATCATGTCAAAACATAAATATATGTTAGAAAATATTGTATTGGATATGACTCACTGTGAGAGTACTTCATGGAACATGTCATAGGTACTTTCTAGCCATAATGATATTAGGAGTCCTTCGACCTGAATTCATCATAGTTTTCTACCTGATAAATTTTATATTTTGACGTTGTCTAAGGTTATCTTTCACTAGATAATAAATTAGACACGGTTGGATATAGAATAAACCAGGAAGAGGAATATTATTGATAGTGAAGGAATTTGTCCCTCTCCACTTTAGGAGAGATGTCCATAGGCCCCTTAATAAGGTAGACTATTAAAATGTATGGCTATGCTCAAATATATCAATTTGAGATGTTGATATCATTTGTTTGAACAATCTACTATGATATCAAGGAATAATTGATTAACCTTAATAAGGATGACATGCTCCGTGCCTTATGTTTAATCTGGATATCGTATGACAAAAGGAGTAAACATAAAGTTATGGTTTGGTTCAAAGAGATCACTGATCTTCATTTAACCTAGATAGTTATAATGTTTTGATAGAAATTACTTATAACTTGAGGGCCATTTAAATGCGATTTGGGCACACTACTAGCGTTAAATGAACCTATTGTTAGGTATCTTAGGCTCGTATCCTATACGGCGTAGCAGAAAATAAACGAGATACCATCCCAAGGCCAGCCTATGTGTGGAAAACAGGACATAAAGATAATAAAGGTAGCAACTTTTTACTTTTGTTTGATCGTCTAAAGAACAAAATTTCTTCTTCAAGTCGAGCTGCGATCCAGCAATCCCCGTGATCAACCTCCACGTGAGTTGAAAGTCTAACCACAATAATCACAGTGTGTGATTATCTCTAATAGTAATCTACACAGAGGAATACTCAAGCACCAAACTTTCTTGTGTTAGGAGAAACAAGATGGCAGCTAGGATTGTTTCTCAAGACAATTGAGAGAGATAGAAAGAAGAGAAGGTCGTGTGTCTTTGTTGTCTGGCGTGATAATCACATTCAGCTAGGGTTTCATGTGTATCTATTACATCACACAAAAAATCCTGCTAAAATTGAAAATTCTAATCCTATAAGAATTCCCTAATTCTAATTGGAAACATCAAGTTCTCACAATTACAACTTGGACCATAAATTATAACTAATTATAATTTGTCCACTACAACTTCTCTTTCTCTCAATCAACCCCACTATGTTATCAAATAATATCTTGAGTATATAATCCTCTATTGTGTGTGACCTATTAGGTTTCCCAGTCAATTGGTAGCGAACATGAATTAATCCAAATGTCTTTGAGATTAATAATCCATAATTAATTAGAATTAGGATTAGTTTATTAATTCATCAATTAATTCATGAGCGGTATCTAGCAACACATCATGAGCACCCAAGAGTCCAGGAAGTCAAGTGGCTTGACATGAACCCTTCAATAACAAACTTCAGTGTAATTAACTCCTCTCACCATACAATAGCTCATTCCGTTTGGAGTATGGAATTAGTGCCAACTCCCTCTAGAATTAATTCTGGCCCGAATACAATAGTACTTGTACCAGGAATCCACTACTCTAGATGTGTATCAATTAGAACTGTTTCCAATACACAATCGCCTTGACCAAAGACTTTTCGAGTAGTAATTCCTACAAGTGGCCGTGAGATATTCTCTCCTACTATTAGGAGTGGTGAATCCTTTATTGACCATCTCAACTACTTTCATTTACCTCACAATATACCCAATATCCATCCAATAGGCAGCCCTCGATCGAGCTCTAGAGATTGGAATCAAAGTACAAACAAAGTACCTTTGACATCTCAAGTCTAAGGATACTTACACGTTTGCTATGTTGAGATTATATCACTGGCACTAAATAATTATCCATGTGATTATCTCAAAGCTAGGTCATCCAATGAACTTATTCCATTAACAAGCATCCATGTGTTAACTTTGAGTATCTCAATACTCACAGTTATGAGAACCACCGCCTGATCAAATCAGGAAATCTAACACATGCTAGTCTTAACGCATTAATGATGTCTTATCTCATTAATTCTATAACTAGAGACTATTTAAGTACTTACACCATCCAGTGTAGCAAGAATCTCATATCATGATCTCTATCATGATTTCTTTAACATAGTGTGGTACTAGAGACTTTATCGAAGAGTTATATTACTTAAAGTAAACAAAAGAAACTGTAAGATAAATAATGTATTTTACTAAAATAAAATGTGTTATATATAATGTATAAGTGATTGCCTCTAGGGCACAACACTAATACCTATAGGGTCACACATTAAGGGAACACTTTAGGTTATGTTCCTGGTAACCAAGTTCGATGTATTTGGAAATATGTCTAGCTTAATTGAACCTAGAAACATGACCAAACATAATGAATCTGGAAATATGTCCACATTCGATATGTCGAGAGGATGTCCAGATTATAATAATCTGACTCAAAAAATTAATTAGTTAAGTTTCTGAAATAATGGCAGAATCTTATCACTTCAGTTTTAATTTGAATTTAAAATAAAATATGATAAGATATTATGATAGTTGGACTCCAAGAGATTCGAATTGTTTTAAAAAGAAAACCCTAGGCATCTTCTGATGTTAGCTCTTTGTCAAAACATTCGTTCCTGCAATTCACTAGAAAAATTTAAGCCTATCAAACCCTAGGCGCTAGCACTCTCGGGTAACTAGCTGGTTCATCGTGTGTAACTGATAGAGGATGGTTACACATTGCAACATCTAGTGATCGTTCGAGTTGCACACATACCTGGAAATCAGAAGCCAGAGGTCTTGATTAGGATGAACAGAGGAAATTCTATAACCACTAGATCATCTTAATCGTTTGGCTTGGGTCTGCAGAAAGGATTTGCACATGTTTTCTGCATTTAGGAGTCCACGAATCCCAACAGATCTTTCCTACAAGGTTGTTAGACCAAGAATAGAGTAGACCAAGCTTTTATGCCAAATGAAAAACCTTAGAGGGGGGTGGCGAAGAAGGTTTTTCTAAGGTTTCGCAAACTAAAATTTTTCCCAAAAAAAAATCTCTTTGGAATGATAGAAATGGTCTTCGAATCTTGGACCAACGACACTTGCAACCATGAGAATTTTTCAGAAATATCTAGATTTAGAAAGGGGTAAAATGCATGGTGCAATTAATGCTGGATTAAAGATAGGTTAGTGTATGCCTTTAAGAATTTCTATAAGAAACTAAGAAAATTTGGGTAGGAACGATTTGCAGGTTGTAAGAAAATAAATGTTGAAAGTAAATGCAGAGAATTATGAAATAGGATTTTATAGTTGTTCGATCTACCAAGATCTACATCTACTACTTTAAGCTTACACTTAAGGATTTCAACCAGATTTCATTCACCAAACTCAAAGGTATTAATCTGTACCAAATACAAGAGAGGATCACTACACTTGGTTTTCCAAAACCTCTCAATCAACTAACAAATCATGGTTCACCCCAAATGGATTTTACATCACAGCCTTGATACACAAAGATGATTGAAGATAAATAAAACAAAAGTGGCTCATTTCTTTGAGAAGAAAGGCATAAATACTTTTACCATTTAGACACAATTTGATTTCACTTTAAAGCACTTTAACAAAGGTGATTTTTGTTTTCTAAAGAGTAAGAGTGTTTCATAGAAGGATGGAAGAAAATCTATTTTCAAATAGAGTTTTGAAACCCTATATAGAGTCATAAGGAAGAGCACCAATGGCTATAAAATGGTTAGTTTTTGCTGTCAGATTTACCAGCGTTTTGGACTCATGTTTTGGACGATGGTGCATCCAAATTAGCACTTTTTTAGGCATAATAAATTTCATACTATTCACAGAGTTTTGGAAGTAGCTTATGGATGTAAGGTCACCCCAAATTCTCAATCTAAAGTTCAGAGGATTTTTAAAACCTTGAAATCTTTTGTTTTTAGTGCTTCAGGTGGAATTAAATTGAATCAAAAAGTAAAGAAGACATAGGAATATTCACAGAGATATACCTTAACAAGGATTCCTAGTCTAAGGTTCTTCCACAACGGATTCTTTGTTTGCAATCTCTCAAGCTTGATCTTTTTCTTGATTTTCCATTTTCGGATTCTATTGCTTCAAGAGTTGCTTAGTGATCCTATTTGTACGCCTTGGAAGACCTGAGCTTAAACATATCCTATAACAAGTTGATCACACAAGTTACTCCTCATCAATGTTTGTCATAAGTCAAAACACAAGAGACCACCCTTAGGGCTAGCAGATCAAGAAAGTAAGAATTTGTAATTTTGTACTTTTTATCATAAAACATGGAATAAAATATACTTGTGCAAGTAAGACATTTATATACTGCACGTGTTCCATAAATTCAATCATTTTCCATATTTTCATGATCATAAAATATTTCTCATAAAAGGAATTCAAGATCCTTTGTAAAATATTCCATTTCCTAAAATTCAGTCACTTTATGACTTAGAAAAACCAAAACTTTAGTTAGAAAAACCAAAAGGTTTATCATTCACATTTTCATGCTTCAAGGAAAATACTTGCTATTAATTGGTATTCAAAACCATGATATTCCCTTTTCCAATTAGGCCATAGCATGAAATAGAATTGCATTTTGTTCTGAAAAATCACAAGTTTGGTCTGGGAAACCAAAGTTGGTTCAAAAAGCATTAAGGTGCATCAACCTCTTCTTCTAGGTTTTGAAAACTAGCCATTAAGGTTAAATATTTCCGAATAAGAAAATCCATTTTGTACAAACATTAGTATGGAATAAGGTAATTTCCCTCTTAGAAAAACCATATTTTTCCTTAGAGAAACCAAATGGATTTTCATTTCATTCTTTGACGAAATAAAGAGTTCACTAGCATTCACATACAAAACTTTTTAATGGGGACTCACCATGACTAACGCTACTTCTTCATGATTTATCATTCTCGAGACTTCACAAAGTCCTCATAGTATTCGTGTTTACGTCACAAGAGCGACTCTCTTAGTCTTTCAATCTTTCAAATTAATGCATCACCAATAAATGCATTAATAAGGGTATTATCCATTTCTTATAGTCGCACCCTTACAAAAGTACACAATTACTTAAAGTAATTGAAGGAATAATATTTCCTTTCCATAATCCTTCTTCCTTCTTGTATTCCATAGAATCATAAGACATTCATTTAGCCTTATGACCTTATTTACTTCATTGAACTCAACAAAACAAACATAATTCTATTGGCTCAACAATTTCTGCAATTCTTGCACCTTGGCACCCTTGCTTGCCTATATCATAACTTTTGATTCACAAGTCCAATTAATGTCAAATTAGTTCCAAAAAGTCCCCAAGACATTCATTTCTGATTAACACATGGAATACCAATTTCCATTTCCATTTCATTCAGTTTTAATCATAAACTCCCAGCTTTGTCATCTCGTCACTGAACTGGCAGCCCTTGGTATTTAAACCATAAAGTTCTATTTACAAGTCCAAATCAAGTCAAATTAGTCTTAAAATGATCCTAAGACATTTACATACTTGTTTTATGTCATGGGATTTCTGAAAAATCAACCAATTCGTTCAGTTGGTTCCTTCTTCTACTCTAGTTGAGATTTAGTCAAAACAAAATTTCTATTTTGTTTTCTAGCTTCGTATAATTAATTCCCTTTTCTTCTTTATGCAGCATAAATACCTTTAACACACTGTAATACCTTTTTCATAGTCTAAACAATGCACAAATCCCTTTAATTTCGATCAAGAACACAATAGTAATATCATATCAGAAATATCATCTATATAACATGAATTAATCCCTTTTTTCTCAACAATTTAAAGCAATTTCTACTTTGTTTTCTTCTTCTACATTTGCAGCCATGAATTATCCTTCAAACCACCTTCAAGATATATCTAACATCACATAAAACATAGCACACACACCTCCAAGCACATGGCCACACAACACACACAAAATAGCCCAAAGCATAGATATTTTCCAAACATAAATCGTAATTCACATGAATTTTCTCATCATATTATTACGAAAATAATTCTTGCAATTTATTCGACAACTTTAATTTAAGAAGTATAGATTTTTACCTTTTTGTTGAATTCTCCAAGCTTGAAATGTCCCAAGCATCTTCCTTTTCTCCTTCTCTCTTTCTTGCGAAACTCTCTCTCTCTCTTATTTTTATCTTGTTTTTCTTCTATTTCTCCTTCCTTTTTTCCTTCTCTTTTTCTCTCCTTTTTTTTTTTTTTGTGCTGATTTCTGGCTGTTTATACAGCCATTCCACCGCCATTTCATGGTCATTTTATGACCAATTTTAGTCTTGAAGTCAAATGGCCATTAAATGATATAAATGGCTTGGAAGTTTCCTATTGCTTGATAACTATCTTTATGGTTTCTCTTGTATGCTTGTGAAAAATAGAAGTCTTGCTTAGAGATTCTCATGCAACAAACCATAATATGACACTTGTTCTCATAAAAAAATCATAAAATGCCACTTGTCCTCTTTTGACAAAATTTCCATTTTTCCTCAGGAAATAACTAAAACTCGGGCGAATATATATTTTAATCGAAAAAAATATTATTTCACCAATGGAAACTACAAATTTTACTGAGTCCATGGTGGGGGCCAAAATTCTCAATTCTTTCTCAATCCTTTTGAATTTGAGCTCAAAATCCCATTCAAGGTCAAATATACGATAATACCCCTAAAAATTCAATTTATACCAAAATGTTCGTCTCATCGTACTGATCAACTTTTGCTCTAAGCTTATAACCAAATTCTCACTTTGTACCAAGTAGTCACCAAGTAAAGTATTAAAGTAGAAGTAGAACAATCTCAAAATTCCATTTGAGTGCCAACAATTTCAAATTTTCAATAATGCCCCCAAAATATTTTTATTGCACCAAATCATTCATTTCATTATACTGATCATTTCTTATTTTGGTCACTTACATAAATTCTCATTCTATACGAAATAGTATCTATTTAAAGTACAAAAGTAAGGGTTATTACATCTTGTGTTTTATGTGGACGACATTCTACTTATTGGTAATGATGTAGCAATATTGTCATTAACAAATGCTTGGCTTTCTAGTCAGTTTTGTATAAAGGACTTGGGAGAGGCCATCTACATTCTCGGGATTAAGCTTCTTAGAAGGGGAAAGTAGAGAATGTTAGGGTTATCTCAAGCTACATACATTAACAAGATGTTGGCCAAGTTCAGCAAGGACTCATGTAAGGAGGCTTAGATCCCTTGCAAACATAGGCTATCTTTCTTTTCAAAAAAGTGACCTATAATACAAGAAGAGAAGGATCAGATGAGTAGGATTTCCTACGCTTCAACTATGGGAATCTAATATATGACATGTTGTGCATTAGATCGGATATCTATTTTGCTATAAGCTTGGTTAGCAGATATCAGTCAAACCTTGGGAAGGTTCATTGACAAGCTATAAAATATAAATACAAGTGCCTCAATGAAACAGGAGATTATATATTTATTTACAAAGCTGATGACTGTTGGGTATCTCACGCATATCATATATGGTGTAGCGAAAAAATAAGAATGAGATACCAACCAAAGATCCGCATACGTGTGGAAAACAAGACATAATCAGTGTGGAAAACAAAATTTTCCTTCTTTAAGACATACCAACCCAGAACAAAGGTAACAACTTTTTACCTTTCTTTGATCATGTGGAAAACAAAATTTTCCTTCTTCAAGACGAGGGGCGATCCAGCAATCCTCCTAATCAAACACCACGAGAGTTGAATGTCCAACAACTATAATCACAGTGTGTCATTATCTCTAATAGAAATCCATACAGAAGATACACTCAAGCATGGAGTTTTCTATGCTAGCAAAAAAACTAAGTGGCGGCTAGGGTTAGGTTTATCAAGAACAATGAGAGAGAGAAAAGAAAGAATGTCGTGTGTGCCCTAGGTTTTGGAGAGTTGTTTCCGTTAATCCCTAACTAATAGGTATCGTGTGTGTGTTAATATATCACATGATCAAAAACCACTCTAGCTGAGAATTCTAAAACCATTAGAATTCCCTAATTGTAATTGGAGACATCAAGTTCTTACAATTACAATTTGGACAATAAATTATAACTATATATAATTTGTCCACAATAACTTCTCTTTCTCTCAATTAACCTCATTATGTTATCAAATAACATTTTGAGTATATAATCCTATATTGTGCGTGACCTATTAGGTTTCCCAGTCAATTGGTAGCGAACATGAATTAATCCAAGCGTCTTTGAAATTAATAATCCATAATTAATTAGAATTAATCCTATTAATTCTAATTTGGATTGGTTTATTAATTTATCAATTAATAAACCCATATTCTCATATTATGAGTGGTATCTAGCAACGCATCATGACCACCTAAGAGTCTAGGAAGTCAAGTGGCTAGAGTCTAGGGTTCTATTGACATGAACCCTTCAATAACAAACTACAGCGCAATTAACTCCTTTCACCATACAATATCTCATTTAGTTTGGAATACGGAATTAGTGCCAACTCCCTCCAGAATTAATTCTGGCCCAAATACAATAGTACTTATACTGGGAACTCACTACTCCAGACGTGTATCAATTGGAACTACTTTCAATACACAATCGCCTTGGCTAAAGACATCTCGAGTAGAAATTCCTACAAGTGGCCGTGAGATATTCGCTCCTACTATTAAGAGTGGTGAATCCTTTATTGACCCTCTCAACTACTTTTGTTTGCCCCATAATATACCCAATATCCATCCCATAGGCGGCTCTCGATCTGACTCCAAAGATTGGAATCAAAGCACAAAGCTTAGCAAACAAAGTGCCTTGAAGATCTTAAGTCTAACGATACTTATACGTTAGAGATATTGAGATTATCTCACTAGCACTAAATAGTTATTCATGTGATTATCTCATAGCTAGGTCATCCAATGAATTTGTTCCATTAATAAGCATCCATGTGTTATCTTTGTGTATCTCAATACTCACTGATATGAGAACCACCGCCTGATCAAATCAGGAAGTCTAACACATGCTAGTCTTAACGCATTAATGATGTCCTGTCTTATTAATACTACGACTAGGAATTTTTAAGTACTAACACTATACAGTATAGTAGGAACCTCATATCATGATCTCTATCATGATTTTCTTAACACAGTGTTGTACTAAGGACTTTATCTAATAGTTATTTTACACAAAAGTAAACAAAAAAAATTGTGAGATAAATAATGCATTTTATTAAAATAAAATGTGTTATATATAATGTACAAATGATTGTCTATAGGGTATAACACTAACAATGATTTGGTTTGAACAGGATACATAGACTCAGGCTTCGAGACAAATAAGGATGAAATAAACCTCCTAGTAGATTTATCTTTCTCTTATGTAGAAGAGGTATTTTACGGAGGGATATTAAGCTATCTTGTGTTATTAACTCATCTATGGAAGCTGAGTATATGGTAATAGCAGAGGCAACCAAAGAAGCAGTCTTGCTCTGGAAGTTCTTTTCAGAACTTAGAGTTGTGCTATAGATAGACAAGCTAATTGCATTATATTGTGACAAGTCAGGCACAGTGTTGCAATCTAAAGAACCTAGAAACCACAAGAAGGGAAACCATATCAAGAGGAAATACCACTTAGTTTGGGAATTCATTCAGATTTGGGAATTCATTCAGAGACGGGAAGTCATAGCGGGATAGATTGCCTTAAAAAATAATCTAGCAAATTTATTCCCCAAGCCTCTGACAAATAGAGTCTTTAGGGACACTTAGATGCCATAGGGGTGGACACCTATAGGCTTGCATAGTCATAGAGTGCATGTGGGAGAATATATTAGAAAGTATGCCCTCAAATACTATGTTTTCTGTATAAATATATTGTAATAAAATGTTTATTCATTTAATTTAGTTTATTTCTTATATTATTGCACATTTAAAGTCCAAGTATGACAAGTAATGGTTTATGTATTGGGTCGTTCTTCATAGTAAGGTATAAACCATCGATACTTATCATCCAAGTAAAATTCAGTTCTAAGTCATTTAATGGAATTGGGCATTTCATCAAGGTAAGATTATTATACCATGAGTTCTAATGAGGAATGGTTTACCTTAAATTAGTGAGTAGTTCACTCACATCATTAGCAAAAGCATATTTCAACTATGTACAACAAAACCTATACTAGTGGTCCCTCATAAAGTACTATAATTATAGAGACCAGACTATTACTACTACAGCGTGGATGGATACTGATATGTCCTGACTTGGGTATAAAAATCATACAACAACAAAGCACATCCCAATCAAGTTTGAATTAAAACGTTCAACCCAAATCACACATATGAGCAAGCGTACTCATCATTAACCAATCATAGGGTTCAAACGAGTGTCGATCCTCAAGGAACAAATAGATATTAATCCATTTTCTTTCATTGTTTAACCGACTCAATAAAGTGAACAACAAATAAAAATAAAAATAAAAATATATACGTGTCAAGGATGTAGAAGCATGTAACTCAAACTATTGTTTAGACAAATATGACCTTAAAGAACTCAGCCATTATCATAACTAACTATTCTCTTCGTATCATGAAGGATTAAGATAGACTAACTTTTTTTTCAATCTATGAATCCTTATCGTCTAGGTAACTTAGTATCACATGTTCTGTCTTAACCAATCATACCCAAAAGATGCATTAAACACAATCCTTGATTAAATTTCCATATTCTGGCAAACTTAAAACATCAAACTAACTAATGAATCCATATTCTGTAAGATATCAATTAACCTTTAATTACCAATTCTTTGTTCTTGTTTCGGCTGCTTCCTTTACAACCTACCATTCTTGACTTCTCCTTTGCACCTGGCCCCACCGAATTTTCTTTATTTCTGTTGCTTTCTTTTGCTTTTTGTTTCTTTCTTCCGTTTTCAGCTTTCCAAGCCATGAAGCTGCTGACCGAGCCTTGTTTCCAATTCTAATTTGCAATTTGTCCTCTATTTCTTCAATTGCGCTTTTCTCTATTCTTCCAGTAACTAACCGGCACCGGCCGTCCTTCTCGGGTTGGCGCCGCCTCTGTTCTGGAAAATCACATAATTAGCTCTAATTTTTCCTTATTTTTGCATAAAATTATAGAAAAGCATTTTTATAAGGGAAATATGAAATATAAAGGAATATGACTAGTAATTTCACAAAATGTATCACAAAATAACCTCAAATAACTAAGAAAAATATGACTAATTTAGGCCCTATCACATTCCCCACACTTAAATCTTTACTTGTCCTTAAGTAAACATTTAAACAAAGTACTTAAAACAATTTATTTCTTTTCATATTCATTCATAACAAAGCCATAATTTTTTTACGACCTTAGACACAAAATTGTCATTCATTCACCGTTTAAAAACCTTTGGAAACTCATACATTAAATCAAATAATCCCAAGGCTATCAAAGTTAAGTTAAACAAACTTATATCTAGTACATGAAAATTATTTCACTCCTCAAGCAAAAACATAGATAACATAAATCATACAAGTCAAGCCATGTAACCAATTCAAGCATTATAAACTCAAATTTACCAAACTCGAGTTAAATAAGGAAAACACTCCACTCTTTATTTTCTCTATGACTTTGGGAATTAATAGACTCAACTGTATGGATTTCTCTTCACACATCGTATTGGCCTCTTTTTCAATTATCACTCATCATTTTTTCTCTAATAATTTTTCAACATTTTTTTCCTTTTCTTTTCTTTTGCCTTTTTACCTTCTGGGATAGCCTCAAGAGAGTGCACTGAATACACTTACTACTTCTCCCCATATTGACCCCCTTTTCAACTAAAAGTCTTCAACAATCATTAATAAAACAATTTTTTTCAACTCAATTTTTTCATCTCATATTTCACTCAATTTTTTTCTCATATACTCTTTCAACTCACATTCCTTATTCAAAACTCAAAGTTAAGCAAATTCTAAATCCATGATATAAAAATTAATCAACAACTCTTCCCATATTTCATCATATCTTCTATATTCAAACTCAAAGAATAAAATAAAACTCAAATACCAAACATAACCAATGTTAACTTAAATTCTCAAGACCTAGCAAAATCTAACTTAATACACAAGTTTACCTTTTTAATAAAATCCTACCATACTTGAATGACAAATCCATATCCAAAATTAAAAAGGAAATCATATCTTCATTATAAACAAATAAACTCAATTTAGCTCCAAAAATTTTTTTCTCTCTCTATTTTATTTATTTATTTTTTTTGAAAAAAATTCAACAATCATTTTCAACCATTCAAAATAATTCAAACACATATCATTGAAAATCCATTGAAAATCACAAAGATGCAGCTTAAGAAAAATTTAAATCTCTCACCCACACTTAAATTGGACATTGTCCTCAATGGCCTAAAATAGCACACTAAAGCATAACCAAGGGACCAAGAATATAAAGAGGGAAAAGAAAATAATACTCCCCAAGGCAGATTAGCTCTATGAAAAGTCCAAATTTCAAGTTCCAAAGTAACTTAACAACAAGAAAATATCAAGATAATTGATATAAACTTGGACCAAGAATATCACCAAACCACTCCCCCATACTTAAACTGGATTATGTCCTCATGGGCAAAAAATAAACACAATAAAGCATCTCCAATGGGACCAAAAATTGAAAAGGGGTAGAAAGTTTAAGCAATACTCCTCAAGTGTATATTAGCTCCAAGATATGAGAAATTCATTCTTTAAGATGTTGAAAGAATTATTCCAGCAAAATTTAACCTAGAAAGATTAACACATAAGTAAAAGTATAAAGAGTAATTAAAATAAAATAAAAATTATGGGAGATGAAAGATAGAATGTCAAAGCTTTTAAGTCCCCCTCGAAGTAGAGTCCCCCTTGTCTCCAAATTATCCAATAGCTACTAAATAGACCACCATAACCTCCAAAGGGTGCACCCGATCCTCTTTATCGCAACCAAATCTACTTCGCAATTAGTTCTCTTTTTAGTGAAGAACTTTTCCAAATTTTTTATACTTAAGAAAAACAAGAAGAATATCTAATTTAGTTAGCAAAAGCACAATAACAACCACTTTAATCAATAAACAAAATATCACAAGGATGCTCAATTGTCCAAGATTTCCATATATGCAAAAATTCTAGAAAAATACATAACAAACGTTTAGAAGCAGTCACAAGACTTACAACTCATTCTATGCACTTTTCTACCACCAAATAAACTCAACAAAGATTTGTCCATGTCCAGTAAATTTTTCCTCAAAAACACATATGCATAATGCCAAGAAATTCAAGAAGATAAAATCAAGAAAGTTTTGCACCATTATGTTCCCCAACATATAAGTTTTAAAAATTTTTAATCCATGGGGGATAATTAGAATAAGAAAAGTAATGTGAAGAAGAAGAAGAATAAGAAGGGGAAGACAAAAAAGGATCATTCTAGGGGAATAAAAGAAGAAAGAAAAATAGAAGAACATGACAAATAAGAGAAATAAATAAGAAAATCAAAGAAAAAGAAAACAAGAAGAAAAAGACAAAAGAAGAAAAATTTTGAGAAGAAAAGAACTAGGGTAAAGGAACAAACTAAAAAAATAAAAAATAAAAAATAAAAAATAATAATTTTTTTTTAATAGCCATCCACAATGGAGCCGGCACCAATTCCGAGCCTCAGCTGGCACCGGTTGCATTCTGTCCGGGCTCCAAATTTTTATTTTTTATTTTTTATTTTTTTTGGCTAAAACTATCCTAATTGAATGCATGACCATAATACATTTAAAATAAGAATTCCTAAAGTAAACTAGAAGTAAAAATTGTTAATAAAGAAACAACTAATAAAATAGTCCGTCTCCAATATCGTGTTAGCTAAAGTCCAAACATGAAAATAAAATGAGTTAGTAGTGACTCAAAATTGTAGATGTAAAAATCAAAAAATCAAAAAATACTATTATTACACATATTCCATATTAACATTAGGTTAGTAAAATTAAATAAATAAATATTCAATATATACAAACATACAAAGACAAGTTACTTATTATGAACATGTATATACCTATTTACATAGTTACAGCATATAGTAAAATACAATTATACAAACAAAATATGGCACCCTTTTGAAAAAAGAACGATTGTACAAATTTACATATTTATCTATTTACATATTTAGATGGTTAAATCAATGAAATCCATTTCATGCTATTGTTCCCCCGCAACGGCGCCAAAAACTTGATGTGTCCGGACTTGGGCATAAAAATTATACAACAACTAAACATTCCCAATCAAGTTTAAATTAAAATGTTCAACCCAAATCACACATATGAGCAAGCGTACTGATCATTAACCGAGCATGGGGTTCAAACGAGTGTCGATCCTCAAGGAACAAGTAGATATTAATCCCTTTCGTTCATTGTTTAATCGACTCAATAAAGTGAACAATAAATAAAAATAAAAATAAAAATATATACATGTCAAGGATGGAGAAGTATGTAACTTAAACCATTGTTTAGACAAACATGACCTTAAAGAACTCAACCATTATTATAACTAATTATTCCCTTAGTATCATGAAGGATTAAGATAGACTCACTTCTTTTTCAATCCATGAATCCTATCTTCTAGGTAACTTAGTATCACATGTTCTGTCTCAACCAGTCTTACCCAAAAGATGCATTAAACATAATCCTGGATGAAATTACCATATTGTGGCAAACTTAAAACATTAAACTAACCAATGAATTCATATCCGGGCAGACATCAATTAACCTTTAATTACCAGTTCTTAGCAATTAACCCTTTTTTCAAGCAAGTTAAGAGACAACAAATATGAAACCAATGAATTGAAGCCACCATCAACCAATTTTTCAAGCAAGTCAATGGAAAAAAACAACCACTTAATCTCGTAATCAATCCAAGTAATTAAATACCAAGAAGAACAATCAATTAATCAAAAGATCAAATACCTCTAAATATCATGAATATCTACAACAATGTCAAATTACAATAAAACAATTAACATATCATTGTTCAAGAAAAAGAAAACAAATGAATGAAATAGACACTCAAAGACAAGCCTTCTTCTTCTTCCTTCATAGACCCTTTTGTACAATCCTCCTTGAACTAATTATCTTGAGAAAATATTGGTGATGCCCTTTAAAATAAATCTAAGTCCCTATATTGTGCACCTCCCATTTCTAAGGTAAATTGGCCTTTATCTATAGGCTTACAAAGTTCCTAAAAGAGTTCTAAATAAAGAAGAAGTAATTACCTAAAGAAATCAAAAACCAAAAAGGAGTAATAAAAGCTAAAATAAAATCCTAAATAAAACTAAATAGGTCCACCGCCTTGACTTTTTCAATTGGAGAATTGGAAATCAAGTTTGACTCTTGATTTGATTTGGACTTCAATTTAGATTTTGTCTTGTTGTGTTGTGCTGAAGATTGCAATTCTTGTTGAATTTGGAGCTGTTGAAGTCTGCAATATGCTTCAATTGGTGTAAAATTGCAATCGCTGAAATCGACTTCAATTCGAGCCATATGGAAGCCACCAAAAAATTGCTACCGACTTTGTCTTCTTGCATTGCTAACCGAGCTGCTTGCTTTCTTTGTTCTTGTTTCGGCTGCTTCCTTTACAGCCTACCATTGTTGACTTCTCCTTTGCACATGGCTCTACCGAATTTTCTTTGTTGCTATTGCTTTCTTTTGCTTTTTGTTTCTTTCTTCCGTTTTCGCTTTCCAAGCCATGAAGCTGAGGATTGAGCCTTGTTTCTAATTCCAATTTGCAATTTGTCCCCTATTTCTTCAATTGTGTTTTTCTATATTCTTCCAGTAACTAACCGGTGCCGACTGTCCTTCTCGGGCGGGCACCACCTCTGTTCTGGAAAATCACATAATTAGCTCTAATTTTTCATTATTTTTGCATAAAATTATAGAAAAGCATTTTTATAAGGGAAATATCAAATATGAAGGAATATTACTAGTTATTTCACAAAATGTATCACAAAATAACCTCAAATAACTAAGAAAAATATGACTAATTTAAGCCCTATCAGATACCTTTATACTTGAGTAAGAGTTGGTAGTTTGGCGAAGCAAGGGTCTTGTACCATGATGGATGTTACGTGAGATTTCTTTTGTGAGATCAATAACCTTATATATTGGGTGTACTACTCTAATTAGTAAAGACAGACTCATACAACAAAGTTTCTATGCTTCACTTTATGAAGTTAAATCACCCTTTTGTAATTGTCTAGGATAATCTAATAATTCAGGGCCCTGGGAATGTGACTCTAGAATGTGTGCTTTTGGGTAGCTTCTAATAATAAGTAAGTACATTCAAATGAGTCATGGATTATCATACTAGACATCTTAGGATGGTAGATATCTTTGAGATTGGTGTTAGTACATTTATTATGTCTCATTGATGGGAGTTACATAGAGGGGTATTTCTATCATTTCACATATAGATCGAAGGCATTACTTTAGCATTATTATTCTTGGGGTCAATATTTTCATATAGTGATAAATGAATATATTTTAAATGGTAAAATGCAGCTATTAAATAGTAAGAGCGTTTTGGTTATTTTAGTAGCCATGTATAATATGTCTCTTAGCCCCCGAAGTAGCTTAAGTTACCTTGGTGTTATTTAGACACAATCTAGGCTGAATGGATAATTATAGGGAAAAAATAAAATTTATTCTAACAATCCAATTAAAATAAATTAATTAGTCTTGGTTTTTAATAAGGCCCATAAAAGATTATTAATTATTAAGAAGATTGGGCTAGAATAAACTAATTAATGGGACTGATATATGTTGACGTATATTAAGAGTCCAATTAGAATTAATTAATTAGTCTTGGGTATTTAATAAAGCCTAGAAAAGATAATTAGTTAATTAAGAGGATTGAGCTAATCTTGGATTGTTTTGGAGTACAACACCAAGCCCATAAGGGCTTCGTGTTCTTGGCTATTAGGGCTTAATGAAGCCCTAAGGGTGGTCGAAAAATATGAGTAGGAGTTGAGGGAAAAAATAACGTGTGTGGTTATTTGTTCTCCCCTCTCTAAAGAGTGTCGTCTCTCTTTCTCTCTTGTGAACGTTTCTTTCTCTTCCTCCTCCCTAGAAGGAGTGTATCTTGATTATTCAAAGAAAGAGCTTTCACTAAGCTAACCTACGAGTAATGCATAAAACCCGCACCACCAAACCTTTTGAACTCATACATATTGATGTATGGGGTATTGCACCTATAATTTCTTATGAACATTACAAATACTTTGTTACATTTATCAATGATTTCACTCACTTTACTTAGGTATATTTTCTTCGGTCTAAAAATGAGGTTTTCTTTGTGTTTAAAGACTTTTCCTACTTCAGTTCCAATTTTCTCCCAAAATCAAAATCTTGCAATCCAATTCAAATGGTGAATATATGTTAAATAAATTTCAATTTTTTTTCAAAGTCATGGGATCATATGGAAACGTTCTTGCCCTTTCACTCCACAGCAAAACGGTGTGGCTGAAAGAAACAATCGCCATCTTCTTGATGTTATTTCCGCTCTTCTAATTGAGTCTTCTGTTCCTTCTCTTTTTTTGTGTGAAGCTTTGTCTACTGCTGTTTATCTAATTAATATATTATCATATACCAACTTGAAAAATGATTCTCCCTATTTTCGTTTGTTTGGTCATGCACCAAATTATTCCCATCTTCATATTTAAACATACTACCCAATCTGTCAAGTATGCTTTCTTAGGATATGCTGGAACCCAAAAAGGATTTCTTTGCTATGATCCTTATGCTAGTCGAATTCGTGTCTCTAGGAATGTCATTTTTTTTTCAAAAATTAGTCCTTTTTTAGTACACCACAAACTTCAAAATTCCTTTCTCTATCTACTTTACCATATTTTCCTAAGTCACCTACACTAGTACAAAGGCTTAAACCTAATTATGTTTATCATAGATGCCCTTCTTCTACATCTGATCCTCCTACAGGTCTCCTTGTGGTTCTTTCACATCTTTCGACGGCATCTGATCCTGTTCTACCCACTTCTAATGGTCCCATTCCTCTTCGTATATGCTCTAGACCTCACGAACCTCCTAAAAGGTAAGGTTTTTCAACTCCTATAGCCATGTCTACTACTTTGTCTTCTACAACTTGTTTTAAATAGGCTGTGGAACATAAGTGTTGGCAACATGCCATGCAAGTAGAACTTCAAGCACTTGAGGAAAACCATACTTGGGACATTATTTCTTATCCTCCAAATGTTACGCCAATTTGTAATAAGTGGGTCTATACTGTGAAACTCAAGTCTGATGGATCTTTAGATCAATATAAAGCTCGATTGGTAACTCTGGGGAATAAACAAGAATATGGCCTCGACTATAACAAAACATTCGCACCAATTGCTAAGATGACCACGGTGAGAACCATTCTTGCTATTGCCTCCTCTAAATCTTGGCCTTTCCATCAAATGAATGTAAAAAATGCCTTCTTGAATGGGGACCTTAAGGAAGAGATTTACATGAAACTTCCACCTAGAATGTCACTGTTGGCTTCTTTTGAAGTTTGCAAGCTAAGACGCTCTTTGTATTGGTTGAAGCAGGCCCCTAGAGCTTGGTTTAAGAAGTTTAGCAGCACTCTTCTCACCTTCTCTTTCATATAAAGTAGAAGTTGTTCATTTGGGAAGGTGTCATTTATATCCCCTTTGGCCAATGGTTCTAAGTTGGGATTTTCCAACCTAGATAAGTGATTCGTAACTAAATTTTCATATCCATTTTTATCTCTAATCTCCAAGTTAAATTCTTGCGACAATAAAACACATCTTATCACTCTTGGTTTAGAATTATGCTTGGTTAGTAGGTATTTAAGGGCAGAATGGTCCGTATAAACAATGACTTTGGACAAAATATGATAAGAACAGAATTTATTAAAAGCAAATACTATTGCAAGCAACTCTTTCTCTATTGTGATGTAGTTCTCTTGTGTCACCGTAAGAGTTTTGCTTACATTGTAAATTGGTTGGAAATGCTTATTCCTCCTTTATCCAAGCATTGTGCCTACTGCATAATCACTTACATCACATATTAATTCAAAAGGAAGAGACCAATCTAATATAATTAAAATAGGAGAATTAATTAATTTCTTTTTAAGCACATTGAAAGCACTGTGACATTTTTCATCAAAATAAAAAACATAATCTTTTTCAAGTAAAGAAGTAAAGAGGTTTAGAAAATTTTGAGAAATTTTTTAGAAATCAAAGATGAATCTCCTATAAAAACCTGCATGACCAAGAAAGCTTCAAATATCCTTCACGGAAGTGGGAGAAGGGAGTTTCTCAATCGCTTCAATTTTTGCTCTATCAACCTTAATACCTTTCCTTAAAATCTCGTGTCCCAATACTATACCTTCTTGCACCATGAAGTGGCATTTTTTTCAATTAAGCATGAGGTTGGTCTCTTCACACCTTTGAAGTTCCTTTTCTAAATTGGCCACACATAAGTTAAATAAATCATAAAAAATCATCCAAAAATACCTCCATGATATCTCCCACACGTCCTTCAAAGATAGCCATCATACATCTTTGGAATGTTTTAGGCCCATTGCAAAGACTAAAAGGCATACAACGATATACAAAAGTACTAAAAGGACATGTAAAAGATGTGTTCTCTTGATCCTCTAGTACTATGGGAATTTGAAAGTAACCGAAAAAACCATCTGGAAAGCAATAAAACTCCTATCCGGCTAATCCTTCTAATATTTGATCAATAAACGAGGGAGGAAAATGGTCCTTCCTAGTTACCTTGTTTAATTCTCTATAATCAATACAAACCCTCCAACCAGTTACCATTCTCTTTGGGATCAACTCATTTTTTTCATTTGGGTTCATAGTCATTCCTCCCTTCTTTAGTACCACTTATGTTGGACTTACCCAAATATTATCAGAAATAGGGTAAATGATGCCAAAATATAAGAGTTTAATCACCTCACCATTTACTACTTCACTCATATTTAGGTTCAACCTACATTGGGGTTACACTTCGGGTTTGGCTCCTTCTTCTAACAAAATTTTATGAGTGCAAAAAGAAAGGCTAATTCGCTTAATATCAATGACTTTCCATGCAATGACTCCCTTTTATTTTCTCAATAGACTTACCAATTTAGTCTTTTGGTCAGAAGTGAGGTCTTTTGCTATGATTGCTGGCAAATTTTCTTTGTTACCTAAAAATGCATATTCTAAGTGCTCAGTGAGGTCTTTCAGGTCCAATTCTGGTGGTTCCTTAATGGATGATTTCATCCTTCCCAAACTGCTTTTTTCAATTTCCTCAAATTCTCCCAACCCACCTTTATTTGAATCTACCAAATATGCAATGGATTGTTCTATCAAGTCCGCAGAGCAATTGACAAATGATCCCTGCACAAAATCAAAGATAGGTTCATCAAGAATATCAATCCTTAAACAAGAATTGTCATAAGAAATAAGATGTTGCATGCTTTTATGGCTTTTGATAATGACTTCTTCATCCCCAATCCTAAATGTCAATTTTCCCCCATAAACATCAATTAATACTTTGCCAATTGCTAGGGAATGTTGACTTGGGATTAAAGGAACTTTAGACTCTTCATCCATATCAAGAAAAACATAATTCACTGGAAATATGAATCTTCCACTATTCCCCTAGGATATTTAATACATCTATCTACATGTTGAATATTCATCCTAGTGGGCTTGGGCTTACCTAGACCTAGCTTTTTGAAAGTTTTATATGGCAAAGACTAACACTAGCATGTAAGTCCGCTAATGCATTACAAAATGTAAGAGTACCCATAAGACAAGGAATAAAAAAAACTCCCTAGATCATTTTCTTTTCGTGGCAAAGCCCGTTGGTCTTGCAAGATGGTCGAGCATTCTTCATTTAAAACCATAGTAGATAATTCCTCCAACTGCTTTTTATTAACAAGTATGTTTTAAGGAAATTTGCATATTTGGTCATGTGTATCAAAGCCTCACTGAGTGGAATATTTATGTACAATTTTTTGAATATTTCTAAGAACTTGTCAAATTGTGCATTTTTTCTTCCTTTTTGTGCTCGTGTGGGTTAAGGTACCAGTGGTTGAAAATCTAGTTTTTTAGCTTCCTTTTCAAATGGTTCACTAATAGGGGTTGGTTTCGACCCATCTTCTTTAGATGGTACGAGTTCCATGTTAGGATCGGGTAGCTCTTTACCACTTCGTAATGTAGTGGCAGCTGAATCATGTTGTATATCCACCCGTAATGGTGACTTTTTCACTAGATTCATTAAAAACCAAATTTGTCTTTCCATATTTCGAATCATGTCCATAAATTTTGCCAATGTTTCATCTATCTTGTATAAGCGTTTAGTTACATAGGTGGCAAATTTTCCTAATACCCCTTCTAAGGTAGTGGAGTCAGATGGTCGAGATGTCATCTATTGAGACATATTAGGATACCATCCTATATTCCAATTGGCCATCTTACCTACATAAAGTAGCTCATTACTGTCATATATGCATAGTATAACATCAAATCAAGTTAGTTAGTTAAAGTACATGTAGACATACCACATGACACAGAAATTAGTTACACAACGAACATATATTCACATATAGACATATCAACATGTAAACATGGTTAAATCAACAAAAATCAAGCTTTTATGATATTGTTCCCCAGCAACGGTGCCAAAAACTTGACGCGTAAAATTTGGGTGTATAAAAATCATTAAATTTAAATCCATTCCTTAGTCGAGTTTAATTAAAATATTATTCCCAAATTACACATATGAGCAAGTACACTAATAGCAAGCATAGTACATGGAATTAACGAGTACGAATCCTAAAAGGAATAAGTATACACTAATCACTTTTCATTCATTATTTAATTAACAAAATAAATTGATAAGATAATAAAAATAAAAATAAAGAAATATGTAAAATTCAAGGATGTAGGAATATACAATTTAGACAACTATCCTAGAATATATAACAATGAATCATTTAGCAACTATCTCAATTAATCATCATCTTAGCCTTATAAAGAAATATAAAATAAAATTCAATCGTTTCCCACATCATGAATCCACTTTATAGACTCCACTTCTTTTCTAATCCATGGAATCACTATCTTTTGATTAAACTAGTAGATTTCCCAATCAAACCAATATGACCATAAAATGCATTATACTCAATTTCTCATAAACATGAAATTAGCTAATGAGCCTATGCTCTAGTCAAAATTAGCTAATCTTCGATCACTTTAGTCCTTTAATCTTAACTTCGTTTCCCAAGTCTATTAAGATTTGAAAAATATGAAATCAATACAATGAGCTTCTAGCATCATTTCCCAAGTCAATTAGAAGAAAACTAATCAATAACCAATAAAAACAAATAATCAAATACTAAAGATAATAGAAAATTAATCAAATAAATAAATTAATACAAAACCATAAATCCTAAAATAATATCAAATTACAATGAAAACATTGAATACATCATTGTTTAAGAACAAGAAAACAAAGTCAAAAGAAAGCACTCATAGACAACCTCAATCTTCTCCCTTGAAGACTCTCTTGAACAATTCTCCATGAATGGTGAATCTCATCATTCTTTGAGTGATTTGAAACTTGGATTCTTGGATTCACTTCTTTCTCTTGTGTGTGTGTGTGTGTGTGTGTTTTTTTTTTTTTTTTGCTTAAATAGGCTTCTTTAATTGTAAAATTCATTATATTTGAGAAGGCTTGGCTAACTAGGATTCAAAAAATACCAAAATTCTTTGAAAAATACTAAATTCATACACAGAATTTATGTCCAGACTAGACATGGCATCAGGTCCCTTCGACCCACCTGGTGCCAAGTGTGTTCTATTTTGCTCTAAAACTTTGCTCAATTTTTACTATTATTCCAAATTAGACCTGGCACTTGGTACAGTAGCTAGAACTGGCACCAGGTGCAACCTAGAATTTTGCACTTGTTGATCAAAATCAACTCAATTCTATTCAAATTTGTCAAAAACACTTTCCACAAGCAAAATGTCGAATAGTAAGGAATATACCTTGTTATTACATCAAAAGTATCTCAAATTAACCCCAAATAACTAGGAAAATAGTGATGATTTGAGCCCCTATCACTTTGTATACTTAATTAAGGAATGAAATGAATGAATGGATAAGTGAACATTTGATCATCTTAAGTATTTGTATCTGTTGGGCAAGAAATGCAAGAATAATGAACTAGGCCATTCCTTTGGTCTTACATCTTTTATAATATCTCTATATTGCTTGGAAATGTTAAAAAGTTAAATGAAATATGGATTGATTATGGATGTATGTTTTTTACCTTACAGACTTCGTGACGAAATGAAGGACCATTTATATAGCTAAGTGATAGGACATAAGATGTGCCCCCTTGACTTTTAAAAACTTAATGTTTGCTAGTGGATTTGATGTTCACTAAATAATGCTATGTGAACCCTTTTGGTTTCTCTGAGAAAACAAATGGTTTCTCTGAGGAAGAAATGGTATCACGCCATGCTAGGTAAAATGGAATATGTGAATTTTTATAAAGGGAACTAGTCATAATTAGTGACTAATTTTCCTAAAGCCTTTCAATAACAACGTTGATGGACCTTTGTGTTTTTTTGAGGAAAATATGGTTTTATTGAACGAGAAATTATTGAGGACTTTAGTGAATAACATTTTCTACAAAGAACTTTGGATCATTTGAATTGTGAATATTTCCTATGTATAAATATATACCTAAAAGGATTTCATCTCATTAATTATGAGACATGATAATGATTTATTTGAGAAAGCATTAATATTCCTTTTTATTGTAAAAACGTAGGATCGTGAGAATTCTAGGTTAGTAGGAACATAACTAGTTTTGAAATCTAAGGTACGGTAAAATATGAATCTCTTGAATTTAATTATTTTCTAGGATTAGAATTCTAAATTTTCTAGATAAAACTTCTTTTGAAATTGGGTATTCTTAAAATAACAAAAATACCCTTGGAAAGACATTTTATTGTGAAAGAAGGACTTTTATCCTTTTTCGCTACGGTTTTGGAAAATGATCTCTTGATATGAGATCTGGATTTGGGAAATGGTATTTTGGCCTCAAAAAATATTTTATTGGTATTGCTTCGGGAATGGATATTTGATAGGTCTTGTGAACCAGTGAAAACTCTGTGTACTCAGTAGGGATTGTGCCCTTTTTACTAGCTTGCGTTAGAGATAGACGACCCCAAGTAATCCAATTCTAGTTATAAGGATTGTTTTACTCTGAACAAGGCAATAGGACACTAGAATTACCCGATTCTCCAGCTAGCACTGTCCTAAAGCATAACCACCTATTAATTGGTTGATCCTGGGATGGACACTCAATCTGTGATCAACCTTTATCAACCTCGTGGTGAGGGGAGTACGGTATGGGGACCCATACTACCGCAAGTAAAAAGAGTTGGTATGATTGAAAGTAGGTTGTGATGAAAACTCTACCTCTCTGACAATGCACAATTGAGTGCTGTAAGATGCAGTCCATGGCAAAATATGACCGTGATGCCGTAAGCGAATCCTTGTGTGATTTGTAGGCACGTTGACCTTCTATTTATAGAAAAGCCTATTTTTTCTAATAAATATGGGGAAATAATATTATGAAACCTGGTTTTCCAAATATGCCTAAGATATAGGGCATTGATCTTAATAAAGTTTAATTTTCAAAACGTGCCTGAGATTTTAAATAATTCTTTAGGGAAGGTTTTCTCTTAATGAGTTGTAGAATAATTTTCAACAAAAAGACCAAATGAACTCCTATTATTTATTTTTAGTTGAAACCATGATAATTGTCTACTTTGTCTTCTTTAAGAAAACACTAGCACACACGTCACTCACTAAGCCTTATACACACACGTGTGTTATTTCTTTCTAAAAATTTTAGCGATCAAAGGCGCAGCAGAATCAACGTGGACACCTAGAAACTCATGCTATATCTTGGACTTATTATGCTCTTGAGTTTATTTATTAGAGAACGGACTTTATGTATTTTCTTGTATCTAATAAAAGAATTTTGAAAAAAATTTCGCTGCATATTAGATGAGGCTTGTTATAAAGTCCCTTGTCTGGACAACTGGACAGGGTGATAACCCATAAAAAAAAAAAAAAATGAAGCCGACTATGCTATGAACTAGTGGGGTGCTACACTGGAGCAGATCTTAGTGTTTTAATACTTTTATCAAGTTGTTTATCTACTTTATTCCTATAGTCTTTGAACTTGTCAAAGGCTTTAGATTTGTATTTCCTAATGCTATTTCTTTGTAATATTCATATCGTGAATAATCATCAATGAAGGTAAAAAAGTATTGATAAATTCCTCTTGCTTATATTGACATTATGCCATGTATATCAGTATGTATGATTTCTAATAAACCTTTAGACCTTTCCCCTATTCCAGAAAATGGTGTTTTAGATATTTTTTCCAGTAATCAAGACTCGCATATGCTATATGATTCGTAATCAAACGACCCTAAGTCACTAAGCTTGAGTAACATAGAAACATGATTCTTATTTATGTGCCTAAATGACAATGCCATAAGTAAGATGAGATTAATTTATCTTTTTTTTTGTTTCTTATTATTTATATTGTGAATAGGATCCTTCATGTCTACAACATACCAACCATTTGTTAAAGGTGCAGTACTATATTGGACATTATTTAATGAAAAAGAATAATCTTTATTCTTAGAAATTAAATGAAAAATCATTCATGTCTGAACAAGCAACTAAGATAATGTTCTTAAGTAAAACAGATACAAAATAACAGTTTATAAGTTCTAAAATCAATCTAGAAGGCAAGTGTAAATGATACGTCCCTACAACAAGGGCAACAACCTTTGCTCCATTTGTAGTACGTTGGTCCACATCACCTTTTTAAAGCCTTCTACTGTCATTTTGTCCCTGCAAATTATTGCACTAATGAAATCTACATTCGGTATCCAATACCCATATCACATTTTTAAATGTAGTATTAATCTAATCATAACCATAGCAGGAGTATAAGTAGAAGTGCTCATGAGCTTCTCCTTCTTCTTCCTATCTTCGACGATCTCCAGGTAGGTCTTGTAGTTTCACCTCCAATGGACCATCTTATCACAATGATGTAATGGGCCATTGGCGGCTGCCTCCTTTTTCTTCTTGCCACCTTTAGGCTTAGGGGGAAATTTCTTCTTCTTCATGGGAACTTTCTTTCTAGAAGAGGAAGAATCTACCAACATAACTGCATTGGCTTCCTTCTTCAATGAAGTTTCTATAGTCTTGAGAAGGTTGATCAACTCGGGAAGTGTAGTCTCAATTTTGTTTATTTGATAGTCAATTACAAATTGTGAAAAAGTACTTGGTAAAGATTACAAAATTAAGTCGATAGTTAACTTAAGATCCATCACAATATCAAGATATCCAAGTTTCTCAATTAAGGAAAACAATTTCAGCCCATGTCTCGCCACTGAAGCACCTTCTACCGTCTTTAAATGGAATAGCTATTTTGAGATCTCATATCTCTCTATTCTAGCTTGCTAATTAAACAACTTTCTAAGATGAAAGATAATAGAGTAAGCATACATATGCTCATGTTGCTTTTTGTCGCTCAGAGATCATTAACAACAGCATGACATAAGATGTTATGTTATTGTCCTCTTTGTGCTTCTTATGGATAGCATGCTCATCAGCAGGAGCATCTTGGGCTAATGGTGGCAGAATAGGAGCATTTAGCATATAGAGCAACTTTTCCGACTTGAGAACGATTATCAAGTTTCTATACCAATCTAGAAAATTTGACTTGCTAAGCTTATTGGTTTCCAATATGCTACATAAGGTCTTTAATTAAGTGTATACTTATTTTGCTATTTTACTCAAAATCAATAGCCCCTATTATTGATTCAAGAAAACTTGTTGGAAGCTTTCCTAGTTGACTAGTACCTAAATTATTTACAAATGACCTTGGGTTACCCAACAAAGCATTCTTAAGTTCAATGGTAGGTATCTAATACTAATTACAAGGAATGTAATTATTTAATCAATCGGTGATTAACATCTTTTTAATCTTAAAGCTTTTAAGCTAGCCCAATTCCTGCCTCTTATTTTTTTTATACTTGAATTAGCCTAACTGGGATAAAAAAATTAGTTAACCCCAACACATTAATTTGGAATTTAAATTCTATAGTTCGAACATATTCGATCTTAAGTAGACTTGGATTTTCCCAACAACCTTCTCTAGAAAAAGAGCTCTCATTCTTATTATATTATTGGAATGCATTAGATTTAATATTAATTGAGGGATTTTTTATATTAGTGGTCTCATATATTTGGCATGTTTAAATATCAATACATTGACAATATTATAATAGACTCAATTGCATGGCTCGGTTATGGACTTTTCTAGGATAATTTCCTTGAGCCAAGTAAGAAATTAATTTGGTCAAACCTATGTATTCATGCATATTTGAGAAGAAAGTTTTACCATCCTCTCGTTTTGTTCTTGAATGCCGTCTCCAAAAGCTTGAAAAAAAAATTAATCTATCTAACCTATGTAATCCAATTAAATAAATTCATAATAAAGAAACCTCGAGTCACATTAAAGCACTACAAGAAAAAACCAAATTAGCGACGGATTTTTGCGACGGCCTAGGCCGTCGCTAATTTGCGACAGAACAACGACGAAATAATAACGGAAACAAAAATTTTGAAAATAAATTATTTTTTTAAAATTTCCGTCCCTAATCCATCGTTAATTGCGACGGATTAGAGACACAAATAAATCCGTAGCAATTTTGCGACGGATTTCTAAAAATAAAAAATAAATTAATTTTCTTAAAATTAAAAAAAAATCCATCGCAATTTTGCTACGGATTTGCGAAGGAAATAAATCCGTAGTAATTTTGCGACGGATTTCTAAAAATAAAAAATAAATTAATTTTCTTAAAATTTAAAAAAAATCCATCGCAATTTTGCTACGGATTTGCGACGGAAATAAATCCGTAGTAATTTTGCGACTGATTTGCGACTGATTTCTAAAATTAAAAAATAAATTAATTTTCTTAAAATTCAAAAAAAAAAAAAAATCCGTCGCTAATCTGTAGCAAAATTGCTGCGGATTAGCGACGGAAATAAATCCGTCGCAATTTTGCTACGGATTTGCGACGGATTTTTAAAATTAAAAAATAAATTAATTTTCTTAAAATTTTAAAAAAATCCGTTGCAAATCCGTAGCAGTTTTGCTAAGGATTTGCGATGGATTTCTAAAATTAAAAAATAAATTAATTTTCTTAGAATTAAAAAAAAAATCCGTCGCAATTTTGCTACGGATTTGCGACGGAAATAACTCCGTCGCAATTTTGCTACGGATTTTGCGACGGATTTCTAAAATTAAAAAATAAATTAATTTTCTTAAAATTCAAAAAAAAAAATCCATCGCTAATCCGTAGCAATTTTGCTACGGATTTGGGATGGAAATAAATCCGTAGCAATTTGCGACGGATTTTTAAAATTAAAAAATAAATTAATTTTCTTAAAATTAAAAAAAAATCCGTCGCAAATCCGTAGCATAAATCCCGTAGCAATTTGCGACGGATTTGGGACGGATTTTTAAAATTAAAAAATAAATTAATTTTCTTAAAATTAAAAAAAAATCCGTCGCAAATCCGTAGCAATTTTGTGATGGAAAAAAATCCGTCACAATTTTGCTACGGATTTCTAAAATTTAAAAAATAAATTAATTTTCTTAAAATTCAAAAAAAAAATCTGTCGCTAATTCGTAGTAATTTTGCTACGGATTTGCAACGGAAATAAATCTGTAGCAATTTTGCGACGGATTTTTAAAATTTAAAAATAAATTAATTTTCTTAAAATTAAAAAAAAATCCGTTGCAAATCCGTCACAATTTTGCTACGAATTTGCGACGGATTTCTAAAATAAAAAATAAATTAATTTGTTACAATTTGAAACGGATTTGCGTTGGATATATATTAATATATTAATATAACATTTTTATATACATATAAATATGTTAATATATTTTTTAATATAAAAATAAATATATATACATACATATATACATATTTATTTATGTTAGTATATGTGTCTATATATATACATATATATATATATATATATACACACATATATATTTATACATATATCTATATATATGTTATAATTCTTTTAAAATATATTAATATATATATATATATATATATATACCTACATATTTATAGATACATATATATTTGTATATATATATATATAATGTATGTCTACATATATATATATACATACATTATATGTATATGCAACACAACACACACAAAATGTGTGTGTCTATATATATATATATATATATATATATATATACATACATTTGTTATTAAATATACATACATTAATAGCAACAGATGCATATATGTCATATTCTTACATATATACATACATATATATATATTTAATATATATACTTAATAATATCATATCTATGTTATATATATAAAAATATTTCAACTTACTAATATCTTTTTGCGTATTCTACTATTTCAAGACACACACACATACTATATCATATGTATATATAAATAATCAAACATTAACTTTTTTTGGGTGAATTTTTTAGATTAGCGACGAATTTGCGACGAATCAGAGTTTATGAAACCCTGATCCGTCGCAAATCCGTAGCAATTTGCGACGGATTTTTAAAATTAAAAAATAAATTAAATGTCTTAAAATTCAAAAAAAAAAAATCCGTCGCAAATCCATAGCAATTTTGCTACAGATTTGCGACGGAAATAAATCGGTAGCAATTTTGCTTGTATATCAGGCCTCCACCTTGGCTAAATTAAAAAAAAAAAAAAACACATACACACACTATGTTTCCTACATACTACTTTTCATTGGTTGATTCCAATATGTACTTTTTGGTGGTTTCCAATTGTGCAATTCGGTTGTTTCCTTTGGTCCTCAAAGAAACAACTTCGTTGTTTCCCTGTTTTTGCATATATAAAAAAAAAAAAATAGAAAGAATAGCGTTTGGCAATTTTTTAATGCTTGCTACGGTGAATAAGGAATTTACGTAGCAATTGGTAGCTGTTGTTCTTTTTAAAAAGGTTGACTTTATGCATGCTATTGTGCATGCATTGTGATTCACGAAAGAAGTAGAACAATTGCATCTTGGTTTTCTTATAAACAATAGCCGCCACTATTCTTTTTTTTCTTTGGATCAAGCTCACCCAATTAATTCTTCCAAAATTAATTAATTCATCCTACTTCTACTTTAACTGATTGTTAGTCCATATGAGGTTCGAGAATACTTTAAAAGATGGGAAGTTAGCAATTTTGGTATGCTTGTTTGATGCGAAGGAGTCGACACTTGGTCGAAATTCCTGCGGAACAACTACTCGACACAAATCAAAGCGTTCTGTCAAATCTAGTTCCTCTGGTTATTCAATCTAAGCGACCTACAAGTAAATATTTCTGAACTTTGGGTTGAGATAAATTTTAAAATTGCTGTCTTTCGCTACGTTTTTTTATTTTTCCGCAATCTTTTCAAGTGGTATCAAAGTCATGGTTATAATCGAGGAGTATGCTTAGGGTTAATAATCAGAAAAGGCGATACCTTTACTAATAAAAAATTCAATCTTTATGATTCTATGGATCCCTCGTGATTTTTTTTAAAATGGGTTTGTGTACACCTGGAGGGACAGGCACCTATAATTTATTATTAATCGCTTTATGTAAAATTTGTGTACGCCTCATTTTGAAGATATTGTATTTCAATTTTATTTATAGATTTTTGTAACAAAAATTAGTGCCGGATCAACGCAAAAAATCGCCAGAAAGGAATAGGTAGAGATTCAACGAAGAAAAAGAGTAAAACAAGTGAAGACGGAACAAGCCGTGGCCAGCCCAAGCTCGAACCGGGTCAAGCAGCTTCAACAGTTTTTTTTCCTTCCTTTGTAATTTTCCTTTTTGTTTGGATCCCATTTCACACGAGATTATTTTTCGTGCAATGGTAAATTTATGGTGATAAATATTTTTGCATGAAAAATGGTTAGCAAAAGTGGAACTACCTTAAGATTAAACAAGGCAATTTAATTTTATTGTTATGATGTTTAATCCATTATTTGGTCACATAAGAATTAAAAGTTAGAAAATAGCATGTAAAAAGTTTATTTTTGTAAATTGGCTATTTTATTTAATTTTGTGATCAAATGCACAAATGGTTTTTGATAAATTATTTTTTTCTAGATAAAACAATTAAAGGAAAATGTTTTTAAAGTGGAACTAAGAATTTTAAAATAAAATTCATGATTTATTCTTCCAAAGGTTTTTTCCTTCATATGGAGAAAATTTTGAATTTAAGTATTTTAAATTTAGTTTCTAAAAAAATGGTTTTAACTTAAGTAGTAAAAAAAAAAAAATCATAGTTTATTCTCTTAAAGAATTTTATCCTTGACTTAGAGAATAATTGTTGACTTTTTTTTTTTTTGGGATATTAAAGAATTTAATAAAAACTACTTAATTTTAAAAAATATTTTTTCCAAAAACCTATTTTACTCAAATGATTAAGTGTGAGAGGGGTTCCAAAGGCCCCACAACTTCTATCACAGATTTCTATTAGAGATTGTTGTTATACTCGTGTCATTCTGAGCATGACCCCCTATATAATGGGTTTCCACAAGAATCTAGAACTAACTGATGAATTATAATTAATACCTAGGATTTGTGTTAGTGTCAGCCATCCTATCGTTTAAGGCATTAATATTGGATTATCTGTAGGTTGTGAGAGTAGTAGCCATCTTGTTGACAGAATTGTCTATGGATCATTACCTATTAAGGATGTTTAATTTGTGATGGTTAAATACTTAACATAAAAAATTATTAACCTTCCTACGAAGCTCTATCAATGTTTCTAAGAGCCAAAATTTTCATATATTTTATAGTGGTTTTAATAGGTTAACCATATCATGGAAATAATATGATGTTTTAAATGTGCATTTTTTTTTTCAAAAGAAACATTTTTTTTTCGATTGAAGTTTTTTTTTCAATCAACATAAATGTCTGGTTTCGGTCCTTTGTCCATTATTCTCACAGAGAATAAGTTAAATAGACCAAATTACATGAGCTAGAAAAGGAATCTGAACATAGTACTGACTGTAGAAGAGTACAAGTTCTAACCGATTCCTATCTCAAAATTGGGGAAGATTCTACAAACCAAGATTGTAGGCTGAGAAGGAATGGAAGAAAATTGATGAAATAGGTAGATGCTATAAGTTGGCTTTCATGTCTAATGTTCTTCAATCTAAGCACAAGAATTTGCCTACTGCGCATGTTATCGATGTATCATTGTACACCATATTTGGTAACAAGAGCTGGCCCGGTAGGAAGATCTTAGGGCAATCATGAATATTAGGATGACTGAGAGGCATCGGTTCACAAGTATATGCACAAGATAATTGCTCATTTGAGGAGGCCGAGGTCCTAGGGGCAACAATCGATTATGAGAGCCAAATTGAAATAATTCTAAAGACTTTGCCAAATTCATATTCACAATTCAAGTGAAATATAACATGAACAAGTTGAGTATATCTTTGGCAGAGTTAATAAAAGAACTCCAAGCTGTTGAGAAAATCATGAAGCTTCTGTCAAATGTTTTTGTTACTTGTTTTGGTTCATCTTCTATAATTAGGACTCAACCCAAGGAATTCAAGAAGAAGAAGATCTAGAATAATGTAGAAACCCAGCCTAAGGGGTCTAAGCCTGATCCATCCAGGCCCAACGCTAAGCTTAAATGCAAATGTTTGAAGTGTGGCAAGAAGAGGCACTTTAAGAAAGATTGTCCAGATTTCTTAACCAAGTCCTCTTTAGGTACTACTCTTTACTTAGAGTCTATACTAATGGTTGGATCATCATCCACTTGAATATTTTCTTCTAGAGCCACTGACCATATCTGTAACTCTTTGGAGGAGTTTAGCAAGATAAGGCAACTCAATAGAAGAGAGCATAGACTGAGAGTGGGCAATGGAGAACAAGTATAGGCCGAACCAGTTGGAGACTTGAAACTTTTATTTGAATGTAATAGGATTTTAGTTTTAAAATATAAATTATATATTTCTAGTTTTAAACAGAATTTGATTTCAAATTGAAGAACGATTAGTCAAGGTATTTTGTTTCTTTCTATTCTGGTATTTCAATCAGTAGAGATGGAAAAATTATTTGTTTTGGAAACATGTATGGAAATCTTTTCTATGTTATTCCTATTAGTTTTCAAATAAATAACGCTAAAATGGAATCTAATAAAAAGAAGAGAAAGCCTACATCAAATAACTCATATTTATGATACTTAAGGTTGGTGCATATAAATCCTAATAAGATTAAGAGGTTAATTAAAAATGGGTCCTTGGACTCATTGAAATTGGAGGAATAGCCTCAGTGTAGATCTTGTCTCATAGGAAAAATGACCAAAGGGTCCTTTATTCAAAAGACGGAAAGGGCTAAGAAGATATTAAAGTTAGCTCGTACTGAAGTTTATGATCCAATGTTTATACCTGCTAGAGGAGGTTATGAATACTTTATCACATTCACGGATGATCACATGCATTTTGGTTATATTTACTTGATGAGGCACAAATCTGACTCATTTGACAAATTCAAGGAGATTAAGGCTAAGATGGAGCATTAAGTAGGTAAATTAATCAAAAAGCTACGATCGGATGGTGAAGAAGAGTATCTCCTTGGTGAATTCAATGAATGCTTGGCATATCAAGGAAGAGTATTTCAGCTAATCGCACCTATAACTCTACAGTAGAATGGAGTAATAGAGAGAAGAAATAGAACATTGTTAGAAATAGTTAAAAGTATAATGAGTTATGCAAATCTTTCTATTTCGTTTTGGGGATATGCTCTGGAAATAGCGGCATATATTCTAAACTTGGTGCCTTCTAAGTCAGTGCCTAGAACACTCTATGAGATGTGGATTGGACGGAAGCCCAGTAAGAATCATCTCATGGTATGGGGTTGTCTAGCTTATATACTAACTAAGAAAAGTAAGCTGGACCCAAGATTGGAATTGTACTACTTTGTGCAGTATCTAAAAAGGAATAAGAGGTGGATACTTTTATTATCCCCAAGAGCAAAATATTCTTGTTAGTACTCATGCTAGATAATTAAAGAATGAACAAAATGTGTCAACAAAGGTTCCAACTATAGTGTAATTGCAAGAGAAGTTGATCAAAACTTCAACTTCTAGTACCCCAGTTGAGAAAGTAGAAATGACACAACCAACTATTATTATACAAAATGAATCAGTCATAGTAGGAGGATATTTAGGGTTCTAGAAAAATGGATCGAACAAGCTTTTAAGATAGTCTTCAACCATCCAAAATAAGATCCCGCTAAATACAATTAGGCCATTGTTAATGTTGATGCATACAAATGGAAAATAATAATGGATTCCGACATTAAGTCTATGTATCTCAATTAAGTTTGGGGATCTTGTCATTGCACGTAAAGGGATTAAACCTATAGGGTACAAGTAGGTATAAAAGAGAAAGAGAGGTGTAGATGGAAAGGTGGAAACCTATAAAGTAAGGTCGATTGCAAACGGTTATACTCAGAAAGAAGGGATCGATTATGAGAATACCTTTTCAACTGTTGCCATGCTTAAGTCCATTTACAATCTCTTAGCCATCGCATGTCATTATAACTATGAGATATAATAGATGGATGTCAAGACAACTTTTTTTAATGATTATTTTAGTGAAAACATCTATATGACCTAACCCGAAGGCATTAAAGGCTAAGAACATATGGTATGTAAATTTAAAAAGTCTATTTATGGATTAAGCAAATATTGCGTGCATGGAACATATAGTCTTCTAGTTTCATACAAAATGTGGATGAACTGTACGTGTTTAGGAAGGTAGATGGGAATAATTTATCTTTTATAGCATTTTATATAGATGATAGTCTACTTATTAGAAATGATGTAGAAACATTGTCATGTATATAGGTTCAACTATCAAATCAATTTAGCCTAAAGGATATAAGAGAAACTAGCTACATTGTTGGAATAAAGCTTCTTAGAGATAGGAAGTAACGAATGTTAAGCATATCCCAATCTACTTACATTTACAAGATATTGGCTAGGTTTAGCATAGATCAGTGTAAATGGGCAATCATACACTTTAGGCATGAATTGACCTTTTCTTCTCAACAGTGTCCTAACACTCATGAAGTAAAGGAAAGGATGAGAAGAATTCCCTATGCCTCAATAGTGGGAAGTCTCATGTATGCCATACTTTGTACAATGCTAGATATTTATTTTGTAGTAGGGATGGTTAGCAGGTAGTCTAACGCAGATAAAGAACATTGGAAAGTTATAAAGCATATACTTAGGTACGTGAAAAGAACGAGAGATTATATACTTGTTTACAGAATAGATTATATATTTCCTACAGGTTACACTAACTCAGACGTCTAGGTGGATAAAGATGAAAGGAAATCTACAAGTGGATACGTTTTCACTTTATCTGGAGGGGCAATGTTTTGGAGGAGTTTAACAATCTTGTATTGCTTATTCAACCACAAAATATGAGAATATGATATGAGCTTAGGGTTGATTTCTCAATTAATTTGGTGGCTAAATTTGAGGTAAAATGCAAGACGCATTTAAGAGCTTAAAAAAGTGATTTTTGTGAAAAAAACAAGATACTCAATTCAAATACTAGGACCCTAAGTCAAAATAAAGAACTTAAAACTTTAGAAATGAGAATCAAGTCATCTAAATCACAACCAAAGACTCTTAATTCAACAACAAACCAAGATCACTTTGAAGATGATGACTTACGCAACCAAGTTTACCTCCAACAAGAACCTTAGATTATCTATAACTCAAGACCCAAATTACCAAGCTAATTAATCTATCCTAAAAGAGTTTATAAACTCAATACATAGGAAATAGGCCCTAAGAATGGTCTTGATATTCATGGGATTTACCCAAGAAGAATCACCTCTCAAAATCTCTCAAATGAGACTTTTTTATTTCTATCAATATTCAAAAGTTACATTTGAAATGTTATAATGCCACATATATAGGTATCTAATCCTAACTATGGTGATATGAAATCTCAGTCATTCAAGCCTTTTAAAGGTCTAAAATATCCCTATTACAAATGAAAATTCATAGGAATTAAATTGGAAACAAAAATAAAACAAAACAAGAAAAATCAGCAAAATATAGCAATGCTCGAAGTAACTTGGCTCTAGGTGTACTAGTCTACCCGGCTCCAAGTGTTTTGGGAATGAAACAGTTTTGTTCCAGTGTGGACCTAGTGCCTGGTATACTAGTGGACCTAGTGCTAGGTGTTTTCTAGTCTCCTCACACCCTTCTTTTCTTGTCTTTTCAGCCTTCTCTCGTGTGCACTTAATCCTCGACACAAATTGTTGTTCAAGTTTTAATCTTCTTCGCCCTTCTTTGATCCTCCATCACTTAACAACTTTCTTAATTTTTGATTTATCTTCTTGGAGGTTTTTCATACTTTCCTTTAGCACCCACTTCTTTACTATCTTCATATTCCTTGGCTTGGTGGCTTGTTTAGCTTGAATCCTCCATTGAAAGCCTTCTTAATTTAAATTCTTTCTTAGCACCATGGAATGTGGTTTGAATCTCCTTCCCTGCTTTTTAATCTTTAGCATGATGCTTGGGTTGATTCCTATTATTTCCCACTTCTTGAATACGATTCATCCTCGAATTAACACATGTGTAAGATCTCAAACAATAATCTTTTTTGTGAAAATAAAATACAAATTTATGATCTCCCAAATAAAGTTCATTGTTCCCCGCATCTTAACTTTTCTTCTTTGCAGCTTCTCTCTCATTATTTTCACGCTTCAAGCACAAGAAAGTCTCACTCATTTTGTTTCCATCATCTTTCTTTTTTGTGCTTTCTTTAAGCTCTCATTCTTTTCTCTCTCATTTTGCCTTCTTTCTCAACTCTCTTCTTTTGTTGTCTTTTTTCCTCATGATGTTTTGAACTTTAAGCACCTCACTAGGGGGTAATGGAAGTAGTGCGATCTTCTTTCCATCTTTGTTTAAAATATACTTATTCTCCCTTCCCTTGTGCACTACATCTCTATCAAATATCTATGGTCTTCCTAATAAAATATGCCCCACTTGCATTGGGAATACATCATATAGCACCATATCTTTATAAGGCCCCATATCAAACTCAACTTCAACTTGTTTGTTTACTTTTACTTCATCACAATCACTCGACTAATGGAGTTTGGATGGTTTAGGATGTCTCGTGGTTTCTAATCCCAAATCTTCCACTAAGGTAGCACTTATAACATTTGTGCAACTTCCTCCATCAGTGATCATACTACAAGGCTTTTGTTGGATAAGGTACCTAGTGTAAAAGATATTACTCCTTTGTGAATTATCCTTATTCCAACATCATTCGCACCCTTAATCTTTCTAGCAACACCAAGTAATGGAAAAACCTTCCTAACCTCAAGCCTTTCTTTACTACCCTCTTATTCTCTAGGCTTTTGGGTTGTTCTTAATGATTGTTTTAATGGCTTCTTTTTCTAGTTTGACGAATGTTGAAATATGGGATTGGTATATATAGACATATTATGATAGGTCCCCTTCTTTGCACCCCTCAATTTTTTCCCTCTTATCTTCCTTTAACCCCAAACTTTTCCTATCTCTTCCTTTTAATGGAATTTTTAGATGACCTCCCATAAAATATTTGCACATCCCTTCAGTGGTTGATCATATAATGGGGGTGGAGGTTTGTACTCATTTCCCACTCTAAGGCTATCTCTCCTCTTAACATTCGTTGAGATTTGGCTTTGGTTAGATTTTATTGCCTCAATGTCCCTCATCATGCCTTCCGTTTTAGCTTGAAAAATTTCAAAAGCAGCTTGATTATCAAATGAATTTTCTTGGGTCATTGTATTACAAATTTTAAGGGTTCTCACTTAGAAAATTTGGATAAAAGGAGTACATAATTCCTCACACTCACTCCCTCACGTGTATCCACTCAAGAATTGAAGCTCAATCCTCGTGTTTAACTCTCATTTGGCTTTTAACATGAATATGCTCATACTATTGCCTTGTTCAAGCACTCAATTTCCTTGACAAGTTCTTTCCACAAAAATCTCCCGAATTGTTTAGGAGCTAGTCCAAACTTGACAAGTTTACTAACCTTCTAAGGATAACCAAATAGACTTAGATTGAAGTTTGTTCAACAATAACAATGAGCCTCAATGAATTTATATCAAGATTCAATGAATTCAAGAGGGTTCAACAACTTCAATGGCTAAGGAATGGGTGAATGGAAAAGACCTAACAAGAATTTCAATATAACACTAGAGGTTTAAGGAATATAGTATTCAAGAGTAATGGCAAGAATTCAACAACTAAGATGATCTCAAATGGACAAGCTGTAAAACCCCACCTAAATCTACCCTAGAGTTAGAAGAATGAGGTGCATATCATATCATAATGTATACAAAAATATATTTCTTGAATGAATTCGTGTGCCTTAGAGTTGTGATATAAGGGTTATATAGTTTATTTATGCTTGTTGAGTAGTAAGGGTAAAAAAGGAATTTTGCTAAGGTCAAATTAGGAAGAAGGCTTAAAGCTTAGAAAGGAAGATAATTTGGCTGGGAAAATATGAAAAAGAGATAGTGTGGTTAGGTATTTAGAGCTTTGTGATTTAATCTCTAAGGCCTTTGAGTTCAAATCCCATCACCTAAGTTTTATTCTTAATTATCCTAACCACTGTGTGGATTTCTCTTTTCTTACATTCCTTAAAGTTAGGAATGTTGTCTTAGGGAAGACAAAAATGGTAAGGTCCTAAGATGTGATCTAGACCTAAAAGAAAATCTTGTAGAGCTTTGGTCTCCGTCATTTTAGCAATCCTTGTCCTAACCTATTTAAATTTTAAATACTCCTATTTCTTTAATTTTTTTCAATTTCTATAAAATGTCTTAGATAAATCTTGGCTTGAATTTTTGAAATCTTCAGCTTTTGGGATAGGAAAAGGACCAAAATTAAGGAAGGAAAATAGGTAGGTGGTTTTTAATTAAACCACTATAGCTATTCTTCTAAAAACTAGATTTTCTTCTTAGTTCAAATCTGGAAAATTTTTCCAACAATTCTTCTTGGCTGATTTCCGAAAATTGAAGCAACATTTTCCTATATAATTCTTGCTGGCAACCAACTATTTTATGTAAGTAAGAAGCTAAAAATTCCTTGGAATTTCGCACCTCATATAGCATCACCAACCAGAAATTTTCCAGCAAACTACCAACAGTTTAGCCATAGAAGTTGAGCCATCAACTCATGCATAAGAACACCTAAAACTTTCCTCCTTCTTCTCTAAGATGGTGGCTAGAAAACCACCATTAATGGACCTCCAACACTCCTAAGCTTCAACTGCAAATCCATTTCAAAATGGTTAAAAATTCTACTAAAAAATCATTCCATATCCAAAGAATTCTTGTAGCTAAAACTAGAATTTTTCTAGCTTGCTTAGCAAAGTAAAGAACCAATTTCTTCCTCAATTATCTTCAACATTTTCGGCCACCATGAAGCCATGTATAGAACATCTTGTCTTCTTCATCTACCATGTCCATTAGAGCTCCATTGACACACCACAAATCACTCTTAACTTTACTCCATTCAAACTTTTCAAACTTGAAAATTAAATTCCAGATTTTACTCCCTTAAACTCTCAACTAGCTAGATGAAAAAACTAGAATTTTCTCCTCTCTTGTACAGCCAATTTCGGCCAGCTATAAGGCTGAAACAATCCTCCACTTCACAATCAATACATAGCTAAAATAGCCACCTACCATTAAAGGACTAGAATCCTTTAAGAAGAAAACACCATTATCAAATCTTCTATCTCAAACATCTCCACATTTTCCTCATTTTAAAATTCAAAATAGCTGAACTCTCTCTCTCTCTCTCTTCCCTTAGGATAACCGAAACACCTCCCCTAGTAAGGCCATTCGGCTATCACAAACCAACCACACACCAAGCAGTTTTTCTCAATTTTCTCTTGTGTTCTCAAAAACACCAAGAACACACACTAAACTTCTTCAACCTTCAATCACCTCTATTCATCCCAAATCACTCCAAAAACTCTCAAATCAACAAGGATTCAACCTATACTCATCCGTAGCGCACTCCATAACACAAAAATAACCAAAGTTGATCTTTCATTCGGATCAAACATGCTTCTTGTTCAAGAATAAGGAGAACATCAAAAAGGTAAATTCAATCACCTTGATTCTTCTTCACTTCTTCACCACCATTTTGTCACCATCTTAATCGCGCGCTCTCTCTCTCTCTCTCTCTCTCTCTCTCTCTCTCTCTCTCTCCATTGGTGGTCATTCTTGAACAAACTTTAATCAAGGAAGGACTCCTCAAGCACTTAATGACCTTCATTGGATAAGACGACATCTTCAACTCCAACAATCATCAAACAAGTATTTCTTCCATGACCTTCTTCTTAAATTTTCAAACTCAAAGTTTTTAGATGATGGAATTAATAGGTTGATCGAATAATGTTGGGTTGGAGATATATATGTGGATGAAGGGAATAAATTTAAGACAAAAAGATTGAAATGAACATTGAGACTTATGAATTATGGATTATTCTCTAGGACAATTGTATGCTCATTAGTATATTATAGTCAAAGGCTTTTTGTCCCTAGTAAGGTTGTTGTGTTGAATGATGGTCAATATACCACCATTGTTTGATTATGCTCCCATGATGTTATTTTTGTCAATAAATCCCTAGATAATATTATTTATTAGTTAGTATCACCCTTGTGGTGATAAATATTATTACAAGTCTATTTTTGCGCAAATCAACATGTTATTTATTAGATATATGTGTGTATGAATATATATATATATATATATATATATATATACATATATATAAATTTTTGTACTAGTAAATTCACTATGGTCATTAAAATCATTATTAGAGCTACTTCTACTACTAATATTATTGTCATTTTTATTATTAATACTATTAGCAATATTATTCGATTTAATTTATTTTTGTTGGTAAACCTCAATATTTCCAGAAATAATAATGACCTAAAATAGTAATATTTTCAAAATTAATAGTAATATTAATTTTGGTATTGATTAATATCAATTATATTTTAAATTCATTTTATTGAATATTCTTGCTAAAACTTTTATCTAAACTTATGTATTATTTAACAAATAATTACGATCATTAATTAGTATGAATATAATTTATTATTTATTATTAACGTTATTAATTATTAATATCATTAGTTATTAATTATTTATTAATAACATTATTTATTATGTATTATCAATATTACTTAGTATTTATTATCAAAAGTACTTATTATTTATTGCTAATTTTATTTATTAGTTATTAATATTATTTATAATTATTATTATTTGTTAATAAATAAATATTTTTATAATTTGTTATTTATTATTTATAACACCTATTTTATTTTTACTTATCAAATTAATCTTATTCTATAAAATACTTTATCAATTAATGCTAAAGCTTAAGACATTGTTGTCATAACTGGATATGGTTGTAGCTAGTTGAACTTAAGTATGTTAGGCTGATAGTTATTTATTTAAGCAAGTGATGATTGGATGTTGGGACTTATACCCCATATTTATCCCAGACGGGGCTAGTTTGTCTTGAACCAACTTGGAAGGCTATTGTATCAAGGAAAAACAAGAGATCAGGTAAGTCCTTGCATAAAGCGGTTTGAAGATCAAAATCACTTCGGCAAGTCAAAACATGATGTTTATGCGGAAATGTTCTACGGATGCAATTATCGACAATTTTCCTTTTCTTTTCTAGTCAATCAAACAATTCCAAGTTGAGCAAGCAATTTTACACAAATTAGTAAACTTTTTCTAAGAACCAACTTCGACTAGAATCTTGGAAACCATCATTGCTTTTTCAAAGAAAATGCATTAGATGGTTCTTCTTTCCCAAAAGGGACAAATATAACATTGAGTACTCAATAAGAGTAGACTATTAGGACTAGTCTTTGAAGGGCTCTGATAAGTCTCTCAATAGGTGGTCACCTTTGAGGGGTAAGTCCTTCTCAGATAGGATTTCAGTTCTGTAGATTAGACCAGTCCGAGCTAGCAAGTATGGTCAAGTGGATTGTGTATTTTCAAAGTGGACAACTGGTAAGTTTTGGTATATAAATGGTGGAGTATCTCACCTGATGGGCTATACACCCACCTTGTGTCAGAATACACAAAGTGTGGCATCTTGAACATTCTTTTGTCATGGTGCACAAAGTGTGGTGCCACGACTATTTCTTTTGAGTGGTTGCATTTATTTTATACAACATACGGCACTTGAAAGGAAAACACCACTCCTTACTTTGTGAAATCTATTAGTGACTTGCTAGCATCTTACTTTTATAAAAGTTTCTCAAATTACATACATGAATTGTTTTACCTGAAGCACCCTAAGCACACACAGACTTATTGAGATTTATGTCTCACCATCTTTTTCTGCAATGCTTTCAGGTCCATCTTGCTATGAAGGTTAATGATTAACGTTACCTTTCTTTGAAGACTTATTTTGATTGTATTTCATTTTGAGAGACTCTAGTAGATATTTGTTTATTTTGAGACTTGTTCATGTATTGCTTTAAGTTGTAATAATTTTAAATTTTGGATCATTCTTTCATTTCTTTTGTGAGTCCTAGTTATAAAGACCCATTATCCTAAGGATGAGACAACATCCCCAGTCCTAATAGGGTACATAGGTAGTGGAGTGTTACAAGTGGTATCAGAGACTAAGTTTGGGCAATTATTGACAATATTTTATTTATTTCATTAATATTAAAATCTTTTAACTAATCTGGGTTGTTTATACTGTAGGACGGTTAGAATTTATAGAACCTTAAGAAAGGGGCAGCAATGGCATCCACTAATCTGTATCTACCCAGAAGACTTACCAGTGCCACAACCTGTACCATAACCCACACCTCAACCAATGATAACTTTGGAGGAAAGGAATGATGATGAGGTTCAAATTATTGAGCTACTACCTGTACCTATAATAAACTTGATCACTAATAGTGTGGATAAGGGTATTGATATGGAGTATGTCTCAAACCTACCTAGCCCCATGATTGACTAAACTACTGATTGTGATGATCCGAGAGAGACAGACTATGAATCTCCTGCTAGACCTTCTTTTGTACCCCCCAGCTGTCTTAAAACTAGGGAGAGTTCTAAGGGACTGGAGAAGGAACCTATGGACTATGGATTTGTGAATGATGTAGGGATAGACCATTCTAAGAATACCAGGGGTTGGTTGTATGATGTCAACACTGAGGATTCTGATAAGGATTAGGAGCAAAGTTTTTCCATATTTAGAAAACTATTATTCACTTCTTTCAATAAACTCTTGTACTAGGGGTTTATTTATGTTTATTACTTTATTTCAAAATTTCTGCAAATAAGAGTATCTTGGTATACTCCAATCTAAAAGAATGTGATTATTTATACAAAGCTTACATATGATTTACTTTTACTCAAGTTTGAATGTGGATGCATACTAGGATTTAAATATTTTGAACTTTGATGCATAAGTCATTATTTGGAGATGGGGATATAGAATGGCACCAAAGCGTCGCGTAGTAGCAACTAGCAGAAGAGTTCTTGAAGCAAAACCCATGACTCTGGAATATGACACCAGTCAACTTTTCTCGCCAAATCAAAGGAATGAGAATGAATCAGAGCAGGAAGTGGGGTCTGAAGAGCCTGCTAATGTGACCATGGGGCAAGCATTTCATAAGATGACTAAGATACGTCAAACTTTGTCAGAGAAAAGAAACCCAAAAGGGGAGGATGAAGCTCTGGAGAGGTTCCTGAAATTCCAACCTCCCACTTTCTTCGGTGAAGCGAAGAACAAAAAATGGAGTAATGGATGGAGCAAATGGAGAACATCTTTGCTACACGTCAATATACTAAAAAGAGGATGGTTAAATATGTTGCTTTTAGGCAAAGAGTCCTAGCTCGTGCTTGGTGGCAGCGAGTCTAAGAAGACTGGAAACTAATGGATCAAACTTGTACGTGGGCTAATTTTGTAGAAGCATTTAGAGCAGAATATATCCCTTAGTGGATAGTGGAGAAAACGGAAGATGAGTTCTAGAATTTAAAACAAGGGAGTATGACTATGGCTTAGTATGCTTCTCGTTTCACTCAACTATCAAAGTATTGTAAAAGACTAGTGGATACTGAGCAAAACTGAACCAGGCAGTTCATTAAGGGCCTGAGGTAGGAACTGAGAAGGGCTTTGGCACCTTCTCTACTAACAATATACTTTGGCGCAGTAGACGTTGCGACCCGAATAGAGAATAAGGATCAAAGTAGGATGATACCAAAACCTTTCCTAGCACTGAGGCAACCACCAAGACCTTTTCCGAGGTAGCAAGCTAATAAGCGACCTGCCCACCAGCAATGGCAAAACAGAGGAAAACAAGCACATATGGCACCGACTAGTCCTTCTCAAGATGTGTCGACATTATAGAAAGAAGAGTCATGTGGAGAAGAACTATTGGTCTAAAGGAGCTGAAAGGAAATTTAACAATTGCGGGACCGACACATCTTCGAAACACTTGCCCAAAACTCCTTTGAATCGGGAAATGAAACTCAACTTAGACCACAAGAGCTAATAAATCCAATACCGCAAGAGCCTCCGGAAGTTGAACTCAGAAGCACTAGGTAAAAGCAAAGATTTTTGTACTTAACTAAAAGGAAGTTGGAGCAGATGCAACAATAGTGGAAGGTACATTTACTATCCAAAGTCATTCATTTATGTGTAGGAGATAATCAGATTGCATGGAGTACCTTCGAGTATTGTGTCTAACTGAGGCCTGAGGTTTACGACTCGATTTTGGGCCAAGTTTCAAAAGTCAATGGGAACTAATCTAATGTTCAGCACAACGGCACACCTGCAAACTAATGGTCAGTCAAAGAGGATTAATTATCTATTAAAAGATATGCTAAGAGCTTGCATATTGGATTTTGGGGATAAATGGATTGATAGCATACCGTACGCAGAGTTAGCTTACAACAATTGCTACTAATCTGTTAGGATTCGTGAACTCCTAAATGCAAAAAACATCCACAAATCCCTTCCAAGGACCTAAGCTAAATGATTAAGATGATCTAGGGATTATAGAATTACCTATGTTTGGCGTAATCAAGATCCTTGCATTTTGGTTTTTGATGTTGTACATGTAACTCGATCGATCACCATATGTTGCAATATGAGAAGGCCCTCTATAAGATACATATAGCGAACTAACTCGTTACCTCAGGAATGCTAGTGCCTAGGGTTTGAGAGACTTAAATTTTTCTGGTGAATGGAGACACGAATATTAATAGAGAGCTATCTTGAGAAGATGAATAGGGTTTTCTTTCAAAACCACTCGAACCTCTTGGAGTCCAACTCTAATAATATCTTATCATATTTTATTTTAAATTCAAATTAAATTAAAACTGATATAATAAGATTCACCATTATCTCGATAATTTAACTAATTAATTTACTGAGTCAAATTCTTACAATATGGACATCATCTGATACATCGAATATGGACATATTTCTAGGTTTATTGTATCAGGTCAATTTTCTAGCTTCAATTAACTTAGACATATTTCTAGATTCATCGAATGTGGTTACTAGAAAAATAACCTAACGAGTTCGCTTATTGTGTAACCCTATAGGCTCATTTAGTACTGGGAGTGTGCCCAAATCATATTTAAATGACCCACAAGTTATAAGTAGTTTCTAGCAAAATATTATAACTATCCAAGTTAAATGAAGATCAGTGATCTCTTTGAACCAAACCATAACTTTATATTTAATCTTTTTGTCATAGATATCCAAATTAAGCATAAGGCATAGAGCATGTCATCCTTATTAAGTTTAATCAAGTATTTCTTGATCTCATAGTAGACTGTTCAAACAAATGGTATCATTATTTTAGATTGATATATTTGAGCACGGCCATGTATTTTAACAGTCTAATTTATCAAAGAAACCATGGATATCTCTCCCATAATTGAGAGGGATAAACTCCTTTACTATCAATCATATTCCTCTCCCTGATTTATTTTATATCTAACAGTAGTCTAATTTATTATCTGGTTAAAGTCAACTTTAGACAACGTCAAAATATAGAATTTATTAAGTAGGAAACTATGATAAATTCAGGTCGAAGGACTTTTAATATCATTACGGCTAGAACGTACTTATGACATGTTCCATGAAGTACTCTCACAGTGGGTCATGTCCAATACAATGTTCTCTAACATTTATTTTATGTTTTAACTTGATATCACATATATCTATGACCAGTAAAACATAGCCATCAAGTCACAAACATACTAATCTTAATTTACTATTGTTCCACTAATAATAATCGATCAGAGATAGTTTAAGAATAGTCATTGTACTGATTGTAGGATTTTACCATCAAGTCATGTACTTGATTACCACAAAACTAAATGCACTATTCATGGAAAGATATGCCTTATATTAATACATAATACATAACGACAATAGTATAAGTACAAGTTGACTCTAAGGCATATCCCTAACAATCTCCCACTTGCACTAAGACTAATTTAACATAAATCGTAATCTCATTGATCAAGTATGACTATCATGTTTAGACGATGGCAGAGGCTTTATCAGTAGATCTGCAACATTCTCATTAGTTGATACCTTGCATACTTTGGCATCTCATCTATCATCAACTTCTTGAATAAGATGAAAACATCTAGGTATATATTTGGATCGCTGATGTGATCTTGGTTCCTTAGCTTGTGCAATGGCTCTATTGTTGTCACAATAAATATCTACTGGGTTTACAATACTAGGAACTACATCTAGTTATGTAATAAACTTTTTAATGCAAACTCTTCTTTAGCTGCAGTTGAGGCAGCTACATACTTAGCTTCCATAGTAGAATCGGCCACGGTGTCTTGCTTTGAACTTTTCCAGCTTATGGCACCTCCATTCAAACAAAATAAAAAACCTGATTGTGATATGTAATCATCTATGTCAGACTAAAAACTAGCATCAGTGTAACTATTTACAACTAGCTTTCCTTCTTGTCCTCCATAAATTAAGAACATTTCTTTAGTTCTTCTTAAGTACTTTAATATTTTCTTGACAGCAGTCTAGTGTGGCTCTCTAGGATTTGACTGGAACTTGCTCGTCATGCTCAATGCATATAACACATCGGGTCGAGTACATAACATGGCATACATGATAGATCCTATAGCGGAACCGTATACTATCTTGTCCATGCACTCTTCTTCGTCCTTTGTGGAAGGACTTTAAGTTTTGCTGAGGTTAATGCCAAGTGACATTGGCAAGAATCCTCTCTTAAAGTCTTGCATAGTAAACATTTTCAGTACCTTGTCAACGTATGTACTTTAACTTAGTCCAATTAGCTTTTTAGATCTATCTCTATAGATCCTTACATTGAAAATATAGGCAGCTTCACCAAAGTCTTTTATTGAGAAACAATTTACCGACCATGTCTTTATACTTTGTAAAGTTGGGATGTTGTTTCCAATGAGTAAGATGTCATCAACATAAAGTACCAAAAAGACTATTACATTCCCATTGGTTTTCTTATAGACACAAGGCTCATCTTCATTTTTTATAAAGTTAAATTCTTTAATTGCTTCATCAAAATGAAGATTCCAGCTTTGAGATGCTTGCTTTAATCCATAAATGGATCTTTGAAGCTTGCATGCTTTATTAGAATTCAAAGGATCATCAAAACCCTCAAGTTGTGTCATGTACACATCATCGAGTAAGTTTCCATTAAGGAACGCGATTTTGATATCCATTTGCCAAATCTCATAATCATAATATGCTACTATGGCAAGAAAAATTCTAATAGATTTAAGCATTACAACTGGTGAAAAGGTTTCATCATATTCTATACCACGAGTTTGTTTATAACATTTTGCTACCAGTCATGCATTGTAAGTATGCACATTTCCCTCCATGTCTATTTTCTTTTTGAAAACCTATTTACACACAATGATTTTTGAACCTTCAGGTGAATTAACCAAAGTCCAGACTTGGTTATCATACATAGATTACATCTCAGACTTCATGGCCTCTAACCATTTTCCATAGTTAGAACTCTTAATGTATTCTTGATAGGAAGTGGGCTCAATATTAACCATAAGCTCCAAATTGTGATCGTCAATGATGAGGAATCTATATCTCTCAGGTTGTTGACGAACCCTATCAAATCTTTGAGGTCCTTGTTCTATAGAAGTAGGCTTATCTTGGACTTGTGAGCCATCTAATCGAGGTTCATTATTTGGTTCAGATACTAATTGTGGCTCTTGAATCTCATCAAGATGTATTTTACTCTCACTAGTTCTTTTGGAAATATATTGCTTTTCAAGAAAGAATCTATTTCGACCAACAATTACTCTATTTTCTTTTGGGAGATAAAATTGGTATCCCTTAGTTTCTTTAGGATACGCCACAAATATGCATTTATCTTATTTGGGTGCAAGTTTATTAGATCATAAATGCTTTACATAAACCCCAAATCTTGAGAAATGACAAACTAGGTTGTCTCCTAATCCATATCTCATATGGCATTTTCTGAACCGATATAGATAGAATTCGATTTAGTATGAATGCAGTAGTCTCTAGGGCATAACCCAAAAGGAGATTGGAATATCAGTTTTACTCATCATTGATCAAACCATATCTAATAAAGTCTTATTTCTCCATTTAGATACACCATTCCATTGAGGTATTACAGGTGGAGTTAATTAGGAAATAATTCCACAATTCTTAAGATGCTCATCAAACTTGTAACTTAAGTATTCACCACCTCGATCTGATCAAAGTTTTGATATTTTTATTAAGCTGATTTTGTACTTCATTTTGAAATTCTTTGAATTTTTAGAACAATTCAGATTTATGTTTCATCAGATACAGGTAGCCATATCTGTTAAAATCATCCATAAATATAATAAAGTACTGCAATCCTCCTCTAGCATGTGTATTTATTTGTCCACATACATCAGTATGTATTAGGCCTAATAAATCAGTTGCCCTTTCATTTTGTCTCTTAGAAGGCATCTTAGTCATTTTACCTAATAAACAAGAATCGTATATTTGGTAAGATTTAAAATCAAATAAATTTAGAAGCCCATCATTATAAAGTCTTGTTATGTGTTTCTTATTTATATAGCCCAAACAACAATGCCAGAAGTAAGTCTGATTCAAATCATTGGATTTCAATCTCTTAGTATTAATGCTATAGATAGACTTGTTCGAAGATCCATGAAGATTGAGAATATAGAGCCTATTTGATAATGAGGCACCTCCATAAAAAATACCATTTTAATTAATGGAGCAAATATTATTCTAATTAACAAATTCAAAACCTTCTAAATCTAAACAAGAAACTAAAATTATTTTCCTACTCATAGCAGGAACATAAAAACAATCATTCAATTCTAAAACAAGCCCATTGGGCAAAATTAATTCAAAAGTTCCTGTAGCTACTGCAGCAACTTTTGCTCAATTCGCAACTCGTAGGTCCACCTTGCCTTTTGCCAAGGTTCCACTCCTTTTTAGACCCTACACATTTACAAAAATGTGAGATCCACAACCGGTATGCAATACCCATGAATCAGAAGTAGATAAATTAATTTCTATAACATAAATACCTGAAACTGCAGTCTCACTATCCTTCTTCTTCTTTGCTTCCAAATAGAGCTTGCAATTTCTTAACCACTATCCTTCTTCTCCACAATGGTGGCAAGCTCTCTTTTTTGGTGTCTTGGTCGTAGGTTTGGGCTTGAACTTGGACGTAGCCTCGTCCTTATTCTTACTAGCCATGACTTTCTCCTTTTGGTTGTTCCTTTTTTCCTTTCCCTTTTTGAACCATTAGAACACTAGAAATATTCTTCTTAATGTTCAATTCAGCTTATTTTAGCATCCCATGCAATTCAGTAATGGATTTCTCCATATTATGCATGTTAAAATTCATGATAGATAGGTCATACTCAGAAGGTAATGAGCCCAAGATTAAATCATGGCCATGTCATGATTAACAGGAGCACTAAGCTTTTCAAGATGATCAAGATAGCCCTTCATTTTAAGGACATGATCACTTACCGAGGTGCCAGAAACCATCTTACATGCATTTACTGTCTTATGAGTTTCAAATCTCTCTTGCCGTGCTTGCTCTTGGAATATTTCCTTGACATCCACAATCATGTCATATGCCTCTGCTTCTTTAAATTGTTTTTGAAGTTTAGAGTTCATGGTTGCTAGCATGAGGCAAGTAACATTGTTGGAATCATTTTTGTGCTTACTACAATAATCTTTTTCAGCTTTTAGGGCTTTATTTACTGGAGCAAGGAGAATAGGATTTTCAAGAACATAGCGCTTTTTTTCTTGCTTTAGAACGATTCTTAAGTTACATACCCAATCAAGAAAATTAGTCACACTAAGCTTGTCTTTCTCAAGCATAGATCGCAATGAGTTATTCTAACTGTTTGTTGCCATTATCTACATACAAAATATGCAAAGTAATTAATTTTGAGGCCTTACTGAAAAACTCCCACTAAAAGCATTTAAACTTTTGAAACTTCAATATTTTAAGGTTTCTTAGTGGGTAAATTTTTTTTATAAATATTTTATTTTAATCATAAGTAAGCTTTGGCTTTAATCTTATAATTAAATATAACTCAAATTTTAAATGAGATAGTTATCAAATGTCCTGGCTAAAAATCTCATATAGTACCCTTGGCCCAAAACCATTTTGATAGCCCAATTAAATCAAACATATCAAACATATGGAAAACTATTTTCCATCTTGTCTCACTTATATAATCAAGAGCATCCTACTTTGGCAGTAATGACTATATAATTATCCAAGTAATAATAAGTGTTTAATTTTGGAAGGCATTTAAAACTTAATTTTTTTAAAAAAATAAAATTTTGATTGTAGTAAGCATGAAATAAACATATTAAATATACATGCAAGACATAAATAAAAGTGACATAGCATGGCCCATAACCTATATTGATCATCACGAGCAAAGTGAAGATCAAGGTGGTCAATCTAGGTATATAAACTCCTTGAGCATTCTCTAATACCTTGAGCATACTCCTCCTTGGTTGTAAATGTAGGATGCTGTCTTCTTTTACATTAGAGAGTAAAATTAAAATAATTCCTATTCTAGAAAAGCAATACAATTTTACAACAATAGAAAAACAACACGTATGTCGTATTTCAAAATTACAACTCAAAACAACCAGACATGAAACCTTCTAATCATATTGCAGTAAAACGGTCCATGCTATGCACTATTCAAAATAATCCACAGCTACAATAAAAAAACATTAACGAATAACACACACGAACAGTTAGTTGGGGTTCCAAGAGGCAGCGTCCAAAGGGCAGCGCCTCTGGCAGAGGTCTCAAATAGTAATTAGATTAACGTTCGAACCCGTTAGTAACCATCATCGTAATTTTTCATATTATAGACAATCTGCATACCCTTTTAACCATATTGATACAAATAACAAATTATCATGGCAGATTAATACAAATAATTTGCAACATAGAACGACGGATAGCATGCTTATGATACCATATCATATTAAAATAGACCACTATACAGACAATCTGCAAATAATCTGGTCTAATCAAACAATTAAGAAGCACATATTAAACCTAATATAGGCAGTCCGCATGCGAAGTATTCTAAAATTATAATCATGTGAACATGCCGATATATACCGTTTAAATTCATATATATATCACACATATAATCAACAATACGATTAACATAGATGAATCAACCTAATCGTTTAGCAAGTTGCTCTGATACCACTATTAGGATTTGTGGACTCTTAAACGCAGAAAACATCCACAAATCCCTTCCGAGGACCCAAGCCAAACGATTAAGACGATCTAAGGATTATAGAGTTACCTCTGTTCGATGTAATCAAGATCCTTCGATTCTAGTTTTTGATGTCGTACATGCAACTCAAACAATCACCAGATGCTGCAATGTGTGAATGCCCTCTATCGAATGCACATAATGAACTAACTCATTACCCCGAAAGTGCTAGCACCTAGGGTTGGAGAGGCTTAAATTTTTCTGGTGAATAGAGGCACAAATATTAATAGAGAGCTATCTTTAGAAGACGGCTAGGGTTTTCTTTTAAAACCAGCCGAACCTCTTGGAATCCAACTCTGATAATATCTTATCATATTTAATTTTAAATTCAAATTAAATTAAAACTGATATGACAAGACTCTACCATTATTTTAGTAATTAAACTAATTAATTTATCGAATCAGATTCTTATAATCTGGACATCATCTAGATACATAAAATGTTGATATATTTCCAAATTCATTGTATATGGTCAATTTTCTAGGTCCGATTAACTTAGACATATTTCTATATTCATCGAACCTAGTTACCAAAAAAATAACCTAACGAGTTCGCTAATTATGTGACCCTATAGGTTTATTTTACACTGGCCGTGTGCCCAAATAACATTTAAATAGCCTACAAGTTATAAGTGGTTTCTAGCAAAACGTTATAACTATCCAGGTTAATTGAAGATCATCGATCTCTTTGAACCAAACCATAATTTTATATTAAGTCCTTTTGTCACATGATATCTAGAATAAGCATAAGGCACGGAGCATGTCATCCTTATTAAGATTAATAAAGAATTTCTTAATCTTGTAGTAGACTGTTCAAACAAATTATATCATTATCTTAGATTGATATTATTGGGAAATATGCCCTCTTAGACTAGGTTTCTGATGTAAACATCGAATGTTTTAATAAAAGAATTTATTTTCAGAAATTATTTGTTAATTTACATTTTATTTATGCACAATTACATTTAGAAAAGACATATTTTGTTTAAGTAAGTGGTCTATGTGAATGGAGGTCTTTCACAGTAAGGTATGGATCACGAGTTACTTAACATATAAACGTTCGTTCTTAACCGATCGACGAGAATGGGAATCTTGTCATGTTTAGGGTATTTTGTTATGAATTCCAAATGGGAAATGGCTTACCTTTAGCCATTGAGTAGTCCACTCACTTCATAACATAAGCGTATTTCAAATACGTAGAACAGGAGCTGTATTGTAGTTTCTAAAAGTACTATATGGTAGAAACCTGGACTACTACTGCTACAGGGTGGACTAGTACTCTACGACTTGAGTATGAGTTGGTGGTCTGATGAAGCTGGAAGCATGTACTTTGATATGCTATAATTGAGGTTCTATCGTAGGGCCAATATACTTGCATGTTGGGTATGTGTAACTAATTAGTTAAGACAGACTTATATAAGATAGTTTTTATGCTATATCGCCCCTTGTGGTTATCTAAATGATCTAAATATTCAGGGCCCTAGAAAACATGATTTGAATGTTTGCTTTGGAGTAGCTCTCTTGGAAAGTTGAAACAATCTAGGAAGTCATGGATCATTGGACTAGAAGCCTAAGGATGGTAGATGTCATTTAGAGAGATGTTAGTATACTTTTTCCTCTCTAAATGTACGACAATGTATAGAGGGGTATTTTAGTCATTACACCTGTAGGTCGGAGACTTTGCTAATGTAGCATTGTCCTTAGGGTCAATATTTTCTTATGGTGATATTAGGAAATATTTAAAATGCAAAATACAAGTATTTATATGCCAAGGGTATTTTGGTCATTTCAGTATCCAAGGCGGTGTGTTTGTTTTGGTCCACAGTATAAACCGTTAGTCCTAATTAAATACAGGCTAAGAAATTGGTCTTAAATTAAATTTAATGGAACTTATTTTATTTAAGTAGTCCGACTTAATTATTGGGTTGGAATAAATTAGTGGCCCTTGGAAAGAGAGAATTAATTAAATTAGTTTGGTGGTTTAATTAATTGTTCGGGGCTTTAGCTCTGTTTGCATAATTAAAGATTAACTTGGGACTAAACTAATATAAGCTTGTTAATTGGACTAGTTTATTTGGGTTAGGAAATTAATTATTTGTTGGGCCATCTATTAGGTTTTAATTAGAATAATTAATTTAGTCCAAAAGCTTAAACTAAGAGTCTAATAGGCCAGTCTAGTTTAACCTAGGGTTTTATTTAGGTTAAACAGGAGGATTGAATACAACTTTTTTTTTTCACGGCTTCTTCTCTGTGAAAAAAGAGATGCCTCTCTTACACTCTCTCCAAGAAAAGTTCCTTAGTCTGTGAATTGTTCACCAAATGGAATTAAGCAGGCCGTATATTGGAAGATCGAGAGGTTGGCATTCACATACATGCAAAGATAGAGTAGGAGACTTGCAGGAATCGCATAAGAGGTTTCCACCAGCACACCTACCCCGGCTCCACCCATTCCGGTCCAGCTAACTTTGAGAATAAGGAGAAAAGGTTAGAAATTTTTCCTCTTGGAATCTAGACAGAGCGCAACCAGCGCCAGCTAGGGCTGCCGAAGCTAGTGCCGGCTCTATTCGGGAGTTCCCCTGTTCTCCAATTTTTCTAGTTTTTTTTTATTTTTCTTTTGCTATATGCTCTGTGTTTTCCCTTTTTAAGCCTTCAATTGGTATCAGAGAATGAAGGTTTTGTAGAAATATAGGGAACATGCATCTAGTTGAGTAAAACTGGACACATATGTGTGATTAAACTATGATCCTTCGTTGTTTTTGGTATGGATAGATTCTTTATTAAACCTCTTTGATGGAGGTATATGAGATTTGTAATTTATTATTTTTTTCCTTAGCAAATCGTGTAAGCCCAATATTAAATGGTATAGGTGATTGTTGGTTTTGGTTGATTTTATTGTATTTGGGTTGAAATCGGAGAGCCAATGGAGGAAGAAAGTTGCAGAAAAATCGCAAGAAAATCGCAGAAGGATGACTCGGCAGACCGCTACCGGCGCCGACTGAGGCTGCTCGAACTAGCGCCAACTCGGGTCTGGGATCCAATCCGACATTGGTCGCCCGCGGGGTCTGGTTCTGTGCGACTGGTCTAATGGACCGCTATGCAGATAGGTGCTGGATCCAGTGTAGTTGGTGCAGTGGACTAAGGAGAAATTTTTATTTTTCCTTGTAATTTTTTGCATTTTCTTTTGGTTTTGGGGTTCATACCAGGCAAAGTTAATATTTTTGCAATAACTAATATTCAAGGAATATTTTTGCATGAAAAATATTAGTAAGGGATTTTAGGATTAAACACGACCATTAATTAATTAATTAATGTGTTTAATTCTATTATTTGGGCATTTGTGTTTAAAAATAGAAAAGCATGAAAACGTCTACTGTTTTCTAGTATGCTATTTATTTTTATGTACCTATGTGCACGGTTTCTCAAAGACCATAGTCTTTGGGAATATTTTTTACAAAGAAAATATTTTTCTACAAATTAAATGGTTATTTTAACTTGAAAAAAAATTTAATCCTTGATATTTTCTCAAATGATTTAATCCTTGATATAGAAAATATATTAGATTTAGATATTTTTGTAAGTTAAAATAGAAAGACAGTTCGTTTTATTTTGGCACAAGAAAAATTATTTTGCCAAATAAACTTGAGACCAAAGTCTCTAGAAAGTTTTAATTGAAAATTTTTTGAAATCATTAAGTTTTATAACTTAAATAAAATTTGTCCATAGAAAAATCTCTCAAAGGATATATACCTTGACATAGAGATTTTTTTTAGATATTTTATTTTTGAGTTAAGGGAAAACTTAATGGAAATTTTCAAAAGGATATTTTTCAGAAAACCTTTATTTTAAAAGACTAAGTAGGAGAGGGGTTCCAACGGCCCCACGGCTTCCATCACGATCCTCATTAGAGATCATGGGTCCCCTCGTGTCACCCTAGGAGTGAATCCATATAGGATGGGGATATCACAAGGATCTAGATCTAATGGAGGGATGTAATTAATAATCCGAGACATGTACTATGATTGGCCAACCTCTTGTTGGAGGTTATAGTGCAATGTATGTCCAAAGGAAATGAGAGGAAACGGCCATCCCCTCGATGGAGTTATCTTCTAGATCATTACCAAGAAGGGAAATTAATTTGTGGTGATTAACACACTTAGTTTAGAGAACTGTTAATCTTCCCAAGAAGCTATGTCAGCTTTCCTAAGAGCCAAATTAATTATTAGTAGTTTTGATAATAAGGATAAAATGCACAAATTTGTTTTGTTTTCATAAACTAAATCTTTTTCTTTTATTTTCAATTTTTCAGAAATGGTGGGAGGTTCTTTTAGTCCATTGGCCATTATTCTCCGAGAGAATAAGCTAACGGGACCAAACTATAAGGACTGGAAGAGGATCCTGGATATAATACTCACAGTGGAAGAGTATAAATATGTCCTTTACGAAACATGCCCTGTTATCGGGGAGGGTTCTACCGCTGAGGAGTAATAGGCTGAGAAGGCATAGAAGAAAGCCGATGAGATGGCTCATTGTTACATGTTGGCCTCCATATCTAATGTACTCCAATCAAAACATGAGCACATGGCTTTTGCGCACGACATAAGTCAATCATTTGCTATGATATTTGCGGATAAGAGCCGGCCCGCAAGGTAGGAGGCTCTTCGAACTATCATTAACACTAAGATGGTTGAGGGAGCATCAGTCAGGGAGCATATGCTTAAGATGATTGTTACTTTCAAGGAGTCAGAAATCTTAGGGGCTATCATTGACCCTGAGAGCCAAGTGGACATGGTTCTCGAATCTCTACCGGGTTCCTTTACTCAGTTCAAGTTGAATTACAACATGAATAAGTTAAACATGAGTTTAACTGAGTTGATGAAAGAACTCCAGATAGCGGAGAAGCTCATAAAGCCACAATCAAAGGCTATGATTGCCTAAGCTACTTCCTCTAGAACTAGGCCCAAGCCCAGAAAGTTCAAAAGGAAGAAAAGAAACGCAGCGGCCCAACCCAAGACCCAGCCCAAAGACAAACCTAAAGGCAAGTGCTTCAAATGTTGACTAAAGGGACACTAGAAAAAGGAGTGTCCAGATCTTTAAGTCAAGAAAAACCCCACATGTAATGTTTTCTATCTAATGTCTATATCAATGGTTAGATTAAATTTCACTTAGATTGTTGATTTATGAGCCACTGACTATATCTGTAACTCCTTGCAGGGGTTTAGAAAGATTAGAAGACTCTAGAAGGGCTAACATGGACTACGTGTGGGAAATGGAGCACAAGTTTGGGCCATTGCAGTGGGAGAGCTTGATCTTGTTTTTTATTGTAATAGAATAGTGGTTTTGAAAGATATTTTATATGTACTAGGATTTCGACACAATTTGATTTCGGTTGCAAAACTAATAAATCAAGGATATTCTATATCTTTCCATTCTGGTATTTCTATTATTAGAGATGGAGAAATTTTATGTACTGGGCACATGTATGGGAATCTATTTTTCTTAAACCATATTAACAATCAATTATATAACGCTCAATCTGAACCTTTAACAAGGAAGAGAAAGACCAATGTCAATGACTCTTATCTTTGGCATCTAATGGTGGGTCATATCAACTCAACCAAGATTCAGAGGTTAATCTATGATGGGCTTTTAGGCTCATTGAGATTGGAAAATTAGCTTCAGTGTGAATTCTGCCTAATGGGAAAGATGACCAAGAAGTCTTTTACCCCTAAGACGGATAGAGCCAATGGGGTACTGAATCTTGTTCACACTGATGTGTGTGGTCCCTTATCTACACCAACTAGAGGGAGTTTTGAGTACTTTATCACTTTCACAGATGATTGTACAAGGTTTGGTTATATTTACCTTATGAGACGCAAGTCTGACTTTTTTGACAAGTTCAAAAAGTTTAAAGCTGAAGTGGAGCATCGGACAGGTAAATTGATTAAGACCTTATGATCAAATCATGGTGGAGAGTACTTCCTGGGTGAATTCAAGGACTACATGGTACATCATGGAATAGTATCCCAACTCTCTTGTGCTAGGAACATCCTAGTAGAACGGAGTAGCTGAGAGAAGAAACAGGACATTGATAGAAATGCTCTAAAGCATGATGTCTCATGCTACTCTTCCAGTGTCTTTTTGGGGATATGACCTGGAAATAACGGCATACATTCTGAACTTGGTGTCTTCCAAGTCAGTACCTAGGACTCCCTATGAGAAGTAGATTGGGCGCAAGCCAAATCTGAATCGTCTCAAGGTATGGGGTTGTCTAGCTTATGTACTGGTCAAATGAGACATGTTGGAACCAAAATCAGAATTATGCTATTTTGTTGGGTATCCAAAAGGGACAAAGGGTGGTTACTTTTATCATCATAAGAAACAGAAAGTACTGGTTAGTACCAATGCTAGATACTTAGAGAATGATCAGAGTACCTCCACTAAAGGTTCAACTAGGTTGGAACTTGAGGAGAAGTTATCTTCAAAATCAACTTCTCCTGACCCGATTGTGGAATAAGAAGAGGCATAACCTCAAGAGCTTGTACAAATAGAGCCCCGTCATAGTGGGAGAGTGTCTAGGGTTCCAGAGAGATGGACTGGAGAAGCTTTCGAGTTAGTCTCTGACCATCAGGAACAAGACCCCACTAGATACGAGTTGCCTATTGCTAAAGCATATGCAAATCTATGGCATGAAGCAATGAAAGCCGAGATTGAGTTTATATAATTCAATCAGGTTTGGGATCTTGTAGCTTCACTTGAAGGGATAAAACCCATTGGATGTATGTCAGCATTAGAGAAAGAGGAGAGTAGATGGAAAGGTGGAAAGCTTCAAAGCTAGGCTTGTGACGAAAGGGAATACTCAAAAAGATGGAATCGATTATGAGGAGACATTTTCCCCGGTGGCTATGCTTAAGTCTATCCGTATCCTCCTTGCCATCGCATATTATTATGACTATGAGATATGACAAATGGATGTCAAGATGGCATTTTTAAATAGCCATCTTAGTAAAGATATCTATATGTCCCAATCGGAAGGCTTTATTGCTGACGGCAAAAACATATGGTTTGCAAGGTTAAGAAGTCCATTTATGGACTTAAACAGGCATCGAGAGCATGAAACATTTGTTTTGACTAGACTGTAAAGTCTTATGGTTTTACTCAAAACAAGGATGAACGATGCATGTACAGGAAACTTAAATGCATTAATGTGATTTTTATTGTCTTATATGTGGATGACATTCTACTCATTGGAAATAATGTAGGGTCATTGTCATGTACAAAGGTTTGGTTGTCTAGTCAATTCAGTATGAAGGACTTGGGAGAAGCCAGCTACATTCTTGGGATTATACTTCTTAGAAATAGGAAGCAGAGAATGTTAGGATTATCCCAAGTGGCATACATTGACAAGATGCTGGCTAAGTACAACACGGACTCATGCAAGGGAGCTCTAATTCCTTACAGACATAGGTTGTTAGTTTCTTCAAGGGATTGTCCTAAGTCTCAAGAAGAAAATGGACAGAATGAGTAGGATTCCCTATGCTTCGGCTGTGGAAAGTCTTATGTACGCCATGTTATGTACTAGGCTAAATTTCAGCTTTGCCAAAGGCTTGGTTAGTAGATATCTGTCAAACCCTGAGGAGGTTCATTAGTAAGCTGTAAAGTATATTCTCAAGTACCTCAAGAGAACGAGAAATTATATGCTGGTTTACACGGCTGATGACTTAGTTCCTACAGGATACACAGACTCAGACTTCCAGGAAAATAAGGATGAGAGAAAATCCACTAATGGATATATCTTCACCTTGTCTGGAGGAGCCATTTCTTGGAGGAGTATCAAGCAATCTTGCATTGCTGACTCGACCATAGAAGCTAAGTATATGGCAGCTTCGAAGGCATCCAATGAAGCAGTCTGGCTCTGGAAGTTCCTTTTAGAATTTGGAGTCGTGTCATACATGGACAGGCCGATTATGATGTATTGCGACAATACTAGAGCAGTATCACAATCCAAAGAACCCAGGAACTACAAGAAGGGGAAGCATATTGAGAGGAAGTACCACCTGATCCAGGATTTCATCCAGAGACGGGAAGTCGTGGTGGAACAGATTACCTTCGAGAACAATCTAGTTGATCCATTCACCAAGCCTTTGATTGAGAGAGTCATCCAGAGACACTTACACGCCATAGGGGTGAGCACCTATGGACTTACTTAGTCTTAGAGTACAAGTGGGAGATTGTTAGGAAATATCCCCTCTTAGACTAGGTTTCTAATGTAAACATCGAATGTTCTAATAAAGGAATTTATTTTCAAAAATTATTTGTGAATTTACATTTTATTTGTGCACAATTACATTTGGAAAAGACCCATTGTGTTTAAATAAGTGGGCTATGTGAATGGAGGTCTTTCATAGTAAAGTATGGATCACTGGTTACTTAACACATAAACGTTCATTCTTAACCGATTGATGAGAATGGAAATCCCATCATGTTTAGGTTATTATGTTATGAATTCCGAATAGGGAATAGCTTAACTTTAGTCAGTGAGTAGTCCACTCACTTCATGACATAAGCATATTTCAAATACGTAGAACAGGACCTGTAATAGTAGTTTCTAAAAGTACTATATAGTAGAAACCTAGACTACTACTGTTATAGGGGTGGACTAGTACTCTACGACTTTAGTATGAGTTGGTGGTCTGATGAAGCTGGAAGCATGTACTTTGATATGCTATAATTGACGTTCTATCGTAGGGCCAATATACTTGCATGTTGGGTATGCGTGACTAGTTAGTTAAGACAGACTTGTATAAGATAGTTTCTATACTATATCGCCCCTTGTGGTTGTCTAAATGATCTAAATATTCAGGGCCTTAGGAAACATGACTTGGATGTTTGCTTTAGAGTAGCTCCCTTGGAAAGCAAAAACAATCTAGGAAGTCGCGAATCATTGGACTAGAAGCCTAAGGATGGTAGATGTCATTTAGAGAGGTGTTAGTACACTTCTTCTTTTCTAAATGTACAACGATGTATAGAGAGGTATTTTAGTCATTACACTTATAGGTCGGAGACTTTACTAATGCAGCATTGTCCTTAGGGTTAATATTTTCTTATGGTGATATTATAAAATATTTAAAATGCAAAATACAACTATTTATATGGCAAGGGTATTTTGGCCATTTTAGTAGCCAAGGCGGTGTGTCTTTTGGTCCGCAGTATAGACCGTGAGTCCTAATTAAATACAGGCTAAGAAATTGGTCTTAAATTAAATTAAATGGAACTTATTTTATTTAAGTAGTCTGATTTAATTATTGGGTTAGAATAAAATAATGGTCCATGAGAGAGAGAGAGAGAGTTAATTAAATTAGTTTGGTGGGTTAATTAATTGTTCAGGGCTTTAGCCCAATTTGAATAATTAAAGATTAACCTGGGACTAAACTAATATAAGCTAGTTAATTGGACTAGTTTATTTGGGCTAGGAAATTAATTATTTGTTGGGCCATCTATTAGGTTCTAATTAGAATAATTAATTTAGTCCAAAAGGCTAAACTAAGAGTCCAATAGGCCAGTTCAATTTAACCTTATATTTTATTTAGGTTAAACAGGAAGATTGAATACAACATTTTTTTTTTCACGGCTTCTTCTTTGTGAAAAGAGAAACACCTTTCTCACTCTCTCTCTCCAAGAAAGTTCCTTAGTCTGTGAGTTATTTACCAAACAGAATTAAGCAGGCCATATACTAGAAGATCGAGAGGTTGGCATTCACATACATGCAAAGACAAAGTAGGAGGCTTGCAAGAATCACACCAGAGGTTTCCACTAGCACACCTACCCCAGTTTAACTAATTCCGGTCTAGCTAACTTTGAGAACAAGGAGAAAATGTTAGAAGATTTTCCTCTCAGAATCTGGACATAGTGTAACCAGCGCCAGCTAGGGCTGCCGGAGCCGGCGCCGACTCAGTTCGGGAGTTCCCCTGTTCTCCAGTTTTTTCAATTTTTTCGATTTTTACTTCCGCTGCGTGCTCTGTGTTTTCTCTTTCTTAGCCTTCAGATATATTTGAGCACATCCATTCATTTTAACTGTCTAACTTATTAAGGGACCCATTGATAACTCTCTCATAATTGAGAGGGACAAATTCCTTCACTATTAATCATATTCCTCTCCTTTATTTTTTCTATATCCAACAGTAGTTTAATTTATTATCTGGTTAAAGATAACTTTAGACAATATCAAAATATAGAATTTATCAAGTAGGAAGCTTTGATGAATTCAAGTCAATGGACTTTTAATATCATTATGGCTAGAAAGTATTTATGACATGTTCCATGAAGTACTCTTACGGTGGGTCATGTCTAATACAATGTTCTCTAACATTTATTTTATGTTTTGACTTGATATCACATATATCCATGACTAGTAAAACATAGCCATCAAGTCATAAATATACTAATCTTAATTTATTATTGTTCCACTAATAATAATCGATCAGAGTCAGTTTAAGAATAGTTATAGTATTGATTGCAGGGTTTTACTATCAAGTCATGTACTTGATGACCACAAAACTAAATGCACTATTCATGGAATGAAATGCCTTGTATTATTACATTATACATAACGACAATAGTATAAGTAGAAATTGACTCTAGGGCATATCCTTAACACAATCGTCAATTAGCACGGCTTTGTGTGAAGCATTGTTTGGACGTAAGTGTCAAGTGCCTTTATACTGGAGTTGGTCAGAAGACGGTCACATACGCAAGTCTAGAGAAGTCTGCATTCACGAAATGTCAAATAAGGTGAAGCTAATTAGAGAATGGCTGAAAGCGGCTCAATGCTGACAAAAACGTTATGCAGATAATAGGTGAATGGAGTTGGAATTCCAGGAAAGAGACAGTGTGTTTTTGAGATTAACTCGGAGTAAGGGAATCTTGAAGCATGTAAAAGATTCAAAGCTGAATCCAAGATATTTGGGTCCGTTTCCAATCACAAAAAAAATTGGGCCTATTGCATATTGGCTGGATTTTTCGAATAGTTTGACTGGAATACATAATGTATTCCATGTGTTGTAACTGAAGAAGTACAATGCCGGCCGCTTATTGCAACCCGACTCGAGCTACGTTGAGAAACTAATTAAAAGTTTAGAGCAAAGTATTAAGACTCTCCCGAATAAATAGATACCAAATGTAAAGGTACAGTGGAAGCGTCATGGCACCCAACATGCCACGTGGGAGATGGAAGAATGGGTAAAGTGGAAATACCCTGACTTGAGATAAAAGTACACACTAAATTTTGGGACAAAATTCTAGTAAGAGGGAAGGATGTAAAACCCCACCTAAAAGTACCCTACAGTTAGAAGAATGGGGTGTATATCATATCATGTTGCATTAAAAATATATTTCTTGGATGATTCGTGTGCCTTAGAATTGTGATATAAGGGTTATATAGTTTATTTATACTTGTTGAGTAATAAAGGTAAAAAGGAAATTTTGCTTAAGGTTAAATTAGGAAGAAGGCTTGAGGCATAGAAAGGAAGAGAATTTGGTTGGGAAAATAAGAAGAAGAGTTAGTATGGTTAAATGGTTGCAGTTTTATGATTTAATCTCGTAGGTCTTGAGTTCAAATCCAATCACCTAAGTTTTATTCTTAATTATCCTAACCAATGTTTGAATTTTTCTTTTCTTACATTCCTTAAACCTAGGAATATTGTCTTAGAGAAGACACAATGGTAATGTCCCAACCATGTGATCTTGTCCTAAAAGAAAATCTAGAAGAGCTTTGGTTTCCATCATTTTCGTAATCCTTATCAAAACCTATTTAAATTTAAAATACTCATATTTCTTTAATTCTTTTCAATTTCTATAAAATGTCTTGGATAAATCTTTGCTTGAATTTTTGAAATTTCCAGCTTTTGGGATAGGAAAATGACTGAAATTGAGGAAGGAAAACAGGTAGGTGGTATTCAAATACATCACCATAGCTTTTCTTCCAAGAACTACATTTTCTTATTGTTCTTGTTTTGGTTCAAATCTGGAAAATTTTTCCAGCAATTCTTCTTGGCTGATTTTCGAAAATTGCAGCAGCATTTGCCTACATAATTCTTTCTAGCAACCAACCATTTTATGTAAGTAAGAAGCTAAAAATTCCTTGGAATTTCGCAGCTCGTATAGCACCACCAACCCAATATTTTCCAGCAAACTACCATGAGTTTAGCCATGGAAGTTGAGCCATCAACTCATTCATAAGAACATCTGAAACTTTCCCCCTTCTTCTCTAAGATGGTGGCTGGAAAACCACCATTAATGGACCTCCAAACACCCCTAAGTTTCAGCTGCAAATACATTTGAAAATGGTTCAAAATTCTGCTCAAAAATCCTTCTATATCTTAAGAATTCTTGTAGCTAAAACCCGAATTTTTCCAGCTTGCTTAGCAAAGTCAAGAACAAATTTCTTCCTCAATTATCTTCAACATTTTTAGCCACCTTGAAGCCATTGATTGAACATCTTGTGTTCTTCATCTACCTTGGCCATTACAGCTTCATTAACACACCTCAAAACACTCCAAACTTTACTCCATTCAAAATTTTTAAACTTGAAAATTAAATTCTAGATTTTACTCCCTTAAACTCTCACCTAGGAAGATGAACAAACTAGAATTTTCCCCTCTCTTGTACAGCCATTTTCGGCTAGCTATAAGGCTGTAACAATCCTCCAATTCACAATCAATACATAGCTAGACTAGCCACCCACCATTAAAGGACAAGAAACCTTCAATAAGAAAACACCATTACCAAATCTTCTACCTCAAACATCTCAACATTTTCCTCATTTTAAAATTCAAAATAGTTGAACTCTCTCTCTCTTCCCCCAGGATAACTGAAACTCCTCCCCTAGCAAGGCCATTCAGCCATCACACACCAACCACACACCAAGCATTTTCTCTCAATTTTCTCTTATGTTCTCAAGAACACCAAGAACACAAACTAAACTTCTTCAACATTCAATCACCTCAATTCATCCCAAATCACTCCAAAAACTCTCAAATCAACAAGGATTCAACCTGCATTCATCCATAGCACACTCCATAACACAAAAACAACAAAAGTTGATCTTCCATTTTTGGATCAAACGTGCTTTTAGTTCAAGAACAAGAAGAACATCACCAAGGTAAATTCAATCGCCTTGATCCCTCTTCATTTCTTCATCACCATTTCGTCATCATCTTAATCACACACACACACACAAACACACACACACACACACACACACTCTCTCTCTCTCTCTCTCTCTCTCTCTCTCTCTCTCTCTCTCTCTCTCTTAGCCAAACCATTGGTGGCCATTCTTGAACAAACTTCAATCAAGGAAGAACTCCTCAAGCATTCAAGGACCTTCATTGGACAAGATGACATCTTCAACTCCAACGATCATCAAACAAGTATTTCTTCCACGACCTTCTTCTTAAAATTTTGAACTCAAAGCTTTTAGATGATGGAATAAATAGGTTGATCAAATAATGTTGGGTTGGAGATATGCATGTGGGTGAAGGGAATAAATTTGAGCCAAGAACATGGAAATGAATATTAAGAGTTATGAATTATGGATTATGCTTTAGGACCGTTGTTTGCTCATTAGTACATTATAATCAAAGGCTTTATGTCCCTAGTAAGGTCGTTGTGATGAACGATGATCATTATACCATCATTGTTTGATTATGCTCCCATGATGTTATTTTTGTCAATAAATCCCAATATAATATTATTGATTAGTTTGTATCACCCTTGTTGTGATAAATATTATTAAAAGTCTATTTTTGGACAATTCAATATGTTATTTATTGGATATATGTGTGTATGAATATATATATAAATTTTTGTACTAGTAAATTCACTTTGGTCATTAAAATCATTATTAGAACTACTTCTACTACTAATATCATCATCATCATCATCATCATCATCATCATCATTATTATTGTTGTTTGTTGTTGTTGTTGTTGTTGTTGTTGTTGTTGTTGTTGTTGTTATTTATTAATTTCGATAAACCTCAACATTTCCAAAAAAAAAATATATTACCTAAAATATTGTTATTTTATTAGATAAGTAATTAGTAATATTTTCAGAATTAATAGTAATATTATTTTTGAAATTGATTAACACCAAATATCTTTTAAATTCATATTATTTAGTATTCTTACTAAAATTTTTATCTAAACTTATGTATTATTTAATAAATATTTATTATTATTAATTAGAATGAATACAATTTATTATTTATTATTAATATCATTTGTTATTTATTATTTATTAATAGTATTATTTGTTATTTATTATCAATATTACATAGTATTTATTATCAAAAGTACTTATTATTTATTGCTAATTTTATATATTATTTATAACATTATTATTTGTTAAAAGTAAATATTGTAATAATTTGTTATTTATTATTTATAACGCCTATTTTATTTTAACTTGTCAAATTAATCTTATTCTATAAAATACTTTATCAATTAATGTTAAAGCTTAAGGCATTGTTGTCATAATTGGATAGGGTTGTAACTAGTTGAGTTTTAGTATGTTAGCCTAAGAGTTATTTATTCAAGCAAGTGATGTTTAGATGTTGGGACTTATACCCTATATTTACCCTAGGTAGGGCTAGTTTACCTTGAACTAGCTTGGAAGGCTATTGTGTCAAGGAAAAACAAGAGATCAGGTAAGTCCTTGCATAAAGTAATTTGAAAATCAAAATCACTTCAGCAAGTCAAAACATGATGTTTATGTGAAAATATTCTATGGATCCAATTATGGATAATTTTTCTTTTCTTTTCTAGTTAATCAAACAATTCCAAGTTGAACAAGCAATTTTACACAAAATGCTAAACTTTTTCTAAAAACAAACTTTGACAAGAATCTTGTTAACCATAACTTCTATTGCAAAGAAAATACGTTCGATGATTCATCTTTTCCGAAAAGGGACAAATATAACGTTGAGTACTCAATAAGGGTAAACTACTAGGACTAGTCTTTGAAAGGTTAGGATAAGTCTCTCAGTAGGTGGCCACCTCTGAGGAGTGAGTCCTTCCCGAATAGAATGTTAGTTCTATAGATCATACCAAGCCGAGCTAGCAAGTACAGTCAAGTGGTTTGTGTATTTTTGGAGTGGTCAATCGGTAAGTTTGGGTGTAGAGATAGAGAAGTAACTCACCCCGTAGGCTGTACACCTACCTTGTGTCAGAATACATAAAGTGTGTCATCCTGAACATTCTTTTGTCATGGTGCACAAAGTTTGGTGCCATGGCTATTTCTTTTGGGGGGTTACTTTTATTTTTTACAACGTATGGCATTTGAATGGAAAACACCACTTGATATGATCTCGGAAAGCACCAAACTTGTAGATTAAACTCAAGAAAAAGATTCAAGAATTGGTCACCCAATCTTCTACAAAATTGCCCACAAAATAACAACCCGTAAGAACTAGAACCCAAATTCTAATAGGATTTGGCCAACTACTTCAATACCTATACACCCTTGAATCTACAAAGAATTCAAGAACAAGTAGGATGGAGAAAAGTAGGCACCCTTCTAGGTTCCCCAACAAGAACACTAAGCAAGAACGAATATACCCATTACCCAAGAAGAAGAAACAAGTTGGATTAACCTAAGGATTTTAGAGACTCTAAACAATGGTGGGTCTAATTCCTTTGCTTGGTCATGAATAGAAGAACTAAGAAAGAATTCTTCTCTCCAAGAGTTCAACACTCTATTCACAAATTTGAAATCTTAATTCTAGTATAAAAAGGCTATAATGGGGGTATTTATAGACCCCAAGTTACCCTAACTAATTAGTAAACAAAGCATAGAAATTAGATGGCCTTAATATAAGTTTTTAGGCCCTATTACACGTCTTAAAATAGTTTAATGCATAATAAAAGTTGTGATAAAATATTTGAGAACAAAACAGAACAAAACAAGAAAATTTAGTAAAACTGCGTATGGCCAGAATGGATTAGGTGCCGGGTCCAAGGACTACACCCGACGTCAGGTGTAATATGCCTGGAGGCTATTTTTTTGCCAGATTAAAGCCAGCGACAGGTCCTTCACTGTCAATCAGCACTGGGTAGGCTCTGGGCATCGTCTCCCATTTTGTTACATTTCAAAACTTACTTTTTCGACCTCCATTCCCTTTCTCTATATTTCCTTGATCTTCCAAATGAAACGTTGGTCGTCTTGAGCCCTTCTTGATACTCCTTTAGCCTTTAATGTTTGTTTAAAGGTTACTTTGATCCTCCACATAGATTGTCACTTTTGTTGTGCATCTTTTGGCCGTTTCTTTTCCATCCGGCTCTTCATAATCTTCTTGGACCTGGATTTGTAGAATTTGTTGTCTTGAAAACTCCCTTGATTCCTCTTGAAAGTTGCTCTTACCCATGGCACCATGAAGTGTGATTTTGTCATTCTTCGCTCTTCTTCAAAATGGCATTCATGCCTAATTTGATTCCTATCATTTTCCCCTCCTTGAAGATGATTCGTCCTTGAATTGATACCTGTATTACAATTTAAACAAGACATTTTGTGTGAGGGTAAAACAATTGGCTTGGGGTCCTCAACAACTCGCTTATTTTCTCTCTTCTCAACCCAAGCCCTCAACCTCATTTTACCTCCACTCATTTTATTTTTCTTAACCTCTTGTTTGCTTTTGCATCATATTACTTTGTGTTTGCCTCTCTCCATACTCTTTTACTCTTCTTTCTTCTCCTTTTACCTCAAACTTTTTCATCTCATCTCCCTTCTCATTTAGCTCTCTCTCTTTTCTTTTCTCTTTGTTTCTTTCACTCTTCTTTCCTTCATTTTCTCTCTCTTTTTTTATTCTTTTTCCCTCAAAAGATTTTGATCTTTTGTAACCTCACTAAGGGACATTGGAAGCAAAGTAAACTTCTTTTCCTCTTTGCTCAAGGCATAAATGTTTCTTCTCCCATTGTGCATCACATCTCTATCACATATCTAAGGCCTTCCCAACAACAACTCTCCAACATGCATGTGCATCACATCACAAAGTACCTCATCTTCATAATTTCCCAAGCTAAATGTAACCTTAGCTTGTTTGTTTACCTTCACCTCACCACAATCATTGACCCATTGAAGCTTGTATGGCTTAAAATGCTTCATGGTCTCTATACCTTGCTCTTCCACCAATATTGTACTTATCACATTTGTACAACTTGCACAATCTATCATCATACTACATGGCCTTTGATTAATTTTACATCTTGAGTAGAAAATATTTTCCCTTTTGGAATCATTCATCTCCTCAACAACATAAGTACCCAATACTCTACTAGCAACACCAATTAATGAATTTCTTTGCTCAACCACTTTTTCCCTTTCACCATCTACTCCCACTTTAGGTTTTGTGGCCTCCTTAGAAAATGGTGTTGGTGTAACACCTCGCTACCTAGGTCCGCCAGGGCCGGGGATGTCGCCCCGTCTAAAGGATAAGGGGTCTTTATAATTAGGTCACACAAATAAAATTGCGGAATAAAAATAATATTTTAACATAAAATTTATTACAACCCAAGAATAAATCCAAGAACAAATCCAAGAATAAATCCAAGAATACCAAAAATAAATCTATAATAAAATTTATCCACCCTCATCTCCCCAAAGCACTACACAAAATAAATTATCAGAAAATCTTCCAAGGCAGGCAATATCTAGCTACTCATCCCCACAGTAGGATCGACCTGAAATCCTGGTAAAAATGGTGATAAGACAAAAATCTCAGTAAGTCCATGTGTGCTTTGAGTGTCAAGTGAAAACAGTTCATGAATGCAAAGTATAACATCTTTATAAGAGAAATACTAGCAAGCAATAAACATTAGTTAAATCAAGAGTGGTGTTTTGGCTTTTCCAACCATACATAATCAATAAAATCAACCACTCAAAAGAAATGATCATGGGTTACCACACGTTGGGCCCTATAACCGGTCAGAATGCCGACACTTTGTGTAGATTGACAAAAAGGTAGGTGATCGGCCTACCGAGCAAGATACTCCTCCTTTTTTATACCTAAACAACAATCGAATGTCCATTCCGGCAAAACACAGTCACTTGACTGAAAAATAAATTGCTAGCTCGGATCGGCACGACCTATTGGACTGACATCTTATCCGGGCAGGACTCACCCCTCAGAGGTGGCCACCTACTGAGAGACTTACCCTAACCCCTCAAAGACTAGCCCTAATAGTCTACCCTTATTGAGTACTCAATGTAACGTATCCCACTTGGAAAAAATGAACAAAACACAGTTCCACATGAAAATGGCAATTAAGGGTTTCCAAAGTCTTTGTCAAAATTAGTTTTAGAAAGAGTTTTAATTTTGAGTAAATCTACTTATTGATTTTCAAATAATCCATTTGACTGAAATAAGAAAGAAGTCAATCCTCAATTGCCTTTACAGAAATGAGTGTTCGTGCACTCTACATTTGGCTTCCTATAATAAACATTTTATATCAATCAAGTTTTATGCAGGAGCTAACCTGATCCTTTACTCGAGATAAAATAAAGATCTTCAATCGCTGACCCAACTCCTCCTGGGGTAAATATAAATCACAAACAAACTCCAGCTAAAATCCACTTTCACAAATAAGACTAACTCAACTCACTACTACCATGATCCTAGTGTCCCAAGCTATAAGACCAAATAATAAATAAAAATGTTTATAAGCTAAGTCGAATTTGATATTTAAAATAATTTGTGTTTTGGGAGATAGGTACTAATATGTTGAAGGTTTAATTCTTGCTAAGAATAATTTAGAATTTATTTGATGAAGAGTCCTAGGTGGTATTAGGTAAAATAATGATTTACTATTAATTAATTGTTTGAAATTAATTGCTAGCTAAAATTAGTTGAAAATAAATTTTAATGGGTCTTGATTGAATGCTAATAAATAATTTTTGACAGGTTTTGATTAAAAGATAATAATTTTTAATGATATTTATGAATATAAGACTTACAAAATTAATATTTTTACTTATTATGATTATTTATATAAAAGGCTTTATTTGATATTATTATTATATATAATATCTATATATTTTATTTCTTGAAATAAAAGTTATCATTTATTTGACTAAAATATCCTTATATAATGATCCAAATCTACTAGAAAAAATTATAATATTAAATATTTTATTGATGAAATAAAATTAGCTTATGAACAACTAGTTCATGTTCATATTTTTATTGCTAACCACAATCATGAACATATGCTCCCTCCAATTCATCAAATCATCCAAATCATGAATAAAAGCATATATCTAAATTTATTAAGGCATGATCCAACCTCTACTAGCATAAACATAATCATGGCTTCAATAATCATACATGAATATAAATCCTATTCATCATAGATGACATAATCTCTGGCATACTTGATCACAAATACTACCTATGACATGGAAACATGCATTAAACCCTAAAAACACCATACAATCAACAAAGATAATCAACTCATGCATAAATCCCATCTCCATCATAAACACACCTTTATTCATGCTTCAATCTCTACTCATCACAACAATACATGCTCAAATCCTATTCATAAACCATCTCCTACCAATATCATCCTAGAGACATGAATCTAGAATTTAAAAATGAGGGTTGAAAAGCCTTACTTGATCGATGAGTATCTTGAAGGAGTTTTGAATGGATCTCAACTCCTAGATATCTAAATCCATCCAAGGGAGATGAAGAAAGCATGGCTATTGGTGAAGAACAAATTGGCCAAGAAGAAGAGAGTTTTCGGCCAAGAGAGGGAGAGAGAGAGAGAAAATAGAAGAAGAGAGTCCATTAGCATACTTATTCATATATATATTCATTAGAGATCAAAGATTAGTGAAGATGAAGTTGTTTGAACAAACCTACCTTGAAGATGTTCTTAAGCCTTCACAAAATTTCTGATTTTTTATCCAAAAGAGTAAGTTGGATTTTGGAGTTTGATATTAAAAATGGTATGGATGGACTCACGACAGTGAGTATATGAAATTTGGAATTTTTGGAAAAAGTTTGAAGTGGTTTGGAGAGGTATTAGGCGAAAGAAAGGAGTAGGTGTCCTTAGTGTTCTATGTGTGCTTGAAGGTTGAAAAGAATGGAGGAATTTCGGGTTTGTGGCTGCCGAAATTCTGTGTGTGCAGTGGCTGAATTGTTTGTATAGTTTAGGAAGATGATTTTTCTAGTTTGAAAGGAAAAGGAAAGGTTGGTTGTTGAAATCCTAAAAGAATATTTTTGGGGATCAAATTTGGAAACAAAATATAGCAAAAATAACTTTGTTCAATGGAAGCTTTTTGGAGCTGCTATGGCCGAATTGTTGCTCCGTGATTTGGCTGGATGAAAGCTAGTTGAAGAAGGCTAATGGTGGTAAAAAAGAAAGAGTGTAATGATGAAGGGAAGGTCTGGTTGTTTGAGGGACATTTTATGGAAGGTTGCTAAATTAAGTTTCCTGGAATTTTGGTATACAATCAAGGCATGATTGCAGTGATTTGTTGGAGATATTTTCAGGCAGCCATGTCTGATTTTAGTGCGGAAGCTTGGGGAAGATAATGGAGTTCAATTCATATGCTGTTTAAGAGTGGTTTGAACAGAAAGATGAGGGGGATTTTGGTCATGGCTGAAGTGGAAACTAGGATGGAAAAATTCTGCACAGGATTTTTGCAAGTGCTGGAATTTTTCTGGGCAGTTTCGGCTGCCATTTTCCAGCCAGGTTGTGGAGAGTTTGAAGGAGATTTTAGAGGCCTTTCATGGCTGGTTTCCAGCCTACTTCATGGAGGAAAAACATGGCTAAGGAGCTAGGAGAAAACTGGAAGAAAACAACTTGGTTGAAGACCACCAAAGCTGCGATTTTAACCAAAAATTTTTCTGGTTTTGCACAGCATTTGTGCAACCCGAAATTAACCAGAAAATTTCATATTCCAAGCTGATCAAAAGCGCCATTTTCTGGCAACATTTGGGAGGGAATAATGGCTGAGAATTTCGATACCTTGAAGGCACAAGAAGCTGGAAAATTTTAAATTCATTACATGAAATAAAATGAACCTAGCTAGAGTGAAGTTTAGAAGGTTTACTAAGGGAATTAATTCTCTTGAAACCTTCCTCATCTCTTCCACATTTTCAGTTCATAAGATGTCTTTCCCTTAGACATTTTGAACCTTCAAAGCCACAGCACTTTACTAAAATTTCTAGAATGAAATTGGCTAGAACAAATTTGTCCAATCTAATGAATTGAGAATTAAGAAAAATTAAAGATCAAGGAGAATGAATTTTCTTATGAATTTTTGAGTAGGGAACAAAAATAGGATTAGAGTACTTCTATCATGTCTCCCCTAGGTCAACACCTCTACCCTATGCTAAAGCACTTAAGGCCGAAAATATCCCTTCCCAAGCAAAAATAAAATTTAATCATGCTAAAGCTCCAATGATGGAATTTGAACCCAATACCTCAAGAATAAATTCCAAAGCTCTAACCACTACACTACAACAACTCTTGTTCTTATTTTTTCTCTAAAATATTTTTCCTATTTAATCCTCAAGTTAGCTCCCTATTTTCACCTCAAGAAAAAATTACCATTTTGCCCTTCTTACTCAATAATCATATCCAAGCCCTCTAGACTAGAAAGCACAAATCCAAAGCACATAAAATCATATAAAAATATATTTAAACATGCAATAAAATATAATATACATTCCAACCCCCTTACTCTAAGGTTGGTTTTGACTGGGGTTTCACAATTGGTGTTTCACTTTTCACAGTCTTATATTCTCCTTCTTTCTTTTGTTGATGTGAGCTTTCTCCCAATTCATAATTCCTTGGAGCATTTTTGGGACCGTCATCTTTACTACATATTTGCTCATCATCAACCATATCATTATCATACTTAACTCATTCTTTGTTATCCTCATGTTGATCTACACTTCTTTGTATTAATGGACTTTTCCCAACTTCTTCATGTTTTTCCTCACCCCTTTGATTTTACCATTCTCTTTCTTTGGCTTCTGCTTCTATCTCCTCTTATTTCTCAATTTCTTGTAGCTCATTTTGTTCACTTTTTTCAACCCCTTGCTCCTCTCTATTCTTTTCCTTATTTTGTTTCTCCCATATCTCAAATCTTTTGTTCAATCGACTATATTACAAACGAAAGGACTTCCAATGACAAATTGTAACACCCCACTACCTGGACCCATCAGGGCCGGGGATGTCGCCCCGTCCAGAGGACAAGGGGTCTTTCTAACTAGGTTACATAAAAATAAAATAAAATAAAGACTTTAAAATTAAACTTATTACAACCCAAAAGATAAGTACTGGAACAAATCCCAAATAAACTATTTGCAACAATCTCTCAAAACATCACATAAAGTAAATAACATGAGTCTTCAAAGCATAGGCGACAATCTAGCTAATGACCTCCACAGTAGGATCTTCCTGAACACATGGTGTAAAAGGGTGGTGAGATAAGAATCTCAGTAAGCCTGTGTGTGTTTTGAGTGTTCCAGGTAAAATAATTTATGTATGCAAGTTGCAAAAGTTTCAAAAGAAAAAGGTGCTGGCAAGTAATAAATAAGTGTTGAAAATAAAGAGTGGCGTTTCACTTTTCAAACCATACAGGTGCACCATAAATACAACCACTCAAATGGGTAGCCATGTGTTACCACACGTTGGGCCCCAGTATAAAATCTTCGTAAGAGAAATACTGGCAAGCAAGAAATAATAGTCAAATCAAGAGTGGTGTTTTGGCTTTTCCAACCTTACATGTTCAATAAAATCAACCACTCAACATGGTGGCCATGGGTTACCACACGTTGGGCCCCATGTCCACATGGTTAGTATGCCACACGTTGAGCATACTGCCGGTCAGAATGCCACACTTTGTGCAGACTGACAAAAGGTAGGTGTACAGCCTACCGGGTGAGATACTCCTCCATCTCTACACCCAAACTTACCGGTTGTCCACTCCGGAACACACAGTCCACATGACTGAAACTTGCTAGCTCGGACCACTATGACCTACCGGACTGGCATCCTATCCAGGAAGGACTCACCCCTCAGAGGTGGCCACCTACTGAGAGACTTACCCTAACCCTTCAAAGACTAGTCCTGGTGGTCTACCCTTATTGAGTACTCAACGTTGATTGTTCCACTTGGGAGAAAATTGATCATACTTTGCTTTATTTGGAAATAGCATTTAAGGGTTTCTAAAAGTCTTGTCAAAGTTGGGTTTTAGAAAAAGTTTAGCATTTTGTGTAAAAATGCTTGTTTAACTTCCAAATGATTTGCTTGACTGAAATAAAAATGAAAAACAGTCCTTAATTGCCTTTACAAAATAAATGTCCATATACATCATATTTGGCTTGCCACAATAACTTTTTGGTCTTCACAAAACTCCATGCTGGAGCTTACCTGATTCTTTGCTTGCTCAACTCAATCGTTTCCCAAGGCTGACCTAACCCCGCCTGGGGTAAACACAAAACATAATGTTACATTTGAGCTATACATGCCTTACATAAATAATTTCTTAGCTCAACTAGCTACAACCATGACTAGCCATGACCCTAATGTCCAAAGCTTTAAGGCTAGGTGATAAAGAATTTTATAAAATAAGTTTTAGTTGATAAGTTAAAATAACTTGGGGTTCTAAAATAATTGCTAACAAATCATAGACCCAATTAATAATTCTTGACTGTTATTTTTACTAAATAAACTAAGGTTTGAATATTAAGTCCTAAATTGTACTAATAAATGGTGGTTTGAAAATAGCTTTATTATAAATAAATATTTAATTACAAATAGCCTTTAATTAATTTTTAAATAGATAATAAATAATTAGTAATAAATAAAATTAACAATGAATGAATTATTTTAAATTTTAATTAATAAATAACAAATAGATTTTAATATAAATAATATTTTATTTATTGTAAAGGATTTATTACTATATATATTATTTTTAATAAAAGATCTCATTTACTTGATAAAGAAAATATTAATACTTTAATTAATAAACCACTCCAAATTTCCCTAGAGTTTCGAATTTTATAGAGAAAAATATAGTAGTATTCTATTCAAGGTAATAAAATTTGTTAATAAAAATAATCTAGCCTTAACAAGAAAATACTTTTCCTCCATGATTTTCCTATTGCTAGAAAGGATTCATGATCACATTCTCCATCATCAACAATATATTAATGGATTCATGAACATACACTTGAACTATCTCATACCATCACATGGCCAAAATCCTACTAAGCGCAATCATCAATCGTGGTTTCCATGGAAAAATAAGAACATAAAAGCCAAATCACCTTTGGTGTCATAATATCTAATCATGCTTCAAACCTCCATAAAATTCATTAAGCATGAAGCACATACATTGATTTGAAAGGAAAACACATACATCCTAGTCATATACAACAATCATCATGTCCTAACTCCATCCCCTTAATCAACATGCATATACTCAATCCCTTATCCATATTTCATTCTTCCTATCAATATCTAAGAGACACGAATACTGAATTAAAAGAAGGATTAAAGGAAAAATACTTGATTTGATGAACACTTCGATGAAGAATTAAGAAGGTCCACGCGATTGAGAGCCTTGAATGATCCAATGGAAAAACGGTCATTGTTGATGGTTGATCAACCATTTCGGTTGGAAGAGAGAGAGAGAGAGAGAGAGAGAGAGAGCATTAGAACAATACAATCAAATGGAAGAAGATGAACAAGAAGGTTGTTCTTGCCTTACCTTGTTTATGTTCTTGAGACCTTCAAAGAAAAGTTAATTTTGATCCGCTCGAAAATTCTTGTTTGCGAGGTTTTGTGTTATAAATACCAGAAATGAGGTTTAGAGATTAAATGGAAGTGATTTGGAGTATTTGAGAGTGATTGGAGGTGTTTAGAGTAGGGTTAGGCTTGAAGAAGGTTAGTGTGTGTTCTTGGTGCTCTTGGTGTTCTAGGTGAAAATGGAGAGAATTTGGAAGAAATGCTGCACGAATTTTGGTAGAAGGCTGGCCAAATGGTATGGAATGAATGAGGGTTTCGGTTTTCAGCAAGAAGGAGAGAGGATGATCAGATTTTTTTGAAATTTAAATGGAGGAAATGGTGAAGATGTTTAAGGTAAGAGGTTAGCTATGGTGTTTTGATCAAGAGAGGTTTCTATGTCTTTCAATGGTGCCGGCTGAACAAGGGGTTTTTGCTGGAATGATTAAAAGTTAATGTTGCTCAAGGCTGGCCGAAATTCAGCCTTAAATGGCAAAGGAAATTCTGGTTTGTTAGCCTAATACAAGAGTGACTTTAATGGAGCAAAATGCTGAAATTATTTGACGTTCAAAAAGAGTTTGAATGGAGTGATCTTAGGAGTGTTTTGTGTTGTGGCTATGGAGTCCTTATGCTCAAGGTGAGTGTGGGGTTAATGGTGTTCAGTCTACAGCTGAGCAAGGTTCAATTTTACAGAGGTTGAAGGTGATTGTCGGCCTAGGCTAGAGGGGAGCAAAGCTGGAAAAAAAAATCTGGTTTCATGGTTGTTCTTAGTTTCGAAGATTGCAGACTTTTTTTGTGCAGAATTTCTGCACTCACTTGGCTCGATTTTCAGAGGTTCTTCTGGGGTATTTGAGGGTCTTCCAAGGATGGTTTTTCAGCCTTATTTCTGGACAAATACAGGGAAGTTTTGCTGGCTTGAAGATGAGCTAAAAACAGCTTCATTTCCTTGATTGGAAGTGGCGAAATGCCCAGAATTTTTCCTGGTTTGGTGCTGTTTTGTGCAGTCCGAAAATTGCACAGTTTTTCCAGCTTTCAAGCCACATGAAATGACCATTTTCTTGGCAGAAAATGAGTGGTTTTACTGGCTGAATTTTCGAAGAGAAGGTCTGCAAAATATCTGGAAAATTTCCAGATTTTTCCTTCACTAAGCTATGGACAACATGAAGGTGGAGTTGAAGGTTCTTTCATGGTGATTGATTTTCTCTTGGAAACCCTTCCTATTTCTCCTCCTACTTTCAGCCAACTTCCCAACCACCAAAGCTGATTTTCGAATTTCATGGTGGAGGAGTTATCACAAAATTTTTTGGGAATTTAAAAGAAAGGATTTAATGGTTTTGAATTATAAAGATGTTAGGACAAGCTAGAGGTAATAAAAAGGACAAGAATTCCTCTAGAATTCTTTTTAGGACATGAGGATAAGATTAGGACATTCTCTTCATGTCTCCCCTAAGACAACATTCCTATTTCTTTGAAATGCAAGAAAACAAAAATTCAAACTTAGTTAGGATAATCATGATAAAAGTTTAAATGATGGGATTTGAACTCATGACCTTAGAAATTAATTCACCAAGCTCTAACCACTAAACCACACTAATTCCTGTTCTTATTTTCTCACCCACATTTCCTTCTTATTTAATCCTCAAGCTTTCTTCCTATTTTGACCCCAAGCAAAATTACCATTTTACCCTTCCTACTCGATAAACATAACTAAGCTTTTTAACCTATAATCCACAACTCTAAAGCACATAAAATCATTCAAAAACATATATATTCATGCAAAATAATATGATATGCATCCCTACCCCCTTACTCTAGGGTTGGCTTTAGGTGGGGTTTCACACAAATAAGTGAAGTGTGTTTATAGCTGGAACAATACTCACAAGGGCTCACTTCACTTCTTTGCAACTCATCTCTACTTCCTCGACTTTTCCCTCTTACATAATCACATGTGTTATAGCCATAATCCCAATAAGGAGAACAAATACGATCTTGCTTTCTTCTCATACCTCTCTTGGAAAAATTTTGCGATGCACTCATTTCCATTGTCTTGGATATTCTTGGACATTGATAAAAAGTATGTGTATAGCTCGAACAAATATAGCACCCATACTCCTTCTCTTTTTGCATACCACTCTTTATCCTTTGCAACCTACTCCTTGAATATTTTTGTGGTCCTTCATCATGTTCTGCAAAATACCCCATGCTGTCATAGTCATCCTCTTCATATCTCCAATCATACTCATCATTCCTACCATAACAACTTCTAGTTGAACAAGGCTTTTCATAGCAATCATATCCTCCACTTTCATTCCAACTAGCCATAGTGAACTTTTCTTTCAAGAGAGGTGCCCACAAAATGTGAAGTAGAAAACACAAAAGAAAATTTTCACTTAATTTCCTCAAGTGTTTACACTCTTTCAATGACACTCTTCTCTCGTATATACTCTATTTTGGCTTTTATCAAATGAGCTCACCCTCTTGCCTTTTCCACACTCAAGTTCTTTCCAAAGTCTCCCAATCCAAAGGATTTAGTTCCACTAACTAAAACCAATTAAATTCCAAGGGTTTGAGAAAAAATAAAGTTCTTAAGAAGAAATGAGCTATCACTAGATGGACAACAAGAATGAGACTCAATCAATCAAGAATTTCATGCAATAAGCTGTCACACAAACTCTAGGATTTCTCAAAAAGATGTGTAGTGACAACACTAGTTAAGCACCACAAGGATTCATATAAATGAGAATACTAAGTGATAGGAATCCATCCAAGCATCTTGCTAAAGCTAAAGAAGGGGGATGGAGATTCAAAACTCACTCCATGGTGCTAAGGAAGAACTTAAATTATGAAGGCTTTCAATAGAGAATTCATGTCAAATAAGGTGCCAAGCCAAGGAATATGGTATGAAAGGTTCTAAGCTAAGGTTTTCCAATCTTTTTTTTTTTTTGCACCTAAATTGCTAGGAATTTCGAAAATCCTAGCTCTTGTAGGATAGGGGTTGGCCAAAAATTAGGAGGAAGAATAGGTAGAGGTTTCAATGAAATCACCATAGCTATTTCTTCAAGAACATCATCTTCTTCATGTTCTTGCTTTGGTTAAAAATCTAAAAAAGTTTCCAGATTTCCTTCAAAGTTGTATTCAAAAAATTGCAACAAGCTTCCCTACCCAATTCTTGTAAGGAACCAACCATTCTGTGTGAGAATGAAGGCTGAAATTCCTTGAATTTTCGTAGTTTCACAAACAATGCCAAACCAGGATTTTTTTTCCCAGCAAACTAGCAACTTTTGAACATGATCTTGAAGCCATCCATTAGAGCACATGAACATCTGAAACTTTCTTCTTTCTTCATCAAGATGATGACTGAAAAACCACCATTAAAGGCCCTTCAAGCACCCTTAAATTCTAGCTGCAAAATCGTTCCAAAGTAGATAAAAAATTCTGCACCAAAACCATTTCAATTCCAAGTGTTCTTGAGCTTCAATTCCAGATTTTTTTTTTCATCTTTACCTCTTCAAGCTAAAACCAAAATTCGTCATCAAACTTGATCAAATTTCAGCCCTCTTACAACCATGGATAGAACCTCTTGGCTTCTCCACCTACCTTGAACAATAGGACTCCATTAACATACCTCAAACCGCTCCTATCTTTACTCTATCCAAACTTATTCAAATTTCAAATTAAAATTCCAGATTTTGCTTCATTAAACACTCATTTAGCTAGTTGATAAAATCAGAAAATTCTCTGCCATTCCATAGACAGTTTCAGCCAACCCAAAACTGAAACAACTCTCCATTTCTTGGTTAAAACATAGCTAATTCAGCCATACACCATTGAAGGACAAGAAATCTTCCAAGAGCAAATACCATTACCTAATCCTATACCTCAAAAATCTCCACTTTTCTCTTAACTTGAATTTTGAAAAAGCAGAAGCTCTCTCTCTCTCATTCTTAGATAACCAAAAGCTCCCCCTAAGCTAGGCCATTCGGCCATCACTCACACAGTATGCACAAAATTCTTTTTCCTCTCAAATTCTTTCAAAAACACCAAGAACACACACTACACATCTTCAAGCCTAAATTACTTCTAAACATCTCCAATCACTCCCAAACTCTCTAAACCATTAGTATTCAACTTGTATTCTTCCTTGGTGCACTTTATAACACCAAAACACACAAATTTAAACATTCGAATATATCAAATCACCCTTTTTTGTTAAAGATTCAAAAAATACTAAAAACGTAGAATAAGATTAATCTTCTTGTTCTTCTTCTTTTATTCAACTTCCATATATTCTTCTCTTCTGACTCTCATTCATTCCTCTCTCACACACTCTCTCTCTGTCTTGGCCAAAATGTTGATGAACAACCATGGACCATTTTCAGATCATTAATGCCATCAAACACTCAAGGACCTCCACTGAGCAAGGTGAAACCTTCATCAAACGTTTATCAAATCAAGTATTGCTTTCTTGATCTCCTCTTTAAATTCTCAAAATCAAAACTCTTAGATGATGATAGGTTAATTGAATAAAGTGAGGTACAAGATATGTATGTGGGTGAAGGGAATGAATGTTGTGACTTATGGATTATGCTTTAGAATCACTATATGTTCATTAGGATTAAGAGCTTTATGGATGTTTGGATGCATATTAGACATTATGCCACCATTGTTGATTAGGCCTTCATGATATTATTTTTCAATAAAGCCATATATAATATTACGCCTAGTCGAATATCATACTTGTTGTAGTATATGTTAATTTAAGTCTATGTTTTTGGATACATTAATATGGTATTTGCTAAATCCTTGTGTGTATGAAAAATGTACATGGATTTTCTCTAGCAATAAAAATTATAGTAAGAACTACTTTTATTATTTTTAGAATTATTCTTACTATCATTATTATTTATATAATTAATATTATTATTTAATTTAATTAACAAAATTCAAAAAAAATTAAGTAGGTTCGAAATAGAATATTATTTAAAATATTGTTATTTTATTAGTTAAATAAATAAAATATTATTATTAAATATAAATAATAAAATATTAGAATTAACTAGTATCAAATGACTTTTAAAATCATATTATTATTAGTTAGCCTTACTAAAACTTTTATCTATACTCATAAATATTATTTATATCATAATAATTTACTTATTATTACTTTTATTTGTTATTTATTATTTATTATCTATTAATTAAAAGTAAGTATAATTTATTATTTTTTTTCAATAACACTATTTAAATATTATTTATTACCAATATTAATTAGGATTTATTATTACTCATTATTTATTACTTTTTCTATTTACTGTCAATATTACACATTATTTATTATTTGTTAATAAATAGTTAATATTATAAATTATTACTTATTATTTATTTATAACACCTATTTATTTTAACTTATCAAACTAACTTTATTTTATGAAATACTTTATCAACTAGTATTAAAGGTTAAGCTATTGTTGTCATGGTTAGATATTATTGTGTCTAGTTGACCTAAAAGTTATTTATTTAAGTCAAGTATGGTCTAGATGTTTGTCTTATACCTTTTATTTACCCTAGGCGGGGTTAGGTTGACCTGAATTACCTTAGAAGACTTTTGTACCCAAGAAGAGCAAAAGATCAGGTAAGTTCCTGCATAAAGCTATTTGAAGACCAAAGTTACCTTGGCAAGCCAAACTTAATGTATACGAGCATTTATACTGTAAATGAAATTATGGACAATTTTCCTTTTCTTTTCAGTCAAGCAAACCATTTAAAATTATACAAGCAATTTTATACAAAATGCTAAACTTTTCCTAAAAACACAAGAATTTTGGAACCCATAACTACTATTTCAAAGAGAATCAATGTATGATCTTTCTTTTCCCAAGTAGGATGGACACAACGTTGAGTACTCAATAAGAGTAGACTACTAGGACTACTCTCTGAAGGGTAAGGGTAAGTCTCTCAGTAGGTGGCCACCTCTGAGGGGTGAGTCCTTCCTGGATAGGATGCCAGTCCTATAGGTCGTACCGGTCCAAGCAAGCAAGTCTAATCAACTGGAGTGTGTATTTTCGGAATGGACAACCGATAAGTTTGGGTGTAGAGATGGAGGAGTACCTCACCTAATAGGTTGTACACCTATCTTGTATCAGTATGCACAAAGTGTGGCATCCTGAATGTTCTTTTGTCATGGTATATAATGTGTGGTGCCATGACTACCTCATTTGAGTGGATGTATTTATCTTATACATGTAGGATTTGAAAGGAAACCACTAATCTTCATTTGTGAAATTTATTTAAGGCTTGCCAACACTTTCTTTTATGAAACTTCTCAACTTGCATACTTGAATTGTTTTACCTGAAATATTCAAAGCACACACGGGTTTACTGAGATTTATGTCTCACCATCTTTTATACCATGTTTTCAGGTCGGTTATACTGTGAAGGTTATTAATTAGAGATTATCTTGATTTGAAGACTTATTTCTTTCCTATGTATTTCATTTGAAAGACTTTAGCATACATGTATTTATTTTCAGAACTTGTTCATGTATTGCTTGGGTTGTAATAAGTTTATTTCTGAATTATTTCTTTCATTTAATTTGTGAGCCCTAGTGATAAAAACCCAGTGTCCTGTGGATAGGGTGACATCCCCAGCCCCAATAGGGTACGTAGGTAGTGGGGTGTTACAAGTGGTATCAGAGACAAAGTTTAGGCAATTATTGATAGTATTTGTTTTATTTTATTAAGATTACACTATTTTGACTAACTTGGTTGTTTCTGTTATAGGATTGTTAGAATGATTAGAACTGCAAGGAAGGGCAACAATGGCATCCACCAATCCCTATCAACCCGGAAGACTTATAAGTGCCACCACCTGCACCTCAACCAGTCATACCTATGGAAGAGAGCAATGATGATGAGATTCAGATTATTGAGCCACTTCCTATACCTGTAATAGACTTAATTACTAATAGTGAGGATGAGGATATTGACATGGAGTATGTCCCAAACCCACCTAGCACCGTGATTGACTTGACTGTTGATAATGATGATCCAGGGAAGACAGACTATGAATCTCCACCTAGACCTTCTTTTGTACCCCCACCCAACTATGTTGAAACTCGAGATAGTTCTAGGAGACCCGGGAAGGAACCAATGGACTATGGGTTTGTGAATGGTTCAGGGATAGACTTTTCTAAGAATACTGGAGGATAGTTGTATGATGCTTACACCAAGGATTCTAAAGAGGATTAGGGGCTAAGTTTGGCCATGATTAGCAAGTTGTTATTTACTACTTTCAATAAACTCCTTTTCTAGAGGTGTATTTATGTTTAATGTTTTATTTCAAAATATATGCAAATAAGAGTACCTTGGTGTACTCTAATCTTGAAAAATATAATTATTTATGTAAAACTTGCATCTAATTTACTTTTACTTAAAGTCTAAATGTGAATGCATGCTTAATTTAAATATTTTAAACTTTGATGCATAAACTCATTATCTGGGGACATGGTTTAGAATGGCACCAAAGCATCGTGTAGAAATATCTAACAGAAGGGTTCCTGAGGTAGAACCCAGACTCTGGAATTTGATGCAACACAACTATCATCACCAAATCAGGGAAATAAGAATGAACCTGAGTAAGAAGTAAGGTCCGAAGAGCCTACCAATGTGACCATGGGGTAAGCATTCCATAAGATGACGGAGATTCTGCAAACTCTATCCGAACGAAGGAACCCAAAGGGGGAAGATGAAGCTTTGGAGAGGTTTTTGAAGTTCTAACCTCCCACTTTCTCGAGAGAAGCCGAGTAAGACTAAAAAGCGGAGGAGTGGGTGGAGTAGATAGAGGATATCTTTACCGCACTCCAATACACCGAGAAGCGAATGGTAAAATTTGTTGCATTCAGGCTGAAAGGCCCAGCTTGGGCATGGTGGTAGCGAGTCCAAGAAGATTAGGAAAGAATCGATCAACAGTAGACATGGGCTAACTTTTTGGAGGCGTTTAGAGTAGAATATATCCCTCAATAGATAGTGAAAAAAAGGGAGGATGAGTTCCAAAATTTGAAGCAAGGAAGCATGACTGTGGCTCAGTATGCTGCTGATTTTACCCAGTTGTCAAAGTACTGCAAGAGGTTGGTAGATACTACGCAGAACTGAACTAGGCAATTTGTCAAGAGGTCGAGGCAGGAGCTGAGAAGGGCTTTAGCATCTTCTCCCCTGATGACTTATTCAGGGGCAGTAGACGCGGCGACCTGGACTGAGAACGAGGATCGAAGTAGGATAGTACCAAAACTATTCTTACCACTAAGGCAACCACCGAGACCCTTCCAAAGGCAGCAAACTAATAAGCGACCTACCCTCTAGCAATAGAAGAAGTAAGGGAAGCAATCACGAAGGGCACCAGCTAGTCCTGCACAGAATCTCCCGTCATGCCGATACTGTGGAAAGAAGGGTCATGTAGAGAAGAACTGTCGGTCTAAGGGAGCTAAGCAGAAATGCTACAATTGTGAAGATCTGACGCATCTACGAAACGCCTGCTCGAAACTTCTTCAAATCAGGCAAGAAAACTCGGCCTAGACCGCGGGAGCCAATTGAGCCAATACTGTGGGAGCCTTCGAAAGTGGAACGCAGGAGCCGCAAGCGAAAGCAAAGGTTTTCGCCCTTAACCGAGAGGAAGTTGGAGCAGATGCAACGGTAGTGGAAGGTATGTTTACTATCTAAGATCATTCAGTTAATGTATTGATAGATCCTGAATCTACCCATTCCTATTTAAACAAGAATTATGCATATCATTTGGGTTGGGATAGATTAGAACTATGTTTTACTATGTTGGTGAGTATGCCTTTGGGAAAAATGGTGCAAATGGATCGGTATGTGCAGAATTGTAAGATTGATGTGGGTAAAGAGAGCTTGGAGGGAGATTTGGTATTCTTGGCTATTGACTACTACGACCTAATTTTGGGGATGGACTGGCTAGTTAAGCATGGAGCTAAAGTAGACTATAAGAATAAGTCTGTCCGGTTCATTAGACCTAGATGTGATATGCTGGAATTCAACAACAAGCGAGTAAAAGAGTTGAAGTTTTTATAATAGGAGAAAAAGCCCGAAAGTTATTGAAGTAAGGATGTTAAGGATATTTGGCTTATATGATAAACAAGCTAAAGGATCAGTGCACTCTGGAGAATACTGAGGTGGTAAAAAATTTTCCCGACGTATTTTATGCGAAACTCACCTCTCTTCCTCCCAACCGAGAAGTTGACTTCACTATAAATCTAATTCCAGGAGTGAAACCAGTATCTTGAATCCCATAGCGGATGGCACAAGTGGAGTTGAAGGAACTAAAGAAGCAGCTAGAGGAATTGGTGAAGCAAGGTTACATAAGATCTAGCACATCACGTTGGGGAGCTCCAATTTTTTTTGGGAAGAAGAAGGATGGGACTTTGAGATTGTGTATCGACTATCAATGGTTGAATAATTTGACCATCAAGAAAAAATATCCTCTACTATTAATTGATGAGCTGTTCGACCAGTTGCAAGGCTCCAATTGTCATTCCAAACTGGATTTGAGGCAGGGATACTACCAAGTGCAACTAAAGGAGAAGGATATTCCCAAGACGGCCTTCAACACGAGATATGGTCACTACGAATTTGTAATGATGCCTTTTAGGGTGACTAATGCACTGGCGGTGTTTATGGATTTAATGCATAGAGTTTTCCAACCCTACCTGGATACGTTCGTGGTAGTATTCATTAGCGATATATTCATATACTCCAAGAGTCCAAAGGATCATATGGAGCATCTCAAGTTGGTATTGGAAAAGCTAAGAGAGCACAAGCTTTATGCTAAATTTAGCAAGTACGAATTTTGGCTCGACAATGTGTCATTTATTGGCTATGTGGTGACTAAGGATTGAATCAAGGTGGACCCAGCGAAAGTTGAAGCGGTTTCGAACTGGAAGCAACTGGAGAACATCACTGAGATTAAGGGCTTCTTGGGATTGGCCGGCTACTATAGGAAGTTTATTAAAGGGTTCTCAATGCTAGCATCACCTATGACGCGTTTGCTAAGAAATAATGTACCTTTTGTCTGGAGCGAGAAATGTGAGAAGAGTTTCTAAGAGCTAAAGCAGAGATTAATGATGGCCCTAGTGTTAAGTTTGCCAGAGGGAGATAAACCCTACGTTTTGTATACTGATGCTTTAAAGGAAGGTTTGGGAGTGGTATTGATGTAGGATAGAAAGGTAATAGCCTATGCCTCTCGGAAGTTGAAGCCTCATGAAACAATTATCCGATGCATGCTTTGGAGCTAGTTACGATTGTATTTGCTTTAAAGAAATGGCAACATTACTTGTTTGAAGCCGAGTATGAAGTGTTCACCGACCACAAGAGCCTAAAATATATTTTTACCTAGAAGGACTTGCACTTAAGGCAATAGAGATGCATGGAATTTTTGGAGGAATATCATTGTCCTATCAACTACAACCCCAGAAAGGCCAATGTTGTTACTAATGCCCTGAGTCATAAAGTCAAAATGGCCAAACTGAGAGTTTAAGAAATTCAAGCTATCCAAGAGGTGTTGGATAGAAAGACAGAAGTGCAAGAAGAGAGGATTATTGTTACCAATCTAAGATTGATAACATATCTGAGGCGGGAAATAATCGAAGCTCAGCAAAGCAATGTAGAGTTTCAACTTTTCAAGGACAAAAAACTTAAACGGCAAGGCAGTGATTTCTTGCAAGACGAGAATGGAGTGATATATTTCCGAAATCGTTTGTGTGTGCCTGATGAGCAACAATTGAAGGATAATATTTTAGAAGAGGCTCATAAAAGCAAGTATGCAATCCATCTGGGAGAGGTAAAAATGTACAAGATCTAAAGAAGGCTTATCGGTGGCCCAAAATGAAGAAGAACGTGGTGAAGTATGTCTCCATGTGTCTGACCTGTCAGAAAGTTAAAGTGGAGTACAAAAAGTCGTCAGGATTGCTACAACCATTATCGATACCCGAGTGGAAATGGGAAGAGGTGACCATGGACTTCATTACCGAATTCCCTATGGCAAGGACCCAAAAGGACGCTATATGGGTAGTGGTAGACAGATCAAATGACTTTAAAAAACATATTCTTATTTAACCTAACTAAAACTTTTATCTACACTCATAAATATTATTTATATCATAATAATTTAATTATTATTAATTTTATTTGTTAGTTATTAATTATTATCTATTAATTAAAATTAAGTATAATTTATTATTATTTTCAATAATACTATTTAAATATTATTTATTACCAATATTAATTAGGATTTATTAATACTCATTATTTATTACTATTTCTATTTACTGTCAATATTACACATTATTTATTATTTGTTAATAAATAGTTAATATTATAAATTATTACTTATTATTTATTTATAACACCTATTTATTTTAATTTATCAAACTAATTTTATTTTATGAAATACTTTATCAACTTGTATTAAAGATTAAGGCATTGCTGTCATGGTTAGATATTGTTGTGGCTAGTTGACCTAAGAGTTGTTTATTTAAGTTAAGTATTGTCAAGATGTTTGTCTTATACCTTGTATTTACCCTAAGCGGGGTTAGGTTGACCTGAATTACTTTGGAAGACTTTTGTACCCAAGAAGAGAAAAAGATCAGGTAAGTTCCTGCATAAAGCTATTTGAAAACCAAAGTTACCTTGGCAAGTCAAACTTAATGTATACGAGTATTTGTACTGTAAATGCAATTATAGATAATTTTTCTTTTCTTTTTAGTCAAGCAAACCATTTAAAATTATACAAGCAATTTTATACAAAATGCTAAACTTTTCCTGAAAACCAAAGAATTTTGGAACCCATAATTTCTATTTCAAAGGGAATAAATGTCTGATCTTTCTTTTCCCAAGTAGGGCGAACACAATGTTGAGTACTCAATAAGGGTAGACTACTAGGACTAGTCTTTGAAGGACTAGGGTAAGTCTCTTAGTAGGTGGCCACCTCTAAGGGGTGAGTCCTTCCTAGATAGGATGCCCATCCTGTAGGTCGTACCGGTCCGAGCATGGAAGTTCAGTCAAGTGGACTGTGTATTTTCGAAATGGACAATCGGTAAGTTTTGGTGTAGAGATGGAGGAGTATCTCACCCATTAAGGCGTACACCTATCTTGTGTTAGTATGCACAAAGTATGGCATCCTAAACGTTCTTTTGTCATAGTGCAGAAAGTGTGGTGCATGGCTACCTCTTTTGAGTTGTTGTATTTATCGTATATATATGGGATTTAAAAGGAAAACACCACTCTTCATTTGTGAAATTTATTTGAGGCTTGCTAGCACTTTCTTTTATAAAAACATCTCAACTTGCATACATGAATTATTTTACCTGAAACACTCAAAGCACACACGGACTTACTGAGATTTATTTCTCACCACCTTTAACACCATGTTTTCAGGTCGGTCCTGCTGTGAAGGTTATTAATTAAAGATTGCCTTGATTTGAAGACTTATTTCTTTCCTATTTATTTCATTTGAGAGACTTTGGAAGACATGTACTTATTTTTGGAACTTGTTCCTATATTACTTGGGTTGTAATAAGTTTAATTTTGAATTATTTCTATCATTTAATTTGTGAGTCCTAGTTAAAAAGATACCTTGTCCAGTAGACGAGGTGACATCCCCAGCCCTGATAGAGTACATAGGTAGTGGGGTGTTACAAAGGGAGCACAAAAGGAGGCTAAAAACATTAGAAAAGCTGACTATGTTGAGACCAATCCAAAACCGGAGCCAGGCCCAACAAACCCGCCTAGTGCCAAGCCCTCTCAGCCCGTTGGCCAATTTGGGCAGCACCAACCCGGTGCCAGGCCCATCCAGTACACATGGCGCCAGGTCTGTTCAGGCACTAGCCTTGTTTTGTGATTTCTTTTTTCCTATTTCATTTTTTGTTTGTTTCTAATTTAATTATGATGTGTATAAATTTTGGTATAAAATCATATAAAAATAATCACATCCCCATTCAAGTTTAAATTAAAACGTTCACCCCAAATTACACATATGAGCAAGCGTACTCGTCATTAAGCATAGCATAAGGTTTAAAACGAGTGTCAATCCTCAAGGAACAAGTATGCATTAATCACTTTTCTTTCATTATTTGACCGACTCCACAAAATGAAAAAGAATAAAAAGGAAAGAAATAAATTAAATTAAATTAAAAGAATATATGCATGTCAAGGATGGAGAATTATGTAACTCAAACTATTATTTTAACAAACATGATCTTAAAGTACCTAATCATTATCATAACTAATCATTCTCTTGGCATCATGAAAGATTAAGATAGATTCACTTTTTTTTCCAATCCATGACATCACTATCCTCTAGACAAATTAGTATCATATATCCTATCTCAACTAATTCACCCAAAAGATGCATTAAACACAATCCTTAATTAAATCTCCATATCCTGGCAATTTTAAAACATGAAATGAACCAATGAATCCATATCCTGGCAGACATCAATTAACCTTTAATTACCCAATTCTTAGCAATTAACCCCTTTTTCCAAGAAAGTTAAGAGACAACAAATATGAAATTTATGAATTGAAACCACCATCAACCCCTTTTCCAAACAAGATAATAGAATAAACAATAAATTAATCGCGTAATTAGCATAAGTAATTAAATACCAAGAATAATAATAAATTACACAAAAGATCAAAGTAACTCTAAAAAGCATGAATACCTAAAACAATGTCAAATTACAATAAAACAATTAATACATCATCGTTCAAGAAAAGACAACAAAGTTAAAACAAAGCACTCATAGACAAAGCCTCCTTCTTTTGTCTTCGTAGACACTCTTGTACAATCATCCTTGATTTGATGAATTCCTTCTTAATTTTGAGTGATTTAATGTTTTGATCCGTCAAATTCTTCTTTTCCCTTGTATTTTCCCTCTATTTATAGGTTTTAGAAGTATTTAAATTCATCCCTCTAGGGTTTTTGGCAGATTAGAAGTAGAAAAATACTAAAACTATGTTAATTGCCAAAAAATGTGCATGAAAATCGAGGCACCGCCTCTGTAATAGTGCACAGCCAGCGCTACCTGTCCAGCCTAGGGCCAGCGCTGGTTGTGATCTATTATCTCTATCCATTTGCCGATTTTCTTAATTTTCGCACCAATTCTTCTGGACTCAGTCGGCGCTGCCTCTGGGCTTCCAACCAGCGCCGGCAGTGTTCTATTCAGCTCTGTTTCACTGATTTTTCATCATCTCGAAGTGCGTTCCAGTAGCACGTGGCTGGGCCAGTTCTCCGCCCTGGCCGGTGCCGCTCTATTCTGTTTAGTGACGTTTTTGCCTTTTTTTACCCCTAAAATCTAAAATAATGAACAAAATACCTTTCAAAGTGTAAAATCTCAAATATGAAGGAATATGACCAGTTATTGAACAAAATGTATCACAAAATGACCTCAAATAACTCAAAAATATATGTCTAATTTAGGCCCTATCACATTCCCCCACACTTAGTTCTTTGCTTGTCCTCATGTAAAGTATCAAAGACAAGTAGAAAAAACACAAGTTTTCATAAAATCACCTAATTAATTTCAAAATAATATATCCATTGCTTTCTTTATTCAAGACAACATATGCTATTATACCTTTTATAACAAATGCAAGACTTGTGTAAGTGAAGAATGACTAGTACAACCATCCCAACACTTAACATCATTCTCAAACCATTGGAAAGAATTTAGTGCAACAAAAATATTCATTTCATAAGCTTACTTTTCATACACTCTCTCCACTACTTCGAGACATATCATGATTCTACTTAGGTCAAGTAGGACTTTTAAGATTGTAATGTAAGGCTAAAAAGTTTGTAATGTAGCTTGTCAAACGAAGGATATAGGAAAATCAAATATCAAAGAAGATGAGAGTTTGCAAGAAAAGGATAAACAACATGTACCAATAGATTCCAAACTTTTCTTGCTCTCCTATCACACAACCAATCAAGAACCCATAACCTCGTATAGCAATCATATTATAGCTCAAGCAAATCTTGTATTTTTTTCATCAATAATTCTCAACACATCAATCATGTTGCACAAGATCATCAAATTTTCAACAATTCTTATTCCAATTCAACCAACAGTCTTCCTGTGCTCTTCTTTTCTTTTTCTTTCTTTCCAAATGCTGTTTTTGTTTATTTCTCAGTTTTTTTTCCAACATTTTCTAGCAGCTTTTTGTTTTTCTCAATTTTTCTTCCTTTTTTTCCCCTCCTTTCTCCTTTTACAACTCCAACTCAATACACGATGCATGACTGAAAGTAACAAGTCATGACATTTACACAAGCATTTTCCCTCATCATTCTTCTACTTGTACTTTTATCCATCAAGAGCAATCAAAGATTTGGCAGGTAAATCAAAGTATGATAATGGGTTTAAGAAAGAAATTAAAAATTTAGTCTCAAAATAGCCACTAGGGATAATATCAAATAGGTAGTGATAGGAGCTAAATTAGTTATATTTTTTCTAGTTATTTGAGGTTCTTTTGTGATACATTTTATTCAATAACTAGTCATATTCCTTCATATTTGAGATTTTACCCTTGGAAAGGTATTTTGTTTATTATTATCGATTTTTAGGGTAAAACAAAGCAAAAACATTGCAAAACAGTGGAGAGGCAGCGCCGGCTATGCACTGTTGACACGTACTTTGAAGTGACGAGAAAATTGTGGAAACAAAGCAAAACAGAGTTAAACCAGTGTCGGCTCCAAGAGTCAAGGCAGCGCCGACTGTATTCTGGTCTTCATCATGTGAAATTCGGAGAAAAATTGACAAACAAGTAAGGGAGCAGAACACAATCAGCGCTGGCTCCGAGAGCCAAGGCGGTGCCGGCTGTTCCCTGAAGGTAAGGCGGTGCTGTGATTTTTCTACGCGATTTTTGATAATCTGTAGAGTATTAGTATCTTCCAACTTCTACTTGGCCAAGAACACTGTACCTACGAGTTTATGTAACACCCCGAAGCTTAGGCCCGCCAGGGTCGGGGATGTCGCTCCGTCCAAAGGACAATTGGTCTTTATAATTAGGTCACACAAATAAAATGGCTGAAATAAATAATACTTTAACTTAAAAAAAATTATTACAACCCAAAATACTCCAAGAGTAAATCCATGAAACTCCAAAACAAACAAAAACCATAAATAAAATTATCCACTCTCGTCTCCCTAAAGTAATACATAAAATCAAAAGACACATTATGATCATCCTGAAATCATGATAAAAAGGTGATGAGACAGAAATCTCAGTAAGTTCATGTATGCTTTGGGTGTTTAGTGAAAACAGTTCATGGATGCAAAGTGTGAAACTTTAATATGAGAAACATTGACAAGCAATAAACATTAGTCAAAAGTAAGAGTGGCGTTTTGGCTTTTCCAGCCCTGCTTAATTAATAAAATCAACCACTCAAAAGAAAGGGATATGGGTTACCACACGTTGGGCCCCATAACCGGTCAAAATGCCGACACTTTGTGCAGACTGACAAAAGTAGGTGATCGGCCTACTGGGCAAGATACTCCTCCTGCTCTATACCCAAATAACAACCGGATGTCCATTCCGACAAAACACAGTCACTTGACTGAAAACAAACTGCTAGCTCGGACCGGCACGACTCACTAGACTAACATCTTATCCGGGAATGACTCACCCCTCAGAGGTGGCCACCTGCTGAGAGACTTACCATAACCTTTCAAAGACTAGTCCTAGTAGTCCACCCCTATTGAGTACTCAACGACGTTTCCTACTTGGGATAAAATGAACGAAGCATTGCTCTTCATGAAAATAGCAATTTGAGGGTTTCCAAAGTTTTGGGAGAAATCAGTTTTGGAAAGAGTTTTAAGTTTGGAAAATCTGCTCATTAGCTTTTAAATAATTTAAGTGTTGGAAATAAGAACGAATTCAACCATCAATTGCTTTCAGATAAACGAGTGTCCATACACTCCACATTTAGCTTGCCATAAGGAAAACATTTTCACGTCGATAGGTTTTATGCAGGAGCTTACCTGATTCTTGCTCACAACAACAAGGTCTCGAACAGCTGACCTAACCCCACATGGGTAAATACAAATCTTAATCAATTTCAAGTCACAAACCACTTCCTCAACTTTAAACCAATTCAATTCACTACTACCATGATCCTAGTGTCCTAAGCTTTAAGATAAAATAATAACTAAACAGATTTATAAGCTAAGTTTAATTCGTTATTTAAAATAATTAATGGTTTGGGAAATAAATTCTAATAATTTGAAAGTTTAAACCTTGTTAGGAAAAATTTAGATTTTATTTGATCAAGCGTCATAGATGGTACTAGGTAAAATAGTGATTTAATGATAGTTTAGTTGTTAGAAAATATTTGATAACTAAAACTAGTTAAGATTAAATTTAATAAGCCTTTCTTGGAAAATATTAAGTAAATCCTTAAGGGTTTTGATTTAGTAAATATTTTACTAATTATGAATCATTCTCATAAAGCTTTAATTGATCTCTTTATTTTAAATAATATTTATTTATTTTATTTTCTAGCAAAATTATTATTTATTTGACTAAAATATCCTTTATATATATAATAATTCCAAATCTACCCTTCCTAGGGTTTTTCGAAAATACTAGCAATATTATTTTATTGAGTATTTTATGCATAAAGTGAAAATTAGTTTTAGGGACAACTAGATCATGATCAAATTTCTATGGCCATCCTCAATCAAGAACATATACACAATCCTTCAATTCATTAAATCATCCAAATCTTGCATATAGGCATAGATCTAAATTTATTAAGACATGATTTAACCTTTACTAGCATAAATATGAACATGGCTTAAACAAACTCATAAGAATAAAAATCATATTCACCAATGGTGACATAATCTCTAGCATACTTTATCACACATACTACCTATGACATGCATCAAACTCAATTCCACATACAACCAACCAATATAATCCTTCCATGCATAAATCCCATCTCTTTCACAATCATACGTGCACTCATGCTTCAATCATCAACAACACATACTCAATCCCATCGCCATTCATCTTTTAACAACATCATCCTAGAGACATGATTCTAAAGTTTAAAAGAAGGATTGAGGGTACTTACTTGGTTGATGAATGCTTTGAAGGAGTTTAGAGTAGATCCCAACTCCTAGATGGCTAACCTTGTCCAAGAGAGATGGCAAGAACAAGATTATGGAAGGAGAAGTCATCCGGCCAAAGAAGAGTGATTTCGGCCATGAGAGAGAGGGGGGGAGAGAGAGAGAGAAAAGAGAGAAGAAGAGATCATTAGCATGGTTATTCATATAGGTTCCCACTAGAGACCAAGTTTGAAGAGGATGAAGTTGATAGAGTGAATTTACATTGAAGATGTTCTTGTTCTTCACAGAAATTTCTGCTTTTGATCTGAAGTAGCAAGATGTTTTGAGGAGTTTGATGTTAGTAATGGTGTTGATGAATTCACAGCAATGAGTAGACTAAATCTGGAGATTTTCGTGAGGGTTTGAGATGGTTTGGAGGGGTATTAGGTGTAGAGAAGAAGTAGGTGTTCTTGGTGTAGTGTGTGTGTTCTTGATGATTGCAGAAAATCGAGAGAGAGAGGTAAGGAATTTGCAGCTGCCGAATTTTCTGTGGGAGATAGGGCTGGCCGATTTTCAGTAGGGTTTAGGGAGTTGTTTCTCTGGTTTGGAAGGGAAAAGGAAAGGTTAGTTGTCACAATCCTTGAAGAATATTTTTAGGAAGTGAATTTGGAAACTAAATATTCTAAGAATATCTTGATTATTTGGACAGCTTTGAAGTCTCCTATGGCCGACTGGTTGTGTAGCTTCTCTGAGGAATTAAAACTGGTTCAATAAGGCTTATGATGGCCGAAACTAAGGGGCACAATAATGAAGAAGAAGTCTGGTCAATTGAGTGAGATATCATGGAAGGTTGCTAAATAAGATGGTTGGAATTTTGGAAAGTAATCAAGCTAAATTGCAGGGATTTGTTGGAGAGATTTTCAGACAGCCATCGCTGCCTTTTGACCAGAAGCTTGTGAGAAACAATGGAGCTCTGTTAATGGTGGTTTAAGAGAGGTTTTTATAGATTAGGGCTGGTGTTTCGGCTGGAAGAAAAACAGGAAACAAAGCTGGACATTTGACTGCCCAGTTTTTTCGCTGCACAGAATTTTCTGGGCAGAATTTCGTCTGCCACTTCCAGCCGAGTTGCAGCGAGTTTGAAGGGGGGTTTCAGGGGTATCTAAGGCTGGTTTTCAGCCTTCTTCATGGAGGAAAAACATGGCTAAGGTTCTGCACAAAATCAGGAAGAAAACAGCTCGGTTTTGTGCCTCCAAGGTAGTGATTTGCCCAGAATTTTTCACTGGTTTTGTATAGTCCTTGAGCAGCCCGAAAATGGCAGAAATAATTCATGTTTCAAGCTGAACTTAAGGCCATTTTTCTGGCAGCATTTGGGAGGGAATGTTAGCTAAGAAGCTCGACATTTTGAAGGTATAACAAGCTAGAAAATTTCAACTCATTCCATGAAGGAAGATGAACTAGTTTAGGATGAAATTTCAGCAAGCTCACTAGAGGGATTTTCCTCTTGGAATTTCCCACAACTCTTCCATATTTTCCAAGCCATAAGAAGTCTTTTACCAAGACATTTTGATCCTAAAAGACCTCAGCACTTTACTGAATTTTCAAACTAAGGAGTTGAAAGCTATGGAAAACCAAAGATCAAGGGAACAAGAATTCCCTTTGGGAATTTCGAGTAGGCAAAGGAGTGGAATGAGAATACTCCTAACTTGTCTCTCCTAGGACATCATCACCACATTGATCTAGGCCCTTAAGGCCGAAACCAACTCCCCCCAAGCAAAAATAAAATTTAATCTAGCTAAAGCTTCTATGATGGAATTTGAACTCTAGACTTCAATAATTAATTCTAAGGCTCTAACCACTACACCACAACAACTCTTGTTGCTATTTCCACTAGAAAAATTATTTTCTATTCAATCCACAATCTATCTCCCTATTTCCACCTCGGGCAAAAATTACCATTTTGCCCCTCTCACACAATACTCACCAACAAGACTTCAAGACAATAAAAATCAAATTCAAAGCACATAGAAATCATATGAAAATATATTTAATTATGAAATAAAGTATTATATGCATCCCAACCCCCTTACTTTAAGGTTGGCTTTGACCAGGGTTTTACAGTTTAGGCACTTCCTAAGCCTATAAATAGATGAAAAAACAAAAAGGAAAGAGAGAGAATCATTGATCATCATAGAAAATCACTTAAATCTAAGGAGGAATTCTTCAATTCAAGGAGGGTTGTACAAGAATGTCTTCAAAGGAAGAAGAAAGAGGCTTGTCTATGAGTGCTTTCTTTTACTTTGTTTTCTTTTTCTTGAACAATAATATGTTAATTGTTTCATTGTAATTTGGCATTATTTTAGATAGTTATAATTCTTAGAGTTATTTGATCTTTTAATTAATTGATTGTTCTTCTTGGCATTTAATTACTTGGGCATATTACATGATTAATTGGTTGTTTCTTTTCATTAACTTGCTAGACCAAAGAGGTTGATAGTAGTTGCAATTGATTGATTTCATATTTATTGGTTGTTAACTTGCTAGACCAAAGAGGTTAATTGCTGAGGATTGAGTAACTAAAGGTTAATTGATGTTTGCCAGACCAAGGATTCATTGATTAATTTCATGCTTTAAATTTTCCAGATCGAGGAAATTTAATCAAGGATTGTGTTTAATGTATCTTTTGGATGAATTAGTTGAGATAGACCAATTGATGCTAATTTACCTTTATCCTTCATGGTGCCAAAAGAAGAATTAGTTATGATAATGGTTAGGTCCTTTGAGGTCATGTTTGTCTAAACAATAGGTTAAGTTACATACTTCTCCATCCTTAACATGTGTATATTTTTTTATTTATTTTTCACTTTATTGAGTCGGTTAAATAATAAAAGACAGGTGATTAATGTCTACTTGTTCCATGAGGATCGACACTCGTTTGAACCCTATGCTCGGTTAATGATGAGTACGCTTGCTCATATGTGTGATTTAGGTTGAACGTATTAATTTAAACTTAATAGGGAATGTGCTTAGTTTTTGTATGATTTTTATACCCAAGTCCGGACACATCAGGTAGGCTTGAAAAGCTCAAACTATCCAAATAAGGCCTATCATCGTCATCCCTAAGTGAAATCATGACTGGCTTTCTTATTTCGCCTCGAGAGGTATTCAAGTAAGTTCTAAAATGATCAGTGAATTTTAACAAGAAAACATGTTTAAGAACAATGTAAAGCATTTGATCAAGAACTACTTAGTCCAAGTGCATGCAAAAAGTCATGCATAAGCCACAAATGATATAGAACATATGCTCTATGATCTAGCACAAAGACATGCATTAAAAATGCATCTTGAAAGCTCAAAAATTTTTGAAAAATTTGCTCAAAAGGTTCATCTTGAAGAATGAAGCATAGAAGAATTCCCATTCTAACCACTCTCCCACACTTAAAATGGATATTATCCTCAATGGCCAAACAAATAGAGTAAGGAAATATTGCCACGAGACCAAAAATAAAGGGGAAAAAGAGAAGAAATAAAATACTTTCATTCATTGTGCATTCTCCTACAAAAGAGTCGAATTCCAGCGAAAGGAGCATTGTCGAAGTACCTAAAAAGAAAAATACACAAAAGAAACACACGAAAGCATAAAAACTAGAAAAGAAAAATAAGCAAAAAACTAAAGAAAATAGTATGAAAAAGAGAAGTACAAGAAATAACTAGAAAAGTCATGAAAATATAAAGGAAAAAGAAGAGTGACAAGTAGGAACAAGAGTAGAATAATCATCTCAATCCTTCCCATCATAATCATCATCATGTGCGAAAGTGCCATCACCGCCATGTGGTCCCGGAAAACGCTGCATCCACTCAGCCCATTGCTGCTCCATAATAGTCTACCTCCGGGCAATGCATCAATAGAGTCCCGCATGTGTAGCAACATCTCCGTCTGCTGAGCTAACTGTCCTATCACCGCAGTTTCAAAGTCAGTCCTTGATTGGGACTGTGAACAACTGGCTCGTGCTCGCGATAGAGGTGGTAGGTGCTCCTCCTCCACAAGTGGTGGCTGAACTTGTCTGGGATACTTGACCTCATAGGGAGTTAGCCATTTCTTCATCTCCTGGCTATATTTGTACCTATAGCTCATCAATGTTTGCTTTGTGACCAGGTTATGCTCACTGGTAGTCTCCGTCAATTCCCCCTCAGTACTAATACCAAAATCACTCAGCATTTTCATGATTACTAGAGGAAAAACAAAGGCTTTGGTAGAAAGATGATGATGAACCACATCCCTAATGGATTGTATGATCAATAGAGCAAGAGGGATAGGCTAAGTGGGCATTATTCTATGCAAGATGTACATATCAATAGTCCATGTCTCATTGAATCCACTGGCCCGAGGTACGACATTAAAACTAAACATGTATACTAGAGCCCGAAAGTTGGCAGCAAGATCATTGTTAGAGTAGAAGCTTTTAGCATGGAAAGCATTTCTCTTGTGCAACCCTAGGGTAGCTCTAGTTCCACTGGTATCCCAATTAGGGTCAGAAAGAATCTTTTCATGATTAGTATCTATCCCTAGCCAAGAATCATCATCATACACGTGGAGAAGAGTAGCCAAATGGTTTCGTGTGATGATAATAGGGGTTCCTTTCACTCGTGTCTCAATGTGTGGTAGACGGTTGTTATCCTTTGCAATAATGTTAGCATAAAATTCTTTTACAAGTACTGGACAATAATCCCTCTTAAGTTGTACTATAGGTCCCCACCCTAGCCTCCGAAACATTATTCCTAGTTTAAGGGCAAGGTCTAGGGTAGGTGCAAAGGTAAACTCCACAATAACCTTATTTGAAGCCCTCCTATTGTACCACTCCTCACATGATGGATCAATTAAATGTATTGGCCTAAGAAATAGGGGGTCTATAGAAGAAGGGGCTGAGGAAGAAGAAGCTCTAGCCCTTTTGGATGATTGACCCGTGCTGTAGACATATTGGCAAGTAGATAGTAGAGAAGATAGGAGGATAAGAACTGGGAAGCTCAAAGATTTCAGAAGAGTATAATCTCCCCTTTTTCAAATACAATGCACAACACCACACTCAATTCTCAACTAACTCACACCACAATTCCCAAACTCCTTAAGGTATCCCTTACACCAACACAATGACTAATTCAACCTCCTCCAATCAATCCACCACAGTTTTCACACAACCTGCAAGAATAAGCATAATAACTCACTGGAAAGCATAAATGTGCTTAACAAACCCAATGTATCTAGATGCTCATAACATGATCATGTGAGTTGTGGAATCATCATAGGATTATAGTGATCAAATGTAAGACAATTCAAGGCCAATATGCAACTAGTTACTTCAATCATCATAATAGCCATAATCATACCCTTAATCGAATATACAAACTTCCTAATGATCATGTGAATGAATAAAGTTCTCAAGAATCATGAACTCATAATATATCCAATGTCATGAAGCTCACAAATTGATTCATAATGCAAGAGAACATTAACTATCCCAAATTTTAGCAAAAAATATACCCAAAATTAGAAAAATTTACCTACAACATTTTAATCGTGGGAATTCAAGAAAAATCATACCTTTATGTTCTCCTATACATAGGCAAGAAAAAGATGCATCATTTTTTCAAAAATCAAAGCACTTTGAAAGTAGATTTGAAGATTGGGTTTTTGTGAAAAATGGAAGATTTAGAATATTTTAATCCATAGAATCAACAAAAGTAGGATAGATTGATACTCTAGAAGTGTTTAGGAGGTGAAAAATCAAATTTTGAAACAAGTAGGAGGTGAAGCCAACATGGGTTAGAGAGAATTTGAGAAGGAGTAGGAGAGTTTGAAAGAAAAAAAAAAAAAAGGCCAAATTGGCCTGTTTTGGTGCTTCCCACGACAAGAGCCGACGCCGGTTGCATTCTGTCCAGGCTCCGATTTTTTTTTTTTAAAATGAAATAATGAACACACATCAGTGATGAATAATGAAATTCAATTCATGAATAAATAAATAAAAATGAAACAAACGAAGAAAATAAAAATTGTTCCAAATCAGAAAAACTTAAAGCAAAAATGACTTCAATGATTTCCACGGCCTTGATCCCGTGGATTTTCTTCGGTGTTCCCTGGTAATGTCCCTGCTTGATGATCCCTAAGTAATTCACCTAGTTGGCCAATTTGGCTCTCCAAGTTGTGCGTAGAGGCCTTTATGTTACTTGTTGTAGCATCCACCCCTTGAAACTTAGTCTCCGTTGTACTTTCTAATTGGCCAATTAATTCCTCCAATGGTGGCTTGGAAGGTGCTGAATTGTTGTTCAAAGGAGGTTGGTTCCTTTGATTTCCCCCATAGTTGAAAGAGCCCTGCCTAGATTGGTTTGCATTGCTCCAAGAGAAGTTAGGGTGATTTCTCCAACTAGGATTGTAAGTAGAGCTATAGGGATTGTTACCTGGACGGTTATTACCTGCAAAGGCTACTTATTCCATGGTTTCTTGGAGTGAATCCATATTTTGGCACTCATGATTTGGGTGCCCTTCTCCACAGAAATCACAACTTACATTTAACACTTGGCCTTGAGGCATCATCATTTGTTCCATCTTTTGAGTCAATGCTTCCATCTTAGCTTCCAAAGCTAGCATAGCATCCACTTTTTGCACTCTTTGCACACGAGCTCTAGACCTTGCAGTTCCCTAAGAATAGTTATTAGAAGCCAAATTTTCAATGAGATCGAATACCTGTTTCGGAGTCTTATGATTGATGGAACCCTGTACAGAAGAGTCCACCACTTGTCGTGTTACAAATGTAAGGCTATTAAGAAATATGAGCATCTGCATTCCTAGTTCAAATCTGTGATGTGGGCACTTTCTCAACATCTCCTTGAACCTCTCCCAACTTTCATACAAAGGTTCAAAATCTAATTGTTGAAAGGCAAAAATTTTATTTCTGAGTTTGGATGTCCTAGCTAGAGGAAAGTATTTTGCAAGAAATTTTTCAGCTAGGGCATTCCAAGCGGTGATAGAACCTGTGGGTAAAGACTTTAACTAGGATTTAGCTCTATCTCTCAAAGAAAAAGGAAAAAGTCTTAGCTTTATGACATCTTCAGAAACACCATTCATCTTAAAGGTATCACAAATTTCAAGAAAACTAGCTAGGTGGGCATTGGGATCTTCTTCAGGTAGCCTATTAAATTGGACTATATTTTGGACCATCTGGATGATACTGGGCTTTATTTCAAAATTATTCGCATCCACCCTAGGTCTAGTGATACTTGAACCCGTGCCCGAGATTGCAGGTATCACAAAGTCATCCATGACCCTCCTGTTGTTTCCAGTATTGTTGTTTTGAGCACCATCCATGTCTGCGAGTAAGTTCCTTTTGATTGTCCAGCGGATTTTTGATAATGTCCTTTCAATTTCAGGATCAAAATCTACTACATCGCCTTTAGATTGTTGGGTCATGTACCAAGGCTAACATCTAGAAAAGACAAGAAGAAAGTTAGATAACGGAATTCACAATTCAAACAAAATTAAAAGAACAAATCAGTTAGTTAAACACCAATCAAAAATAATAAATTATATTACAAAGATACACAAGATACAAAAGATGGAACCTTTTTATAAAAAGAACAATGGTACAAATTTACATATTTACATATTTACCTATTGACATATTTACATGGTTAAATCAATAAAATCCAAGCTTTCATGATATTGTTCCCTAACAATGGCACCAAAAACTTAATGTGTATAAATTTGGATATAAAAATCATATAAAAATAAGCACATTCTCAATTAAGTTTAAATTAAAACGTTAACCTCAAATTACACATATAAGCAAGTGTACTCATCATTAAGCATAGCATAAGGTTTAAAATGAGTGTCAATCCTCAATGAACAAGTATGCATTAATCACTTTTCTTTCATTGTTTAACCAACTTAACAAAGTGACAAAGAATAAAAAGGAAAAAAATATAAAATAAAATAAAATAATATAATATAATATATACATGTCAATGATAGAGAATTATGTAACTTAAACCATTATTTTGACAAATATGATCTTAAAGTACCTAATCATTATCATAACTAATAATTCTCTTGGTATAATGAAGAATTAAGATAGATTCAGTTCTTTTCCAATCCATGACATCACTATCTTCTACACAAATTAGCAACACATATCATGTCTTAACTAATTCACCCAAAGATGCATTAAACACAATCCTTAATTAAATCTCCATATCTGGCAAATTTAAAACATGAAATTAACCAATGAATCCATATCCTGGCAGACATCAATTAACATTTAATTACCCAGTTCTTAGCAATTAACCCATTTTCCAAGTAAATTAAGAGATAACAAATATAAAATTCATAAATTGAGACCACTATCAACCTCTTTTCCAAACAAGTTAATAGATGAAACAACAAATTAATCTCCTAATCAACATAAATAATTAAATACTAAGAATAACAATCAATTAATCAAAATATCAACGTAACTCTAAAAATCATGAATATGTAAAACAATGTCAAATTACAATAAAATAATTAATACATCATTGTTCAAGAAAAGATAACAAAGTTAAAAGAAATCACTCATAGACAAGCCTCCTTCTTTTGCCTTCGTAGACCCTTTTGTACAATCATCCTTGATTTGATGAATTCATTCTTAATTTTGAGTGATTTGATGTTTTGATCCGTCGAATTCTTCTTTTCCCTTGTGTTTTCTCTCTATTTATAGGCTTTAGAACTGTCTAAATTCGTCCCTCTAGGGTTTTTGGCTGACTAGAAGTAGAAAAATACTAAAACTCTGTAAATTTTCAAAAAATAGGCATGAAAATTGAGGCATTGCCTCTGTAATAGTGCCCAGTTGGTGCCGCCTATCCTACCTAGGACTGGCGCCGGTTGTGGTCTGTTCTTTCTGTCCGTTTACCAATTTTTCTTGATTTTCGCACCAATTCTTCCAGACTACAGCTAGTGCCACCTTTAGGCTTCTAACCGGCGCCAACTGTGTTTTGTTCAACTCTGTTTGATCGATTTTTCATCACCTCAAAGTGCGTGCTAGTAGTAGTGACCGGCGTCGATTCTGCTGCCCTGGCCGGCACCACCTTTATTCTGTTTAGAGGCTTTTTTGCCTTATTTTACCCCTAAAATCTAAAATAATGCAAAAAATACCTTTCCAAGGGTAAAATATCAAATATGAAGGAATATGACCAGTTATTGAACAAAATGTATCATAAAATGACCTCTAATAACTACGAAATATATGACTAAATTATGCCCTATCAAATTCCCACAACTTTATTATGTAATAGGGATATTTTGGACCTTTTAAATACTTGAATGGCTAAGATTTTATCTCACCTTAGTTAGGTTTACATGCCTATATATATGGAATTATAATATTCAATGTAAACAACTTTGAATATTGATAGAAATCAAGGGTCTCCTTTGAGAGCTTTTGAGAAGTGATTCCTCTTGGGTAAATCCCATGAACATTAAGGCCATTCTTAGGGCCTAGTCCTTTCCTATGTATTAAGTCTATGAACCCTTTTAGGATAGATCAATTAGCTTGCTAATTTGGGTCTTAGGTTATAAATAATCTCAGGTTCTTGTTAGAGGTAAAGTTGGTTGCCTAAATCATCTTCTTCAAAGTGTTCTTTGTTTCTTTTTGAAACAAGAGTTTTTGGTTGTGATTTGGATGACTTGATTCTCATTTCTAGTGTTCTAAGTTTTCTATTTTAGTTTAGGATTGTAGTATTTGAATTAGGTGTGTCATTTCTTCACCAATCTCACTATTTTGAGTTCTCTGATGGGTCTTGTATTTTGTGCTACATTTAGCCATGAAATTCAATAGAAAATCAACCCCAAGATCATATCAAATAGTTAGGTATCAAAGAGAGTAAATCTTTCATTCTTATCAAAGTTTGGTTCTTTAAGAGAAAGGCTTCAAAGTTTCAAGAAAAATAGAGCAAACTCGTAACTAAGGAAGGCTTCAAAAAGGTCTTCAAAACTTTAATTTTTCTTAATTTTCTTGTTGAGAAATTGATCTTGTATGTTGGGTTGATGTTTGAGTAGCTATTTGATGTTTTAAATTGCATAAATCTTGTGGTTTTTTTGGTTTATTTACTACAAATTTGTTAAGCTCAAAGGGAATCTCGTAACTCATTTTCATGCAAAATTTGTGATCTACAAAACTCATGTTTTTTACTTCTACTTGTTATGAAATTATTCATTGATGTTAGTATAATCATTGGAGATTAATTTTTCTTGTGATTCTTAAGTTTTTGGGTTATTACAAGTGTAAAAAGTTTGAAAATCCTTGAGTTACGAGATTGCACCTCAAGTTTTTGATATTTTGCTTAAGTGAACTTTTCACTTGAAATTGTGGCTAAAACTTTCGTAAACACTTTCTATAGTTGTTTATCTACCATTTCAAGTATTTTAGGGACATTGCTTGTCCATTTGAGATCATCTTAGTTGTTGAATTCTTACTCTTGTTTTTTAGTAATATGTTCCTTGAACTTCTAGTGTGTCATTGCAATTCTTGTTAGGTCTTGTCCATATACCCATTCCTTAGTCATTGAAGTTGTTGAACTCTATTGAATTTATTGACTCTTGATATAAACTCCTTAAGGCTCATTGTTGTTGATAATCAAACTTCCATCTAAGTCTAGTTGGTTGTCCTTAGAGGGTTAGTAAACTTGTCAAGTTTGGACCAACTCCTAAACAATTGGGGAGATTTTTGTGGAAGAACTCATTGAGGAAATTGAGTACTTGAAAAAGGAAAGTGTGTGAGTTTATTCTTGTTAAAAGCTAAAGGAGGGTTAAACACGAGGGTTGAGCATTAATTCTTGAGTGGATACATGTGATGGAGCGATTGTGAGGACTTAATTCCAATTTTTATCCAAATTTTCTAAGTGAGAACCCTTGAAATTCTCAATACAATGTCTCAAGGAACTTCATTTGATATTCAAGCCGCCTTTAAAATTTTCCAAGAAAAATGGAAGGCATGAGGAGGGACATTGAGGGGATGAAATTTAACCAAAGCCAAACCTCAATGAATGCAAAAAGGGGGAGATAGCCTTAGAGTGAGAAATGAGTGCAAACCTCCAGCCCCATTATATGAGCAACCAATGAAGGGATGTGGAGAACATTTTATTGGAGGTTATCAAAAAATTTCAACAAAAGAAAGAGGTAGAATATTTTTGGGGTTAAGAAAGAAACTAAATGGTGTAAGGAAAGGAATCTATCCTAAGAAGTCTACATATACCAATCCCATTTTTCAACATTCACCAAACCGAAAAATAATCCACCAAAACAATCACCGAGAACAACCCAAAAGCTTAGAGAAGAAGAAGGTAGTAATAAAGGCTTGAGTTGGGAAGGTTTTGCCATTGATTAGTGTTGATAGAAAGATTGAGGGTGCAAATGATGTTGAGAATGAAGAGAATTCCCAAAGGTGCAATATCTTTTACATAAGGTGTCTAGTTGAACAAAGGCCTTGTAGTATGATCATTGATAGAGGAAGTTGTACCAATGTGATAAGTGCTAACTTAGTAGAGGACTTGGGATTAGAAACTATGAGACATCCTAAACAATACAAACTCCATTGGTTCGAGTAATTGTGGTGAAGTTAAAATAAATAAACAAGTTGAGGTAGAGTTTGCTATGGGGGCCTGCCTATAAAGATATGGTGCTATGTGATGTGTTCCTAATACAAATAGGGCATATTTTATTTGGAAGGCCATGGATGTTTGATAGAGATGTGGCGCACAAGGGGAGGGAGAAAAAATATACATTGGAGAAGGATAGAAAGAAGATCACACTACTTCTATTACCCCTTAGTGAGTTGCTTAAAGATCAAAACATCATGAGAGAAGAAGATAACAAAAGAAGAGAGCTGAAAAAGAAGCAAAATTAAGTGAGAAAAGAAGAAGAGCTTAAAGAGAGCACAAAAAAGAAAGATGATGGAGACAAAATGAGACTTGTGCTTAAAGAGTGAAAATAATGAGAAAGAGGCTACAAAGAAGAAAAGTGAAGATGAGGGGAAAAATAAGTTTTATATGGGAGAACATAAACTTGTATTTTTATCTTCACAAAAAAATTCTTGTTTGAGATCTTACATAAGTGCTAATTCAATGACAAATCATCTTCAAGAAGGGGAAAATGATAGGAATCCACCCAAGCATCATGCTAAAGCTACAGAAGGGGGATGGAGATTCAAAGCTCACTCCATGGTGCTAAGGAAGAACTTAAATTACAAAGGCTTTCAAATGAGAATTCAAGCCAAACAAGCTACCAAGCCAAGAAATATGAACATATTAAAAAAGTGAATGCCAAAAAAAAAAAAAAGATTGGAAAACCTTCAAGAAGACAAATCAAGAATCAAGAAAGTTTTCAAGCGAAAGAAAATCAAAGAAGGGCCAATAAGATCAAAGTTTGAACAACAATTAGTCTGAAGGGTCAAGGGAGCAAAAAATGAGGCTGAAAACACAAGAAAAGCTGACTGTGTGGAGACCAGTCTGGGACTGGTGCCAAGCCCAACAAGCCTATAAGATCAAAGAAGAGCCAATAAGATCAAAGTTTGAACAACAATTAGTCTGAAGGGTCAAGGGAGCAAAAAATGAGGCTGAAAACACAAGAAAAGCTGACTGTGTGGAGACCAGTCTGGGACTGGTGCCAAGCCCAACAAGCCTACCTGGCGCTAGGCCCTCTCAGCCAATTAGCCAATTTAGGCAACACCAGCCCAACGACAGGCCCATCCAGTAGATATGGCACCAGGTCTATTCGGGCATTAGCCCTGTTTTGTAATTTTTTCCTGTTTTATTTTATGTTTGTTTCTAATTTAATTACCACGAATTTTATTATGTAATATGGATATTTTAAACCTTTTAAATACTTGAATGGATGAGATTTCATCTCACCTTAGTTAGGTTTACATGCTTATATATATGGAATTAAAACATTCAATGTAAACAACTTTAAATATTGCTAGAAATCAAATAGTCTCTTTTGAGAGCTTTTGAGAGGTGATTCCTCTTAGGTAAATCCTATGAACATCAAAACCATTCTTAAGGCCTAGTCCTTCCCTATGTATTGAGTCTATAAATCCTTTTAGGATAGATCAATTAGCTTGCTAATTTGGGTCATAGGTTATAGATAATCTAAGGTTCTTGTTAGAGGTAAAGTTAGTTACCTAAATCATCTTCTTCAAAGTGTTCTTGGTTTCTTTTTGGAACAATGGTCTTTGGTTGTAATTTGGATGACTTGATTTTCATTTCTAGTGTTCTAAGTTCTCTACTTTGGCTTAGGGTCCTAGTATTTGAATTGGGTGTGTCATTACTTCACCAAACTCACTGTTTTGAGTTCTCTGATAGGTCTTGTATTTTGCCCTAGATTCAGCCACGAAATTTAATAGAAAATCAACCCCAAGATCATATCACTAAGGAATAGGTCTTAAGATTGGCAATGTTCAATTCAATCCCAAGTATCTCAAGAAGATGTCAATCTAAATATTTAACCCACCAAAAATAAGAAATATATCGATTAAGTTCAATGGAAGTAAAAAATATAAGCTAAGAAACCTTACAAGACTTTGTAAAGACACTTAAGCATTTCATCAAACACTTGGTAGGAAACTAGCTCAACTGAGGATTTTCAAATGTTAGGATGCTATCACAAACCTTAAGAGTTTAATTTGATGATCAACCAACTCACTCAAAACAATGATCTCATAAGGAGTTCAATAGCTTAAGGAGTTGAATTGATATAAACCAAGATGCACCAACTTGTTTTCCAATCTATTAAACAATTCACAAGAAAATTTGATACTAACAATTAAAAAGTTTAATTCCAAAAAAATCAAATTAACAAGTATGAAAATCTATAGCGATTCAATAAACAAAGCTTTGGTTGTCATAAAAGCACATTCCTAAGTCATAAGACCACACATCAAGCACTTGGTGTGCAACCTCGTAACTAAAGATAATTCAAAATTTTCAACCATGTAACCATTCCAATACTCAAAATTCATAAGCAAATTTCATTCTTAGTGGTAGATATAACATCAAAGAGCAATTCCACAACAAATAGAAGCCCAAAACTAGAGTCTAATAACTCACAAAATCAGCTCAAAGTTGAGTTACGGGATTCAAATTTGCAGCAATGGTTTAGATAAGATATCCACCTTGTTTGACCATAAAATCAACAAACATTAATGCCAAAAGATTTATTAAACATTATGCCAACATATAATTTAACATCAAGTTTATGGCATAATATTAAGTTCCAAGCATTCAAAAATAGCACAAAAATAAGTGACGAAAATTACAAAAATTTAACTAAGCTCTTCAAGAAGATTGTACTTTTGCCCAAAGAAAGTTGTGTTAATAAGAATCAATACAACCTTGCTTTGATACCACTTGATATGATCTTGGAAAGCTCCAAACTTATGGATTAAACTATAAAACAAGACTTAAGAATTGGTCACCCAATCCTCTGCCAAATGCCCACAAAATAAGAACCCTGAATGATTTAACAACTAGAACTCAAATTCTAATAGGATTTGACCAACTATTTCAATACCTAAACACCCTTGAATCTACAAAGAATTCAAGAACAAGGGGGATGTAGAAAAGTAGGCACCTTTCTAGATTTCCCAACAAGAACACTTGATTATGGGATGGATTTAAAATGGATGATATTATATACCTAAAATTTACGCATCAAGTTTTGGTCTCGTTTCTGGGGATTAGGATATTTTTTTTGTTTCATCATGGAGGTGTTTTTGAAAAACTTGATTTGGCATCAAGTTTTTTGCACCGTTGTCGGGGATCAATATCATGAAAGTTTGGACTTTGTTGATTTAACCATGTTAATATGTTTATATGTAAATGTGTTCCTTATATGATTAGGTGCTATATGTTTTTTTTCTTGTATACTTGTACTTTAATGTCTCTGCATGTGTAACTTCTTATCATTTAATTTGTACCTTGGCTTGTGTACATTCACTAACTAACTTAATTATAGTGTGTGTATATATGATACTAACTAGCTATTTTGTATAGATAAGATGGCTAATTAGAGCTTGGGACGGTATCTTAACATATCTCTCGGAATGACATCTCAACCACCCGACTCCATTGCCTTAGAAGAGGTGTTGGAAAAATTTGCCATCCATATAACTAAGCATTTTTCTAAGATAGAAGACAAACTAGAAAATAATTGAGGGCATGGTTAGAAATATGGAAAAGAAATTTTGGTTTTTAACTAATTTAGTAATAAAGTCACCAGTAGGGATAGAAGTACAACATGATTCAGCTACTATTACATTAAGGAGTGGTAAGGAACTACCCAATCCTAGCACGAAACCGGTACCCTCTAAAGAAGATGGGTAGGAACCAACCCCTATTGGTGAACCTTTCGAAAAACAGCCTAAAAAACCAGAATTTTAGCCACCAATACCCTACCCCACTCACGCACACAAGGCAAGAAAAGATGCACAATTTGACAAGTTCTTGGAAATCTTTAAACAACTACATATAAATATTCCACTTAGTGAAGCCTTGGTGCACATGCCCAAATATGCAAAATTTCTCAAAAGCATGCTTGTAAACAAAAAAAAAAATGTTGGAGGAATTATCCACTGTGGTGTTAAATGAAGAATGTTCTGCTATCCTATAGTACCAACGGACGATGCCCCAAAAAGAAAGTGATCTAAGGAGTTTTTCTATTCCCTGTCTTGTTGGTACTCTTACATTTTGCAATGTTTTAGCTAACCTAGGTGCTAGTAATAATCTGTTACCTTATAAAACTTTTAAAAAGCTAGACCACGGTGAACCCATACCTACTAGGGTGAGTATTCAACTAACAGATCGATCGATTAATTGAAGATGCCTTGGTTAAAGTGGATAAATTCATATTCCCTGTGGATTTTGTAATTTTTGACATAGATGAAGATTCTAAAGTACCTTTAATCCTAGGTCGACCTTTTTTAGCAACTTCTAAAGCTTTAATTGATGTTCATGGAGGAAAACTAACACTTAGGGTTGGGGACGAGGAAGTCATTATAAAAATACACAAAAGCATGCAACATCCTAGTTCTTGTGATGATTCTTGTTTAGGGGTTGATATTCTTGATGAACTTATCTTTGACTTTGTGCAGGAATTAATTGTCCAATGTTATATGGAATAGTCTATTGCATATTTGGAGAACTCCATTGAGGGCCATAGGGTGGAGGAATTTGAGGAAATAGAAAAAAGTAGTTTGGGAAGGATGAAGTCATCCATTGAGAAACCACCAGATTTTAATTTGAAAGACCTTCCCGATCACTTAGAATATGCATTTTTGGCAAAACATGAAAAACTGCATGTAATTATTGCCAAAGACCTTACTTGTGACTAAAAGGCCAAATTAGTAAGTCTATTAGGAAAATATAACGGAGTGATTGCATTGAAAATTACAGATATTAAGGGAATTAGCCTTCCTTTTGTACTCATAAAATCTTGTTGGAAGAAGGAGACAACCTATAATGCAACCCTAACTGAGAATGAACCCAAACATGAGTGATGTGGTAAAAGTGAGGTGATTAAACTCTTCAATTCCAACATCATTTACCTTATTTTTGATAGTATTTGGGTTAGTCCAACATAAGTAGTACCAAAGAAGAGAGGAATGACTATGAGCTCTAATGAGAAAAATGAGTTGATCCCAATGAGATTGGTAACGATGTGTATTAACTATAGGAAATTCAATAAGGCAACTAGAAAAGACCATTTTCCTTTCCCTTTCATTGACCAAATGTTAGAAAGGTTAGCCAAACATGAATTCTATTGCTTCTTATATGGTTTTCTGGATACTTTCAAATTCTCATAGCACCAGGAGATCAAGAAAAGACTACCTTTGCATGCCCTTTTCATACTTTTGCATATTGACGTATACCTTGAGGTCTTTGCAATGGCCCCGGAACATTCCAACGATGTATGATAGCTATTTTTAAAGGGCTTGTGGGAGATATCATGGAGGTATTTATGGATGATTTCTCTGTTTTTGGTGATTCTTTTGGTGTGTGTTTATTCAATTTAGAAAAGGTCCACCAACGATGTAAAGAGACCAACCTCAAGCTTAATTGAGAAAAATGCCACTTCATGGTACAATAAGGTATAGTATTAGGACACAAGATCTCAAGGAAAGGTATTGAGGTTGATAGGGCAAAAATTAAGGCAATTGAGAAACTTCCCCCTCCGACTTCCGTGAAGAAAATTCAAAGCTTTCTTGGGCATGTAGATTTTTATAGGAGGTTTATCTTGGATTTCTCAATGATTTCTAAACCCCTTACTTCTTTTCTTAAAAAATATGCTATTTTTATTTTAATTAAAAATGTTTCAATGCTTTCAATATGCTTAAAACAAAACTGATTAATTCTCCTATTTTAATTGTACCAGATTGGTCTCTTCCTTTCAAACTAATGTGTGATGCAAGTGACTACACTGTGGGTGCAGAGCTTGGACAATTGAGAAATAAGCATTTTCAGCCAATTGACTATGGAAGCAAAACTTTTACGACAGCACAAGAAAATTACACCACAATGGAGAAAGAGTTGCTTGCAATAGTGTTTGCTTTCGATAAATTTCATTCTTATCTTGTTTTGTCCAAAATTATTATGTATACGGATCATTCTGCCCTTATGTACCAACTAAACAAGCATGATTCCAAACCAAGATTGATAAGATGTGTTTTATTACTGCAGGAATTTGACTTGGAAATTAGAGACAAAAAAGGAGCAGAAAACTTAGCTCGGATTACTTGTCTAGGATGGAGAATCCTAACCTTGGGTCCTTGGCCGAGGAAGACATCAATGACACCTTCCCAAATGAACAACTTTTACTTATTGATGGTGAGATTGCCAAACTTTCTTGGTATGCGATATTGCTAATTACTTGGTTGCAAGAATTCTTCTAGGCGACTTCGATGCCCAACAAAAGAAGAAATTCCTCTCCAAGGTAAAGCATTACTTTTTGGAATACCCATACTTGTTCTGGTGCTGTGAGGATCAAATCATTCGAATGTGTGTGGATTTTGTAGAAAGCATTATTGGGTTTCTCACGCATATCATTTATGGCGCAGCGAAAATATAAGAATGAGATACCACCCCAGGATCCCAATATGTGTGGAAAATAAGATATAAAGAGAATAAAGGTAACAACTTTACCTTTCTTTGAACATCTGAAAATAAAATTTTTCCTTCTTCAAGTTGACGCACAATCCAGTAATCCTCATGATCAAACACCACGAGAGTTGAACGTCCAACCACTCTAATCACACTGTGTGATTATCTCTAACAGAAATTAACATAGAGGATCACTCTCAATCACTACGATGTTTCAGTGCTAGCAGAAACCAAGATGGCGGCTAGGGTTCTGTTTAAAGAACAACGAGAGAGAGAAGAGAAAAAAGAAGGGAATTGTGTGCCCTAGGGTTTTGGTGTTTTTCGTGTGTTCTTACACTCCCAGGAATTTTATGCATATATCCTATATATATCATGAAAAACCTGGTAAAAAATACTTCATCTGAGAATTCTAAAACAGTTAGAATTCCCTAATTGTAAATGAAAACATCAAGTTTCACAATTATAATTTGGACCATAAATTATAACTAATTATAATTTGGCCACAACAACTTCTCTTTCTTGCAATAAACCTCACTATATTATCAAATAACATCTTGAGTATATAATCATCTATTGTGTGTAACCTATTAGGTTTCCCAGTCAATTGGTAGCGAATATGAATTAATCCAAACATTTTTTAGATTAATAATCCATAATTAATTAGAATTAATCATATTGATTCTAATTAGGATTGGTTTATTAATTCATCAATTAATAAATCCATATTCCCAGATCATTAGTGATATCTAGCAACACATCATGACCACCCAAGAGTCCAGGAAGTCAAGTGGCTTGACATGAACCCTTCAATAGAAAACTACAGTTCAATTAATTCCTTTCAACATACAATATCTTATTCGGTTTGGAGTACAAAATTAGTGCCAACTCCCACCAGAATATAAATTAATTCTGGCCCGAATATAATACTACTTGTACCAAGAACCCGCTACTTTAGATGTGTATTAATTGAAACTATTTCCAATACACAGTCTCTTTGGCCAAGGACTTCTCGAGTAATAATTCCTACAAGTGGTCGTGAGATATTAGCCCCTACTATTTGGAGTGATGAATCCTTTATTGACCCTCTCAACTACTTTTATTTACCTCATAATATACCCAATATCTATCCCATAGGCGATCCTCGATCTGGCTCCAAAGATTGGAATCAAAACACAATGCTCAGCAGGCAAAGTACTTGTGAAACCCTAGTTGAAGCCAACCTTAGAGTAAGGGGGTTAGGATGCATATCATATTTTATTGCATGCATAAATATATTTTTATATGATTTTATGTGCCTTGGATATGTGATTTGTAGTCTAGATGGCTTAATTATGGTTGTTGAGTAAGAAGGGTAAAATGGTAATTTTTGCTTAAGGTGAGAATAGAGAGATAGCTTGAAGATTAAATAGGAAAAATATTTGGGAGGAAAAATAAGAACAAAAGTTGTTTTGGTTTAGTGGTTAGAGCTTTGGAATTAATTCTTGAGGTCTTGGGTTCAAATTCTATCATTGGAACTTTAGCATGATTAAGTTTCATTTTTGTGTAGGAAGGCTATATTTCGGCCCTTGCATGATAGGAAGAGTAGGAGTGTTGTCCTAGGGGAGACATGATAGGAATGTCCTAATCCTACTCTTGTGCCCTACAAAACTTCTAAGGGATTCATACTCTTTTTAAGCTCTAGCTTTCCTTAATTCTTAGAAAATTAGGTTGTTTGATTTATTTAAGCCAATTTTATTCCAGAAAAATTCCAGCAAAATGTTGTGGCTTTGAAGGTTTTGAAAATGTCCGTATGAGTCATCTTGTTGGCCAAAAATGGGGAAGAGTTTTGGACAGTTCCCAAGAGAATTAATCTCCATGGTTGAACCTTCAAAACTCCAACCTAGCTGTGTTCATTTTCTTCATGTTGCAAACTGAATTTTTTCCAGCTTCTTGTTCAGTCCAAGTGTCAAAAATTTCAGCCATCTTTTCCTCCCAAATAATGCCAGAAAAATGGCCATTTCACTTAGCTTGAGGACTGAACATTGTAGCCAAACCGAGCTGCTCAAAAATCTATGCAAACTAGAAAATTTTCTGGACATTTTTCGCAGCATTGGTGAGCCAAAACCAAGCTGTTTCTTCCAGTTTTTCACCCAGCAACTTAACCTCATTTTTCCTCCATAAAGAAGGCTGGAAACCAGCCTTGAAGGACCTCTAAATGGCCCTTCAAATCTTCTGCAAGCTGACTGGAAAATGGCAGCACAATCTGCCCAGAATTTCCAGCAAACTTGCGAAAATCTGTCCAGCATTTTCCAGCTTTGTTCCTTCTTCAGCCTTGTCTGAAACTTTCACCATTTTTTTGTACAAACTCCCCTTGAATAGCCATGAACTGAGCTTCATCATCTTTCCCAGCATTTTGCTCGAAAACTAGTCTCATGGCTGTCCTAAAATATCTCCATCAATCACTCCAATCAAACCATTGATTGAAGTCCAAAATTTCAACAATTTATTTTAGCAACCTTCCATGAATTAAACCTCAAACAACCAAAAAATTCCTTCACTCTTGTACATCATATTTTCAGCCACTCTAAAGCTCCTTCAACCATCATTCATCTCAGCAAAAATCACGGACAAACAGCCGGCCATTGAAGCTTCCAAAAGCTCTCTATTGACCAAGATCTTCTTACCATATTTTGTTTTCAAAATTGATTCCCTAAAATATTCTTTTAGGATTTCAAACAACCCGCCTCCCTTTTTCTCTCAAACTAGAAAATTCAATTACCAAAACCCTTACAAACAATTCGGCCATTCCTTCCCACAGAATTTCTGCCAGCTTCACCCAAATTCTCTCCATTCTCTCCAACCTTAAAGAACACCTACTAGTATTCCCACGCCTAAGACCACTCCAAACCTCTCCAATCTTCCCCGAAAACTCCAGATCACACCTACTCAACCCCTTGAAACCACTTTTGCAATTTTTAACATCAAATACTGAAATTAAAGTCTCTCTTTTGGATCGAAAAACCAGTATTTTCGTGAAGGCTCAAGAACACCTTCAAGGTAAGCGTGATCAATCACCTCCATCTTCACTCATCTCCAACTCCTAATGAATATAGGTATATATAAACATACTAATGAACTCTCTCTCTCTCTCTCTCTCTCTCTCTCTCTCTCTCTCTCTCTCTATTGGCCGAATGGTTACTTCAATCATGGCCATATTTCCTTCTTCTCACTTGGTCGGATCAAGTCTCCTAAGAGTAAGGATCCTTTCGAAACTACTCTAAGGTAGTCATCAATCAAGTAAGCCTCTTCAACCTTCTCTTTAAATTCTAGATTCATGTCTCTAGAATGATATTGGAAGGGGATGGACTATGATTGAGATTCGAGCATGTGTTGTTGTGTTGAAGTCAAGATTGAAGCATGAATAAATGTGTGTATATGATGGAGATGGGATTGATGCATGAGTTTATTTTCTTGGTTGAATTTTTTGGTTTTTAGGGTTTTGTTGCATGCTCTTCATGTCATGAGTAGTATGTTTGAATAAGCATGTTAGAGATTATGTCACCTTTGGTGAATAGGGTTTATGTTCATGTATTCTTGTTAAGGCCGTGATTATGGTTATGTTAGTAGAGTTTAGATCATGTCTTGGTAAATTTAGATCTATGCCTTTATTCATGATTTGGATGTTTTGTTGATTGGTGTAGAATGTATGTTCATGATTATGGTTAGCAATAGAAATTATGATCATGACCTTGTTGTCCCTAAGCTAATTTTATTCTATCAATAAAATGATTATTACTATAATTTCTTCTAGTGAATTTCGAATACCCTAGGAAAATGTGGATTTGGTCTCTTATATAAAATAATGATATTTTAGTCAAATAAATGATAGCTTTTATTTAAGAAATAAAGTATATAGATGTTATATAAAATAAAATATACAGAAAATAATAATAAATCCTTTTATATAAATATTCAAAATAGATAAAATATTAATTTTGTAAGTCTTATATTCAAAACAACTATTAAAATTTATTTATTATCTTTCAATTAAAACCATTAAAATTTACTTACAACTAATTTTAGTTACCAATTATTTTCTAACAATTAATTATTAATATATTATTATTTTACATAATACCACCTAGGACCCTTTATCAAATAAACTCTAATTTATTTATAACAAGATTTAAACCTTCAACTTATTAGTACCTATTTCCCAAAACCCGAATTATTTTAATACCAAACTAGACTTATCTTATAAATCCTTTATTTATTATCTAGCCTTAAAGCTTGGGACTCTAGGATCATGATTGTAGTAAGTTGAGTAAGGATTATTTGTGAAAGTGAATTTTGGCTTAAGTTTAATTATGGCTTATATTTACCCCAGGCTGGGTTAGATCAGCTGTTGGAGACCTTTATTTTATCTCGAGCTAAGGATCAGGTAAGCTCCTGCATAAAACCTATTTGACGCAAAATAATTACTATGGCACGCCAAATATGGAGTGCGTGGACACTCACTTCTGTAAAGGCAATTGAGGATTATCTCCTTTCTCATTTAAGGCAAACAAATTATTTGAAAATCAAAGGGCAGTTTTACTCAAACCCTAAAGCTCTTTCTAAAACCAGTTTTGCCCCAAACTTTGGAAATCCTTAATTGCCATTTTCAAATGGAACTATGTTTTATTCATTTTACCCCAAGTGGGATAAATTACGTTGAGTACTCAATAAGGGTGGACTGCTAGGACTAGTCTTTGATGAATTAGGGTAAGTCTCTCAGTAGGTGGCCACCTCTGAGGGGCAAGTCCTTCCCGGATAAGATGTCAGTCCAGTAAGTCGTACCAATCCAAGCTAACAGTTTTCAGTCAAGTGGACTGTGTGCTGCTAGAATGGACAACCGGTTTTGCTTTGGTATAGAGAAGGAGGAGTATCTTACCTGAGAGGCCGATCACCTACCTTTTGTCAATCTGCACAAAGTGTAGCATCCTGACCGTTGTCTAGTTATAGGGCCCAACGTGTGGTAACCTATGACCACCTTTTGAGTGGTTGATTTTATTGAATATATGTGGTTGGAAAAGCCAAAACACCACTCTTGGTTTTGACTATTGGTTATTGCTTACCAGTATTTCTCTTATGAAGATTTTACACCTTGCATTCACAAACTGTTTTCACTGGACACTCAAAACACACACGGACTTACTAAGATTTTTATCTCATCACCCTTTTACCATGATTTCAGGTCGATCCTGCTGTGGGGATGAGTAGCTAGTTGTTGCCTGCCTTGGAAGATTTTCTGATACTTATTTTGTGTAATACTTTGGGAGTTGAGAGTGAACAATTTCTATTTTTGATTTTTTTTTGAATTCTTAGATTGTAATAAATTTTAAGTTTAAAGTATTATTTTATTTCTATTATTCTGATTGTGTGACCTAGTTATAAAGATCCCTTGTCCTTTGGACGGGGAAACATCCCCGGCCCTATTAGGCCAAGGTAGTAGGGTGTTATAGTACCTTAGAGATCTCAAGTCTAAAGATACTTGCACGTTTGCTATATTGAGATTATATCACTGGCACTAAATTGTTATCCATGTGATTATCTTATAGCTAGGTCATCCAATGTACTTATTTTATTAACAAACATCCATGTGTTAACTTTGAGTAACTCAATACTCACGGATATGAGAACCACCGCCTGATCAAATTAGAAAGTCTAACACATGCTAGTCTTAACGCATTAATGATGTCCTGTCTCATTAATACTACAACTAGGGACTATTTAAGTACTATCACTAAATAGTGTAGTAGGAATCTCATATCATGATCTGTATCGTGATTTTCCTTAACACAGTATTGTACTAGGGACTTTATTTAACAGTTATTTTACACAAAAGTAAACAAAAGAAACTGTAAGATAAATAATACCTTTTATGAAAATAAAAATGTGTCTTATACAATGTACAAGTGATTACCTCTAGGCATAACACTAACAAACTCCCAATTGCACTAGAACCAATCATTCATGTATCTAATACCGAATAACTCAACATGCCTATCATGTTTCTTTTGGGATAGTGCTTTTGTAAGCGGGTCAGCTATGTTCTCATCCATAGGAACTCTCTCTATCTTTACATCATTCCTATCTATAATCTCCCGGATCAGATGATAGCATCGTAGTACGTGTTTGGATCGTTGGTGAGACCGTGGCTCATTTGCTTCTGCAATGGCTCCGTTGTTGTCATAGTACAAAGATATTGGACCAACAATGGTAGGAACCACACCCAGTTCCATCACGAACTTCTTAATCCAAACAGCCTCCTTAGCTGCTTCAGAAGTGGCTATGTACTCGGCTTTTGTCGTAGAGTCGGCAATAGTTTCATTTTTGGAACTCTTCCAACTTATTACCCCTCCGCATAACGTAAAGATGTAGCCGGATTGTGATTTGAAATCAACTTTGTCAGATTAAAAACTAGCATCAGTATACCTATTTATTTTCAAATCACCTTCTCCATATACTAAGAACACATCCTTAGTCCTTCGTAAGTACTTAAGAATGTTCTTTACAGCCGGCGAATTACCCTCACCAGGGTCAGGTTGGTATCTGCTCGTCAAGCTAAGAGCACAAGATACATCGAGTCTTATACATATCATAGCGTACATGATTGATCCAACTGCCAAAGTATATGGAATCTTACTCATGTGATCCCTTTCAACTTGTGTCTTGGGAGACATCGACTTTGAAAGGCTTACACCATGTGATATGGGTAAGAATCCCTTTTTGGATTAATCCATGCTAAACCTCTTTAGCACTTTATCTATGTATGTAAACTGTGAAAGACCTAGCAACCTTTTGAATCTATCTCTATAGATCCTTATTCCAAGAATATAGGTTGCATCTCTAAGGTCTTTCATGGAGAATTGTTTGGACAACCAAACTTTAACCGTTTGCATGATAGGTATATCGTTTCCTATTAGCAATATGTCATCTACATAAAGCAATAAGAAAATGATTGTGCTCCCACTGACCTTCTTGTATACACAAGGCTCATCTATGTTTTGAATGAAATCAAACTCTTTAATTATTTTATCAAAATGGATGTTCCAACTCCTAGAAGCCTACTTAAGTCCATAAATAGACCTTTGCAGCTTGCACACTTTTATGCTATCATTGAATGTGAAACCTTCAGGTTGTGTCATATACACTTCCTCAGTCAGATTTCCGTTTCGAAAAACTGTTTTCACATCCATTTGTCAAATCTTATAATCATAATGAGCAGCAATAGCTAGGAGTATCCTAATAGATTTTAACATGGCTACTAGCGAGAATGTTTCATTATAGTCAATACCATGTTGTTGATGATAACCTTTCGCCACTAGTCGTGCTTTATAGGTAACTATGTTACCATCCATATCCATTTTCTTCTTGAAAATTCATTTGCACCCAATATGTTTAATTCCTTTGGGTGGATCAACCAAAGTCTATACTTGGTTGTTGTGCATAGAATCCATTTTTGACTTCAATGCCTCAAGCCATTTGCCAGATTCTGAACTTTCAGAACATCCTTGTAGGTAGTAGGCTCATCTTCATCTATGAGCAATACGTCATTGTGGTCACTAATGAGAAATCCATATCTCTCAGGTGCTACACATATCCTACCAGACCTACGAAGTTCTTGTGTAGTAGAAGGTTCATCTATTCTCATAATAGATGTGGGATCAGACGGTTGATCCTCGTTTGTTTGATCATCTTAAACTTCAATAAGTTCAATTTTACTCTCACTATTCCCTTTGAGCATGTGCTCCTTCTCTAAGAAGACGACATGATTTGAAACAAACACTTTATTTTCAAAGGGAAGGTAGAAGTAATATCCGAAAGATTCTTTCGGATATCCCACAAACAAACACTTGTCAGACTTACTATCAAGTTTGTCTGACTATGGCCTTTTGACAAAGGCAGGACAACCCCGTACACTTAAGTGAGATAACTTTGGTTTCTTACCAAAGAACATCTCAAATGGGGTAGAATCAACTGATTTTGTCGGAACTCTGTTTAGTATATAAACAGAAGTCTCTACTGCATTCCCCCAAAACGATTTTGGTAGGTTTGCAGAAGCCATCATGGTCTGTACCATGTCTAGAAGGGTTCGATTCTTTCTCTCAAATACACTGTTATGTTAAGGTGTATGTGGTGGAGTATATTGAGATAATATTCCATTATCTCTAAGATAACTCATAAACTCTTGGCTCAAGTATTCTCTTCCTCGATCCAATCTTAGAGTCTTAGTACTTTTGCCAAGTTGTTTCTCTATTTCATTCTTGAAGTCTTTGAACTTATCAAAGGCCTCAGATTTGTATATCATTAAATACAAATACCCGTATTATAAGAAATCATCGATAAAGGTTGTGAAATAGTTATAATCTCCTTTTACTTGTATTAACATTAGGCCACATACATCAGAATGTATAAGTTCTAATAACTCATTGGCCCGTTCTCCTTTTCCTAAAAAATGAGTTTTAGCCATTTTACCTAGTAAACAAGGCTCGCATGTGCTATATGATTCATAATCAAATGACCCTAAGTCACCAAGCTTATGTAACTTAGAAATATGATTTTTGTTTACATGGCCCAAACGACAATGACATAAGTTAGAGGCGTTAGAGTTATCTATTTTAGGTTTTTTATTATTTATATTGAGAATTAGATTATCCAAGTCTAGAACATATAAACCATTAACTGGAGTTGCTAGACAATAATGAATATCATTCAATGAAAAAGAGCAACATTTATTCCTAAATATCAAATAAAATCCATTTAAGTCTAAACACGCAACCGAGATAATGTTTTTCATTAAAACTGGTATATAATAACAGTTTTGTAATTCTAGAACTAATCCTGAAGGCAGGTTCAGCTCATATGTCCCCACAGCAAGTGCAGTAACCTTTACCCTATTTGCAGTACGTAGGTCCACGTCACCTTTCTCTAGCATTCAACTATTCTTTAGTTATTGCAAGTTATTGCACAAATGAGATTCACATCTTGTATCTAATACCCATATCTCATTTCTAAAGGCAATATTTATCTCAATCATAAACATACCCGGAGTAGAAGTAGAAGTGCTTACAAGCTTCTCCTTCTGCTTCTTTTCCTTAACGGTCTCCAAGTAGGCTTTGCAGTTGCACCTCCAATGGCCTATCTTGCTACAATGATGGCATGGGCCCTTTGTGGTAGCATCCTTCTTCTTCACACCACCTTTGGGCTTCATGGGAGCCTTCTTCTTCTTTTGAACTTTCTTCTTAGAATAAAAAGATTCTACCATTAAAACTGCACTGGAATCCTTCTTCATGGAGGACTTCACAGTTTTGAGAAGATTGATCAACTCGGGAATGGTGGACTCAATCTTGTTCATCTGATAGTTAATCAAAAACTATAAGAAACTATTAGGCAAAGATTGAAGAATTAAGTCAACACTTAAGTCATGATCCATTGCGAACCTGAGTGATCCAAGCTTCTCTATCAAGCCCAACATCTTCAGCCCATGAGTGGCCACAAAAGAACCCTCTGCCATTTTGCAACAAAATAGTTGCTTTGAGATCTCGTATGCTCGTGCTGTTTTTGCAGCTCAGGAGTTATGGATGCCAGCATAATACATGATGTTGTATCACTATCCTTCTTGTGCCTTTTGTGGATAGCATGCTCATCAGCATGAACATCTTGAGCTGGTGGTGGTGGAATAGGAGCATCTAGCACATAGAGCAACTTTTCCGATTTGAGAACGATTCTCAAATTTTTATACTAGTCGAGGTAGTTTGATTCATTTAACTTGTTGGTTTCCAAGATGCTACATAGGTTTAGGTTTGTTGATATAATGCAAGTGTCCTAGATGTAAAGATAGAGAGGATTAGCTATTGTATATGCACATGAAATACAAATAATTAGGACTTTAGTTAAACGTATTTTTACTCCACTATTTTACTCAAACCAATAGCCCCCACTATTGATTCGGGAAAGCCCGTTGGAAGCTTTCCTAGTGGACCGGTATCCAAATTCCTCAAGAATAACCTTGGGTTTGCCAAACAAGTCACCCTTAAGTTCATTGGTAGGTATCCAATACCAATTACCACGTATGTAACTACCAAATCATTGGGTGATTAACAACGTTTAATCTTAAAGCCTTTTGGGCTACCCCAACTTTTCCTCTAAATTTCTTTATGCTTGAGTTTGCCAAACTGGGATAAAGAATTTAGTTAAACCTGACCCATTAATCAGGAATTTAATTTCAAAGGGATTTAATTCCATAACTCGAACATGTCCGATGTCAATTAGGCTTGGGTTTGCCCAACAACCTGGTCTCGAAAAATAACTCTCATTCTTACTATATTAATGAAAAGAATTAGATTTCATATTAATTGAGGGATTTGTTCCTTTTAGTGATTTCTGTTAGTATTGTGCCCTAGAAGCAATCACTTGTACCATGTATATTGCATATGAAATTAATAAGAGGCACTCTTTATCTTTCAGTTTGATTGTTATATCTAAATATGTGTACAAACCGTTAGATAAAGTCCCTAGTACAACACAGTGTTAAGGAAATCATGATAGAGATCATGATGTGAGATTCCTACTACACTATGCAGTGTTTGTACTTAAATAATCCCCAGTCATAGTATTAATAAGATGGGACATTATTAATACGCCAAGACTGGCACATGTTATATCTCTTGATTGGATCAAGCGGTGGTTCTCATATCCGTGGGTATTGGGATACTCAGGATTAATGTGTGGATGCTTGTTTTGAAACAAGTTCATTGGATGACCTAACTACGAGATAATCACTTGGATAACTATTTAGTGCCAGTGACAGAATCTCATTATAGCAAGTGTGCAAGTATCCTTAGACTTGAGATCTCCAAAGTACTTTGTTTATCGAGCGTTGTACTTTGATTCTAATCTTTGGAGTCTTATCTAGGACCGCCTATGGGATGGATATTGGGTACAACGTAAAGTAAACGAAAGTAGTTGAGAGGGTCAATAAAGGATTCACCACTCCTAATAGTAGGAGAGTATATCTCAAGGCCACTTGTAGAAATCATTACTCATGAAGTCCTTGGCCAAGGCGACTATGTGATGGAAATGGTTCCAATTGATACACATATCAAGTAATGGATTTCTTGAACAGGTATTAAAATATTCGGGCCAGAATTAATAATATTCTAGAGGGATTTGGCACTAATTCCATGCTCTAGACCGAATGAGATATTGTATGTTGAAATGAGTTTATTGCACTGATAATTTGCTATTGAAAGGTTCATGTCAAGCCACTTGACTTTCTGGACTTTTGGGTGGTCAAGAGTCATTGCTAGATGTCGCTCTTGATATGTTAAATATGAATTTATTAATTAGAGAATTAATAAATTTAATCCTTTATTTTATTAGGATTATTAATTCTAATACTATTAGAATTAATTCATATTATGCTACCAATAAGACCAGGAAACCTAATGGGTCACACACAATAAAGGTTTGAATGCTCAAATATATTATTTGATACTATTGTGGGGTTAATTAAGAGAAGGAAATATATTTATAGGTGAATTATAAGTTTGTTATAATTCATGGGACCTAATTGTAATTAAGTAAACTTTAAGGACCAATTTGTTGACAATTGGACGTTGAAGGACTAAGTTGCAATTTATGTTAATTATAAATCTATAAATATAAGGAAACGGTTTCCTTAAGGTAAGAGACAGACTATTCACACAATAACAGAGAAACCATTTCTCTGCCTCTCTCTTGTTCAAACCCTAGTCGTCTCTCTTCTTGATCAAAACCCTAGCCTCCCGAATTCTACTAGCATAGAATTGTGAGATTGTGAGCATTCAACCTTGTGTGGATTATCATTAGAAGGAGTTCTTTCTTGGACTTCAGTGGAGCTGCAGTGAACGGTTTTGGATAATCTGGATCGCACCTGCGTTCTTGTTTCTGAAATTCTTGAACTCCGGCTTCACGAGGTAATAAACGCAATCTTCTCCTTTTCCCGTTTCTATTGCAAACTTGTGATCCATGGCTTGGATTTCTTGTTTTTTTCCGCTGCGCTTAATCTGATTATGCATGATAGAAATCCAACAATTTCAATAAATAACATGCATAAAAATCAATAAATCACATAATTGATAATCATGGTAATAAAGCAATTACGTGGTATAGTTATGGACTTTACCCTAAATTAATTTCTTTGAGCCATAAAAGAAATTAATATAGGTAACCCTATGTGTTCATGCATGATTTAAGTAGAAGGTCTGACCTTTTCGCCTTGTTTAGGTTGCCATCTCCAAAACAGAATAATTATACTCCTATCTAACCTATGTAAACTAATTACACAATTTCCTAAAGCGAGAAAACCTCGAGTTACATTCGAGAGGAGTTATATGATAAGAGAATTACATAAGAATGCCAGAAAAGGTAGGACACGTAGGCCTTCTTTCATTAAAAAAAACAAAACTATAAAATGCATGTACATATATAATTGGTTTTAGTCCATAACCATCCACCATGCCATTAATTATGCTTAAACAAAATAAACATATAATTTTTATTATTCCAAAATCACTATTTTGGAAAAATAAAACAATTTCTAAAACCAATATTTTAGAAAAATACATTAATTTTAATTTTTTCAAAATCATTATTTTGAAAAATAAAATTGTTTGTCTCAAAACTAATTTTGAAAAAATTCTTTTAGGTCCTGTCTCTCATCAAATGAGATTTTTCTTTCAAAATTCTATTTTAGAAAATTTATTAATTTCTAAAATGGCTAGTTAGGACGTGAAACAGAGCAGAACCGGTGCCAGTTATGAGCCAAAGCCGGTGCCGGCTGCGGTCTAGTTTTTAAAAAAATTTTCCAGAAACGATTTCTGGACGTTGTGAAACAGCACGAAATCGGCGCCAGCTAGGAGCCAAAGCCAGCACCGACTGTAGTCAGGAAGAAGCGGCAATTTTCAGAAAATTTTCCAAAAACAATTTTTGGACCCCTTATCTTCTGCGATAGTTTAATGAGAACAATTCTCAGTAGTATTTTCCATTTTGAAGCTCAAAACAACAACCAATTTGTTAGTTTAAACAAAAAATAAATAGAAAATTAGGATGAAATGGAAAGCAACAACCATGTTCAAGAAAATATTTTTCTGAAATACTTGCAGCACATAAAGAAAATATTTTTTGAAATATGCTGTAATTATTATACAAGCATATTGTGCTACGGACATAACCCATAATGCTCAAAACGATTTCCACTCGAGTGAAAACAATTTTCACAGTGAACAAAGACACCGATTACATGAAACAGCTTTCACTCAAGAAACAATGTATGCAAACCACACATAGCAAGGCTCTAATACCACTGTTGGGTATCTCATGCGTTTCATATATGGCGCAGCGGAAATATAAGAACGAGATACCACCCCAGGATCTGCATATGTGTGGAAAATAAGATATAAAGAGAACAAATGTAACAATTTTACCTTTCTTTGAGCATCTGAAAAACAAAATATTTCCTTCTTCAAGTCAAGGTGCGATCCAGCAATTCTCTTGATCAAGAACCACGAGAGTTGAACGTCCAACCACTATAATCACACTGTGTGATTATCTCTAACAGAAATTCACATGAAGGATCAGTCTCAAGCACTAAGATGTTTCTGCACCAGCAGAAACCAAGATGGCAGCTAGGGTTTCTTTTTGAAGAACAACGAGAGAGAGAAGAGTGAAAGAAAGGAATCATGTGCCCTAGGGTTTTGGAGTTTTTCGTGTGTTCTTACACTCCCAGGAATTTCATGCATATATCCTATATATATCATGAAAAACCTGGAAAAAAATATTCCATCTGAGAATTCTAAAACAGTTAGAATTCCCTAATTATAAATGAAAACATCAAGTTCTCACAATTACAATTTGGATCATAAATTTTAACTAATTATAATTTTGACACAACAACTTCTCTTTTTCACAATAAACCTCACTATATTATCAAATAACATCTTGAGTATATAATCCTCTATTGTGTGTGACCTATTAGGTTTTCCAGTTAATTGGTAGCGAATATGAATTAATCCAAACATTTTTTAGATTAATAATCCATAATTAATTAAAATTAATCATATTGATTTTAATCAGGATTGGTTTATTAATTCATCAATTAATAAACCCATATTCCCATATCATGAGCGATATCTAGCAACACATCATGACCACCCAAGAGTCCAGGAAGTCAAGTGGCTTAACATTAACCCTTCAATAATAAACTACAGTGCAATTAACTCCTTTCACCATACAATATCTCATTCGGTTTGGAGTACGAAATTAGTGCCAATTCCTTCCAGAATATATATTAATTCTGGTCCAAATATAATAGTACTTGTACCAGGAACCTACTACTCTAGATGTGTATCAATTCGAACTGTTTCCAATACACAGTCGCATTGGCCAAGGACTTCTCGAGTAGTAATTTCTACAAGTGACCGTGAGATATTATCCCCTACTATTTGGAGTGGTGAATCCTTTATTGACCCTCTCAACTACTTTCGTTTACCTCATAATATACCTTATATCCATCCTATAGGTGGCCCTCGATTTGGCTCCAGAGATTGGAATGAAAGCACAATGCTCAGCAAATAAAGTACCTTGGAGATCTCAAGTCTAAAGATACTTGCACATTTGCTATATTGAGATTATATCACTGGCACTAAATAGTTATCCATGTGATTATCTCATAGTTAGATCATCCAATGTACTTGTTCCATTAACAAGCATCCATGTGTTAACTTTGAGTATCTTAATACTCACAGATATGAGAACCACCGCCTGATCAAATCAGGAAGTCTAACACATGCTAGTCTTAACGCATTAATGATGTCCTGTCTCATTAATACTATGACTAGGGACTATTTAAGTACTAACACTATACAGTGTAGTAGGAATCTCATATCATGATCTCTATCATGATTTTCTTAACATGGTGTTGTACTAGGGACTTTATTTAACAGTTATTGTACACAAAAGTAAACAAAAGAAATTGTAAGATAAATAATGTCTTTTATTAAAATAAAAAATATATTTTATACAATGTACAAGTGATTGCCTCTAGGGCATAACACTAACAAGCATTAATATCTTGAAACATTGTCATGAAGGACCCATGGAAGGCTATTACCAAGCCATCAACACCGCAAGAAAGGTACTTGAGTCTAGTTTTTATTGGCCTACACTATTTAAGGATGCTCATAGGTTTGTTCAAAGTTGTGATAGGTGTCAACAGACAGGTAACATTTCTAAATCTAATAAAAGGCCATTACAACTTTTTCATGCTTGTGAAATTTTTTATTGTTAGGGGGTTGATTTCATGGGCCCGTTTCCTAGTTCTTTCGGCAATAAATACATCTTGGTGGCAGTAGAGTATGTATCTAGTAGATTAAGGCACAAGCCTTACCTACTAATGATGCATGGGTTGTTGTCAAATTTTTAAAAAACTTTTCACCTGATTTAGAGTACCTAAGGTGCTTATTAGTGATAGGGAAACCCGCTTTTGTAATACCCAACTTGATAAAGTTCTCAAACATTTAGGGGTTATTCATAGGGTTGCTACTCCCTATCATCCGCAAACTAATGGCCAAGTTGAGGTGATCAATAGAGAATTGAAAATAATTTTGGAAAAAGTGGTCAATTACGCACGAAATGATTAGAGTTTAAAGTTAGATGATACTCTATGGGCTTATAGGACTGCTTTTAAAACTCACATTAGTACAACCCCTTATCACTTTGTGTATGGGAAATCATGTTATCTACTGGTAGAAGTTGAACATAGGGCTCATTTGGCAATAAAGCTTGTCAATTTTAACCTTCATCTTGTAGGAATTGAAAGAATGCTTCAAGTGAACGAGTTAGATGAGTGGCGTAACGATATGTACCATAATTTGAGGATTTACAAAAATAAGATGAAACATTGGCATGATAAGCATATTCATGCACCCCATGAGTTTCAAAAAGGAGATAAGGTGTTAATATTTAATTCTAGACTTTGACTTTTCCCAAGTAAGTTAAAATGTCGATAGTCGGGGCCATATGAGATACATCAAGTTTGTCCATTTGAAGTTATTAAGGTTTCTCACCCAACTAAGGGAATCTTTAAAGTAAAATGGAAGTAAATTAAAACCATATTTGGGGGATGAATTAGGCACTTTGGAGAATCTCGATGTTACCTTTAATGAGCCGTGAGCTACTATGGCTTCATTTCCTTTCAAGTGCTCTATCTCGTTTTGTTTCTTTTCTTTTTCATCTTGCTCATTTAATTTTCTTTTTCTAGATTTATGTTTACTTCCTTTTATTTCTTTTCTTTTAGTAGGTACTCCTATAACGATCTCTCTTTGTGAAGGATTCAACATGATAGCACACCAATATAATGGAAGTACTCTCTTCACTTTATTCTTCTTCTTTCTTCATCTCGATCTTCTCGGCTATACTTTTATTCTTTTATCTTTGGCCATTGAGTACAATATCTAGTTTAAGTGTGTGTGTGTGGGGGGGGGATACTGGTTGAAGAAATACTTTTTCATATGAATTTAATGAATATAGGTCGTGATTTTTGTGATAATTGTTTTTCAAATTTTAGTGGTTTCATTGTTAAGGAAGGCTGTAATTCTTTTTCTTACATGGATATGAGGTTTTTCATTCATTAGGTGGAATTTTATGATATTGGTTTTGTTGGAAAAAATATTTGTCAAGACTTGAGAATTTTAATTAATTTTATTTATGCATTGGTGTTTGAATGTTATTTGACTTATCTAGTTAAAGCATAGAAGATATGATGAATATAGGAAGAGTTTATTGGCTAACTTTTGTGTTATGAGTTTAAATATTGCTAGCTTTGAGATATGATGAAAATGTGAGCTGTAAAAAGATCTTTGAGAGGAAAGATTGAGAAGAATGTTGAAAAATGTGATGCAAGTTAAAACTTTAAGAGAAAACAACACCATTGTTAGTGTGAATTAGAGAAAAGACTCTTATTAATGATCTTTGAAGCCCTTTAGCTGAAAAGGGGGTCAATATGAAGGGAAGTAGTAAGTGTATTCAGTGCACTCTTTAGAGACTATCCCGAAGGCAAAGAGGCGAGCAAGAGTAGGGGAAAAAGAATTCTTGAAAAAATTATGAGTGATGACTATAAAGGGGGTCAATATAGTGTGTGAAGAGAAATCCATGCATTTGAGGCTCTCAATTCTCTAAGTTATTAAAAAACATTTTGAAGAAAAAATTGGAGTGCTTTCCTCACATCATAACTTAAGTGTGCAAGTTTTGGATTTATAATGCTTGAGTTGGTAGATGGCTTGACCTATGTGATTTATGTTATCTATATTTTTACTTGAAAAGTGAAATAATTTTCTTAGACTACAGTGTGTACTTGATTAATTTGACTTCAAGAGTTTTGTGATGTCTTAGCCAATGTTTCAAAAATTTGAAATTGTTTTCAAATGGATATGAATGACAAGGGTTGTATCTAAAGTTTAAAAAGAAGACATGATCTTTGCTATGATGAAGAAATTTTTGGAATAAGAAGAAAACCTTATGTTGTCTTAATAATTTTTCGTGGATAAAAGTGTTTTGCTTGAGGATAAGCAAATGTTCAAGTGTGGGGGTATGTGATAGGGGTTAAAATCACTATTCTTTTTCTAGTTATTTGAGGGTGTTTTAAGATATATTTGTTGTAATAATTAATCATATTCCTTCCTATTTAACATTTTGCTTGTAAAATGTATTTTTAGAAAATATATGCAAATTTAAGTAAGAATCAAGCAGAAAGTGCACAGAACCAGCATATACCTGGCACCAGGCCTAGCCAGTAGACTAGGCTTCGAGTACATTCTGTCTAACAGCAGAGATTGAACGAGCTTCAGAGATTTTTCTACAACAGACTTGGCGCTAGGTCTGACAAGTATACCTGACACTAGGTCCATTTTGCTTGCTAAAGAAAAGACATCCAAAAACAAAGAAAAAAAAAACAAAACAAAAAAAAAGTGTACCTGGTGCCAGGTGAGTCGAAGGTACCCGGCTCTAGGTATGTTCTGGAGGCAGAAATTCTGTATGCAGAATTAGGGTTTATCCAAGGATTTTGGTATTTTTCGATTCTTACTCGACCAAAACTTCCTTAGCCACGAAATAGGCATCCAAGAGGCCTATAAAAGCATAAAAGAACACAAGGGTTTGGAGATACAACGAAGAGAGGTGAATTAAAGAGCTAAAATTTAGATTTTCTCAAAGAAGGAGGAATTCACCCAAGCCAAGGAGGATTGTTCAAAAGAAGTCTTCAAGAAAGAAAAAAGATACTTGTTTATGAGTGCTTTCTTTTCTTTTTCTTTTCTTTTTCTTTAGCAATGATGTATTCAATGTTTTCATTGTAATTTAACATTATTTTAGAATTCATGATTTTGGGTTAGTTCAGTTATTTGGTGTTTGATTACTTGATTTTATTGGTTATGGATGAGAGTTCTTCTAATTGACTTGAGATGATGATGTTAGGAGTTTTATTGCATTAATTTTGTATTTGTCTAATCTTAATAGACTTGAGCAACGAAGTTCAAGTTATAGGAGTAAGTGATCAAAGATTAGTTCATTTTGCCTTGAGCAAAGGGTTATTACCTAATTTCATGTTTATAAGGAATTAAGTCTAATGAATGTTTTGGTTAGGATTAGCTCGATCGCAAATCTATTAATATAATCAAAACATAGGATTCCATGGATTGAGATATGAAGTAGGATTTACCTAAGTAGAATCATGACTTATGAGATGATTGAGTTTTACTTTATATTCCTTCATGATGTCAAGATGATAATTAGTTGAGAGAATTGCTAATTGGTTCATTGTTATGTTTTCTAGGAAACTTTTCTAAATTGCAAAACCTACATTCATGAGTTGTATATGTTTCTTTAGTTTTTCTTTTTATTCTCTTCTCACTTTATTTGGGTCGGTTAAACAATGAATGAAAAGTGATTAGTGTGTACTTGTTCCTTTGATGATCGATACTCATTAATTCCTTGTACTATGCTTGTGATGAGTATACTTGCTTATATGTATATTTTGGGATTAATATTTTAATTAAAACTTAATTACTGGATGGATTTAAAATGAATGATTTTATATACCCAAAATTTACGCATCAATTCTATTCACAAATCTGAAATCTAAATTCGATTACAAAGCGGCTATAATGGGGTAATTATAGGCCCCAAGTTGTCCTAACTAATTAGTAAACAAAGCATAGAAATTAGATGGCCTTATTACAAGCTTTTATGCCCTATTACATGTCTTAAAATAGGTTAATACATAATAAAAGTAGTGAAAATTTCTTTGGAAATAAAACAGAACAAAATAAGAAAATTTAGTAAAACTGCGCATGGCCAAAATGGACCTAGCACCAAGTCCAAGGACTACACCCAGCACCGAGTGTAATCTGCCCAGAGGCTATTTTTTTGCCAGATTAGGGCCGGCGATGGGTCCTTCACTCTCGACCGGTGCTGAGTCGGCTCTAGGCATTCTCCCTGTTTTGTTGCACTTCAAAACTAACTCCTTGGACCTCCATTCCATTTCTCTGTGTTTTCTTGATCTTCCAAATAAAACTTTGGCCATCTTGAGCCCTTCTTGATACTCCTTTAGCCTTCAATCCTTGTTTAAAGGTTGGCTTGATCCTCCACATGGATTATTACTTTTGTTGTGCATCTTTTGGCCCTTTCTTTTCCACCCATCTCTTCACAATCTTCTTGGACCTGGGTTTGTTGAATTTGTTATCTTGAAAACTCTCTTGATTCTTCTTGAATGTTGCTCTTACCCATGGCACCATGAAGTGTGATTTTGTCCTTCTTCCCCTTTCTTGAAAATGGCCTTCATGCCTAATTTAATTCCTATCACCACTCCTTACTTTGTGAAATCTATTAGAGACTTGCCAGCACCTTACTTTTATAAAAGTTTCTCAACTTGCATACATGAACTGTTTTACCTGAAGCACCCTAAGCACACACGAGCTTACTGAGATTTATGTCTTACCATCTTTTTATGCCAGGCTTTTCAAGTCGATCCTGTTATGAAGGTTATTGATTAATGTTTCCTTTCTTTGAAGACTTATTTTGATTGTAATTTATTTTGACAGACTCTAGCAAACAGTTGTTTATTTTGAGACTTTTTCATGTATTGCTTTGAGTTGTAATAAGTTTAAATTTTAGATCGTTCTTTCATTTCTTTTGTGAGTCCTAGTTATAAAGACCCGTTGTCCTAAGGACGGAGCGACATCCCCTGCCCTAATAGGGTACGTAGGTAGTGGGGTGGTACATAAACAATGTCCCCAAAATACTTGAAATGATAGATAATCAACTATAGGAAAGGTTTACAAAATTTTAGCTACAATTTCAAATGAAAAGCTCACTCAAGCAAATTATCAAACACTTTGTAAGCAATTATCGGAACTCAAGATATAGAAGAAATTTTAAGCAATTTTAGCCCCCAAAATCAACAAACAACAGGAAATTTGCAATCCCCAATGTTTATACTATCAACAAGGCATAAGTTTAACATATAAAACACAAGAAAATCAAAGAAATTTTGACCTTTTTTAAGCACAATTTTAAGTTACGGGATTAACCAATTTTGAAGCCTTGTGTGATGCCTTCAAACATTGATAAGAATCAAAGCTTCCTCGATTTGATACCAAACTACTTGATATGATCTTGAGGTTGATTTCTCAATGAATTTCGTGGCTAAATTTGGGGTAAAATGCAACACCCATTTAAGAGCTCAAAACAGTGATTTTTGTGAAGAAATATGATACCCAATTCAAATTCTAGGACCCTAAGCCAAAATAAAGAACTTAGAGCTTTGGAAATGAGACTAAAGTCATCGAAATCACAACCAAAGACCCTTGATTCAACAGTAAACCAAGAACACTTTGAATATGACGGTTTAGGCAACCAACTTTATCTCCAACAAGAATTTTAGATTATCTATAACATAAGACCAAAATTAGCAAGCTAATTAATCTATCTTAAAAGAGTTTATAGACTAAATACAGAGAGAAGGACTAGGCCCTAAGAATGGTTTTGATATTCATGGGATTTACCCAAGAGGAATCACCTCTCAAAAGCTCTCAAAGAAAACTCTTTGATTTCTATCAATATTCAAAAATTATATTTGAAACGTTAAAATGCCATATACATAGGCATCGAAACCTAACTAAGGTGAGCTGAAATCTCAACCATTCGAGCCCTTTAAAGGACTAAAATATCCCTATACAATATTAAAATTCGTAGGAATTAAATCGAAAACAAAAATAAAAAGAAAAAAAGAAAAATTAGCAAAATAGGACTATGCTCGAAGTGACTGGATTCAGAGGCTAATCCATGATTGGCTTTTATGTTCATTAAGACTGGAAGAATAGTCTTAGTGTGAATCTTATCTTAAAGGTAAAATGACCAAAAAAATCCTTTATCAAAAAGGCAAATAGAGCCATGGAAATACTAGTTCATACGAATATTTGTGGTCGACGACTACACCAGCAAAAGGAGGCTACGAGTGCTTCATCACTTTCATAGATGATCACACTCATTTTTGTTATATTTATCAAATGAGGCACAAGTCTGACTCTTTTAATAAATTCAAGAAGTTTAAGGCTAAAGTAGAGCGATGAATAGGTAATTAATTAAAACTTTGAGATCGGATCATGGTAGAGAGCACCATCTCGGTGAGTTTTAAGGATTACTTGGTACATCGTGGCATAGTATCTCATTAACTACTCCTGGGACTCCCTGGCAGAATTGAGTAGCTGAGAGAAGAATTAGAACTTTGATGGAAATGGTCAGAAGAAAGATGAGTCATGCATCTCGTCCTATTTCCTTTTGGGGGTATACCTTAGAAATAACGGTATATATTTTGAACTTGGTACATTCCAAATTAGTACTTAGGACACCATATAAGATGTGGATTGAACAAAAGCCCAGTCTGAACCATCTCAAGATATGGGATTGTCCAACTTATGTGCTGATAAAATGAAGCAAGCTAGAACCAAGATAGAGTTATGCTCCTTCAATGGGTATCCAAATGGAAGAAGATGTGGATATTTATATCATCGTCAATAGCATAAAGTACTTATTAGTACTAATGCTAGATACTTAGAGGATGAACAAGTTGCTTCTACCATGAGTTCAAGTAGAATACAGTTAGAAGAGAAGTTGGTTACTGATTCAACTTCAGGTACTCCTAACACCCCGATCATGGAACCAAGAGAAACACAACTTGATGTTCATATATAAACTAAGCATCGTTATAGTGGGAGGATCACAAGAGTTCCAGAAAGGTGGACCAGAGAGATCTATGATCTAATCTCTAATCATCAGAATAAGATCCCACTAGATACGAGGAGGACATTGCTGATGCTGATGCAGACAAATGACAGCTAGCCATGAATGACGAGATTGAGTCAATGTACTTTAATCAGGTCTGGGATCTTATCACTCACCTAATGGGATAAAACCCATTAGGTGTAAGTGGGTATACAAGAGAAAAAGAGGCGCGGATGGAAAGGTTGAAACTTATAAAACAACATTGGTTACTAAAAGTTATTACACAAAAAGAAGGGATCAATTATGAGAAAACCATTTTAACAGTAGCCATGCTTAAGTCTATCCGAATTCTCTTAGCTATCACATATCATTATGGTTACGAGATATGGCAGACAGAAGTAAAGACGGCCTTCTTAAATGACTATCTTAGCGAAGACATCTATATGTCCAAGCTAGAAGGTGTTGTTACTAAAGGTCAAGACTAAATGGTCTGTAAGCTTAAAAATGCATCTATGAACTTACGAAGGCATCACAAGCATGGAACATACATTTTGATGAAACTTTAAACTTATGGTTTCATTCAAAACATGGATGAACCACGTGTGTATAGGAAAATTAGATAGTGGCAAAATGATTTTCTTAGTACTTTATATGGATGACATTCTACTCATTAGAAATAATGTAGGGAGATTGTCATCCATAAAGGTTTAGCTATCTAGTTAGTTTAGTATGAAAGACATGGGAGAAGCTAGTTACATTCTAATCATTAAGCTTCTTAGAGATAGGAAGCAAAGAATGTTAGGCTTATCCCAGTCTACTTATATTGGCAAGATATAGGTTAAGTACAACATGAATCATTGTAAAGGGACTATTACACCCTTTAGACTTGGGTTATCCTTATTTTCTAAGCAGTTTCTTCAGACACAGGAAGACAAGCAGAAAATGAGCAGGATCCCTTATGCTTTTGCAGTAAGAAGTCTCATATATACTATGCTTTGTACAAGGCCAGATATTTGCTTTATAGTAGGTATAGTTAATAGATATCAGTTAAACCCAATGGAAGCTCATTGGCAAGCCGCAAAGCATATACTCAAATATCTCAAGAAAATGAGAGATTATATACTATTTATCGTGCTGATAATTTGGTTCTTACCGGTTACATAGACTTAAACTTTTAGACAAATAAAGATTGTTTGGGGAGTTATTTTATGGAGAAGTATCAAGCAATATTGCATTGCTGATTCTACCATGGAAGCTAGTACGCTACTGCTTCAGAAGCTTCTAGAAAAGCTATGTGGCTTTTGAAGTTCCTCATAGAACTTGGAGCAGAATCAAACATGGATTGGCCTGTCACCATTTATTGTGACAACTCTAGAGCGGTGTCACAATGCAAGAAACCTCGAAGCCATAGAAAGGGCAAGCATATAGAGAGGAAGTATCACCTCATTCAGGAGTTCATCCAAAAATGGGCGAAAGTGCTTGATCAAATTTTCTCTATCAACAATTTGGTGGATCTTTTTACCAATATTTTGAAAGAAAAGGTGTTTCATAGACACTTAGATGTCAAAAGGGTAGGCACTTATGGACTTTCTTAGTATTTGTAGTGCAAGTGGGAGATTGTTGGAAAGTATACCCTCAAAGACTATGTATTCTGTGCAAACATATTGTAATAAAATATTTATTCATTTAATTTAGTTTGTTCCTTATATTATTACATATTTAAAGGTCCAAGTATAACAAGTAATAGTCTATGTATTAGGTCGTTCTTCACAATACGGTATAGACCATGGGTACGTGTCATACAAGTAAAATTGAGTTCTTAGTCATTTAATAGATCTGGGCATTTCATCAAGATAAGACTATTGTGCCATGATTTCCAATGAGTAATGATTTACCTTGAATTAGTAAGTAGTTTACTCATATCATAGGCATAAGTGTATTTCGAATATGTAGAACTGGACCTATAGTAGTGGTCTCTCTTAAAGTAATATAATTATAGAGACTAGACTATTACTGCTACAATGTAGACGGATTCCTTCATACTTGAGTATGAGTTGGTGGTCTGATGAAGTTAGGGTTTTATATTTTGATGTATATTTTGGGTGAGATTTATTTTGTAAGATCAATATCCTTATATGTTAGGTATATTACTCTAGTTAGTTAAGACGGATTCCTACAATGAGTTTATATGCTTCATTTAGTGAAGTTAAATCACTCCCTTGTAATTGTCGAGGATAATCTAAATGATCCAGGGCACTGGGAACTTGACTCTAGAATATGTGCTTTTGGGTAGCTTCCAATGATAAGCAAGTACATTCAAGTGAGTCATGAATTATCGCATTAAAGATCTAAGGATGGTAGATGTCTTTGAGATGGGTCTTAGTACATTTATCCTATCTCATTGATTGGTATTACATAAAGGGGTATTTTCATCATTTTACTTGTACATCAGAGACATTGCTTTAAGCAATATTATTTTTGGGGTCAATATTTTCATATGGTGATAAATAAAATTTTTTAAAATAATAAAATGCGACTATTTAGTTGCAAAAGCCTTTTGGTCATTTTAGTAGCCATGAATAATATGTTTTTTGGTCCTTGGAATAGCTTAAGTTACCTTGGTGTTGTTTAGACACAATCTGGGCTTAATGGATAATTATTTAAAAGAGAAATAAAATTTATTCTAAGAGTCCAATTAGAATTAATTAATTAGTCCTGAGCTTTAATGAGGCCCAGAAAAGATAATTAATTAATTAAGAGAATTGGGCTAGAATAAATTAATTAATTAAGCTGATACATGTTAACATATACTAAGAGTCCAATTAGAATTAATTAATTAGTCTTGGGTATTTAATGAGGTCCAGAAAAGATAATTAATTAATTAAAAGGATTGGGTCAGTCTTGCACTATTATTTTAGCACAACACCTCGCCCAATTGGACTTGGTGATTTTCGGCCATTAGGGCTTTGGAAGCCCTAATGCTGGCCAAAACATATATGAAAAAACAATCGTTGTGCATTGGAAATGATCAGAGTGTGTCGCCTCCTATTTTTCTCTTTAACGTTCTTTCTCTTCCAACTCTCTGGTGGAGTGTTTTTTTAACCAAAAATGGGCTTTCGCCAAGCTAACGCCAAGAGTATGGTAGAGTCATACTTCCGAAAACGAAGAGAAGAAACTTGGAGACGTTTGATGCATTGGAGTAGAAGATTGAGCAGGAATTCCTGTTGAGCAGCAGGCGTCTCCTTCTCCCATTCCAATGCAAGAAGTTCCAGTGCAACCCATCCCTACGTTGGTTAATCCGCAACCAGCAAGGAAAAGTAAGTATCCTCTCCTAGATATGGCTAGGAAATTTGGAAATTTTTCCAATGCATTTTCTTTGATGTTTTTCGTGATCCTTCATTGATCACCCTTCTTGAATTTGCAACTCGGTATTTTGTTCCTATCATGCCACTTTTTCATATTCTCCTTGTAGATTCTTAAGTTCTCTTAAGTAATTTTCCTCCATTCTTCGAGCTTATTTTATTGGAGAAGCCTCTATCTCCCTACTAATTCAAGATCAAAGTTAACCAATTTAATGACCCGAAAAGTTTTATGTTCCATTTCTATAGGTAGATGACACGACTTCCCATAGACCAACCTATCTGGAGTTGTTCGTATTGGTGTCTTGTACATTGTCTGATAAGCCCAAAGAACATCATCTAATTTCGTACTACAATCTTTCCTAGTACGATTCACTACCTTTTTCAAAAAATTTTAGCTCCCTATTGACTACTACAACTTGGCCACTAGTTTGGGAGTGATAGGGAGTAGCTAGCTTGTAAATAATACCTAATTTATTCTGCACTCTATTTAGCTAGTTTCAACAAAAATGAGTTTCCTTATTACTTATAAGCAATCTAGGCATACCAAAATAAGTAAATAGCTTTCAGAAGCTTCACCACTACCCAAGAATCATTTGTAGGTAAAGCCTATGCTGCTATCCACTTGGCCCTATAGTCAATAGTCACCAATATAGGTTAGGCTCAGTGATAGGAAACTCATTATTTGAGAGACTGTGGTTATGCAATATTAAAGGACCCTTACCAATGCTTGAATTTGGATTCAATTGATTTAGTGATGTTTGACACATGATCATTATTGGGAGAATTTATTTTTATTACATGGCTAATCTCCTTTTCTTACTCACTTCTTGATATTGTGATCTTCTGGAATGTACCTTGTAGTAATTGGGTTGGTGTATTCTTGTTGTGCTCATTAGTAGTTAGTTGCAATTGATAGTCGTTAGTATCTTTGTTTATCTATTTTGATTGGTTGAACATTGAAACAAAAGTAGAGGTAGGGTAGTTGATGTTGTTCCTAGGGATTCTTTGATACTTACTAATGCCATGTTGTATTACATGATAGGTATACTTACTTGCATCTATGGGTTATGTGGTTAAATTGGTATTTTAAATTAAAATATAATTAAGTTTTGATGGAATTTATCCTTTATAATAGAGTAAACACAAATGCACAACAACATTGCACATAAGCTAGCTACCTCGTATCACCCTAAAACCAGTGGCCAGGTTGAGGTAGTCAATACAAAGCTAAAAAGAATTACAGAAAAAGAGGTGAATCATACCAGAAAAGATTGGAATGTAAAATTGGATGATGTTCTTTGGGCATACCTAAGAGCATATAGGACACTAATAGGAACAACTCCATATAGGTTGACTACGAAAAGTCATGTCATCTACCTATAGAAGTTGAGCATAAAGCTTTCTGGTTCATTAAATTGGTTAACTTTGATCTTAAGTCTGTAGGAACAAAAAAGCTTCCAGTTAAATGAGCTCAAAGTATGGAGGAACATCGCTTATGAGAACTCTAGAATCTACAAGAAAATTGTGAAAAAATGGCATGATAAGCACTTCATACCAAATTGCAAATTTAAGAAGGGTGATCAAGTGCTTCCATTTAATTCAAGGCTAAGTCTATTTCTCAAGAGGCTAAGACCTTGATGTTTTTGGACCATTCTTGGTGACAAAGGTGTTTCCCTTCGGAGTAGTCAAATTGTCCTATTCAGAAAAGGGAGTATTCAATGTGAATGGTAGTTGGTTGAAGCTTTATCATGGAGAGAACCATAGAGAACGGGAAAGAGTTGACTACACTTTCCAAGATGTGCAAGATTTGTAATTTTAGCTATTTGGAACATTAGCTTAGTTTTTCATTTCATTTTCTTGTTCCTTTCTTTTTATTTTTTCTTTCATGTTCTATTTATTTCATTTTTTGAACTTTATTGCGTTCCAATTTATTTTTGCACGATAGTCTCTCTCTTCTTTTGACAAAATTTTCATCAACAACTCCTCTTTCTCACGCACGATGATCACTAAGGGAGTATTGTTAACCTTATCTCCCATATTTATTTTTAGTCTTATTAGATGCATTAGATGTGATAATTTTGGACAATGAGGACGTTGTCCACTTTAAGTGTGGAGGAAGATTTGATAACATTCTTTTCAAGTTTCTATCATGTTTGTGGAGATTTCTTTTGATTTTTCAATATTTTTTGTGTATTCTTGGAAATGGGGCAATTATTTTTTTTTTATTTTTAGGTATGTTTAGCCATTATAGTATTGTTGTTATGTTTCTTTTGGCATGAGAATTTAGTTTTAGACCTCTTTAGATGAGGGTTTTTTTATTTATTTATTTATTTTTTTTGCATAAGCTTGTATATTAGGTGTGATAGAACTAAGTCTCGAGAATTTGTATTAACCATGTTTATCTTTAGTAAAAGTGGTGCCATATTGTTTCTTAGGAATTGAGGTACCTTTTGTGATGAAATATAAGAATGAAAATTTATGTTAATCTTTGTTATATGATTATACAACTTGTTGTTTTCCTAATTGTTAGTAAATAGGGATTGAAAATAAAATTGAGAGATAATAACACATATTTTCTTAATTCTAAACACTTTATCATATTTTATGCCATTTGTGAAAATGAGCTAGAGTGTGGAAAAGGATTGTGCTTTTGCACATTCAAAGTTAAAAACACTCAATTTCAAGTGCATTTCATTTGAAAAGAAAATAGAATGGTAAAATAAGTGCAAACAAAAAATCGATGCTTTGGATCATTCAACACGACAACTTGAGGCTAAAAAAGGGAAATCCCTTGTTTGCTACTTCGTTTGTAGCAGTTAGAAAGCCATAGAACTTAAATTAACCTATTAGCCTAGTTTATATGAATCACCTTATTCATATTCTAAACTTAAAGATATAGGATGGAACGTATTGAATGAACATAAATTTATTTAATTCAACTTTGATGGCTTTGGTTATATCTATCTTAATATATTAGTTTATACAAAAAATTAGCATAGTAAATTAGGTGTTGGATTAGATTCTTAGATTAAACGAGAGACGATACCTTTACGATATTGGCCAAACTCCTTAAAAATCCTTATTTTTGTGAAAATTTGGCTTTATAGGGAATCTATTTGAAAGTGGATCGAGGCAAAAAAAAAAAAAAAAGAGCAACAAAATGCAAAACAGAGTAGAAGTTTTATCGTTTTATATCTTTGCATTTTTGTGAATAACTTGCTTGCTTAGGCAATATAGTCGTCGGTTGGACTGCCCCTGGTTAAATCTATTCAGTCTCTTGTTCAAAACTCACAAGGCTCTGACTTCTTTTGGGTATTAATGCTAGGCTTCCGGGCTTTCGAAATTTCACCTCTGCCTAAAAACTAGTGAAAGCTATATAGGCAAGAAAAGTTTGGTCTTTCTTGATGCACTATTATAGAGAAAATATCAATAACAAATAGTCCTATGACTTCTATATTGTATTTGATTATTATTTTTTCAATTTTACCCTTAGCACAATTTTTTATCAATTAATTAGTATTACAATTACTCACACTAAAGTTATTTTAACTAACAATGAAATCATGTTATCTTATAACAATAGTCAAAAGTATAATTTAATGAGGTGATATATGTGAAAAGAAGATTCTAAAATAAAGAGTGGGAAGAGAGAAACAAAGGACATAGGTGAGAAGAAAGACACACATGTAATTATCAGAGTAATGTAATTAAAGAAGTTGTGAGATTTGAATTAATGATGTGAGAAAGATAATAAAAATACTCTAAAGGGTATAATTGATATTTTAGTATTTTTTATTATAAAATTCTATAATTTCTTAATATGCGTAATTTTTATAGTTAAACCAGTTATTTGTGAACGATGAGAGGACTTTCTCTAAAGGAAGTAAAATGCCCTCTCCTTTGGAAACCAAATTTACTGTAAGTGGAAGTATGAAAGAGATTTTTATTTATTTATTTTATTGGGGGAGGGGGGTTAACTAGTGTCAAGGCAGGTGAAACGTTAATTTACTGACATTTATGGACCTCAAAACGCTTGGCATTAATTTTTTCTGTTTCTCGGAGAACAATCCTGCTGCTGTTTTAAACGAATTAATGAATAAAGCTGTCAAGTGGAGGAACTTAGTTGCAGACCTCAAAATTTAATCTGTTTTTTTTTTTTCATAGAACGCAACTTTTAATCGATGACAAAGGCAAAATTTTCATTCAAACCCGCAGAATTAATAAGAAACTGAAAATGAACATATCCTTGTTGTTTCCACTATATATAGCTTTGAGGAAGATCAAAAAATTTTCATTCTGGCCGTCTTCATTGTAAAGGCAAATCACAAACACTTTTGCCGGTGTAAATTGCAAGAATGGGGATGGCTCTTCTCATCCTTGGGGCACTTCTGCTGTTCACGTCGGTTTCCAATGTGGCTGGAGCAGAAGCTGGAAAGATGATAGACTATGGAGCTCTTGTTCCAGGTGGAGTTCCATGCGACATGAGGAACAATCATCAGGCAAACTGCAAACCAGGAAAACCAGTAAACAAATATAATAGAGGATGCAATACATTTAATCGTTGTCGCTCAGGCTGTAGAAAGCTGCTCGGAGTCACTGTAGAAGATTTCTAAGGTGCTTGGGTTAGAACGTTTTCACCTGGAATGAAGCTTTGTTTTCCAAGAAACCATAACTTGAAAATTTTGATTTCTAAAGCATTATGTAACTACTCATATTTATTGGCGTAAGGACCAATACAGCTTTTGGAAAACATAGGTTTGCACAAATGTCATGTAGCAGTTTGCACTTTTTTTTTTTTTCTAATGTTCTAGACATGAGCGGGAACAAAACTCCACATGTAAGCTCCATGAACTTTGTTGGTGGTGCTTACTGCCAGTTTCAAATTCAGATAAAGAATGAGAGTTGTGATAAAACTTATAACGGTTAGTGTGTAAAACACAGTTAGATTTATAAGATAAACTAATCTATTGACTTTGTGAGGACATTCCCTACTCACTGACACATTGCATTTCCTATACTTGAGAGTAGTAAAAAATGTGCAAGGGTTGTTTAGTCGTTGCCCAAAAGTAATGTGTTGTGTTGGTCTTCAAATATGGTGTCAAATATGCACGTGGACAGGGTAAACAAGACAATCCAAGAATGCAAGAAGAGAAGTAAGATAAGTTGTTAGAAAAATAATATCAACAATTTTCAATAATTTATGTGGAAAATTAAATACTACTGATTGGAAAAAATATATATATAGACTTACTCGTTTTCGAGAAAAGTTGACTGGAAACACTACAAGAAAATTGACTTTTACCTACGAATTTTGTTGTAGTTAAATGTTATCATTTTGCCGCCAATTATTTTTACAGATGAAACTTTTTCGTTGCCAGCATCGTCAAGTAAAATGCTTTGCTAAATCTTTTCCCTTGCTAAAAATAATTTTCTCCATACAAACTGTACTATTAGCAACGGAAATTGATTTTGTAGTGAATAATGGCCTTATGAGCTACGAAATATATTGTAGCCAATGATTGTAAAATTTTGTAGAATAAAAGTGATTTCATTGAGAATAAATCTTATGGGCTTCTTTGTCATAAGTAATTTGTGATGACATATTTTTTATAGTTAAACTTTTTATAATTTAGCTACAACATCCATAGTAGCTAATTTATGTTTAATACTGCCGCTAATGTTTCAAGTCGTAGCTAATAATTTTAAAAATCAATCAAAATATAAGTAATTGGTGCAAATATTGTAAAAATGGGGACAATATTCTTGTTTAGACAATTGAATATCTTCTGTGACGAAATATATAGTGTAGTAAATTGACGCTTTTGCCAAGAAATCTGTTGTAGTAAATAAAAGAGTATTTTTGTAGTAATAATTTCGTCACTAATAGTGCTGTTTGTAATTTGTAAGAAGATAATTGACGATGAAAATATTTCAATTTTTCTCCAATAATTTTACAAACCACTCTAAAGATAATTAATTGGCATTGAAGATTGTTAAAATGGGGACAGCATTATTGCGTAGTCAATTAGATATCTTTTGTGACGAAATATATAATATCGTAAATTAAAACTTTTGCCATGAAATCTACTGTAGCAAATAAAAGAGTTTTTTTTTAAACAATAATTTTGTCACTAATGCTAATGAGTTTTAGCTTGTATGAAGGTGGTTGGTGACGAAAATACTCCAGTTTGGGATAAATAATTTCTCAATTGTTCAATATATATGGCTACTAATAACCTTCACACTATTGCATAACTTTGGACTACAAATCAATTTCGTCTATATTTCTAATTGATCCACAAAATAAAATGTAAACATAATAGGACCATTTATTTAGAACATTTCCAAATATCTTGGAAATATAGAATTTCTACTCAAAATACCATTCAAACCAAATGAATCTACGATCTTATGAAAATATTCAAAACTTCACCACCCTAAATCTCCATTCGTGTAACTGAATTCCCAGCATGAAAAAGCAATGAAAATGAGAAAAAAAAAAAAGGAAGAACAATTTGAACGCTACAAACGACAATTTAATAAAAATTTATAATCATCATATTAACATAAAAACGAAGAGAAAGTTAATGAGAATGAATATATATATATATATATATATATATATATATATATTGTAAACTTTATAATGAACATAAATGATCATAAGAAGATTACTTGTTGCATGTTTGTGTTCAAGAAGAATTGCCATCATCGTTGGCCTGAAACATTCTAGCAAAAATTCCACTTGAATCTATACCAGTATACATACATAAAAAGAAAGAGTAAGAGGGTTGAAAAATACACCCAAAAAAAAAAATGAAGAATATAGCATGAAAAATCTTGTTCAAGATGAAAGGATAGAAAATTCTCGTTACCTAATATAGTAGTTCCAATAATGCAAAACATCAATAAGAAACTTAGATGCCTAGAAAGTTTAAACACGACGCAGATGGAAACGGATAAGGAAACAATTAGGAGCAACTGTTTAGTTCTACCAAAGCATTTTAAAGTACTTTCTAGACCTTCCTTAACTGCTATTTTTCTTTAAAAAATCGAAATTGTTGGATGTTGAAAAGTAAGATGCTCTACCATTTACACATATTTGAGATGCTTACTTTACTTATATGTACCAATTAGTATTTTACTAAATAACTATAGCTGAGATTGTCCTCATAAAAGAAAGGAAAGAGCCCCATTTTCTTAAGGTTTTCTTTCTATATTTTTAAATTTTTTATTTGTACTATATTTATTTAAAAAAACAGTTCACTTGCCAAAAATAGGCAAGTTTAAACAACAATTAGACATACTTGTATACGGAAGAGTTCCCATTGCCCAATTCATTGATAAAGTGTAATGGGCTTCTAACGCAAATTTTTCTTCTTAACTTACTCAAGGAATAGAGAATATGGGTTTCAGGCTAACATAGTTTGTTACCCACCAGAGGGTTGGACGTGGGCTTTTTTTGGAATAATCAAAGGCTTTGTTTTGTTAATCCACTGAACCGCATGGAAGTCTTATTGAAAAGCATTGTTTTTATAACTTCAACCCGAATAAATGTTATAAGCATGGGTATTGAGATTTCCCCAGCTCAAATTGGTAATTACCCAATCTAAATCAGGCTATAACTCCAACTTGATTCGAAAACTTACTCAAAATACCCAATGAAAAGAAAACTAAAATTTCTAATCAAGTTAATAGCAAAATGATTCAAAAGCCCGAGAAATTTAAAAAGTTAACGTGGAATAACTGTATTTAACTGAAATAGAGTGTTCGATAATGTTATTGAAATGCCGAAAAAAGGAAAAAGTGCTATGCCACAGTTATTTATCGTGGGAAAGAGGAAGAGGAAGAGGGTAAGATACTGAGATTAGAGCCGAACTCAGGTCATTGTCGACTTGGCCAAAGATGAGTGTCTTGAGAGAGCAAGAGAACGATAAGAGGCAAGTGTGATGGATAGAAAATGTGGCAAAGTAATTTTTTTTCTAATTTTCCTGATGCTGGCTGAAGCACAAGAAGAAGAATTAGTTTTGAGTCATCTTTAAGCTTTTTTACGACAAACCAATAGAAACATTTAACGGGGGAGAAGTGCATTATCGTGCTTCATTTTTGGAGTCTGAACAAGAAGAGAGATCATCAATGAGGCGTAAGAGATTTAAGATAACGAGATGACGAAATGAGAACAAGTGCAACATGGTAGGGAAGGGGTGGATTACATCTGTAACATATCTATTTTCTACAACATGCATTTCTCTTAATGTTGATTACTTAAGTACCCTAGTTCTATCAGGCTTTTGAGTTATCGAACTGCTTATGTTTTGCATTGTTCTGTATTCAATGTGGATGTTTCTTGAGTACAAATTGTGTAAGTTGGTGGTTTTGGTTCTGATAAAGAAGGATAGGAGGAATGATTGGAATAGGCAGGGGACGGAAGTAGGTACCTGCCAGGCACTACCATGGAAATGGTAAGCATTCGGAATAGGATTGGTTAAAGCTATTGTCTCCAAAATGTATACATATCCCAGTTCTCCTCTCCACCAACACAATGATAAAGACACATTGATACCACCCAGGCCCCACCTGCCCCAAACAAAATGCATTTCTCAATGTTTCCTTGTGCAATTACACGGAATATCCACAACCAGATTTCATCAATTATCTGCAGTATAACTCCTACCCTGAATACCCTGTTAGATTTCTAGCCCACCTCAGCTTTTTGGATGTTGGTTGTACTAAGTTCCAGGTGGAAGGGAGTTTCCTGTCTTAGACAGGAAATTGGCTATTGACGGCGACCATTGGAAGAAAAAAAAAAGTCTAGCATGAAAGAATTGGCGAAGGATAAAGTTTACTTTGTGAAAGGATACTACAATGCTGAATTGGTGTTTTCCTATCTATACTTGTTAACTTTGAACAATACATAATTTTCATGTACATGTTATTACTAGTTCTGAAAATATTGTTCTTTAAAGAAGGATCTTTGGAAAGAAATTGTAATTTCTACACAGAAGCACTAAAGTCATACTTCCTTCTGTTAGCTAGAATATTGTGCCTTATGTTTAGCCGTCCAGTGTTGTGTCATTATCATGCTTCCCGGTTTTGTTTCTTATCATGTTTCTCAGGTAGGAACTGATTAGATTAGATAAATATTCTAGGAGCTATTGTATATTTATTTGTTGTTATCCTTAGCTAGCTTTTGTATCTCTATATATTATGTAATCTCTGTTGATGGAAGTAATATACAACGACAACTGAAGCTCTCCTAAGCCACGGCTTTGCATGGTATCAGAGCTAGCAATAACTGACCAAATTATTCTTGGTTCCACCACCTCAACCACTCCTATATCCACTCCCACTACAAATCATAGTTTTGCTATTAAACTCTCATCTCGCAATTACCTTGCATGGAAGCTGCAATTTATTCCACTTCTTAATTACCATAATATGACTGCTTTGGTTGATGGATCACCTGCACCTTCACAGGCAATACCTTCAGCCACAAATCCTAATGAGAATACTATTAATCCTTCTTATACCCATTGGTTTAAACAAGATCAATTGCTCCTATCATGGATTTTGTCCTCTCTCTCCGAAGAGGTTTATTCATATATTGTTGGTTGTCACACATCCTTGGCTGCATGGAGAGCACTAGAAAGTGCCTTTGGTTGTGTTTCTCAAAATCGACAGCTTCAGTTATACATAGAACTTCAAGAATTGAAGAAAAATGACATGTTGGTTGCGCAATATCTTCAAAAAGCAAAATCCCTCATTGATGAATTAGTTGCCGCTGGACGATCCATTTCTTCTGCTGAGTTTAATGCAATAATCTATTGCAATATTGGTATTGAATATCATCCCATTGTTTCTGCTTTAAATCTCCGTACTGAACTTGTTACCTTTCCTGAGTTGTACAACCAGCTTCTTTCTCATGAAATCTTATTACAAAGCCATCAAATTCCTCCTCTGGCTAATCTTGCTATCCGGCCATCATCATCAACGCCATTTTTAAGGCCTAACTCAATGGGTATGCCAAACTCCCATTACAAGGGCCACAATAATAAGAGGAAGTGTCAGATTTGTGGGTATTCTAATCACACAGTAGCAGTCTGTAGACACAGATATGCTCCACGGCAGCTACGACAGAATTTTCAATCTCCCTAAGCTAATGTAGCATGGCAAACACCACCATCTTTTCCTACTCAGTCTATCCCATATGCCATTTCTTCATCTCCATCTCATGTGTCGCCTCCACCGTATCCAACCTAGTTTCCTGACACTGGCGCTACATATCACATGACACCAGATCTTCAAACAATCACAGCTCCCCAGCCATACAAAGGCGGTGATCAGGTCACAATTGGTAATGGACAGACAATGCTGATATCTCATACTGGTATGGCTGTTTACCCTTTAATTAAAAATACTACCTTGAAGTTAAAGGATGTTCTTCATGTGCCTACTCTTTCCAAATACTTGTTATTTGTTCAACAATTTACTAAAGATAACAACTGTTTCTTTGAATTTTATCCATCTTGTTTTTTGGTTAAGGACCTCCAGAGCAAGGAAATCCTATTACAAGGCAAGAGTAATGCGGGCCTCTATGAGTTCTCCCCAACCAAGCCGCACGCTTTGTTGGTTGATTGTGTTTCCTTTTATCAATGGCATGCCCGCCTGGGGCATCCTCAAGTTCCAACTATTTCTAAAATTCTCAAGGATAATAACCTACCTGTTTCAAATGCATCTCGTGCTTTACATTATGCTTCTTGTCGGTTAGGCAAAGAAGCTAAGTTGCCCTTTGCGACAGTTGAGCACACTAGTTGTATGCCCTTTGACATTATTCACTCGGATGTCTAGGGTCCGTCCCCTGTGCTCAGCAATTTAGGCTTTCGGTACTTTGTTATATTTGTTGATGATTTTTCACGTTTCACTTGGTTCTTTCCCATACGCAATAAAAGTGATGTTTTCTCCATCTTTAAAAATTTTGAATCCTATGTTAAGATCCAATTTCATGCTCATATCTGATAGGGCCTAAATTAATCATATTTTTCCTAGTTATTTGATATTATTTTGAGATACATTTTTGTAAAATAACTAGTCATATTCTTTCATATTTGAGATTTTACCATTGGAAAGGTATTTTGTACATTATTTCAGATTTTAGGGGTAAAATAAGACAAAAATATCACAGAACAGAACAGAGGCGGCGCCACCCCCAAGAAGGACAGCTGGCGCCGGTCTTTCATTGGAAAAACAAAGAAAAAAGTAGAGAAATTGAGTGAACAGGGGAAGTGCAATTTTGGTAGCTTCATGGCTCAATTGAGCCGACAACAAGAAAAGAAGCATCAAAGGAATTTCGGTTCATGGCTCATAGCAAAGCAAAAGGAAACAATTGCAACAAAGAATTGATTGAATTTCGGTGGTGGGCTAAGAAGAATGCAAAAAAAGTCAACAAAAGTAGGCTGAAAAGAAGCAGCCGAAACAACAAGAAAAAGGCAGTGGGTTCGGTCGGCTGGCTTCATCACTTAAGCTGACACAAAGAAGACAGCAGTAGCAAAACAAAAGGTGAAAGGAGAAGTCAACAATGGTGGCTGCAAAAGACAAAATGAAAAGAACAAGAAGCAGCAAAATTTTGGTCGGCTTGATGGCTCAATTTAGCCGACAACAAGGCAATTTCGGCAACAGCTCTTTCAACGGCTCAATTGGAAGCCAATTGCATATTTCTCAAATTCCAAATTCAACAAGAAAAAAGCAAAGTTCAAATTGAATTCAACTTGATTTCCAAATTCTCCAATTCAATCTCACGGTTAAAGTCAACAGGTGGTGGACTATTTAACTTTTTCCTTAGTTTTATTTAGACTTTTATTTAGACCTTTTATTAATCCTTTTTGGTTTTGGATTATTTTTAGGTAATTACTTCTTCATTATTTAGGATTCTTTTAGGAACTTTGTAATCCTATAAATAAAGGCCAATTTACCCTAGAAAAGGGGGGGGGGGGTGCACAATGTAGGGACTTAGATTTATTTTTAAGTGCATCACCAATATTTTCTCGAGATTAATAGTTCAAGGAGAGTTGTACAAGAAGGTCTTCAAAGGAAGAAGAAGGAGGCTTGTCTATGAGTATCTATTTTTTTTTTAACTTTGTTTTCTTTTTCTTGAACAATGATATGTTAATTGTTTTATTGTAATTCAACATTATTTTAGATATTCATGATCTCTAGAGTTATTTGATCTTTTGATTAATTGATTATTATTCTTGGTATTCAATTACTTATGCTTACTATGAGATTAGTTAGTTGATTCTATCAATTGACTTGCTGGACTAAAGGGGGTTGATGGGTGTTTCGATTTATTAATTTCATATTCTGTTGGCAATTGACTTGCTGGACCAAAGGGGGTAGATTTTTTAAGAACTGGTAATTGAAGATTAATTGATGTCTTTCGAGACCAAGGGTTCATTGATTAATTTCATGTTCTAAATTTGCCGAGACCAAGGGAATTTAATTAAGGATTGTGTTTAATGCGTCTTTTGGATGAATTAGTTGAGACGGACCAAGTGATTCTAATTTATCTAGAAGATAGTGATTTCATGGATTGACCATCAAAGTGAGTCTACCTTCATCCTTCATGGTGCCAAGAGAATGATTGGTTATGATAATGGTTAAGTTCTTTAAGATCATGTTGTTAGGGATATGCCCTAGAGTCAATTTGTATTTATATTATTGTTGTTATGTTTTATATAATAATATGAGGTTTTCCTTTTAATGAATAGTGCATTTTGTTTTGTGGTCATCAAGTATGTGACTTGATAGTAAAATCCAATAATGAATACAATGACTATTCTAAATCTATCCTTGATCATTTATTATTATTGGAACAATAATAAATTAAGATTAGTATGTTTGTGACTGGATGGCTATGTTTTACTGGTCATGGATATTTGTGATATCAAGTCAAAACATAAATAAATGCTAGAGAACATTGTATTGGACATGACCCACTGTGAGAGTACTTCATGGAATATGTCATAAGTACTTTCTAGCCATAATAATATTAAAAGTCCTTTGACCTAAATTCATCATAGTTTCCTACTTCATAAATTCTATATTTTTGACGTTGTTTGAAGTTGTCTTTAATCAGATAATAAGTTAGACTACTGTTGAATATAGAATAAATCAAGAAGAGGAATATGATTGATTGTGAAGGAATTTGTCCCTCTCAATTATGGGAGAGATATCCATGGGCCCCTTGATAAGTTAGACTATTAAAATGCATGGTCGTGCTCAAATATATTAATATAAGATATTGATATCATTTGTTTGAACAGTCTACTATGAAATCAAGAAATAATTGATTAAGCTTAATAATGATGACATGCTCCGTGCCTTATGCTTAATTTGGATATCGTGTGACAAAAGGACTAAATATAAAATTATGGTTTGGTTCACAGAGATCATTGATCTTCGTTTAACTTGGATAGTTATAATATTTTGCTAGAAACCGCTTATAACTTGTGGGCCATTTAAATATGATTTGGGCACACTGCCAGTGTTAGATGAACCTATATGGTCACACAATAAGCAAACTTGTTATGTTATTTTTCTGGTAACCAGATTCGATGAATCTGGAAACATGTCTAAGTTAATCGAACTTAGAAAACCTACCAGATACAATGAATCTGGAAATATGTCCACATTCGATGTATCTGGATGATGTCCAGATTATAAGAATCAGACTCGGTAAATTAATTAGTTAAATTACCGAGATAATAGCAGAAACTTATCATATCAGTTTTAATTTAATTTGAATTTAAATTAAAATACGATAAGATATTATTAGGGTAAGACTCTAAGAGGTTCGGAGTGGGGTTTTAAGAAAACCATAGCCGTCTTCTTAAGTGTGCCAATTCTGTTGAGAATATTTGTGCCTTTATTCATCAGAAAAAAACTTCTCAAACCCTAGGCGCTAGTACTCCCCGGGTAACGAGTGAGTTCGCGGTGTGTATCCGATAGAGGACGTTCACATACTACAGCGTCTGGTGATTGTTCGGGTTGAACGTACAACAGCGCAATCAGAATCAAAGGATTTCGATTACAGCAAACAGAGGTAATCCTGCAAACATACGATCTTCTTAATCATTTACTTGGATCATCGGAAGGGACGTGGATGTTTTCCGCGTTTAGGAGTCCACGAATCCTAACACATGTTTGTCTAAACAATGGCTTGAGTTACATAAATCTACATCCTTGACATATACATATTTTTATTTTCTTTTTAATTTTTCTTTTTATTTGTGTTTCACTTTATCGAGTCGGTTAAACAATGAAAGAAGGGTAATTAATGTCTACTGGTTCCTTGAGGATCGACACTCGTTTTAACCCTATACTCAGTTAATGATAAATACGCTTGCTCATATGTATGATTTGGGTTTAACGTTTTAATTTGAACTTGATTGGGAATATGGTTAGTTTTGTATGATTTTTATACCTAAGTCTGGACGCATCAATATCAAATCTTTTCACTCGGATTGGGGAAGCGAATATAAAAAATTACATTCATATTTTCAACAACAAGGTATTATTCACCACATTGCTTGTCCTTATACGCATGAACAAAATGGCCTCTCCAAATGCAACATTCGGAATAGTGTTAACACCGGTTTAACTCTCCTAGCTCATGCCTCCATTCCTTTCAAATTTTGGTCTTATCAAACTCTTTCTAAAACCAACTTTGACATGAACTTTAGAAACCCCTAATTTCTATTTCTAAATAAAGCAATATTTTATCAATTTTCTCTCAAGTGGGACAATCAAACGTTGAGTACTCAATAAGGGTAGGCTAGTAGAACTAGTTTCGAAGAGCAAGAGCGAGTCTTCTGGTAGAAGACCACCTCCAGAAAATGAACTCAACTTGGAAAAGCAACAGTACTACTTAGTCATGCCGGTCCGAGATAGCAAGTTTCAATCATGTGGACTATGTGTTTCCGAAATGGATAACTGGTTTTTTTGGGTGTAGAGAAGGAGGAGAATCTTACCCAGTAGGTCGTACATCTACCTTTTGTCAGTCTGCACAAAGTGTGGCATTCTGACCGTTATATGGTTATGAGGCCCAACGTGTGGTAACCCATGGCTGCCCATTTGAGTGGTTGTATTTATTGTGCACTTGTTTGGTTTGAAAAGAGGAAAACACCACTCTTTCTTTTAACCTTATTTATTGCTTGTTAGCATTTTCTCTTATGAAATTTTTTTTCAACTCGCATACATAAACTGTTTTACCTGAACACTCAAAACACACATGGACTTACTGAGATTTTTATCTCATCACCCTTTTATGCCATGATTTCAGGTTGATCCTGCTATGGGGATGAGTAGCTAGATTGTTGCCTTCTTGAAGACTCTATGTTATTTATGTTATATGTTGCTTTGAGAGATGATAATGATCAATTTATTTTGGTTTTGTTCTTGAATTTTTGGATTGTAATAATTTTTAATTTTAATGTATTGTTATATTTTTGTTTATGTGGCCTAGTTATAAAGACCTCTTGTCTTTTGGACGGGCAACATCCCCGGTCCTGTTGGGCCTAGGTAGTGAGGTGTTACAATATACCTGTCTTGCAAACGGTTCAAATTTAGTTGTCCAAACGATTCTCCATAAAAGACCTTGAAGAAGTAACCTATATTCTCGGAATAAGGATATATAGGGATAGATCCAAAAGGTTGCTAGGTCTTTCATAGTCTACATACATAGATAAAGTGCTAAAGAGGTTTAGCATGGATCAATCCAAAAGGGATTCTTAGCCCGATATATCTTGTGCTCTCAGTTTAAAGAGCATATACCAATCTGACCCTGGTGTGGGTCATTGGGCGAGTGTAAAGAACATTTTTAAGTACTTACAAAGGACTAAGGATATATTCTTAGTATATGGAGAAGGTGATTTGAATATAACGGTACTGATGCCAGTTTTCAATCTGACAAAGATTATTTCAAATCACAATTAGGCTACGTGTTTACATTGTGTAGAGGGGCAATAAGTTGGAAAAGTCCCAAACAAGTGACCATTGCTAACTCTACGATAGAAGCTGAGTACATAGCCACTTCTGAAGCAACTAAGGAAATAAAGATAGAGAGAGTTCCCATGGACGAGAACATAGCTGACCCACTTACAAAATCACTATCCCAAAAGAAACATGATTGTCATATTAAGTCATTCGGTATTAGATACATGAATGATTGGCTCTAGTGCAAGTGGGAGTTTGTTAGTGTTGTGTCATAGAGGCAATCACTTGTACATTGTATATGACACATTTTATTCTAATAAAAGACATTATTTATCTTACAGTTTCCTTTGTTAAGTAATATAACTGTTCGATAAAGTCCCTAGTACAACGCTGTGTTAAAGAAATCATGATAGAGATCATGATATGAGATTCCTACTACACTGTATAATGTTAGTACTTAAATAATCCATAGTCATAGTATTAATGAGAGAGGACATCATTAATGCGTTAAGACTAGCATGTGTTGACTTCATGATTTGATCAGGCGGTGATTCTCATATCCGTGAGTATTGAGATATTGAAAGTTAACACATAGATGGTTGTGAATAAAACAAGTTCATTGGATGACCTAACTTTGAGATAATCACATGGATAACTATTTAGTGCCAGTGATATAATCTCAATATCACAAACGTACAAGTATCCTTAGACTTGAGATCTCCAATGGACTTTGTTTGCTGAGTATTGTACTTTAATTCCAATCTCCGGAGCTCGATCAAGAGCTGCCTATGGGATGGATATTGGGTACATTGTGAGGTAAACGAAAGTAGTTGAGAGGGTTAATAAAGGATTCACCACTCCTAATAGCATGGGCAAATATCTCAAGGCCACTTGTACGAATTACTACTCGAGAAGTCCTTGGCCAAGGCGATTGTGTATTAGAAATAGTTCCAATTGATACACATTTAGAGTAGTGGGTTCCTAGTACAAGTACTATTGTATTCAGGCTAGAATTTATTCTGGATGGAATTGGCACTAATTTCGTACACCAAACCGAATGAGATATTGTACGGTGAAAGGAGTTAATTCTACTGAAGTTTGTTATTGAATGGTTCATGTCAAGCCACTTGACTTCGTGGACTTTTGGGTGGTCATGATGTGTTGCTAGATACCGCTCATGATATGAAAATATGGGTTTATTAATTGATGAATTAATAAACTAATTCTGATTAGAATTATTAAGATTAATTCTAATTAATTATGGATTATTAATCTCAAAGATATTTGGATTAATTCGTGTTCTCTACCAATTGACTTGGAAACCTAATATGTCACACACAATAGATGATTATATACTCAAGATGTTATTGGATAACATAGTGGGGTTAATTGAGAGAAAGAGAAGTTGTTATGGACAAATTATAATTAGTTATAATTTGTGGTCCAAATTGTAATTGTAAGAACCTGATGTTTCCAATTACAATTAGGGAATTCTAACTGTTTTAGAATTCTAGGATGGAGGATTTATCAGCAAGTTTTTCATGTAACATAATGAAGGGACACGAAACCCTAGCTGACAGACAACATACGAAATCTCCAACCTTAGGCACACAACCAACGTTCTTCTATCTTTTTCTCGTTTTGCTAAAAACGTGAAACAGCCCTAGCCATCACTTTTTTCTACTAGCACAGGAAATTTTGGTACTTGAATATTCCTCTGTGTGGATTACTGTTAGAGATAATCACACACTGTGATTATAGTGGTTAGACGTTCAACTCTCGTGAAGTTGGATCAAGAGAATTGCTAGATCGTGCCTCGACTTGAAGAAGAAATTTTTATTCTTCGGACGATCAAATAAAAGTAGAAAGCTGCTACCTTTATTATCATTATGTCTTATTTTCCACACATAGGCGGGTCCTGGGATGGTATCTCATTTTTTTTTTTTTTGCTGCGTTGTATAGGATACGAGCCTGAGATACCTAACATTATTAATCCTCTCAACTACTTTCGTTTAGCTCGCAATGTACCCAATATCTATCCCATAGGCTGTGAAACCCCACCTACAGCCAACCCTAGAGTAAGGGGGTCGGGATGCATATCATATTATTTTGCATGAATATATATATTTTTGGATGATTTTGTGTGCTTTAGAATTATGGTTTATAGGTTAAAAGGCTTAGATATGCTTATTGAGTAGGAAGGGTAAAATGGTAATTTTGCTTGAGGTCAAAATAGGAAGTTAGCTTGAGGATTAAATAAGAGGAATATGTGGATGAGAAAATAAGAACAACAGTTGTTGTGGTTTAGTGGTTAGAGCTTTGAAATTAATCTCTAAGGTCATGAGTTCAAATCCCATCACGATTATCTTAATTAAGTTTGAATTTTTGTTTTCTTGCATTCCATAAGAATAGGAATGTTGTCTTAGGGGAGACATGAAGAGAATGTCCTAAAAAGAATTCGAGATGAATTCTTGTCCTTTTTATTACCTCTAACTTTGTCCTAACATCTTCATAATTTAAATAAACCAAAATCCATTAAATCTCTTCTTTTAAATTCCAAAAAAATTCTGTGATAATTCTTCAACCTTGAATTTCGAAAATCAGTCTTGAAGGATAGAGGATTGGCTGAAAATAGGGGAGAAATTAGGATGAGTTTCCAAAAGAAATAAATCACCATGATTATACTTTCAATCCTACCTTCATGTTGTTCATATTTTTAGTGAAGAAAATCTGGAAATTTTCCAGAATTTTTGCAGACCAGCGTTTCAAAAAATTCAGCCAGTAAACCTACTCATTTTCTGCCAGAAAAATGGTCATTTCATGTGGCTTGAAGGCTGAAAATTCTGTGCAATTTTCGGACTGCACAAACTGCACAAAACCAGGGAAAAATTCTAGGCAGTTTCGCCACTTTCAACCAAGAAAATGAAGCTGTTTTAATCCACCTTCAAGCTAGCAAAACTCCTCTGTTTTTCTTTAGAAAGAAGGCTGGAAAATCAACTTTGAAGGACCTTCAAATCCCCTAAAAAACCAGCTGCAAATCGGGCTGAAGAAATGCAGAAAATTCTGCACCAAAAGCCACCAACCTTCGAAACTTTGAACAAGTTGAAACCAGAAAATTTTCCAGCTTTGTCTCTCAAAGCCAAGACTGAAGAACACCCTTCAAATCTCTGAAAATTGAACCTTGTTCAGCAATGGACTAAACACCATTGACCTCCACACTTACCTTGAGTACATGGACTCCATAACCACACCTCAAAACCCTCCTAAGATTACTCTATCCAAAACTCTTTTTGAACTTCAAAATAATTCCAGAATTTTACTCCATTAAACCACTCTTGTATCAAGCTAATAAACTAGAATTTTCTCTGCCATTAAAGACTACATTTCGGCCAGCCTTATAACCTGAACAAGCTTCATTCATTTCAGCAAAGGTAGCTAGTTCAGTCGGCACCATTGAAGAGCAAAGAAACCTTCCTTGATCAAACACCATTAACTAATCTCCTACCTTAAACAACTCCACAATTTCCTCCATTCGAATTTCAAAAAAATCTGATCACTCTCTCTCCCACTAGCTGAAAACCGAAACTCCTATCTACCCCAAACCATTCGGCCAACATCATTCCAGATTTCGTGAAGCCTTTTCTCTCAATTCTCTTCAAAACACCAAGAACACACACTACTTTTCTTCAAGCCTAAACCTACTCTAAACACCTCCAATCACTCTCAAATACTCCAGATCACTTCTACTTAATCCCTAGACTTCATTTCTGATATTTATAACACAAAAATACGCAAACAAGAATTTTCAATCGGATCAAAATCAGCTTTTCCTTGAAGGTCTTAAGAACATCAATAAGGTAAATCAAGAACAACCTTCTTGTTCATCCTCTTCCATTCAATTCTCAATATACCTTTCTAATGCTCTCTCTCTCTCTCTCTCTCTCTCTCTCTCTCTCTCTCTCTCTCTCGGCCGAAATGGTTGATCAACAACCATGGCTGTTTTCTTACTCTTGGACAATTCAAGACCCTCACTCACGTGGACCTTCTTAAATCTTCATCGAAGTAATCATCAACCAAGTATTTCTCCTTAACCTTTCTTTTTAATTCTGAATTCATGTCTCTTAGATGTTGATAGGGAGAATAGTATATGAATGGGGGATTGAGTATAAGCATATGTTTGAAGGGGTTGAGAGTAGGACATGAGAGTGATTGATCATGTTTAAGTTATATGGATTTTCTTGTCAATCAATATATGATCATTATGTCTTAAGAAAATTATGGATGGTTAAAGTATGTTAGATGAAATGACACCTTTGGTGAATAGGATTTTCATGTTCTTATCTTCATTGAAGCCATGGTTATGGTTATGCTTAGTAGAGATTTGCCATATGATAGCATGTGTAGATTTAAGCCTATGTTCATGAATGGATTAGTTTGTTGTTTGATGTTAGAGAATATGTTCATGATTCTTGTTAGCAGTAGGAAAATTATGATCATGATCTTGTTGATCCTAAGTTATTTTAATTAGCAAATTTTAGTATCTTAATTAAAATTATTACTATATTTTTCCTCTAGGATTTCGAAATCTCTAGGAAGCTTTGGAAATGGGGTATTAAATGAAATATTGATATCTTACTAGTCAAATAAATAATATTTTTCATTAAAAATAATGTATGCATTCGTATAAAATGAAATAAGATCTTTTTATATAAATGCTATTGATAAATAAAATATTAATGACCTTGTAGGCCTATAGTCATGAATATTATTCATATTTAAATTTGTTTGTTATTTATTAAACAAAGTTTAACAAAATTTATTTATTATTAATTTTAGTTATTACTAATTATTTATTATCTATTAAAAAATTAATTAAAAATTAATTGTAAATTTATTATTTATTTAAGTAACGTTATTTTTAAATTACCATTTATTAATATTATTTAGGACTTAATAGTATTCAAAATTCAAACCTTAGTTAAGTTATTAATAATAACACTCAAGATTTATTATTTGAGCCTGTAACTTATTAGCAATTATTTTTACAATCCCTAGTTATTTTAACTTATTAAGTTAGACTTATTTTGTAAAATCCTTTATCATCTAGCCTTAAAGCTTAGAACATTAGGGTCATGATTGTAATAAGTTGAACTAGGATTAATTGTGTCAGTAAATATAGCTTGAGTATAACCTTATGTCTTGTGTTTACCCCAGGCGGGGTTAGGTCAGCCTTGGAAGACTTTTGAATTCGAGCAAGCAAAGGATTAGGTAAGTTCCTGCATGGAATTATTTGAAGACCAAAACTTACTGTGGCAAGCCAAATGTGATGTGTATGGACATTCCTTATGTAAAGGCAATTAAGGACTGTTTTTCCTTTTTATTCCAGTCAACCAAATCATTTGAAAATCAAACAAGCAGTTTTACACAAAATGCTAAATTCTTTCTAAAACCCAACTTTGACAAGAATTTTAGAAACCCTTAATTGCTATTTCCAAATAAAACAATGTGTGATCAATTTTCTCCCAAGTGGGACAATCAACGTTGAGTACTTAATAAGGGTAGACCACCAGGACTAGTCTTTGAAGGGTTAGGGTAAGTCTCTCAGTAGGTAGCCACCTCTGAGGGGTGAGTCCTTCCTGGATAGGATGCCAGTTCGGTAGGTCATGCCGGTCCGAGCTAGCAAGTTTTAGTCATGTAGACTTGTGTATTTTCGGAGTGGACAACCTATAAGTTTGGGTGTAGAGATGGAGGAGTATCTCACCCGGTGGGCCGTACACCTACCTTTTGTCAGCTTGCACAACGTGTGGCATTCTGACCGTTATTTAGTCATGGGGCCCAACGTGTGGTAACCCATGGCTACCCATTTGAGTGGTTGTATTTATTGTGCACCCGTATGGTTTGAGAAGCAAAACACCACTCTTTATTTTCAACACTTATTTAATGCTTGCCAGCATTTGCTCTTGTGAAACTTTTACAACTTGCATGCATGAATAATTTTACCTGAAACACTCAAAGCACACACGGGCTTACTGAGATTCTTATCTCATCACCTTTTACGCCATGTTTTTAGGTTGATCCAGCTATGGAGGTCATTAGCTAGACTTGTTGCCTATGCTTTGAAGACTTCATGTTATTTTCTTTATGTGATGTTTTGAGAGAATGTAGCAAATAATTTATTTTGGATTTGTTCCTGTACTTATCTTTTGGGTTGTAATAAGTTTAATTTTAAAGTATTTATTTTATTTTATTATATGTGACCTAGTTATAAAGACCCCTTGTCCTTTAGACGGGCCGACATCCCCAGCCCTGTTGGGCCCATGCAGTGGGGTGTTACATAGGCGGCCCTCAATCTGGCTCTAGAGATTAGAATCAAAGCACAATGTTTAGCAAATAATGTACCTTAGAGATCTCAAGTCTAAGGATATTTGCACGTTTACTATATTAAGATTATATCACTGGCACTAAATAGTTATCCATGTGATTATCTCAAAGCTAGGCCATCCAATGTACTTGTTCCATTAACAAGCATCTATGTGCTAACTTTGAGTATCTCAATATTTACGGATATGAGAACTACCGCCTAATCAAATCAGGATGTCTAACACATGCTAGTCTTAACGTATTAATGATGTCCAGTCTCATTAATACTATGACTAGGGATTAATTAAGTACTAACACTACACAGTGTAGTAGGAATCTCATATCATGATCTCCTTAATACAGTGTTGTACTAGGGACTTTATCTAACAATTATTTTACATAAAAGTAAAGTAAAGAAACTGTAAGATAAATAATACCTTTTATGAAAATAAAATGTGTCATATAAACATACAAGTGATTGCCTTTAGGGCATAACACTAATAATTAGTACCTCCATTCCATATGAATAGATATTGGAGGAAGTATTATGAATAAGAATGAAAAATGGAAAAATTGTTTAAATATTTTGCTCCTAGTGGAAGTTTTAAGGTGAAATGGGCAATAATGAGCTTTTCTAAAAATGTTTTATAGGGGTGGAAGCCAATGAATGCACAAAGAAGGCGATGTGGGTGCTAAATGGTGAATTCTTAGGAAGAGATGAAAGAATTGATGAGGGAGTGGTTTGACCCCGATGGATGCAATATGTGGAAGTTTTGCTCACATGTCCCATAATTGTCCAAGAAGTTCTAAGCACAATAAGGGAAGTACAATGTAAAGTTTTTCAAAATGAGGGATAAGGAGAAAACAAGATTGTATTTGTTCTACATGTTAGGAGTATGGTTATAGTATTTGTGATTGCCCAAAATTGAGTGATCAAGAAAGAAGCTTTGATTTGCAAAAGGGTAATGCAATTCCTTGTGAGCATTGTTATGGCTATGGGCACAAATCCTTTGATTGTCATTGGAAGTCCTCTAAGGAGTAAAGTAGGACTCTTAAATTTAAAAAGTAAAAAGCTAGACTTGAGAGAAAAGTGGTCAAGAAAAATATTGTAGATGTTGAGGAGCCCAGAACGGTAAGAAATAAAGAAAAGGTTGATAGGGTTGAGTAAGATGAATTACATGGCTTTGAGAAGGAAAAAAAGCTAAAAAATAAGGTCAAGTGACAAGGAATGCTTATTCCAAATGATGAAGTAGTGCATGAAGAAGATGAGAAAAATGATGTTGATATTGATGAAGATCTTAGTGATAATGAAGAAGAAATGGATCCATTGAATTCAACAAATAGGGTGACTAAGGAATTTTACACCATTTATTCGTTCTAGAGGACGAGTCAAACCCATTCGGAGTGTTAGAGGAGAATGAGCAAGAAAGAGTTGAGCACAATGGAGTAGAATTGATTGAAAAGCAAATACATTCAAGGAATGGGGTAGAGGGGGAGCAAATGCATGCTATAGATGTAGGTTCCCAAAGTGTTTCAAGTACTTTTGAAGTTGGAGAAAGCTCGTATCCACAAGAGGTGAAAATGAGGAGTCGGCTAGAGATGGTGTAAAACAAAATGAAAATGAGTGGAATTAGTGAGAATGAAGCATTGAGTTCAACTTCACAAAATGACACCAAATCTAGTGGAGGAGATAGAGAGGATAGAAGAAATGGGGATAAACTTGAGAAACCATGTGCATTGATTGGAGTAGCAATGGATGTTGAAAATGCTTGTGAGGGTGTGGAAGAAGGAGAAAATTTTGCAAAGAGGGAATGTTTTTTTTTATGGTGTCTAATCAAGAAAAAACCATATAGTGTCCTCATTGATGGATGGAGTTGTAAAAATGTGATTAGTGCTACATTGGTGGAGGAGTTAGGAATAGAAAACTTGAAATAACCTAGACCCTACAAGCTACAATGGTTGAACAATTGTGAATAAATGAAGGTGAATAAACAAGCCAAGGTTACTATTGATATGGGAAAGTATAAGGATGAAGTGGTTTGTAAATGTATTTCCCATGCATGTAGGGCATATTTTGTTGGGAAGACCTTGGATGTTTTGATAGAAATATGGTCCATGAAGGGAAGAGGAACACTTTCTTTGAGAAAAGATGGAAAGAAAATCACTCTACTTCTCTTATCCTCTAGTGAGGTTTTAGAGAGAGAGAGAAAAAAAAAAAGAGGCAAACAAGATGGTAAAAAAATAAACGAGAGTGGAGGTCAATTGAGAGAAAAAATGTGCATAGTGAAAAGAGAAAGTTTAGAGAATAATGAAGTACAAGGCCATGGCATTTTATTTTCACAAAAACTCACTTGTTTAAATTCTAATATAGATTTGGATTCAAGGATGAATGCTTTCCAAGAAGGAGGAAATGATAGGAATTGCCCCAGATACGAAGGCCACTTAAAAGAAGACAAAGAGAAGTCCAAGCCACAACTCATGGCACCTTGAGTGAGATCCATTTTCAAGAGGTTTCAATAGGAGTTTAAGGCCAACCAAGTTAACAAACCAAGGGCTAAGAGAATGATGAAAGAGTGGATAAAGAAAGGAAGGCCAAAAGGAATACAAAGAAGGCAACAATCCTTGTGGAATGTCAAGCAAACAAATGAACAAGGATTAAAGGGTAACCTAGCCCACGAAAGAATACAACCCAACAGAGCTTTAAATGGAAACAATCTTAGCCTCAAAACTATTTGGATGTTCAAGGGAACTCATGGAAAGGGAATGGAAGGAGTGGAGGTCAAATGAGCAGGAATTGGAGTGCCCAGAACTGACTTGGCTAGCCCAGATCGACCGACCAGGCGCAGGCTGTGATCTGCAAAAGTCCTAAATTTTTTTGTGCATGTACTATTCCAGTAGATTGGACCCGGCACTAGCCTTAAGAGCCTGATCCAACACTGGCTATGGACTAGCTATGTACCTTTTTATTGTTCTGACTTTTGCGCATGAGAACTGTTCCTCTATATTGGACCCGGTACCATCCCCAGGAGACGTACCCGATGCTTGCTATGTTCTGGAACCCGAACTCTTGATGTTTTGCTACAATTTTGGGGTCATTTTGTAAGATTTAAAAAGTATTTTATGTAAAGACACACACACACACACACACACACACACATATATAAATATATATACTCTTATAACCATTGTAAAAAAATAAAAAAAAAAAACTTTGGAGGCATATGAAATTGTGAGAGTTCAAGAATTATTTGAGAGTTTTGGAGAGGGTGATCCTTTTAGGTGATGTCTATTAAACATCAAGACTAAATCAAATGATGTTGTCCCACCTTTAATCTTGTCTCTAAATCTTAAGGGATAATCTAAACTTCATCTCTATTCTCATGTGTTAGGTTGCCTAGTGTGTTTGATAGGATTGAGTTATGTGCCTTCAAATTTCTATCCTTGGTGTTGTAATCTCCAGTTAGATTAGGGTGTTAAGGTGTCTTTGAAGTATGGTAGATTGACATTATCACAAGAGTTCTAATTGCTTTGCATTTTGGTGTTCTTGTGTGTCGAGTTTGTTTGGGTACTTATTTTACGTTCAATCTACAATAATTGGTGCTTCCTAAAATCATATAATGCAACAGGAATCTCACATTTTGATCTCTATCATAATTTCCTTAACAGTATACTATGTATTTGGGACTTTATCTAATAGTTTTATACATACATACACGAAATGATTAATTAAACTAAAACATAAAGTTGCTTTTTATTAATAAACGTGCAAAATGTATTTTACAAATAATTAGCTCAGAAGCACAACTCTGACAAGGTCCACATCACTTTCTTCTAACCTCCTATTTCTCTTTGGTCTATGTAAATTATTTCACCAATGAGATCCACATCTGGTATCCAGTGCTCATATCTTATTATCAAAGGTTGTGTTGATCTCAATAATGAACATACTAGGAGTGGAAGTAGAAGTGCTTGTAAACTTTTCCTTCACCTTCTTTTCCTTTATAGACTTCAAGTAGCTTTTGTAGTTGCACATCCAAGGGCCCATTTTTCCACAATGGTGGCATGGGCCTTTTGTTGTTGTCTCTTTCTTTTTAATTCTACTTTTTGGCTTAGCTAGATTCTTCTTATTATTATTAGAAATATTTTTCCTTTTAGAAGTTGAAGAATCAACTAACATGAATGCATTATTTTTCTTTTTCATAGTACTTTCTGCAGTCTTTAGATGGTTAATCAATTCTGGTAACGTGAATTCAATCTTATTCATTTGATAGTTCATCACAAATTGCGAAAACCTAGCTGGTAGAGATTGATGAATTAAGTCTACACTTAATCCATGATCCATTGTAAACCCAAGTGATCCAAGCTTCTCAAATAACCCTAATATTTTTAGTCCATAAGTTGCTATTGAAGCATTTTCTCCCATCTTACAACGAAATAACTATTTAGAGATCATATATCTTTCCATTTGAGCTTGTTCATCAAACAATTCCTTACGATGGAAGATAATATTAGAAGCATCCATATACTCATGTCATTTTAGTGGCTTAGAGTTCATTAATGCCAACATGATACAAGATGATATGTCACTATCCTCTTTGCTCTTCTTATGGACATCATGCTTATCAACAAGCGCATCAACAGTTGGAGCAAGTGGAATATGAGAAATTGGATTCGTTAAGCTTGTTTATTTCCAAAATTCTGTGTGAGTTCAAATTGGTTGTCATGATGCAAATGACTTGATAAAAGATACGAGACATTAGATTATGTATATGCACATGTGATGCACATAAATAGATCTTTAATTAAAAGCGTATTTATTTCACTATTTTTGCTCAAATCAATAGCTCTCACTATTGACATGGGAAAGCCCGTTGGAAGTACTCCTAGTGGACAGACATCCAAATCCCTTAAGAATGATCTTGGGTACGCCCAACAAACTACAATTAAGTTCAATGGTAGCTACCGAATACTAATTGCATAAAATGCAATTGCTAGATCATTGGGTGATTAATTTCCTTTAATGTTAAAGCATTCAAAGCTACCTCAACCTTGCCTCTAATATTCTTTATGCTTAGGTTTGCCCAATAACCTAATGTTGAAAAAGAACTATCATTCTTATAATATTAATGGAAGGAATCAGATTTAATATTGTTTGATTAGTGGTCTTATCGTTTGGCATGCATAATATTAACACTCTGACAAAATTATAATAGACTCTATTACATGGCTTGGTAATGAATATTGTTCGATTAATTTCCTTGAGCCAAGCAAGAAATTAATTTTGGTCAAACCTATGTGTTCACGCATGTTTGAGAAGAAAGTCTTACCATCCTCTCGATTTGTCTTTGGTTGCCATCTCCATAATTTTTTAAAATAATTTATATTCCTATCTAACATATATAGTTTAATTACATAAATTCCTAATAAAGAAATCTCAAGTTATATTTGAGAAAAATTAGATGAGAAGCAAAATTATAAGAAAATTATAGAGAAACGCAGAACTCATGTAACACACTACTACCTAGGCCCGACAAGGCCAAGGATGTCGCCCGTGCAAAGGACAAGGGGTCTTATATAATTAAGTCACACAATCAAAATAATAGAATAAAAATAATACTTTAAACTCAAAACTTATTACAATCCAAGAATTCAAAAACAAATCCGGAAATAAAAATTATTCACTCTCGACTTCCCAAAGCATTACATAAAAATAGATAACAAAATCTCTTCCAAGGCAGACAACACTAGCTACTCATCCGCACAGTAGGATCGACCTGAAATCATGGTAAAAATGGTGGTGAGATAAAAATCTCAATAAGTCCGTGTGCGCTTTAAGTGTCCAGCGAAAACAATTCGTGAATACAAAGTATAAAATCTTCATAAGAGAAATACTGGCAAGCATTAAACAATAGTCCAAATCAAGAGTGGTGTTTTGGCTTCTCCAACCATACATGATCAATAAAATCAACCATTCAAAAAGGTGGTCATGAGTTACCACACGTTGGGCCCCATTACCATACAACGGTCAAAATGCCACACTTAGTGCAGGCTGACAAAAGGTAGGTGATCAGCCTACCAGGCAAGATACTCCTCATTCTCTATTCCTAAACAAAACCGGTTGTCCATTCCGGTAACATAGAGTCCACTTGACTGAAAACTGCTAGCTCGGACCGGCACGACCTACTGGACTGACATCTTATCCGGGAAGAACTCACCCCTAGAGGTGGCCACCTACTGAGAGACTTACCCTCACATTTCAAAGACTAGTCCTAGTAGTCCACCTTTATTGACTACTCAACATAATTAATCCCACTTGGGAAAAAATGAACTAACATAGTTCCACTTGAAAATGGTAATTAAGGATTTCCAAAATCTTTGTCAAAATCAGTTTTAGAAAGAGTTTTAGGATTTGAGTAAATCTGTTCATTGATTTTTCAAATAATTTGTTTCACTAAAATGGGAAAGAGGACAATCCCCAATTGCCTTTACAGAAGTGAGTGTCCATACACTCTACATTTGGCTTGCCATTGTAATCAATTTGCATCAAACGGTTTTTATGCAGGAGCTTACCTGATTCTTGCTCAATGTAACGGTCTCCAACAGCTGACCTAACCCTGCCTGGGTTAAACATGAGCTATAATCAGACTCAAGCCAAAGATTTACTTTCACAAATAAAACTAGCCTAACTTACTACCATCATGTCCCTAGTGTCCCAAGCTTTAAGGCTAGATAACAAATAAAAGGGTTTAAAAATAAATCTAGCTTATTATTAAAATAACTAGGGTTTAGAAAATAGGTACTATAAGTTGAAAGTTTAAATCTTGCTAAAAGTAAATTAGAGTTTATTTGATGAAGGGTCCTATGAGGTATTAGGTAAAATAATGATTTATTACTAATTAATTGTTAGAAAATAATTGATAACTAAAATTAATTGCAACTAAATTTTAATAGGTTTTGATTGAAAGATAATAAATAAATTTTAATAGTATTGATTAATATAAGGCTTACAAAATTAACATTTTATCTATTATGATTATTTATATAAAATGCTTTATTTGATATTATTATTTTATATAATATCAATACATTTTATTTCTTTAATAACAACTATCATTTATTTGACTAAAATATCACTATTTTATATATAAGACCGAATCCACATTTTCCTTGGGTTTTCAAAATTTATTAGAAGAAGTCATAGTATTAATCATTTTATTGATGAAATAAAATTAGCTTAGGGACTACAAGGTCATGATCATATTTCCACTTGCGAACCACAATCATATACTCCACTCCAGTTTATCAAACCATCCAAATCATGAATAAAGGTGACATAAATCTAAATTTACCAAGACATGATCTAAACTCTATTAACATAAACATAAACATGGCTTTAACAATCATACATGAACATAAACCCTATTCACCAAAGGTGACATAATCTCTAACATGCTTGATCATATATACTACTCATGATATGGAGACATGCATTAAACCCTAAAAATGCCATACAATCAACCAAGACAATCAACTCATGCATCAATCCCATCTCCATCCTATACACCCATTTATTCATGCTTTAATCTCAACTCATCACAACAACACATGCTCAAACCCTAATCATAATCCATCTCCTTCCAATATCATCCTAGAGACATGAATCTACAATTTAAAGAGAGGGTTGAAGAGGCTTACTTGATTGATGAGTACCTTGGAGAAGTTTTGAATGGATCCTACTCTTAGGAGACTAGATCTGTCCAAGAGAGATGAAGAAAACATGGCCATGATGGAAGTCACCATTCGGCCAAGAGAGGGAGAGTATTCGGCCAAGAGAGAGAGAGAGAGAAAAGAGAAAAAGAGAGTCCATTAGTTTGATTATATATATATATATATTTTGCATTAGAAGTTGAAGATGAGAGAAGGTGGTGTGATTGATCATGCTTACCTTGAAGATATTCTTGAGCCTTCGCAAAAATACTGGCTTTTTGATCCAAAAGAGAGAGTTGGATTTTGGTATTTGATGTTAAAAATTGCAGAAGTGGTTTCGAGGGGTTGAGTAGGTGTGATCTGGAGTTTTTGGAGAAGATTGGAGTGGTTTGGAGTCGTATTAGGCATATGGATGCTAGTAAGTGTTCTTGGTATTCTAGGTGTTCTTGAAGGTTGAGGAGAATGGAGAGGATTTTGGTTAAAGCTGGCCGGAATTCTGAGGGAATGAGTGGCCGAATTGTTTGAGGGAGTTTTGGCAATTGAATTTTTTGGTTTGAGAGGAAAAAGGAAGGCTGATTATTTGGAATCCAAAAAGAATATTTTAGGGAATCAATTTTGGAAACAAAATATGGTAAGAAGATCTTCAATGGAGGATAGCTTTTGGAAGCTCTAATGGCCGACTAGATGGCTAGGGTTTCTATTTGAAGGGGCTTAATGGTGGCCAAAAAGAGGTAGTACATTGGTGATGGAATGTCTGTTTGTGTTAAGGGATGTTTTATGGAAGTTTACTAAATATATTTGCTGGTATTTTGGTCTTCAATCAATGGCTTGATTGGAGTAATTGTTGGAGATATTTTAGGGGTAACCATGGATAGGTTTTTCGAGTAGAAGGTTGGAGAAGATGATAGAGCTCAGTTAATGGCTGTACAAAGGAAGTTTTTACAGAAAAATGAGGAACGTTTCGGACAAGGCGGAAGATGGAGCAAGACTAGAAAAATTCCTGTACAGATTATTTCTTGTTGCTGGAATTTTTTGCCAGTCAATTTGTAAAGGATTTGAAGGGGCATTCAGAGGTCTTTCAAGGCTAGTTTCCATCCATCTTTATGGAGGAACAACATGGCTAAGGTGTTGGATGAAAACTAGAAGAAAACGGCTTGGTTTAGGATCACTGAAGCTGTGAATTTGCCTAGAAAATTTTCTGGTTTGCACAGCATTTGTGCAGTCCTGTTTTGGCCTCATAATTTTAGACTTCAAGCTAGTCAAGAGGGCTATTTTTCTGGCAGTATTTGGGAGGGAATGATGGCTGAGAATTTCAACACTTGGACTAAACAAGAAGCTGGAAAATTTCCAGATTACTTCATGAAGAAAATGAACATAGCTAGGGTGGAGTTTTGAAGGTTCAACTATGGAGATTAATCTCTTGGGAACTTTCCACAACTCCTACCCAATTTTGGCTCACAAGATGTCTTGCTCTTAGACATTTTGAACCTTCAAAGCCACAACACTTTGTTGGAATTTTCTGGAATGAAGTTAGCTTGAATAAATTGAACAATCTAATGATTTGAGAAGTAAGAAAACTAAGGATCAAGAAGGGTATGAATTCCCTTAGAAATTTTTCTAGGGCACAAGAGTAGGATTAGGATACTCTTATCATGACTCCCTTAGGACAACACTCCTACTCTTCACTAAGGCATACAAGGCCGAAAATAGCCTCCCTAAAGAAAAATAAAACTCAATCATGCAAAAACTCAAATGATGGAATTTGAACCTAAGACCTCAAGAATTAATTACAAAGCTCTAACAACTAAACCACAACAACCCTTGCTCTTATTTTCTCTCCAAAACATTTTTCCTATTTAATCCTCAAGCTATCTCCCTATTTTCCTCAAGTAAAAATTATCATTTTTCCCTTCTTACTCGTTAAACACAATTAACCCTTCTAGGCTACAAATTACAATTCTAAAGAGCATAAAATCATATAAAAATATATTTAAATATGCAATAAAATATGATATGCATCCCAACCCCCTCGGTTTCAACTTGGGTTTCACATCCTCTCCTCATTAGAAGAATTTCGTCTCGAAATTCAAGCATACCTCTATTTCAAGTTGGGATACTTCCGCTTAACCCACTCTTCTGATTCCCACGTGGCATCCTGCGTGCCATGATGCTCCCACTGAATCTTGACCATCGGTATCTGCTTGCTCATAAGATTCTTGATACTGTAGTCCAATATTCACACGGGCTTCTCCACATAGCTCAGATCGGGTTGCAACACCAACGGCTCATTATTCAGAACATGACCGGGATCGATATTGTACTTCTTCAATTGTGACACATGAAACACATTATGAATTCCCGTCAACCCATCTGGCAAGTCCAATCGGTATGCTACTGGTCCAATCCTTTCTTTTATCGGGAACGGCCCCAAATACCTTGGATTCAGCTTTCCACCTTTCAGATACTTCAAGAATCCCCTATTCAACGTCAATCTCAGAAATACATTGTCCCCGACTTGAAACTCTAATTCTCTCCGCTGGTTGTCCGCATAGCTCTTCTGTTAGCTCTGAGCTGCCTTCAACCTTTCCCTGATCAATTTGACTTTATCCAACATCTCCTGGACACATACTTCTCCAGTTCTGCTTACGTGACCATCTTCTGACCAACTCCAATATAATAGTACCTGACACTTGCGTCCATAGAAGGCCTCATACGGTGACATACCAATTGAAGCTTGTAGCTGTTGTTATACGACAGTTCCGCATACGGTACGTATTCTATCTACTTATCCCCGAATTCCAGAACACAGGCTCTTAGCATATCTTCCAATATCTATATAACCCTTTCTGATTGCCCATCGGTTTGCGTATGTGCCGTTGTACTGAACTTCAGACTCGACCCTATTGCTTCCTGAAACTTTTTCCAAAATTAGAATGTAAACCTTGGGTCTCGGTCAGACATGATACTTAAAGGTACTCCATGAAGACGGACTATTTCTCTCATATAAGTCTAAGCCAGCTTCTCCATAGAGTCTCTTATATTTACCGGTATGAAATGAGCCGACTTGGTCAGCCGATCCACTACTACCCATATGACGTCCTTCTGGGTCTTTAACATGGGAAGTCCAATGACAAAATCCATGGTCACCTCCTCCTACTTGCATTCCGGTACTGGCAATGGTTGCAATAGTCCCACTGACTTCTTATGCTCCGCTTTGACTTTCTGGCAAGTAAGACAGGTCGAGATATACTTGACCACATCCCACTTTAGTCCGGGCCACCAATAGGCTCTCTTTAGATTCTGGTACATCTTGACTTCCCCCGGATGAATGGCGTACTTGCTTTTGTGCGCCTCTTTCAAAATTCTATCCTTCAATTGCTGCTCTTTGGGTACAAACAACCGATCCCTAAAATGCACAACTCCTATCTCGTCTTGACAGAATTCACTTCCTGGCCGCTTGAGCTCCTTGTTCTTGAAAAGCTGAAACTCGGCGTTGCTTTGCTGAGCTTCCACGATTTCCCGTCTTAGATTCGGTACCGACTTTAGATTGCTAATAACAATCCTCTTCTCTTACACTTCCAACCTTCTATCTAACATATCCTGAACCACTTGAATTTCTTGCACTCTTAGTCGGCCTTCCTAACTTTTCTGCTCAGAGCGTCAGCTACCACGTTGGCCTTCCCGGGATGGTAATTTATCGGACAACGACATTCTTCCAAGAATTCCATCCAACTTCGCTGCCTTAAATTCAGATCCTTTTTAGTGAAGATATACTTTAGACTCTTGTGGTCGGGGAATACCTCATATTCAGCTCCGTATACGTAGTGTCGCCATTTCTTTAGGACGAACACGATAGCTACCAGCACCAGATCATGAGTAGGGTAGTTGACTTCATGAGGTCTCAGCTTTCGAGAAGCATAAGCGATCACCTTCCGGTCTTGCATCAACACTACTCCCAATCCTTCTTTCGAGGCATCGGTATACAGTGCATAAGGTTTATTTCCTCTAGCAGACTCAATATCGGTGCTGTCATCAGTCTTTGCTTCAACTCTTGAAAATGTTTCTTGCATTTCTCATTCAAAATGAATGGGACATCTTTCCTCAGCAGTCGGATTATAGGTGATGCAAGTGTTGAAAACCCTTTGATAAATCTCCTGTAGTAACCAACCAATCCCAAGAAACTTTAAATCTTGGTGATATTCTCCGGTTGCTTCCAATCTGTCACTACTTCAATCTTTGCCGGGTCCACCTTGATTCCCTCATTGGTCACCACATGGCCAAGGAATGCTACACTGTCTAGCCAGAATTCACACTTGCTAAACTTGGCGAATAGCTTGTGTTCCTGCATCTTCTCCAATACGAGCTTCAGATGCTCCGCATGCTCCTTCGGACTCTTGGAATAAATCAAAATGTCATCGATGAAGACCACCACGAATTTGTCCAGGTAGGGTCGGAAGAGTCGGCGCATCAAGTCCATGAATACTCCTAGATCATTGGTCACCCCGAACGGCATTACTACGAACTCGTAATGCCTATATCTGGTGTTGAAGGCCGTCTTGGGGATATTCTCCTCTTTTATCGGCACTTGGTAGTACCCTTGCCTCAGGTCAAATTTGGAGTAGCAACTAGATCCTTGCAACTAGTCGAACAGCTCGTCTATCAACGGCAGGGGATACTTGTTCTTGATCATCAAGTTGTTAAAACCCCGATAGTCGATACATAGCCTCAAAGTCCAATCCTTCTTCTTCACAAACAGTACAAGTGCTCCCCACAGCAACGTGCTAGGTCTGATGTAGCCTTGCCCCACTAACTCTTCTAAATGATCCTTCAGTTTTTTCAGCTCTGTCGGGGCCATCCGATACGGGGTCCGAGATACTGGTTCTGCTCCAGGAACTAAGTCAATAATGAATTCCACTTCTCGGCTGGGAGGTAGAGAAGTAAGTTCTGCTGGGAACACGTCGGGAAAGTCCTTTATTACCTCGGTGTCCTCCAGAGTGCACTGGTCATTTTGCTTGTTTATCACGTAAGCCAGGTACCCTTGACACCCTTGCTTCAGCAATTTCCGAGCCTTAGCCCCTGCTATCAAATACTTTAATTCCTTTACCTTCTTGACATCAAATTCCAACACATTATAACCCGGTCTAACGAACTGGACTGATTTATTCTTATAGTCTACCCTAGCCCCATGCTTGGCTAACCAATCTATTCCCAATAGCAAATCATAATCTTCAATATTTAATACTATCAAATCCCCCTCTAAACTTTCTCTCCCCACATTAATTTTACAATTTTTCACATACCAATCCGCTTGCACCATTTTTCCCAAAAGTGTATTTACCATTAAAGTAAAAGATAGCTCCACTCAATCCTAACCCAAATGACATGCACATACCTTGTTTAAATAGGAATGAGTAGAGCCAGGATCTATCAATGCATTAACAGAGCATCATTAGATAGTAAACCTACCTTCCACTACTACTGCATTGGTCCCAATCTCTTTTCTGTTGAGAGCGAATACCTTGGCCTTCACTTGCGGCTTCGGTGCTCTACTCCCGGATGCTCCCATGATGTTGGCTCTATTGGGCACCAGATTCTGCATCGGATTTCCTTGCCCAACTCGGTGCAACTTAGGGCAGGCGTTTCGCAGGTGGTTCGGGTCGCCACAGTGATAACATTTCCTTTCACCACCCTTAGACCAACAGTTCTTCTTGGTGTGGCCCTTTTTTCCACACTACCGGTATGATGAATGGTTCAGAGCAGCACCTACCGGTGCTGTCCAGGCTTATTTTCCTTGGTTCTGCCACTACTGGTTGGTGGGCGCTTGTTGGATTACTGCCCTTGGAAGTGACCTTGCGGCTGTCTTGGTGGCTGGAAAGGACTCACCGCCATCCTACTGCGGTCCTCATTTTCAGTTTGGGTAGCTGCGTCTACTACCCCCGAATAGGTCGTTGGTGGAGAAGGTGCCAATGCCCTCCTCAATTTCGGCCTTAGCCCCTTGACGAACTGCCTCATCCTGTTCTACTCGGTATCCACTAATCTTTGGCAGTACTTCGACAGCTGGGTGAACCGTGCTGCGTATTGGGCCACTGACATACCTCCCTGCTTCAGATTCTGAAATTTATCCTCCCGCTTTTCCACTATCCACTATAGGATGTACTCAGCCCTGAAGGCTTCAACGAAGTTGGACCACGTCCATTCCTGCTCGACCATTTCCCAGTCATCTTGAACTAGCTGCCACTATGCCTGAGTTGGTCCTCTTAATCGAAAAGCCGCAAACTTAACCATCCACTCCTCGGTGTACTAGAGCATTGCGAATATATCCTCCATCTGCTCGATCCATTGTTTTGCCTTCTGGTCTTGCTCAGCTTCGCCCAAGAAGACAGGCGGTTGGAACTTCAGAAATCGCTCTAACGCCTCGTCTTCCCCCTTAGGGTTCCTTCGCTCGGTCAAGGTCTGCAGAATCTTTGCCATCTTACTGAATGCCTGGCCCATTAACACATCAACCAAAACATCAGACCCCATTCCCATCCCTGGTTCACTCCCATTACCCCAGGTGGGTAATGACATCTGAGTTGTTTCCTCTTCCGGTGCCACAAGATCTGCCTCCGAAATCATTCGGCCTGATGAAGCTGCACGGCGCTTGGGTGCCATTCTAAACCATACCCCCAAATGTTAAGTATATGCATTCAAGGATTAAATCATTTTAGTTGCACATGCATTTGCAAGCAGATATAAACAAAAAGAAGTCATATGCAAATTTAGTCTAAAGAAGGGCTCATAAATTCTCTTTTTAAATATTGATTTGCATAAATTCAAAATTTTAACAGAAAATAGAATTAAAAATCCTTAACATAAAAGTTCACGGAAAGCAATAAATAAACATCCGATTCAAAATAACTCTTAGTCCTCTAATCTTCATCAAAATCCTCAAAATAAGCCTCATACAACCAACACCCAGAGTTCTTAGAAAAATCTACCCCAACCCCACTGGAAAACCTCTCTATTGGCTCCTTCCCGGGACGCCTAGAATTCTCCCCGCGCTCAACTCGGCTGGGAGGAGGAACGAAAGAAGGCCTAGGTGGAGACTCATAATCTATCTCCCCCGAGTCATCACTATCCGTTGACAAATCCACTACGGGATTAGGAGGGTAGAGTACATGCTCCACTGCTATCACCTCATCTTCACTGTCAGAACTTATGTCTATCATCGAGATTGGGGGTGGCTCATAGATCGAAACCTCATCATCAATACTATCCTCCAAAGGAATAAATGGCTAAGGGGTAGGCTGGGAAACTGGAAGGTCTTTCGGGTATATAGGAATAGGCGGACGCCATTGCTGCCCTTTCCTCGCAGTTCTAAGCATTCTAACCATCCTACAACATAGACAAGATAGGTTAGATAAAGATTTAATCTTAAATAAATAGAACATATACTATTAATATTTGCCTAAACCTAAGCTCTGATACCACTTGTAACACCCCACTACCTAGGCCCGACTGGGCCGGGGATGTCGCCCCGTCCAAATGACAAGGGGTCTTTATAACTAGGTCACACAATCAAAATAATAGAATAAAAACAATGATTTAAACTCAAAACTTATTACAATCCAAGAATTCAATAACAAATCCAGAAATAAAAATTATTCACTCTCGACTTTCCAAAGCATTACATAAAAATAGATAACAAAATCTCTTCCAAGGCAGACAACACTAGCAACTCATCCCCATAATAGGATCGACCTGAAATCATAGTAAAAAGGGTGATGTGATAAAAATCTCAGTAAGTCCATGTGTACTTTGAGTGTCCAGCGAAAAAAGTTCGTGAATGCAAAGTATAAAATCTTCATAAGAGAAATACTGGCAAGCATTAAACAATAGTCAAAATCAAGAGTAGTGTTTTAGCTTTTCCAACCATACATGATCAATAAAATCAACCACTCAAAAAGGTGGTCATGGGTTACCACACGTTGGGCCCTATAACCACACAATGGTCAGAATGCCACACTTTATTCAGACTGACAAAAGGTAGGTGATCGGCCTATCGGGTAAGATACTTCTCCTTCTCTACACCCAAACAAAACCGGTTGTCCATTCCGGCAACATACAGTCCACTTGACTGAAAAATGCAAGATCGGACCAGCACGACCTACTGGACTGACATCTTATCTGGGAAGGACTCGCCCCTCAGAGGTGGCTACCTGTTGAGAGACATACCATCACCCTTCAAATATTAGCCCTTGCAGTCCACCCTTACTGAGTACTTAACGTAATTAATCCCACTTGGGGAAAAATGAACAAAATATAGTTTCACTTGAAAATGGCAATTAAGGATTTCCAAAGTCTTGGTCAAAATCAGTTTTAGAAAGAGTTTTAGGATTTGAGTAAATCTGTTCATTGATTTTTCAAATAATTTGTTTAACTAAAACAGGAAAGAAGACATTCCTCAAATGCCTTTATAGAAGTAAGTGTCCATACACTCTACATTTGGCTTGCCATAATAATCATTTTGCATGAAACAGTTTTTATGCAGGAGCTTACCTGATCCTTGCTCAATGTAATGGTCTCCAACAGCTGACCTAACCCCGCCTGAGTTAAACATGAGTCATAATCAGACTCAAGCCAAAGATTCACTTCCACAAATAAAACTAGCTTAACTTACTACCATCATGTCCCTAGTGTCCCAAGCTTTAAGGCTAGATAACAAATAAAGGGGTTTATAAAATAAATCTAGCTTGATATTAAAATAATTAGGGTTTGGAAAATAGGTACTATAAGTTGAAAGTTTAAATCTTGCTAAAAGTAAATTAGAGCTTATTTGATAAAGGGTCCTAGGCAGTATTAGGTAAAATAATGATTTATTAGTAATTAATTGTTAGAAAATAATTGATAACTAAAATTATTTGCAAGTAAATTTTAATAGGAATTGATTGAAAGATAATATATAAATTTTAATAGTATTTATGAATATAAGACTTACAAAATTAACATTTTATCAATTATGATTATTTATATAAAAGGCTTTATTTGCTATTATTATTTTATATAATAGCAATATATTTTATTTCTTTAATAACAACTATCATTTATTTGACTAAAATATCACTATTTTATATATAAGACCAAATCCACATTTTCCTAGGGTTTTCAAAATTTATTAGAAGAAGTCATAGTATTAATCATTTTATTGATGAAATAAAATTAGCTTAGGGACAACAAGGTCATGATCATATTTCCACTTGCGAAAAACAATCATATACTCCACTCCAATACATCAAACTATCCAAATCATGAATAAAGGCACAAATATAAATTTACCAAGACATGATCCAAACTCTACTAATATAAACATAATCATGGCTTTAACAATCGTACATGAACATAAACCCTATTCACCAAAGGTGACATAATCTCTAACATGCTTGATCACATTTACTACTCACAACATGGAGACATGCATTAAACCCTAAAAATGCCATACAATCAACCAAGACAATCAACTCATGCATCAATCCCATCTCCATCCTATACACACATTTATTCATGCTTCAATCTCAACTCATCACAACAACACATGCTCAAACCCTAATCATAATCCATCTCCTTCCAATATCATCATAGAGACATGAATCTACAATTTAAACAGAGGGTTGAAAAGGCTTACTTTATTGATGAGTACCTTAGAGAAGTTTCGAATGGATCCTACTCTTAGGAGACTAGATCTGTCCAAGAGAGATGAAGAAAACATGGCCATGATGGAAGTCACCATTCGGCTAAGAGAGGGAGAGCATTCAGCCAAGAGAGAGAGAGAGAAAAGAGAAAAATGGAGTCCGTTAGTATGATTATATATATATATATATATATATATTCATTAGAGGTTGAAGATGAGAGAAGGTGGTGTGATTGATCATGCTTACCTTGAAGATGTTCTTGAGCCATCACAAAAATACTGGCTTTTTGATCCAAAAGAGAGAGTTGGATTTTAGTATTTGTTGTTGAAAATTGCAGAAGTGGTTTCAATGGGTGGAGTAGGTGTGATCTGGAGTTTTTGGAGAAGATTGGAGTGGCTTGGAGTGGTATTAGGCGTATGGATGCTAGTAGGTGTTCTTGGTGTTCTAGGTCTTCTTGAAGGTTGAAAAGAATGGAGAGGATTTTGGTTAAAGCTGGCCGAAATTCTGTGGGAAGGATTGGCTGAATTGTTTGAGGGAGTTTTGGCAATTGAATTTTCTGGTTTGAGAGGAAAAAGGAAGGCTAATTATTTGGAATCCAAAAAGAATATTTTAGGGAATCAATTTTGGAAACAAAATATGGTAAGAAGATCTTCAATGGAGGAGAGCTTTTGGAAGCTCTAATGGCTGACTGGATGGCTAGGGATTCTGCTGGAATGAAAGCTATTTGAAAGGGCTTAATAGTGGCCAAAAAGAGGGAGTACAATGGTGAAGGAATGTCTGGTTGTTTAAGGGATGTTTTATGGAAGTTTACTAAATATATTTGTTGGAATTTTGGTCTTCAATCAATGGCTTGGTTGGAGTAATTGTTGGAGATATTGTAGGGGCAGCAATGGATAGGTTTTTCGAGCAACAGGTTGGAGAAGATGATGGAGCTCATTTCATGGCTATACAAGGGATGTTTGTACATAAAAATGAGGAAGGTTTCGGATAAGGCTGAAGATGGAGCAAGACTTGAAAAATTCCTGTACAAATTTTTGCTAGTTGCTGGAATTTTCTAGGCAACTTTTGCTGCCATTTTCCAGCCAGTTTGCAGAGGATTTGAAGGGGCATTTAGAGGTCTTTCAAGGCTGGTTTCCACCCTTCTTTTTGGAGGAACAACGTGGTTGAGGTGCTAGATGAAAATTGGAAGAAAACAGCTTGGTTTAGGATCACCAAAGCTGCGAATTTGCCCAACAAATTTTTAGGTTTGCACAGCATTTGTGCAGTCCGATTTTGGCCTCATAATTTTAGACTTCGAGCCAGTCAAGAGGGCTATTTTTCTAGCAGTATTTTGGAGGGAATGATGGTTGAGAATTTTGACTCTTGGACTGAACAAGAAGCTGGAAAAATTCCAGATTACTTCATGAAGAAAATGAACATAGCTAGGGTGGAGTTTTGAAGGTTCAACCATGGAGATTAATCTCTTGGGAACCTTTCACAAGATGTCTTACTCTTAGACATTTTAATCCTTCAAAGCCACAGCACTTTGCTTGATTTTTTTGGAATGAAGTTGGCTTGAATAAATTGAACATTCTAATGAATTGAGAAGTAAGAAAATTAAGGATCAAGAAGGATATGAATTCCCTTAGAAATTTTTCTAAGGCACAAGAGTAGGATTAGGATGCTCTTATCATGACTCCCTTAGGAAAACATTCCTACTCTTCACTATGGCATACAAGGTCGAAAATAGCCTCCCTAAATAAAAATAAAATTCAATCATGCAAAAGCTCAAATGATGGAATTTAAACCCAAGACCTCAAGAATTAATTCAAAGCTCTAACCACTAAACCACAACAATTCTTGCTCTTATTTTCTCTCCAAAATATTTTTTCTATTTAATCCTCAAACTATCTCCCTATCTTCTCCTCAAGCAAAATTTACCATTTTGCCCTTCTTACTCAATAAATACAATTAACCCTCCTAGGCTACAAATCACAAATCCAAAGTGCATAAAAATATATAAAAATATATTTAAACTTGTAATAAAATATGATATACATCCCAACCCCCTCACTCTAAGGTTGGTTTCAACTGGGGTTTCACAACTCATATGCCATATAATCCTTGAATTCATCGCAAATGTACTCTCCACCACATTCCAATCATAAGGCTTTAATCAGTTGACCTGTCCGACACTCCACTTCAACCTTAAACTCTTTAAATTTGTCAAAAGAGTCAGACTTGCATCTTATCAGATAAACATAACTAAACTTTGTACAATCATTCGTGAAAGTGATGAAGTACTCGACACCCCTTCTAGCAGGTGTAGACAAAGGACCAAACAAATCAGTGTGAACAAGGCTTAATATCTCCTTGGCTCTATCAGCCTTTTGGGTGAACAACCTTTTGGTCATTTTTCCCATAAGTCAGGATTCACATTGAGGCCAACTTTCTAATCTTAATGAGCCCAAGGGCCTATCATGGATTAACCTCTAAATCCTGATTAAGTTAATATGACCCAACCTTCGATGCCAAAGATATGAGTCATTGACATTAGTCATTTTCTTCCTACTTAAATGTTCAGATTGAGCATTATTTATTTAATTGTTTGTAGGATTTAAGATGAATAAATTTCCATACATGTGCCCAGAACCAAGAACTTCTCCATTTCTACTAATATTAATACCAAAATGGAAAGAAATAGAATATCCCTGATTTATAAGTTTTGCAACTGAAATCAAATTCTGTTTAAACCCAGGTACTTATAAAATATCCTTCAAAATAACTACTCTATTACAATAAAAAATAAGAACCAGCTTCTCCCACAGCAAGAGCCTATACTTGCGCTCCATTTCCTACTCATAGTCCATTTTCGCCCTTCTGGAGTCTTCTTATCTTCCTTTATCCCTGCACAGAGTTACATATATGATCAGTGGCTCCAGAATCAACAATCCAAGTAGAATTTGATCCAACCATTGAAACTGACTCTAGATAGATAATAATACGTGTAGGGTTTCTCTTGGCCTGAAACTCTGGACAGTCCTTTTTCTAGCGTCCCTTCTGCCGACACTAGAAGCACTTGCCCTTTAGCTTGTTGGGTTGGTTCTTGGGCCGGGCTCTTGCATTTCTTTTTTTTATTCTTGAACGACTTGGGCTAGGGCCCAGTTATGGAAGAAGAAGCCCTAGCAATCATAATCTTGAACTATGGCTTCATGACCTTCTTTGCCACCTAGAGCTCTTTTATTAACTCAGTTAAACTCATGTTTAACTTATTCATATTGTAGTTCAACTTGAACTGAGTAAAAGAGCCCAGCAGAGATTCAAGAACCATGTCCATTTAGCTCTCGGGGTCAGTAATAGCCCCTAAGACTTCTGCTTCCTCGAAAGTGGCAATCATTTTGAGCATATACTCCTTGACTAATGCTCCCTTAGCCATAGTGTTTATGATCGTCCTAAGAGCTTCTTGCATTTTGGACTGGCTCATATTAGCGAACATCATGGCTTGTGATTGGCTAATGTTGTACACAGTGGCCATGTGCTTGTGTTTGGACTGGAGCACATTAGACATGGAGGCCAACATTTAGCAATGAGCTATCTTATCGACCTTCTTTCTAGTCTATGTAATTTAGACCCATTAACTTATTCTCTCGAAGAATAACAACCAAATGACTAAAAGAACCTCCACCAACCATTTCTAAAAAATAAAAAATAAAAGAAATATCAGTTTGTGAAAAAATAAAAATAATTTGTGCACTTTATCCTCAAATTAAATCCAATAATAGTGTGTGTGTGTATATATTCATTAGAAGTTGAAGTAGAGTGAAGATGAAGATGATTGATCATACTTTCAATGAAGGTGTTCTTGATCCTTCAAGAAAATTCTGGTTTTTGATCCAAAAGAGAGACTTTGATTTCAGTATTTGATGTTAAAAATTGCAAAAGTGGATTCAAGGGGTTGAGTAGGTGTAATCTGGAGTTTTTGGAGAAGATTGGAGTGGTTTGGAGTGGTCTTAGGCGTGAGGAGGGTAGTAGGTGTTCTTGAAGGTTGAAAAGAATAGAGAGAATTTAGTTGAATCTGGCCAAAATTCTGTGGGAAGGAGTGGCCGAATAGTTTGTAGGGTTTTTGGCAATTGGATTTTCAAATTTGAGAGGAAAAGGAAAGTTGGTTGTTTGAAATCCAAAAAGAATATTTTAGGGAATCAATTTTGGAAACAAAATAGGGTAAGAATATCTTGGTCAATGGAAGGCTTTTAGAAACTCCAATGGCCGGCTGGTTGGTTAGGGTTTTTGCTGGGATGAATGATGTTTGAAGGAGCTTAATGGTGGCCCAAAATATGGTGTACAACGGTGAAGGAATTTCTGGTTGTTTGAGAGATCATTTATGATAGTTTCCTGAATATGTTTGCTGGAATTTTGGTCTTCAATCAATGGCTTGATTTGAGTGATTAATGGAGATATTTTAGGAGCAGCCATGGACTGGTTTTCGAACAGAATGCTGGGAAAGATGATGAAGCTCAGTCCATGGCTGTTCAAGGGAAGTTTGTACAGAAAAATGGCGAAGGTTTTGGACAAGGCTGAAGAAGAAACAAGCTGGAATTTCTGTTCAAGATTTTCGCAAGCTGGCTGGAATTTCTGGGCAGATTTTTCTGCCATATTTCAGTCAGCTTGCAGAAGGTTTGAAGGGCCATTGGTGGGTCATTTAAGGCTGGTTTCCAGCCTTCTTTATGGAGGAAAAATAAGGCTGCATTACTGATTGAAAAGCTGGAAGAAACAACTTGGTTTTTGCGCTCTCTAAGCTGCGAAACTGCCCAGGAAATTTTCCTGGTTTGCATAGCCTTTGGCAGTCCGATTTTGAGCTGAAATTTTCAGTATTCAAGCTAAGTGAAATGGCCATTTTTCTGGCGGCATTTGACAGGGAATATCGGTTGAAAATTTCAACAATTGGATTGGTCAAGAAGCTGGAAAAATTTCCAGTTTACTACATGAAGAAGATGAACACAACTAGGTTAGAGTTTTAAAGGTTCAACCATGGAGATTAATTCTCTTGGGAACCTTCCATAACTCTTCCCCAAATTTGGTCAAGAAGATATCTATTCATAGCCATTTTCGAAACCTAAATATCACAAAAATTGTTTGGAATAAAATTAGATTGGATAAATTAATCAACCTAATTGATTAAGAATTAAGAAAAGCTAGAGATCAAGAAGGGTATGAATCCCTTAGAAATTTTTGTAGGGAACAAGAATAGGATTAGGGCATTCCTATCATGTCTCCCCTAGGACAAACTCTCCTACTTCTCCCTAAAGCATGCAAAGGCCAAAATAGAGCCTTCCCAAACAAAAATAAAATTTAATCATGCTAAAACTCCAATAATGGAATTTGAACCTAAGACCTCAAGAATTAATTCCTAAGCTCTAACTAGTAAACCACAACAACTCTTGTTCTTATTTCTTTTCCCAAATATTTTTCCTATTTGATCCTCAAGCTATCTCCCTATTTTCACCTCAAGAAAAAATTACCATTTTGCCATTCTTACTCAATAAACACAATTAAGCCTTCTAGACTATAAATCACATATCTAAAGCACATAAAATCATACAAAAATACATTTATGCATGCAATAAAATATGATATGCATCACAACCCCCTTACTCTAAGGTTGGTTTCAATTGGGGTTTCACAGGTTCACTCTTGGGGTGACGCGAGGGGACCAACGATCTCTAATAAGGATCATGATGGAAGCTGTGGAGCTGTTAGAATCCCTCTCCTACTTAGTCTTTTAAAACAAGGGTTTTTAAAGAAAATATCCTTTTGAAAATATCGCATTAAGTATCCCTTAACTCTTTGTCAAATATCTAAATTCATAAATCTCTATGTCAAGGTAAAATCCTTTAAGAGTTTTTCTATGACTTTATTTTACACAGTTAAGAACTTAATGATTTCCAAAAATTTCCTTTTAAAATTTCTAGAGACTTTGGACTCAAGTTTAATTTGACAAAAATAATTTTCTAGTGCAAAAATAAAACAAAATGTCTTTCTAGTTTAACTTACAAAAGTATCTAAATCCAAAATATTTTCTATGTCAAGGATTAAATCCTTTGAGAAAATATCCAAGGATTAATTTTTGTACAAGTTGAAATAACCATTTTTAATTTGAAAAATATTTTTTTTGTCATGGAAAAAGATTTTAGCCTTTGAGAAAACATGCACATAGGGTACAAAAAGAATTAAGCATACTAAAAAACTATAAATGTTATCATGGTTTTCTATTCTTTTAACTTAAGTGTCCAAATAATAGAATTAAACACATTAATTAATCAATTAATAGTCTTGTTTCATCCTAAATTTCCTTTACTATAATTTTTCATGCAATAATAGTCCACGAATATTAACTATTGCAAAAATAATAACTTCGTCTTGTATGGGACCCAAAATAAAAAAGAAATTGCATGGAAAAATTACAAGAAAATTAAATAAAATCCTCCTGGTCTTCATTCACCGTAGCACTAGATCACTGTCTGCTTGGACCTGCTACCTGCTGGTGTAATACCCCGCCCAAAACCACCTTTGACTATGGGGAAAAGTCATGCATTGCATAGCATTTTGCATTTTATGTGGTAGCTTAGAATTATTTTATTTGCATGGAAGCATGTGAATTTTTCCGCTGCTCTTGCATTTGAATTAATTGATGTGAAATAGTTGTGTTGTTAAAGATTTGGATAAGGGAGGTTTGGTCGAAGATTTGGAAGGATGAGTATTGGGGGGTGGTGAGAACTGATTGTAGAAAAAAATTAGTATTGGAGTTGTTTTGGAATAGCGGGGAGGTTGGTGATTTCCTTTGGTGACCCGAGTTCGAATCCTACCTTTTGTGAAGTTAGTTTCTCTTCTTGAAAATTCCTTTCCTTAGAGTTTCCATGTCATGGCCGAAAAGATCTAGCAAACCTACAGAAATTTTAGTGTCATTATTCCAAGGAAATAAGTCTCTATATTTATTCCCTAAATTTAAGGACCTTGATGTGAATAAAGTTCACTTTTAATTTTCAGCTTTTATTCCTTAGGATTTTCGAAAAACCCATAGCTAATAATTAAAATTTCAGCTTGAATTTAGCTAGATAGATTTTGCCATGGATAGTTGGAATTAATGAAGCATTTTTCTAGTAGGAAACCTTGTTGATTTTAACCCTAGAACCTAAGCTAAAAATCTGGAAAAAACTTTCCAGCAAGCGCCACCACTTCTTAGAGGAATTTTAGCTCAACTTAAACTCTTCCAAAGCTAGGAAATCTTATCCTAAATCCTTTAGCAAATCAGATTTTTATTGCAATCCTAATTCGACTAGGATTTTCTTCCTAAACCTAGCAGAATTTCGGCAGCTTTGTGTTAACACAAGCTGTACGAAATTCCAGCACCTTTAAGTACAATCCAACCCTTCAAACCCTAGCTCAAATCCCCTAAAACATCTTCCATCCATTCAGATTATCTTTGCTTTGCAAAACAGATTTTACTCACACAAATTCCAGAATTTCGGCCAGTTAGGAAACCAGAATTTTCGACAGCTTTGTGCAGAAAATTTCGGCCAGCCTTGTACTCCTATTCCAACCGAAATTCAGCACACAAACACACTGAAAAACCCCAGCTGATCAAGCTATTTTTCAGCTCCTAAAACCCTCATTTTTTCTTTGGAAATTTCGGCAGAACCACAACTAAAACAATCCAGAAATTCTTCCTCTCCTGTTCAGCAATTTTGCACAGCAAAACTACTGCACGCGCACAGAAATTTCAGCCCTAAAAACCTTCGCAAACTCTTCTTTGTTTGGCCCAAAATTCTGAACACAATCAGCCCTTCTCTTGAGCAATAGTTTGGCCAACACAAGGGAGCAAAATTGCAAAATATTTTCTCCCTTAAACCCTCTCAAAGTCGATAGCAAGAAGGCACTCGTGAGCTGCAATTTTCGGCCTTGCTGTCCAAGAAACCTAAAGCCATTAGGAGTCTTTCTAAACATTACCATCTAACCCTAAACCAATCTTCTCTAACTCTAAATCATAGCAGCCGTCTATCCTCTCCATTCTACACAAAAATTCCAGCAAGAACTCCACAGCAAATTTTCGAAAACCTCAAGAACAACACCTAGCAAAAACCGATCACCCTCCAAGGTAAGCAAAAACCATCTCAACTTCTTGATTCCTTTCTTCCATCAATTCTCTTCCTTTTCTTCTTTGGAATCACGCCATCTCAAGGCTGATTTCATCTCTTTATGCATTCTCGGTCATAAGGAAGGAAAAAGGAGACAACTTTTCTCTTCTAATCCAACGAACTCGGGACAATCACCATAGGAGTATCGGGATCTTGCTACCCGGTTGTTGTAAGGTACGGAAATACTTACCCTTAATGCTAGAATTAAGTTTTAAGGTAATAGATGATGTCTATTACCTTGTTGAATATATGGTCATAGTATATGATCTTAGGGGATTATGAATTGTTATGAAAATAAATGAGTTTGGCACATGTTCGAATTAGTTGAAGCCCTAATCACGATATTATATGGTTTAGATCAGGAGGATAATTGAGGAAAGCAAGCTGTGAATTTATCTTGTTTATCTGAGGCATATCAAGTAAGTCCTTGTATAAACTCTTTTGTTAAATGTTGTGATGGCAAGTCTATGTTGTGAAGCTTTGTAAAGCTATTGTTGAACTATGTTTGCTTGGGTTGTAAACGTGGATATTTATTCTTTAAACGATTTTGTCAAACTAACGATTTTATCAAGAAAACTATTCTTTTCCTTAAACTTTTAGAAATCTCTTTTAAAGAAAACCACGTTTTACAAAGCCAAGGTTTGGAAATATTGTGAATCAGGAATTGACGGATATGTTCGTTGAGTACTCAATAAGGGTAGGCTAACAATACTAGTCTTGGAGGGCTAGAGTAAGTCTTCTGGCAGGAGGCCACCTCCAGAAGATAAACTCTACTTGAAAAGGCGATAGTATTGGTTGGTCAGGCCGGTCCGAACTAGCTTGTGTGTAACACCCCGGAAAACCTAGGCCCACCAGGGCCGGGGATGTCGCCACGTCCAAAGGATAAGGGGTCTTTATAACTAGGTCACAAATAAAATTGCTGAAATAAATAATACTCAAACTAAAAAAAGAATTTATTACAACCCAAAATACTTCCAAAGTACATCCATGAAATTCCAAAACAAAAACCATAATTAAAATCATCCACTCTCGTCTCCCCAGAGTAATACATGAAATCAAAAGACACATTCTCTTCCAAGGTAGCTACTCACCCACAACAGGATCAACCTGAAATCATGATAAAAGGTGGTGAGACAGAAATCTCAGTAAGTCCGTGTGTGCTTTGGCTGTTTAGTGGAAACAGTTCGTGGATGCAAAGTGTGAAATCTTTATAAGAGAAACATTGGCAAGCAATAAACATTAGTCAAAAGTAAGAGTGGCGTTTTGGCTCTTCTAGCCATACATAAGTAATGAAATCAACCACTCGAAAGAAAGAGATATGGGTTACCACACGTTGGGCCCCATAACCGGTCAGAATGCCTAACACTTTGTGCAGACTGACAAAAGTAGGTGATCGGCCTATTGGGCAAGATACTCCTCCTTCTCTATACCCAAACAACCGCTGGGTTTCCATTCCGGCAAAAACACAGTCACTTGACTGAAACAAAATAAACTGCTAGCTCGGACCGGCACGACTCACTGGAACTGGCATCTTATCCAGGAAGGACTCACCCCTCAGAGGTGGCCACCTACTGAGTGACTTACCCTAACCCTTCAAAGACTAGTCCTAGTAGTCCACCCTTATTGAGTACTCAACGACATTCCCCACTTGGGATAAAATGAACAAAGCATTGTTCTTCATGAAAATAACAATTTGAGGGTTTCCAAAGCTTTGGGAGAAATTAGTTTTAGAAAGAGTTTCAAGTTTGGAAAAATTTGCTCAAAGACTTTTAAATAATTTAAGCGTTGGAATTAATGATGAATTCAACCCTCAATTGCTTTCAAATAACCGAGTGTCCTTGCACTCCACATTTGGCTTGCCATAAGGAAATCATTTCACATCAATCAGGTTTTATGCAGGAGCTTACTTGATTCTTGCTCACAAAAACAAGGTCTTGAACAGCTGACCTAACCCCACATGGGCAAATACAAATCTTAATCAGATTCAAGTCATAATCCACTTCCTCAATTTTAAATCAACTCAATTCACTACTACCATGATCCTAGTGTCCCAAGCTTTAAGGCAACACAATAATTGAATAGGTTTATAAGCCAAGTTTAATTTGTTATTTAAAATAATTAATGGATTAGGAAATAAATTCTAATAAGTTGAAAGTTTAAATCTTGTTAAGAAAAATTTAGAGTTTATTTGATCAGGAGTCATAGGTGGTACTAGGTAAAATAGTGATTTAATGATAGCTTAGTTGTTAGAAAATAATTGATAGCTAAAACTAGTTAAGATTAAATTTAATAAGTCTTTCTTGGAAAATAATAAGTAAATCCTTAAGGGTTTTGATTTAGTAAATATTTTATTAAGTATAAATCTTTTCCATAAAGGCTTTAATTAATTTCTTTATTTTAAATAATATTTATTTATTTTATTTTCTAGAAAAGTTATTATTTATTTGACTAAAATATCCTTTACATATATTATAATTCCAAATCTACCCTTCCTAGGGTTTTCGAAATTCTCTAGCAAAAATTATTAGTAAATATTTTATTCATGAAATAAAATTTGCTTAGGGACAACTAGATCATGATCAAGATTCCATGGTCAACCATAATCAATAACATACTCAATCATTCAATTCATCAAATCATCCAAATCTTGCACATAGGTATAGATCTAAATTTATTAAGACATGCTTTAACCTCTACTAGCGTAAACATTATCATGGCTTCAAAATCTAATCATGCATACAAATCCTATTCACCAATGGTGACACAATCTCTAGCATGCTTCATCACAAATACTACCTATGACATGCATCAAACCTCAACTCATCATTCAATCCACCAATATAATCCTTCCATGCATAAATCTCATCTCCTTCACAATCATCCATATACTCATGCTTCAATCTCGACAACAACACATACACAAACCCATCGCCATTCATCTTCTCACAACATCAACCTAGAGACATGATTCTAAAGTTTAAAGAGAGGATTGAAGGTACTTACTTGGTTGATGAATGACTTGAAGGAGTTTAGAGAAGATCTCAACTCCTAGATGGCTAATCTTGTTCAAGAAAGGTGGCGAAAGCATGGTCATGGAGGAAGAGACCATTCGGCCAAGAGAGGGAATTTCGGTCCATGAGAGAGAAAGAGAGAGAGAAGAAGAAGAAGAAGAAGAAGTCATTAGCATGATTATTTATATGGATTCTCACTAGAGATCAAGTTTGAAGAGGATGATGTTGATAGAGTGAATTTACCTTGAAGATGTTCTTGTTTAGAAATTTCTGCTTTGATCCGAAGTAGCAAGATGTTTGGAGGAGTTTGATGTTAATAATGGTGTTGATGGATTCACAGCAATGAGTAGACTAAATCTGGAGATTTTCGTGAGGGTTTGAGGTGGTTTGGAGGGGTATTAGGTGTAGAGAAGAAGTGGGTGTTCTTGGTGTAGTGTGTGTGTGTTCTTGATGCTTGAAGAAAAATCGAGAGAGGGAGAGATGGTTTGTGCAGCTGCCGATTTTTCTGTGGGAATAAGCCTGGCCGAATTCTAGTAGGGTTTAGGGAGTTGATTCTCTGATTTGGAAGGGAAAAGGAAAGGTTAGTTGTTACAATCCTTGAAGAATATTTTTTGAGAAGTGAATTTGGAAAGTAGATATCTTAAGAATATCTTGATTTGTTTGGACAGCTTGAAGTCTCCTATGGCCGACTGGATTGTGCAGCTCTTCTAGGGAATTAAAGCTGGTTAAAGGAGGCTTGTGATGGCCGAAACTAAGGTGCACAATGGTGGAGAAGATGTCTGATCAATTGAGCAAAATTTTATGGAAAGTTGTTAAACAAGATGGCTGAAATTTTGGAAAGTAATCAAGCTAAATTGCAGGGATTTGGTTGAGGGATTTTCGGACAACCATTGCTGCCTTTCGTCCAGAAGCTTGAGGGAAACAATGTAGATCTGTTAATGGAGGTTTAAGGGAGGTTTTGACAGAAGTAGGTTGGGGTTTTCGGTTGGAACAAAATAGGAAACAAGCTGGACAAAAAATTCTGCACAGAAATTTCGCTGCACAGTGATTTTTCTGGCAGATTTTCATATGCTATTTAGAGCCATTTTGCAGCGAGTTTTGAAGGGGATTTCAGGGGTATTCAAGGCTGGTTTCTAGCCTTCTTTATGGAGAAAAAACATAGCTAAGGTGCTGCACAAAATCTGGGAGAAAGCAGCTTGGTTTTGAGCTCCCAAAACTGATTTTCGTACAGGAATTTTTCCTGCTTTGCTCCAGCTTGTGCAGTCCGAAATTGGTCAAGAATTTTCAGGTTTCAAACTGATCCTAAAGACCATTTTTCTGGCAGCATTTGGGAGGGAATGTGAGCTAGAATTTTTGACCTTTTGAAGGTACAACAAGCTGGAAAATTTCAGCTCATTCCATGAAGATAAATGAACTAAGATAGGGGAAAATTTCAACAAGCTTTCAAGAGGGATTTTCCTCTTAAAATTTCCCACAAATCTACCATATTTTCCAAACCAAAAGAAGTCTTTTACCAAGACATTTTGATCCTAAAAGACCTCAGCACTCTATTGGATTTTCTGGAAAGAAAAAGGCTAGAACATCTTGATCAAACTAATGAGTTGAGAATTGAGGAAAATTAAAGATCAAGGAAGGATGATTTTCCCTATAAGAATTTCGAGAAGAGTAAAAGGAGTGGAATGAGATTACTTCTATCATGTCTCTCCTAGAACATCATCACCACATTAATCTAGGCCCTTAAGGCCGAAACCATCCTTTCCCAAGCAAAATAAAATTTACTCAAGCTAAAGCTTCTATGATGGACTTTGAACCTTAGACCTCAATAATTTATTCCAAAGCTCTAACCACTAAACCACAACAGCTCTTGTTGATACTCTCACTAGAAAAATTATTTTCTATTCAATCCACAAGCTATCTCCCTATTTTCACCTCGGGCAACAATTACCATTTTGCCCTTCTCACACAACATTCACCCACACAACTTCAAAACAATAAACTCACATCCAAAGCATATAAAAATCATATGAAAGCATATTTAAACATGAAATAAAGCATGTTATGTATCCCCAACCCCCTTACTCTAAGGTTGGTCTTGACTGGGGTTTCACAATGTGTACCTGGTAAGGTATTATTTATTTTCCCGACATGGACACCCGGATTGTTTTGTTGGGTGTAGAGAAGGATGAGTATCTCACCCAGTGAGCTGTACACTCACCTTGATCAGAACGCCCAATGTGTGGTAATCTGGTCCGGACAAGGTGCACAAAGTGTGGTGCCTTGGCCATTTTGTTCTCATGGAACCCAACGTGTGGTGACATGACTGTTTATTCGAGTGAATGATTGTTTTGTGTAAAGTGTGATTATGGAAAAACCCACTCTTTGCGAAAGAGAAATTATTTATGACTTGACAAATATTTCTACAAATGTTTTCCGCTTTGCATACACGTACAGTTTTAAACACCATGTGCACACACAGGACTTACTGAGATTTATTCTCACACTATTTTTCATCATATTTTAAGGAGATAGACTGTGCTGAGTCAGTGGGGCATTGATAGCTGAAGCTTTTCTAATTATTGTCATATTTTCTTAGGAGACATTTGTTGTTTAAGCTGTTGAACGATTAATTATTTTTATTTCGTTTTGCTCCAAGTTGAGCCTGATGTAATAAGAGTATTTCTTTATTTATCTCAGTTGAATCTCTTGGAGGTTGCCTTTGTATTTTATACCTTGTTTTAAAGACCCCTTGTCCTATAGGACGAGGCGACAACCCCGCCCTTTTAGGGTACGTAGTCGTGGGGTGTTACAAGTGGTATCAGATAACAAGGTTTAGGTAATTACTTGACTTATGAGGTTCTATTTTCTTAAGTACTTTGATATGGTGCTAATTTTTATCTTTTGTTTATAGGATGGTTAAAAGTGTTGTATCGGCTGTCAGAGACTGGCCCGCTGGCTGCGGGAATCCACCTGCCCCACTACCCGTAGCTGATCCACCCGCGTCCAATTCAGAGAGAGAGTGTGAGCCGTCAGTGCTAGACGACCCGGTGGTTGAGGCGGAGATAGAGGTTGAGAAGAGCTTAGGGGAAGATGAGGGAGATGAGGAGATGACAAAGTTGAGTGAGGGATATGAGGAGATGACAAAGTTAAGTGAGGGAGAGGTAGATGAGCTAGGGAATGAAGGAGACGATGAGAACGAGGGAGAGATGGCTGGGGCAGAAGGAAAGGATGAGGAGGTAATAGAGGTTCCCCGGACCCTGCAGATAGGGGAAGTTGATAGGACCCCTGCTTACCATAGCCCTAAAGGGGCCAGTGGTGAGGGATATACACCGAGAGATGGGGTTGCCACAGGGAAAGAGAGACCTTATGTGAAACCTCAGTCAAAACCGACCTTAGAGTAAGAGGGTTGGGATGCATATCATGCTTTACTTCATGATTAAATACATTTTCATATGATTTCTATGTGCTTTGGATTTGAGTTTTATTGTTTTGGAGTCTTGTTGGTGAGTATTGTGTGAGAGGGGCAAAATGGTAATTTTTGCCCGAGGTGAAAATAGGGAGATAGATTGTGGATTGAATAGAAAATAATTTTTCTAGTGGAAATAGAAACAAGAGTTGTTGTGGTTTAGTGGTTAGAGCCTTAGAATTAATTATTGAAGTCTAGAGTTCAAATTTCATCATAGAAGCTTTAGCTAGATTAAATTTGATTTTTGCTTGGGGGGAGTTGGTTTCGGCCTTAAGGGCCTAGATCAATGTGGTGATGATGTCCTAGAAGAGACATGTTAGGAGTATTCTCATTCCACTCCTTTGCCTACTCGAAATTCCCAAAGGGAATTCTTGTTCCCTTGATCTTTAGTTTTCCTTAATTTTCAACTCCTTAGTTTGATCAAGGTGTTCTATCCTTTTCCTTTCCAGAAAATTCAGTAAAGTGCTGAGGTCTTTTAGGACCAAAGTGTCTTGGTAAAAGAGTTGTGGGAAATTATGGAAGAGTTGTGGGAAATTCCAAGAGGAAGAATCCCTCTAGTGAGCTTGCTGAAATTTCATCCTAAACTAGTTCACCTTCCTTCTTGGAATGAGCTGAAATTTTCCAGCTTGTGTACCTTCAAAATGTCAAAATTCTTAACTAACATTTCCTTCCAAATGCTGCCAAAAAAATGGCCCTAAGATGCAGCTGGAAGAGGCGGACGAAATTCTGCCAGAAAATTTCCTGTGCAGCGAAAATTGTTGTGCAGGAATTTTCCAACTTGCTTCCCATTTCTCCTCCAGCCGAAAATGCCAACCTACTTCTGTCGAAACCTTCCTTAAACCACCATTAACAGAGCTCCATTGTTTCCTTCAAACTTCTGGACGAAAGGCAGCAATGGCTGTCCGAAAATCTCTCCAACAAATCCCTGCAATTTAGCTTGATTACTTTCCAAAATTACAGCCATCTTATTTAGTAACCTTCCATGATATCTTGCTCAATTGACCAGACTTCTTCTTCATCTTTGTACCCCATAGTTTCGGCCATCATAAGCCTTGTAGAACCAGCTTTAATTCCTCAGAAAAGCCACACAACCAGTCGGCCATAGGAGACTTCAAAGCTGTCCAGAAAAATCAAGATATTCTTAGAATATCTAGTTTCCAAATTCTCTTCCTAAAAATATTCTTCAAGGATTGTAACAACTAACCTTTCCTTTCCCTTCCAAATCAGAGAAATCACTCCCTAAACCCTACAGAATTTCGGCAGCCCCAATTCCACAGAAATTCGGTAGCTCTCCCAACCTCCCTCTCTCTCGATTTTCTCTAACCACCAAGAACACACACACTACACCAAGAACACCTACTACCTTCTTTCACCTAATACACCTTCAAACCACTTCAAACCCTCACGAAAATCTCCAGATTTGATCTACTCTTTGCTGTGAAGCCATTAACACCATTATTAACATCAAACTCCACAAATCATCTTGCTACTTTGGATAAAAAACCAGAAAATTTTGTGAATGACAAGAACACCTTCAAGGTAAACTTATTCTAACAACTTCAACTTCTCCAAACATGATCTCTAAGGAAAACTTATATGAATAAACATACTAATGATCTCTTCTTCTTCTTCCTCTTTCTTTCTCTCTCTCTCTCTCTCTCTCTCTCATGGCCGAAATCTCTCACCCTTGGCCAGATGACTTCTCCTTCCATAATCTTGCTCTCGCCATCTCTCTTGGACAAGGTTAGCTATCTAGGAGTTGAGATCTATTCCAAACTCCTTCAAGACATTCATCAATCAAGTAAGTACCTTCAATCTTTTTTTTTAAACGCTAGAATCATGTCTCTAGGATGATGTTGTTAGTAGGTGGATGGTGATAGGATTTGAGTATATATATATGTATTTAATGTTGAGATTGAAGCATGAGCAATTGTATGATTGTGAAGAAGATGGGATATATGCATGAAAGGTTCATCTTGGTTGATTGTATGTTGATTTGAGGTTTGATACATGTCATAGGTAGTATTTGTGATAAAGTATGCTAGAGATTATGTCACATTTGGTGAATAGGAGTTATATGCATGACTAGAATATTGAAGCCATGTTCATGTTTATGCTAGTAAAGGTTAAGCATGTCTTAATAAATTTAGATCTATGCCTAGATGCAAGAGTTGGTTGATTTGATGAATTGAAAGATTGTGCATGTTCTTGACTGAGGTTGGCCATAAGAATTGACCATGATCTAGTTGTCCCTAAAAGTAAATTTTCACCCCATGAATAAAATACTCAATAAAATAATTTCCTAGTATTTTCGAAACCCCTAGGAAGGGTAGATTTGGATTCTTATATTCATAAAGGATATTTTAGCCAAATAAATAATAATTTTGCTAGAAAGTAAAATAAAGAAATCAATTTAAGCCTTTATGAAAAAGATTTATGCTTAGTAAAATATTTACTAAATCAAAACCCTTGAGGATTTACTTATTATTTTCCAAGAAAGGCTTATTAAAGTTAAACTCAACTAGTTTTAGCTATCAACTATTTTCTAACAACTAAACTATCATTAAATCACTATTTTACCTAGTACCATCTATGACTCTTGATCAAATAAACTATAAATTTCTCCTAACAAGGTTTAAACTTTCAACCTATTAGAATTTATTTCCCAAACCATTAATTATTTTAAATAACAAATTAAACTTAGCTTATAAATCTATTTAGTTATTATTTTGTCTTAAAGCTTGGGACACTAGAATCATGGTAGTAGTGAATTGAATTGATTTAAAATTGAGGAAGTGGTTTTTGACTGGAAATTGATTAAGATTTGTATTTACCCATGTGGGGTTAGGTCAGTCTGTTCGAGACCTTGTTGTTGTGAGCAAGAATCGGGTAAGCTCTCGCATAAAACCTATCGATGTGAAATGTTTTACTTATGGCAAGCTAAATATGGAGTGTATGGACACTCGTTTATTTGAAGGTAATTGAGGGTTGAATTTGTTCTTATTTCCAACACTTAAATTATTTGAAAGTTACTGAGCAGATTTTCCAAACTTAAAACTTATTCTAAAATTGATTTCTCCCAAAACTTTGGAAACCCTCAGATTGCTAATTCCATGAAGAGTAATGCTCTGTTCATTTTATCCCAAGTGGGAAACGTCGTTGAGTACTCAATAGGGGTGGACTGCTAGGACTAGTCTTTGAAGGGTTAGGGTAAGTCTCTCAGCAGGTGGCCACCTCTGAGGGGTGAGTCCTTCCCGGAGAAGATGTCAGTCCAGTGAGTCGTGCTGGTCCGAACTAGCAGTTTGTTGTCAGTCAAGTGATTGTGTTTTGCCAGAATAGACTCTCGGTTGTTGTTTGGGTATGGAGAAGAAGGAGTATCTTGCCCAGTAGGCCGATCACCTTCTTTTGTCAGTCTGCACAAAGTGTGGGCATTCTGACCGGTTATGGGGCCCAACGTGTGGTAACCCATATCCCTTTCTTTCGAGTGGTTGATTTCATTACTTGTGTACGGCTAGATAAGCCAAAATGCCACTCTTGCTTTTGATTAGTGCTTGATGCTTGCCAATGTTTCTCTTATAAAAGTTTCACACTTTGCATCTACAAACTCTTTTCACTAAACACCCAAAGCACAAACGGACTTACTGAGATTTCTGTCTCATAACCTTTTTATCATGATTTCAGGATGATCCTGCTATGGAGTTGAGTGGCTAGTAATATCTGCTTTGGAAGAGAATGTGTCTTTTGATTTTATGTATTGCTTTAGGGAGGCGAGAGTGGATAATTTTATTTATGGTTTTGTTTTGGAATTCATGGATTTATGCTTGAAGTTTTCTTTGGGTTGTAATAACCTTTTAAGTTAAATATTACTTTTATTCCGCAATTTGTTTGTGTGACCTAGTTATAAAGACTCATTGTCCTTTAGATTGGGCGACATCCCCGGCCCTGGCGGGCCTAGACTTCGGGGTGTTACAAGTGGTATCAGAGCCTAGGTTATATGCAAATATTGATAATTTGTGATTTATTTATTTAAGTTTAAATCTTATCTAACCTATCTTGTTGCTGTTGTAGGATGGTTAGACTGCTTAGGACAGCAAGTAAAGGGCAGCAGTGGCACCCGCCTTACAATCTAGACCAGGAGGACCTTCCAGTTTCCCAACCTGCCCCTCAGCCAGTTGTCCCTATAGAGGATAACAATGATGTCAAGGTTATCCCTATGGAGGATAGCAGTGATGATGAGTTTGACCTTATGGAGGATAGCAGTGAGGACGAGGTCCAAATCCTAGAGCCACCTCCAATCCCGGTGATAGACATAAGCTCTGACAGTGAGGATGAGGTGATGATAGTGGAGCTTGAACCCCACTCTCCTAATCCTGAGGTGGATTTAGCAGCAGATAGTGATGACCTAGGGGAGATCGACTATGAGTCTCCACCTAGGCCTTCTTTCATCCATTTCTTCAGCCGAGTTGAGCCCGGTGAGAGCTCTAGGCGCCCTGGGAAAGAACCAATTGAGGGATTTGCTAGTAGGGTTGGGGTAGACTTTTCTAAGAATTCTGGAGGATGGTAGTGCGAGGCTGATCTTGAAGATTCTGATGAGGACTAGAGAGGCTAAGTGCTGATATGATTGGGATGATTTATTTACTGCTTTCTATGAACTTCTATGTTAAAGATTTCATTTTTGTTTACTGCTTTCATTTTAAATTTATGAAAATAAGAGTACTTGGAGTACTCTAAGGTTTGAGAAAATTTCTATGCAACTCTTTATAAAAAAACTTGCATATGATTTTCTTTTACTTTAACCTGGATGTGAATGCATGGTCAAAATGTTTTAAACTTGAATGCGTACACTCATTATCTGGGCATGGTTTAGAATGGCACCCAAGCGTCGTATAGCCACATCGAGCAGAAGAGTTCCGGAAGCAGAACCTATGACACTCCAAGTTGAGACAACTCAGATGCATCACCCAATCGGGAAAATAAGAGTGAACCAGATTTGGAAATAGGGTCAGAAGTACCAGTTGATGTGACAATGGGGCAAGCATTCAGCAAGATGATCGAGATTCTTCAGACTTTGACTGAACAGAGGAATCCAAAGGGAGAGGACAATACTTTGGAGCGGTTTTTGAAATTTTAACCGCCCATCTTCTTGGGAGAAGTTAAGGGAGCACAAGCTGTACGCCAAGTTCAGCAAGTGCGAGTTCTGGCTAGACAGTGTGGCATTCCTTGGCCATGTGGTGACCAAGGAAGGAATCAAGATAGATCCAGCAAAGGTCAAGACGGTATCAGACTGGAAGCAGCCAGAGAATATTACTGAGATCCGGAGTTTCATGGGATTGGCCAGATACTACCGAAGGTTTATTAAAGGATTTTCGACACTCGCATCGCCAATGACCCGTTTGTTGAGAAATGTTGTTCCATTTGTATGGGACAGAAAACGCGAGAAAAGCTTCCAAGAACTGAAGCGGTGTTGAGTCTACTGGAGGAAGGCCAATCTTACGCGCTATACACCGACACTTCGAAAGAAGGACTGGGAGCGGTGTTGATGCAAGATAGGAAAGTAATTGCTTATGCTTCTCGGAAGCTAAGACCCCATGAAGTGAACTACCCTACTTACGATTTGGAGCGGCAGCTATAGTGTTCGCCTTAAAGAAATGGCGACACTACTTGTATGGAGCCGAGTACGAGGTGTTCACCGACCACAAGAGTCTGAAGTATATCTTCACTCAGAAGGATTTGAACTGGAGGCAACGAAGGTGGATGGAATTCTTGGAGGAATACCGTTTCCCGATCAACTACCATCCCGGGAAGGCCAACGTTGTGGCAGACGCCCTAAGCAGAAAAGTTGGAATGGCTAGACTGAAGATGCAGGAGATGCAAGTAGTTCAGGATGTATTGGACAGAAGGGCGGAGGTACAAGACAAAAGAATCGTCATCAGCAATTTGAAGTTGGTGCCAGATTTGAAGTAAGAAATAGTGGAAGCTCAGCGAAGCAACGCCGAGTTTCAAAATTTCAAAGATAAGGAGCTTAAGCGACCGGACAACGAATTTCGTCATGATGAGGCGGGAACTTTTCATTTCAAGGACCGATTGTGTGTACCCAGGAAGCAGCAATTAAAGGACAGAATTTTGGAGGAGGCGCACAAGAGAAAGTACGCCATTCATTCGGGAGAGGTCAAGATGTATCAGGATTTGAAGAGTGCATACTGGTGGCCTGGAATGAAGCGAGATGTGGTCAAGTATGTGTCGACTTGCCTTACTTGCCAAAAAGTTAAAGCGGAGCATAGGAAGTCAGCAGGGCTATTGCAGCCATTGCCAGTGCCGGAATGGAAGTGGGAGGAGGTGACTATGGATTTCGCCACCGGACTTCCCATGTCAAAGACCCAGAAGGACGCCATATGGGTGGTGGTAGATCGACTGACCAAGTCAGCCCACTTCATCCCGGTAAATGTAAGGGATTCCCTGGAGAAGCTGGCTCAGACATATGTTCGAGAAGTAGTCCGACTCCATGGAGTACCTTCGAGCATTGTGTCAGACCGAGACCCGAGGTTTACTTCTCATTTTTAGGGAAAATTCCAGGAGGCAATGGGATCGAATTTGAAATTCAGTACGACAGCACATCCGCAAACCGATGGGCAATCAAAAAGGGTAATCCAAATACTGGAAGATATGTTGAGAGCCTGTGTCCTAGATTTCAGGGATAAGTGGATCGAGTGTGTACTATATGCCGAGCTATCTTATAACAACAGCTATTGGGCCTCGATTGGGATGGCACCGTACGAGGCTTTGTATGGGCACAAGTGTCAGGTACCGTTGTATTGGAGTTGGATGGAGGATGGTCATGTGAGCAAAACCGGAGAGGTCTGTGTCCAAGAAATGTTGGAAAAAGTGAAACTGATTCGGGAAAGGTTAAAGGCGGCTCAGAGTTGGCAGAAGAGCTATGCGGACAACCGGAGAAGAGAACTGGAATTTCAAGTAAGGGACCGTGTATTTCTGAAGCTAGCACCCAACAGGGGGATTTTAAAGAATCCGAAGGGCGGAAAGTTGAATCCGAGATATTTGGGGCCGTTTTTTATTAAGGAAAAAATCGGACCAGTAGCTTATCGATTTGACCTGCCGGATGGATAGACGGGTATACATGATGTGTTCCATGTTTTGCAGCTGAAAAAGTATAATGCGAATCCCAGTCATGTGTTGAATGAGGAACCATTAGTGTTGCAACCAGACTTGAGCTACGTGGAGAAGCCTATGCGGATATTGGACCGCAGTGTCAAGACCCTGCGGAATAAGCAAACATTGATGGTTAAGATTCAGTGGGAGCACCATGGCACGCAGGATGCCACATGGGAATTAGAAGAATGGGTTAAGAGGAAGTATCCCGAGCTGAAATAGAGGTATGCTTGAATTTCGGGACGAAATTCTTCTAAGGAGGGGAGGATGTGAAACCCCAGTCAAAACCGACCTTAGAGTAAGAGGGTTGGGATGCATATCATGCTTTACTCCATGATTAAATACATTTTCAAATGATTTCTATGTGCTTTGGATTTGAGTTTTATTGTTTTGGAGTCTTGTTGGTGAGTATTGTGTGAGAGGGGCAAAATGGTAATTTTTGCCCGAGGTGAAAATAGGGAGATAGATTGTGGATTGAATAGAAAATAATTTTTCTAGTGGAAATAGAAACAAGAGTTGTAGTGTTTTAGTGGTTAGAGCCTTAGAATTAATTATTGAAGTCTAGAGTTCAAATTTCATCACAGAAGCTTTAGCTAGATCAATATGGTGATGATGTCCTAGGAGAGACATGTTAGGAGTATTCTCATTCCACTCCTTTGCCTACTCGAAATTCCCAAAGGGAATTCTTGTTCCCTTGATCTTTAGTTTTCCTTAATTTTCAACTCCTTAGTTTGATCAAGGTGTTCTATCCTTTTCCTTTCCAGAAAATTCAGTAAAGTGCTGAGGTCTTTTAAGACTAAAGTGTCTTGGTAAAAGAGTTGTGGGAAATTCCAAGAGGAAGAATCCCTCTAGTGAGCTTGCTGAAATTTCATCCTAAACTAGTTCACCTTCCTTCTTGGAATGAGTTGAAATTTTCCAGCTTGTGTACCTTCAAAATGTCGAACTTCTTAACTAACATTTCCTTCCAAATGCTGCTAGAAAAATGGCCCTAAGATCAGCTTGAAACATGAATTATTTCTGCCATTTTCGGACTGCTCAAGAGCTGTACAAACCATTGAAAAATTCTGGGCAAATCGCTACCTTTGAGGCTTAAAACCAAACTGTTTTCTTTCAGATTTTGTGCATCACCTTAGCCATGTTTTTCCTAAATGAAGAAGGATGGAAACCAGCCTTGTATACCCCTAAAACCCCCCTTGAAACTTGCTGCATCTCAGCTAGAAGAGGCGGACGAAATTCTGCCAAAAAATTTCCTGTGCAGGAATTTTCCTGCTTGCTTCCCATTTCTCTTCCAGCCGAAAATGCCAACCTACTTCTGTCGAAACATTCCTTAAACCACCATTAACAGAGCTCCATTGTTTCCTTCAAACTTCTGGACGAAAGGCAGCAATGGCTGTCCGAAAATCTATCTAACAAATCCTTGCAATTTAGCTTGATTACTTTTCAAAATTCTAGCCATCTTATTTAGCAACCTTCCATGATATCTTGCTCAATTGACCAGACTTCTTCTTCATCTTTGTACCCCATAGTTTCGGCCATCATAAGCCTTGTAGAACCAGCTTTAATTCCTTAGAAAAGCCACACAACCAGTCGGCCATAGGAGACTTCAAAGCTGTCCAGAAAAATCAAGATATTCTTAGAATATCTAGTTTCCAAATTCTCTTCCTAAAAATATTCTTCAAGGATTGTAACAACTAACCTTTCCTTTCCCTTCCAAATCAGAGAAATCACTCCCTAAACCCTACAGAATTTCGGCAGCCCCAATTCCACAGAAATTCGGTAGCTCTCCCAACCTCCCTCTCTCTCGATTTTCTCTAACCACCAAGAACACACACACACTACACTAAGAACACCTACTACCTTCTTTCACCTAATACACCTTCAAACCACTTCAAACCCTCACAAAAATCTCCAGATTTGATCTACTCTTTGCTGTGAAGCCATCAACACCATTATTAACATCAAAATCCACAAATCATCTTGCTACTTTGGATAAAAAACCAGAAAATTTTGTGAAGGACAAGAACACCTTCAAGGTAAACTTATTCTAACAACTTCATCTTCTCCAAACATGATTTCTAAGGAAAACCTATATGAATAAACATATTAATGATCTCTTCTTCTTCTTCTTCTTCTTCTTCTTCTTCTTCTTCTCTCTCTCTCTCTCTATCTCTCTCTCTCTCTCATGGCCGAAATCTCTCACCCTTGGCCGAATGACTTCTCCTTCTATAATCTTACTCTCGCCATCTCTCTTAGTCAAGGTTAGCTATCTACGAGTTGAGATCTATTCCAAACTCCTTCAAGTCATTCATCAATCAAGTAAGTACCTTCAATCTTTTTTTTTTAAACTCTAGAATCATTTCTCTAGGATGATGTTGTTAGTAGGTGGATGGTGATAGGATTTGAGTATATATATATATGTATTTAATGTTGAGATTGAAGCATGAGCAATTGTATAATTGTGAAGAAGATGGGATTTATGCATGAAAGGTTCATCTTGGTTGATTGTATGTTGATTTGAGGTTTGATGCATGTCATAGGTAGTATTTGTGATAAAGTATGCTAGAGATTATGTCACCTTTGGTGAATAGGAGTTATATGCATGACTAGAATATTGAAGCCATGTTCATGTTTGTGAAACCTCAGTCGAAACCAACCTTAGAGTAAGGGGGTTGGGATGCATATCATATTTTATTTCTTGGTTAAATATATTCTCATATGAATTTTTATGTGTTCTGGATTCGAGTTTTATTGTCTTGAAGTCTTGTTGGTGAGTATTGTGTGAGAGGGGCAAAATGGTAATTTTTGCCCGGGGTGAAAATAGGGAGATAGCCTGTGGATTGAATAGAAAATAATTTTTTTAGTTGAAATAGCAACAAGAGTTGTTGTGGTTTAGTGGTTAGAGCTTTGGAATAGATTATTGAGGTCTAGGGTTCAAATTCCATCATAAAAGCTTTAGCTAGATTAAATTTTATTTTTGCCTAGGGAGGATTAGTTTCGGCCTTAAGAGCCTAGAACAAGGTGGTGATAATGTCCTAGGAGAGACATGTTAGGAGAATTCTCATTTCACTCTTTACTCTACTCGAAATTCTTGAAGGGAAATTCATTCTTCCTTGTTCTTTAATTTTTCTCAATGCTCAACTCATTAGTTTGATCAAGATGTTCTAGCCTTTTTCTTTCCAGAAAATTCAGTAGAGTGCTGAGACCTTTTAGGATCAAAATGTCTTGGTGAAAGACTTCTTATGGTCTGAAAAATATGGAAGAGTTTTGAGGAATTCCAAGAGGAAAAATCCCTCTAGTAAGCTTGCTGAAATTTTCCTCTAGCTTAGTTCATCTTTCTTCATGGAATGAGCTGGAATTTTCCAGCTTGTTGTACCTTTAAAAGGGCAAAATTTCTAGCTAAAATTCCCTCCCAAATGCTGCCAGAAAAATGGTCTTTAGGATCAATTTGAAACCTGAAAATTCTGGGCCAATTTCGGACTGCACAAGCTGGAGCAAAATAGAAAAAAATCCTGTACGAAAATCAGTTTTGAGAGCCCAAAACTAAGCTGTTTTCTTCCAGATTTTGTGCAGCACCTTAGCCATGTTTTTCCTCTATGAAGAAGGCTGGAAACCAGCCTTGAATACCCCTGAAACCCCCCTTCCAGCTCGCTGCAAAATGGTTGGAAGTGGCAGACGAAAATCTGCCAGAAAATTCACTATGCAGCGAAATTTCTGTGCAGATTTTTGTCCAGCTTGTTTCCTATTTCTCTTCCAGCCGAAACACCAACCCTAATCTGTCAAAATCTTCCTTAAACCTCCATCAACAGAGATCCATTGATCCTCTTGAACTTCTGCACGAAATTCCATCAATGGCTGCCCGAAAATCCCTCCAACAAATCCCTGCAATTTAGCTTGATTGGTTTCCAAAATTTCAGCCATCTTATTTAGCAACCTTCCATAATATTTTGCTCAATGAACCAGACTTCTTCTTCATCATTGTACACCTTAATTTTGGCCACCATAAGCCTCCATAAGCCAGCATTAATCCCACGAAATTTTGGTCAAACAATCAGCCATGGCAGACTTCAAAGCTATCCAAACAATCAAGATATTCTTAGGATATTTACTTTCCAAATTCACTTCCTAAAAATATTCTTCAAGGATTGTAACAACTAACCTTTCCTTTTCCCTCTCAAATCAGAGAAACATCCTCCTAAACCGTACAGAATTTCGGCAGCCCTCATTCCATAGAAAATTTGATAGCCACAACAACCCTTCCTCTCGATTTTTCTTCAGCCATCAAGAACACACACTACACCAAGAACACCTACTACTTTCCTTCACCTAATACACCTTCAAACCACTTCAAATCTTCACGAAAATCTCCAGATTTGATCCACTCATTGCTGTGAGTCCATCAACACCGTTCTTAACATCAAACTCCACCAATCATCTTGCTACTTCAGATCAAAGCAGAAATTTCTGGACAAGAACATCTTCAAGGTAAATTCACTCTATCAACATCATCCTCTTCAAACTTGATCTCTAATGAAAACCTATATGAATAATCACACTAATGACTTCTTCTTCTTCTTCTTCTCTCTCTCTCTTTCTCTCATGGACCGAAATTCCCTCTCTTGGCCGAATGGACTCTTCTTCCATGACCATGCTTTCGCCACCTTTCATGAACAAGATTCGCCATCTAGGAGTTGAGATCTTCTCTAAACTTCTTCAAAGCATTTATTAACCAAGAACCTTTCTTTTAAACCCTAGATTCATGTCTCTACAATGATGTTGTTAGAAGGTGGAGGGCGAGGGGATGAGTATATATATATTGTTGAGATTGGAGTATGAATATATGTATGATTGTGAAGGAGATGGGATTTATGCATGGAAGGATTGTCTTGGATGATTATATGATGATTTGAGGTTGATGCATGTCATAGGTAGTATTTGTGATGAAGTATGCTAGAGATTGTGTCACCTTTAGTGAATAGGATTTATATTCATGTTGGACTATTGAAGCCATGATCATATTTATGCTAGTAAGGGTTAGATCATATTTTGATAAATTGAGATCTATGCTTGTATGCATGATTTGGATGATTTGATGAATTGAAGGGTTGTATATGTTCATGTTTTTGGTTAGCCATAGAAATATGTTCATGATCTAGTTGTCCCTAAGCTAATCTTTATTTCATTAATAAAATATTTAGAAATATGATTTTTCTAGTAAAATTTTAAAAACCATGGGAAAATGTGGTTTGGTCTTTTATAAAAAATAGTGATATTCTAGTCAAATAAATAATAGTTTTTTGCTGAAAATGTATATATATATATATATATATATTATTTAAAATAATAAAATCAATTAAAGCCTTTTATGGAAATAATTATAATTAATAAAATATTTATTATCTTTTAATCAAAACCCATTAAGGATTTGCTTATTATTTTTCAAGCAAGACTCATTAAATTTATTTTCAACAAATTTTAGCTATCAATTATTTTCTAACAACTAAATTATTAATAAATCATTATTTTACCTAATACTACCTTGGACCCTTTTCCAAATAAACCATAATTTATTTTTAGCAAGATTTAAACCTTCAACTTATTGTACCTATTTCCCAAACTCTAGTTATTTTAATATCAAACTAGAATTATTTTATAAACCCTTTTATTTATTATTGAGCCTTAAAGCTTGGGACACTAGGGATATGACTGTAGTAAGTTGAGTTAGTTTTATTTGAGAAAGTGAGTCTTTGGCTTGAGTTTGATTGTGGTTTGTATTTACCCTATGCGGGTCAGGTCAGCTATTGGAGACCTTTGTTGTGAGTAAGGATCATGTAAGCTCCTGTATAAAACCTGTTTGATGAAAAATGATTCTTTTTATGGCAAGCCAAATGTAGAGTGTATGGTCACTCATTTCTATAAAGGCAATTGAGGATTATTTCCATTCTCATTTCAGACATATAAATTATTTGTAAATCAAGGGGCGGTTTTACTCAAAACCTAAAACTCTTTCTAAAACCAGTTTTGCCCCAAACTTTGGAAATCCTTAATTGCCATTTTCAAGTGGAACTATGTTTTGTTCATTTTCTTCCCAAGTGGGATATGTTACGTTGAGTACTCAATGAGGGTAGGCTAGTAATACTAGTTTTGAAGAGTAAGAGTGAGTCTTCTGGCAGGAGGCCGCCTCCAGAAGATAAGCTCAACTTAGAAAAACGTCAGTACTACTTAGTCAGGCCGGTCCGAGCTAGCAGTTTGTTTTATTTCAGTCAAGTGACTGTGTTTTGCCAGAATGGACACCCGGTTGTTGTTTGGGTATAGAGAAGGAGGAGTATCTTGCCTGGTAGGCCGATCACCTACCTTTTGTCAGTCTGCACAAAGTGTCGGCATTCTGACCGGTTATGGGGCCCGACGTGTGGTAACCTATAATCCTTTCTTTCAAGTGGTTGATCTTATAAATTATGTATGGCTAGATAAGCTAAAACACCACTCTTGCTTTTGACTAATGTTTGATGCTTGCCAATATTTCTCTTATAAAGGTTTTGCACTTTGCATCCACGAACTGTTTTCACTAAACACCCAAAGCACACACGGACTTACTGAGATTTTTGTCTCATCACCTTTTTATCATGATTTCAGGTGGATCTTGCTGTGGAGTCGAGTAGCTAGTAATATCTGCCTTGGAAGAGAATGTGTCTTTTGATTTTATGTATTGCTTTGGGGAGACGAGAGTGGATAATTTTATTTATGGATTTGTTTCCTTTTGGGAATTCGTGGATTTATTATTGGGTTGTAATAAATCTTAAGTTGAAGTATTATTTTTATTATTTTTATTCCGCTATTTTATTTGTGTGACCTCGTTATAAAGACCCCTTGTCATTTGGACGGGGCAACATCCCCGGCCCCGGCGGGCTTAGGCTTCGGGGGCTGTTACAATGTTTATGCTAGTAAAGGTTAAGCATGTCTTAATAACTTTAGATCTATGCCTAGATGCAAGAGTTGGTTGATTTGATGAATTGAAAGATTGTGCATGTTCTTGACTGAGGTTGGCCATAAGAATTGACCATGATCTAGTTGTCCCTAAAAGTAAATTTTCACCCCATGAATAAAATACTCAATAAAATAATTTCCTAGTATTTTCGAAACCCCTAGGAAGGGTAGATTTGGATTCTTATATTCATAAAGGATATTTTAGCCAAATAAATAATAATTTTGCTAGAAAGTAAAATAAAGAAATATTATTTAAAATAAAGAAATCAATTTAAGCCTTTATGAAAAAGATTTATGCTTAGTAAAATATTTACTAAATCAAAACCCTTGAGGATTTACTTATTATTTTCCAAGAAAGTCTTATTAAAGTTAAACTCAACTAGTTTTAGCTATCAACTATTTTCTAACAACTAAACTATCATTAAATCACTATTTTACCTAGTACCATCTATGACTCTTGATCAAATAAACTCTAAATTTCTCCTAACAAGGTTTAAACTTTCAACCTATTAGAATTTATTTCCCAAACCATTAATTATTTTAAATAACAAATTAAACTTAGCTTATAAATCTATTTAGTTATTATTTTGTCTTAAAGCTTGGGACACTAGAATCATGGTAGTAGTGAATTGAATTGATTTAAAATTGAGGAAGTGGTTTGTGACTGGAAATTGATTAAGATTTGTATTTACCCATGTGGGGTTAGGTCAGCTGTTCGAGACCTTGTTGTTGTGAGCAAGAATCAGGTAAGCTCCTGCATAAAACCTATCGATGTGAAATGTTTTCCTTATGGCAAGCTAAATATGGAGTGTATGGACACTCGTTTATTTGAAGGTAATTGAGGGTTGAATTTGTTCTTATTTCCAACACTTAAATTATTTGAAAGTTACTGAGCAGATTTTCCAAACTTAAAACTTATTCTAAAACTGATTTCTCCCAAAACTTTGGAAACCCTCAGATTGCTAATTCCATGAAGAGTAATGCTCTGTTCATTTTATCCCAAGTGGGAAACGTCGTTGAGTACTCAATAGGGGTGGACTGCTAGGACTAGTCTTTGAAGGGTTAGGGTAAGTCTCTCAGCAGGTGGCCACCTCTGAGGGGTGAGTCCTTCCCGGATAAGATGTCAGTCCAGTGAGTCGTGCTGGTCCGAACTAGCAGTTTGTTGTCAGTCAAGTGATTGTGTTTTGCCGGAATGGACACTCGGTTGTTGTTTGGGTATGGAGAAGGAGGAGTATCTTGCCCAGTAGGCCGATCACCTTCTTTTGTCAGTCTGCACAAAGTGTCGGCATTCTGACCGGTTATGGGGCCCAACGTGTGGTAACCCATATCCCTTTCTTTCGAGTGGTTGATTTCATTACTTGTGTACGGCTAGATAAGCCAAAATGCCACTCTTGCTTTTGATTAGTGCTTGATGCTTGCCAATGTTTCTCTTATAAAAGTTTCACACTTTGCATCCACAAACTGTTTTCACTAAACACCCAAAGCACACACGGACTTACTGAGATTTCTGTCTCATAACCTTTTTATCATGATTTCAGGATGATCCTGCTGTGGAGTTGAGTGGCTAGTAATATCTGCTTTGGAAGAGAATGTGTCTTTTGATTTTATGTATTGCTTTGGGGAGACGAGAGTGGATAATTTTATTTATGGTTTTATTTTGGAATTCATGGATTTATGCTCGAAGTTTTCTTTGGGTTGTAATAACCTTTTAAGTTAAATATTACTTTTATTCCGCAATTTGTTTGTGTGACCTAGTTATAAAGACCCATTGTCCTTTGGACGGGGTGACATCCCCGGCCCTGGCGGGCCTAGACTTCGGGGTGTTACACCTTAGGCAGTCAGTTCTAGGAGGGGTAGATAAGGGGAAGAGGATGCTGGAAGAGAGTCCTAAGGGGTGTGGACTCTGATATGGACTGGGCATAGATGCCATGCTAAGAAGAGAAGGGTTGTTTGACCCGGTTGATTCAGGGAGTGAGAGGCTTGCGCCTAAGGGTGCAGTTAGATTAGCATTGGATGAGCTCTATGAGACGGCCATGAGAGCCAAGAGAGGCCGAGAGGGTGAGTCAGGGCAGCCAAGTGGGAGTGTTGGTTTCACAAGGGACTACATAGGGAGACCCGGTAGCTTCGTGGGGTGGCTTGTGGAACCGGCCTCTGACGACTCCGATGCTTCTATTGAAACTAGGGAGAGTCGAACATAGAAGACCAGCAGCTTTTATTTTTCTTTCTTTGGGATTTGCATACCTTTTTTTATTTATTTCTTTTAGGGGAGCATGTTGCTCATAGGGCTTATTTATCGTTTTAAATAAAAAGGGTGTCATATGGGATAACCCCTTCTTTTCTGCAAAGAATGGTTTATATGAAAAGCATGAGTTTCATTTATTGCTTGATTTACCCTTGCACGATATCATCACATTCTCTTTTAGATAAGTATGTTGCTATCAACTAATCATGCATCTAAGCATATTCTTTTCCCCTTGGTAACTAACTGACCCTGAGTGAATATGATTTAGATGGCACTAAGACGCAGAACAGTTGTGCATAGCAGAACGGTGTAGGAGAGTGCATCATCCACCCCAGAATTTGAGCAGATGCATCGTTCCACCCCCGACGTGGAAGACCACCTGCCACGTGAATAGGAATTGGCTTCGGAGAGGTCACGAGATGTGACCATGGGTTAGGCTTTCGACAAGATGGCCACGATCCTACAGAATTTGACGGAAAGAGTGGATAAGGTGGCCAGGAAACCACCGCGGGGAGAGGATAAAGCCTTGGAGCATTTCCTGAAGTTCTAGCCTCCCACATTCCAGGGAGAGGTGGAACAGGATGAGAAAGCCGAGGAGTGGATTGAGCAAATGGAGGACATCTTCGCTACTTTGTAGTACTCGGAAGAGAGGATGGTGAAGTTTGCTGCTTTTCGGCTGAGGGGACCGTCTCGAGCATGATGGCAGCGGGTACGGAGTGATTGGGATAGAGAGGAGCAGGAATGGATGTGGGATGACTTTACCGAAGCCTTCCGGGCCGAGTACATTCCTCGATGGGTGGCTGAGAAGAGGGAGGACGAATTCCAGACCCTCGGGCAGGGAGGCATGACCGTGGCCCAATATGCAGCCCAATTCATGCAGTTGTCTAAGTACTGTAAGTGCTTGGTAGATACGGAGCAGAAGCGTACCCGGCAATTCGTGAAAGGGCTTAGGCCAGAGTTGAGGAAGGCATTGGCTCCATCACCGCCTATATCGTACACCGCCACCGTGGACGCAGCTTCCCAGACGGAAAATGAAGATCGGCATCGACCGGTGAGTAGACCCTTCCAACCGAATCGTCCACCTATGAGGCCTTCAAGCAACAAGCGACTCGCGGCCTCTATGCCTTGGGAAAATCGGGGCAAGCAACCTCGAGTGCCAGTAGCAGGACCGATGCAAGGCAGCCTGAATTGCCGGCTGTGTGGGAAGTGAGGCCACACCGAAAGAAACTGCTGGGGTAATGGGGGTGTGAGGAGGTGCTTCAATTGCGGAGACCGGGACACTTGAGAAACGTCTGCCCCAAACCCTTAAGGATTGAAGCAGACTGCACCAGCCCAACCAATGGGAGGAAATAGAGGCGCCGCTATTGGACCAGCCGGAGCGGGAGGCCAGAAGCCTCAGGTGAAGGCCAAAGTTTTTGCCCTGAACCGAGAGGAAGTCGGAGCGGACACCGCCGTGATTGAAGGTAACCTTTCTATCCAAGGTTGTCTTGTTAATGTTCTGATAGATCTAGGATCCACACACTCTTATGTAAGTAAAGTGTGTGTATCACATCTGGGTTAGGAAGGAAATGAGCTACCTTATACCTTAGTAGTTAGTTCCCCCTTGGGAAAGGTGGTGGAAGCAATCAAGAAAATAGGAAGTTGTGGAGTTGAGGTAGGGAAGGAGATTCTGGAGGCCGACCTTATAATCCTGCCTATGGATGATTATGACTTGATCTTGGGCATGGTCTGGTTGTCGAAACACGGAGCTCGTGTGGACTGCAAGATGAAGACGGTGCAGTTTGTGAGACCTAGATGGGATGTAATTGAATTCAACGGCAAGTGAACGAAGGAACTGAAATTTCTTGTTGCTTGGTGCTAAAGCCCGGAAGTTAAACAAGAAAGGATGTACGGGATATTTGGCGTACCTCCTGAACAAACCTAAGGACCAGTGTACCTTGGAAAGTACGGAGGTAGTAAAAGACTTTTCGGATGTTTTCCCTGCTGAGCTTACTTCCCTACCCCCTGAGCGGGAAGTTGAGTTCACCGTGGATCTGATTCCCGGAGCGGAACCAGTGTTAAAAACACCCTACCGGATGGTACCGACGGAGTTGAAGGAGTTAAAGGAGCAATTGGAGGAATTGGTAAGGCAAGGCTACATCCGGCCAAGTACGTCGCCGTGGGGAGCCCCAGTGTTGTTTGTCAAGAAGAAAGACGGAACCTTGAGGCTATGCATTGACTATCGAGGATTGAACAACCTAACGATAAAAAATAAGTACCCTCTACCCTTGATCGATGAGTTGTTTGATCAACTACAAGGCACCGCTTGCTTTTCGAATTTGGACCTACGGCAAGGATACTACCAGGTGAGGATCAAAGAAGAAGACATTCCTAAGACTGTATTCAACACGCGGTATGGCCACTATGAATTTGTAGTAATGTCGTTCGGTGTAACCAACGCACCGGCAGTATTCATGGATTTGATGCATCGCATTTTCCAACCATACCTGGACAAGTTCGTGGTTATATTCATCGATGACATTTTAATCTACTCCAAAAATCTGGAGGACCACGCAGAGCACTTAAGATTGGTCCTAGAGAAGCTGAGGGAATTCAAGCTTTACGCCAAGTTCAGTAAGTGTGAGTTTTGGCTGAGCTCGGTATCTTTCCTTGGTCATGTGATATCCAAAGAGGGGATCAAAGTGGACCCTGCCAAGGTGGAAGCCGTAGCTAACTGGAAATAACTGGAGAACATTATCGAGATACGAAGTTTCCTTGGGTTGGCCGGGTACTATCGGCGTTTCATTAAAAATTTCTCTACTCTGGCTTCACCAATGACGCGACTGTTGAAGAAGGATGTCGCTTTTGCTTGGAGTGAGAAGTGCGAAAAGAGCTTCCAAGAACTTAAGAGGAGGTTGATTATAGCACCCGTACTGAGTCTGCCTGAGGCTGATAAGCCCTATGCACTCTATACAGATGCATCCAAGGAAGGACTAGGAGCTATGCTGATGCAGGAAGGGAAAGTCATAGCTTATGCATCTAGGAAGCTAAAGCCGCACGAAGCTAATTATCCCACGCATGACCTGGAGCTAGCAGCTATAGTGTTCGCCTTGAAGAAATGGCGACATTACTTGTACGGTGCGCAATACGAAGTTTTCACTGACCATAAGAGTTTGAAGTACATCTTCACGCAAAAGGACTTGAATCTCTGGCAGCGTAGGTGGATGAAGTTCCTAGAAGAGTATAAGTGCCCTATTAACTATCATCCGGGTAAAGCGAATGTGGTAGCAGACGCTCTAAGTCGGAAGGTGAAAATGGCACACTTGAGAAAACAGGAGGTGTCAGCAGTCCAGGATATCCTAGAGAAAGAGGTGCAAGTGCAAGAGAGGAAGATCTGCGTGAGCAACTTGACCCTGAAACCCGATCTTGACCAGGAAATTGTATCAGGTCGACAGGGCAGTGCAAAATTTCAAACTTTCAAGGAGAAAGAGATCATGAGAGGAGGAAGCGATTTCCGGACCAATGAGAATGGGGTATTATACTTTCGGGACCGGATTTGTGTACCGGACACCCAAGACTTAAGGAAGAGGATACTGGACGAAGCGCACAAAAGCAAATATACAATACACCCTGGGGAGGTAAAGATGTACCAAGACTTGAAGAGGAAATATTGGTGGGCTGGAATGAAAAGGGATGTAGTTCAGCATGTGTCAACCTGCCAGACGTGCCAGAAGGTTAAAATGGAACATAAGAAGTCTACAGGGTTACTGCAGCCGTTACCGATTCCCGAATGGAAATGGGAAGAGGTGACCATGGACTTTGTGACTGGCCTTCCGATGACCAAGTCACACAAAGATGCGATCTGGGTGGTAGTGGACCGATTGACCAAGACAGCGCACTTCATACCGGTAAACGTAAGGGACTCAATAGAAAAGTTAGCTCAGACATATACCCGAGAAATTGTAAGGTTGCATGGTGTACCGTCGAGCATTGTGTCGGATAGGGACCCTAGATTTACTTCAAGGTTCTGGGGTAAGTTCCTGGAGTCCTTGGGCACGACCCTGAAATTCAACACCTCTGCTCATCTGCAGACAGATGGTCAATCCGAAAGAGTCATTCAGATACTGGAAGACATGCTCCGAGCATGTATCTTGGACTTTGGAGATAAGTGGATTGAGTTTTTACCGCATGCGGAGTTAGCATATAACAACAGCTATCAGGCGTCGATCAGAATGGCGCCGTATGAAGCATTGTATGCGCGAAAATGCCAAGTACCGATATACTGGGGATGGACAGAAGAGGGGAACGTTAAGAAGACTGGTGAAATATGCATTCAGGAGATGACAGACAAAGTCAAGGTAATCCGAGAAAGACTAAGAGCAGCGCAAAGCAGACAGAAAAGCTATGCAGACTCTAGGAGAAGAGAACTGGAGTTCCAAGTAGGTGACCGTGCATTCTTGAAGTTGACTCCTAGTAGAGGAATCCTGAAACATCCGAGAGGAGGGAAGTTGAGTCCTAGGTATTTGGGACCGTTCCCGATATTGGAGAAAATTGGACCGGTTGCCTACCGATTGGATCTACCTGATGGTCTAACCGGGATGCATGATGTATTCCATGTCTCTCAGTTAAAGAGGTACAACCCCGATCCGAGTCATGTACTCAATGAGGAACCGTTGGAGTTGCAACCAAATCTGAGTTATGTGGAGAGACCCGTCAAGATCTTGGAGCGGAGTATTAAGACGCTTCGAAACAAGCAGATACCCATGGTGAAGATACTTTGGGATCATCATGGAGCACAAGATGCAACGTGGGAAACGGAGGAATGGTTAAGACGGAAGTATCCGGATATGCTCGAAGGGTATGAAATCTGAATTTCGGGACGAAATTCTCTTAAGGGGAGGGATGTAATACCCCGCCCAAAACCACCTTTGACTATGGGGAAAAGTCATGCATTGCATAGCATTTTGCATTTTATGTGGTAGCTTAGAATTATTTTATTTGCATGGATGCATGTGAATTTTTCCGTTGCTCTTGCATTTGAATTAATTGATGTGAAATAGTTGTGTTGTTAAAGATTTGGATAAGGGAGGTTTGGTCGAAGATTTGGAAGGATGAGTATTGGGGGGTGGTGAGAACTGATTGTAGAAAAAATTAGTATTGGAGTTGTTTTGGAATAGCGGGGAGGTTGGTGATTTCCTTTGGTGACCCGAGTTCGAATCCTACCTTTTGTGAAGTTAGTTTCTCTTCTTGAAAATTCCTTTCCTTAGAGTTTCCATGTCTTGGCCGAAAAAGATCTAGCAAACCTAGAGAAATTTTAGTGTCATTATTCCAAGGAAATAAGTCTCTATATTTATTTCCTAAATTTAAGGACCTTGATGTGAATAAAGTTCACTTTTAATTTTCAGCTTTTATTCCTTAGGATTTTCGAAAAACCCCTAGCTAATAATTAAAATTTCAGCTTGAATTTAGCTAGATAGATCTTGCCATGGATAGTTGGAATTAATGAATCATTTTTCTAGTAGGAAACCTTGTTGATTTTAACCCTAGAACCTAAGCTAAAAATCTGGAAAAAATTTCCAACAAGTGCCGCCACTTCTTAGAGGAATTTTTGCTCAACTTAAACCCTTCCAAAACTAGGAAATCTTATCCTAAATCCTTTAGAAAATCAGATTTTTATTGCAATCCTAATTCGACTAGGATTTTCTTCCTAAACCTAGCAGAATTTCGGCAGCTTTGTGTTAACACAAGCTGTCCGAAATTCCAGCACCTTTAAGTACAATCCAACCATTCTAACCCTAGCTCAAATCCCTTAAAACATCTTCCATCAATTCAAATTATCCTTGCTGTGCAAAACCGGATTTTACTCACACAAATTCCAGAATTTTGGCCAGCTAGGAAACCAGAATTTTCGACAGCTTTGTACAGAAAATGTCGGCCAGCCTTGTACTCCTATTCCAATCCAAATTCTGCACACAAACACACCGAAAAACCCCAGCTGATCAAGCTATTTTTCAGTGCCTAAAACCCTCATTTTTTCTTTGGAAATTTCGGCAGAACCACAGCTAAAACAGTCCAGAAATTCTTCGTCTCCTGTTCAACAATTTCGCACAGCAAAACTACTGCATGCGCACAAAAATTTCAGCCCTAAAAACCTTCGCAAACTCTTCTTTGTTTGGCCCAAAATTCTGAACACAATCAGCCCTTCTCTTGAGCAATAGTTCGGCCAGCACAAGGGAGCAAAATTGCAGAATATTTTCTCCCTTAAACCCTCTCAAAGTCAGCAGCAAGAAGGCACTCATGAGCTGCAATTTTCGGCATTGCTGTCCAAGAAACCTAAAGCCATTAGGAGTCTTTCTAAACATCACCATCTAACCCTAAACCAATCTTCTCTAACTCTAAATCATAGCAGCCGTCTATCCTCTCCATTCTACACAAAAATTCCAGCAATAACTCCACAGCAAATTTTCGAAAACCTCAAGAACAACACCTAGCAAAAACCGGTCACCCTCCAAGGTAAGCAAAAACCATCTCAACTTCTTGATTCCTTTCTTCCATCAATTCTCTTCCTTTTCTTCTTTGGAATCACGCCATCTCAAGGCTGATTTCATCTCTTTATGCATTCTCGGTCACAAGGAAGGAAAAAGGAGACAACTTTTCTCTTCTAATCCAACGAACTCGGAACAATCACCATAGGAGCATCGGGATCTTGGTACCCGGTTGTTGTAAGGTACGAAAATACTTACCCTTAATGCTAGAATTAAGTTTTAAGGTAGTAGATTATGTCTATTACCTTGTTGAATATATGGTCATAGTAAATGATCTTAGGGGATTGTGAATTGTTATGAAAATAAATAAGTTTGGCACATGTTCAAATTAGTTGAAGCCGTAGTCATGATATTATATGGTTTAGATCAGGAGGATAATTGAAGAAAGCAAGATGTGAATTTATCTTGTTTATCTGAGGCATATCAAGTAAGTCCTTGCATAAACTCTTTTGTTAAATGTTGTGATGGCAAGTCTATGTTGTGAAGCTTTGTAAAGCTATTTTTGAACTATGTTTTCTTGGGTTGTAAACATGGATATTTATTCTTTAAACGGTTTTGTCAAACTAACGATTTTATCAAGAAAACTATTCTTTTCCTTAAACTTTTAGAAATCTCTTTTAAAGAAAACCACGTTTTACAAAGCCAAGGTTTGGAAATATTATGAATCAGGAATTGACGGATATGTTCGTTGAGTACTCAATAAGGGTAGGCTAACAATACTAGTCTTGGAGGGCTAGAGTAAGTCTTTTGGCAGGAGGCTACCTCCAGAAGATAAGCTCTGCTTGAAAAAGGTGACAGTATTAGTTGGTCAGGCCGGTCCGAGCTAGCATGTGTACCTGGTAAGGTATTATTTATTTTCCCGGCATGGACACCCGGATGGTTTTGTTGGGTGTAGAGAAGGAGGAGTATCTCACCCGGTGAGCTGTACACTCACCTTGATCAGAACGCCCAACGTGTGGTAATCTGGTCTGGACAAGGTGCACAAAATGTGGTGCCTTGGCCATTTTGTTCTCATGGAGCCCAACGTGTAGTGACATGACTATTTATTCGAGTGGGTGATTGTTTTGTGTAAAGTGTGATTATGGAAAAACCCACTTTTTGCGAAAGAGAAATTATTTATGACTTGACAAATATTTCTACAAATGTTTTCCCCTTTGCATACACGTACAGTTTTAAACACCATGTTCACACACATGACTTACTAAGATTTATTCTCACATTATTTTACATCATGTTTTCAGGAGATAGACTATGCTGAGTCAGCGGGGCATTGATAGCTGAAGCTTTTCTAATTATTGTCATCTTTGCTTAGGAGACATTTGTTGTTTAAGCTGTTGAACGATTAATTGTTTTTATTTCGTTTTGCTCCAAGTTGAGCCTGATGTAATAAGAGTATTTCTTTATTTATTTAAGTTGAATCTCTTGGAGGTTGCCTTTGTATTTTATACCTCGTTTTAAAGACTCCTTGTCCTATGGGACAGGGCGACATCCCCGCCCTTTTAGGTTACGTATTCGTGGGGTGTTAAAGCTGGAGTGCCCGTGACCCGGCAGCCTATGCAACAGCTTCCAAGGAAGTTGCTGCCTAGTTTTCAAAAAATGGGCTTCTGCCACGAAGCTTCCTCGTGTGCGGTGCTGAGCTAAGGCCATCTCGAGCATGGTTGTAGCTCTAAGCCGCAGCGGGCTTGCATGGCCTCGGCTCCCCTCACACCAACAGTGCGGCTCGGCTTATCGGCTAAGCTCCAATGGCTCGGCTATTATACTACTTTATCTATTTTGTTTTTCCTATGCGTTTCAGATGCTATTGTGCTTTGTTTTTTACATAGATTTCATGAAAAATCATCCAAAATAATCTACAAATGCCTATGCCTTTAATTATCGGCTTACATTAATACTATAAAAGCCACAAAAAAATTAATTACAACGTTCTTTTGTCTCAACTACGAAACGTACATAGCATAAAACTACCTATACCAAAAAACATAATGGTTTATAGATTATCATCAAATAATCATCTGACCATTTTTATTTACTAACATGCATCCTATATGGCCATATAAACCATGCTCTAATACCACGTGAAGGTAAACACAACAAAAACGAACCTCACAGATGCATGTTGAAAAATAGAGCAGCAGAAGAGCCATTTTTTCCCCTTATCTCAGCCCTTTGTCATTTATCTGGGAAGTGCCGACGATCCTGTGAGAACAACTGCTGGTTCTGTGATCCTTTCTTCAGGCTATTGTCACGTAAGCCGTCAGCTCTGTCTGGGCGTCAACGCAATGCTTTGGGTCTTTTGGAATATAACCCGTGCCTGAAAGCTTGGTGAAAGCTAAGGATAAAGAGGATGATCTTCCTCTTCTGAGTAAATGCTATCAAACAATAATCAGAAGAAATATCGTGTCTCTGTTCTTGCTATTAAATAGCACAAAGAACACCGTCTTAAAATAGAAGAAGAAGGAAAAAGGCTAGAGGAAAAAACCACATTCCGTGTAAACTCTCTCTATTCTCTTGAATCTCAACTCCTTGATAATAGGCTATTACTTGGGCATTCAAAATCAAATAGATACGGTACAAACAGAGAGACCCTAAGGCCTATGTCATGTTAAGCCATCAACCAGGCCTATGGGCCTATGGCCCAGTTCATTGGATTAAGCCTTTTATTCAATTTAATTATTCCTGTACTAATACAAGTACAATAATTAAATTAATTAAATAACCCAAATGGACTATTATAAACCATAAGCCTTAGCCCAGTTCATTGGGTTAAGCCTTTAATTTAATTTAATAATTCTTGGACTAATACATGCCTAATAATTAAATTAATTAAATAACCCAAATGGGCTAATATATAATTCTCCCTTTTTGGACCTTTTGCTCTATTCTAGCCCAATAAATAATCTAGGCTACTCGAATAAAATAAAATCTATTTTATACAAGACCAATCCCTCAACCTAATGTTGGGTATATCATGCATATCATATATGGTGTAGCGGAAAAATAAGAATGAGATACCATCCCAAGATCCGCATATATGTGGAAAACAAGACATAAAGAGAACAAAGGTGACAGCTTTACCTTTCTTTAAGCGTCTAAAAAACAAAATTTTTCCTTCTTCAAGTGAGGCATGATCCAGTAATCCTTTTAATCAAACACCACAAGAGTTGAATGTCCAACCACTATAATCACGGTGTGTGATTATGTGAAACTCCACCTAAAGTAAAGGGGTCAGGAATGCATATCATATTATCTTGCATGAGTATATATGTTTTTGAATAATTTTATGTGCTTTAAAATTGTGGTTTATTGGTTAAAATGTTTAGTTATGCTTATTGAGTAAGAGGGGTAAAATGGTAATTTTGCTTGAGGTCAAAATAGGAAGATTGCTTGAGGATTAAATAAGAAAAATATGTGGGTGAGAAAATAAGAACAAGAGTTAGTGTGGTTTAGTGGTTAGAGCTTGGTGAATTAATTTCTAGGGTCATGAGTTCAAATCCCATCATTTAAGCTTTTATCATGATTATCCTAACTAAGTTTGAATTTTTGTTTTCTTGCATTTCATGGAAATAGGAATGTTGTCTTAGGGGAGACAAGAAGAGAATGTCCTAATCTTATCCTCATGTCCTAAAAAGAATTCTAGAGGAATTCTTGTCCTTTTTATTACCACTAGCTTGTCCTAACATCTTTATAATTCAAAACCATTAAATCCTTTCTTTTAAATTCCAAAAAAAAAAAAATTCTGTGATAACTCCTCCACCATGAAATTCGAAAATCAGCTATGGTGGTTGGGAAGTTGGCCGAAAGTAGGAGGAGAAATAGGAAGGGTTTCCAAGAGAAAATCAATCACCATGAAAGAACCTTCAACTCCACCTTCATGTTGTCCATAGCTTAGTGAAGGAAAAATCTGGAAATTTTCCAGATATTTTGCAGACCTTCTCTTCGAAAATTCAGCCAGTAAAACCACTCATTTTCTGCCAAGGAAATGGTCATTTCATGTGGCTAGAAAGCTGGAAAACTGTGCAATTTTCAGACTGCACAAAACAACACCAAACCAGGAAAAATTCTGGGCATTTCGCCACTTCCAATCAAGGAAATGAAGCTATTTTTAGCTCATCTTCAAGCCAGCAAAACTTCCCTGTATTTGCCCAGAAATAAGGCTGAAAAACTATCCTTGGAAGACCCTCAAACACCCCAGAAGAACCTCTGAAAATCGAGCCAAGTGAGTGCAGAAATTCTGCACAAAAAAATCTGCAACCTTCGAAACTAAGAACAACCATGAAATAATGTTTTTTTTTCCAGCTTTGCTCCCTTCTAGCCTAGGCCGAAAATCACCTTCAACCTCTGTAAAATTGAACCTTGCTCAGTTGTAGACTGAACACCATTAACCCCACACTCACCTTGAGCATAAGGACTCCATAGCCACTTCACAAAACACTCCTAAGATCACTCCATTCAAACACTTTTTGAACTTCAAATAATTTCAGCTTTTTACTCCATTAAAGTCACTCTTGTATTAGGCAAATAAACCAGAATTTCCTCTGCCATTTAAGACTGAATTTTGGCCAGCCTTGAGCAACATTGACCTTTAATCATTCCAGCAAAAACCCCTTGTTCAGCCGGCACCATTGAAAGACATAGAAACCTCTCTTGATCAAAACACCATAGCTAACCTCTTACCTTAAACGTCTCCACTATTTCCTCCATTTAAATTTCAAAAAAATCTGATCATCCTCTCTCCTTCTTGCTGAAAACCAAAACCCTCATTCATTCCATACCATTCGGCCAGCCTTCTACCAAAATTCGTGCAGCACTTCTTCCAAATTCTCTCCATTTTCACCTAGAACACCAAGAACACACACTAACCTTCTTCAAGCCTAACCCTACTCTAAACACCTCCAATCACTCTCAAATACTCCAAAATCACTTCCATTTAATCCCTAAACCTCATTTCTGGTATTTATAATGCAAAACCTCGCAAACAAGAATTTTCAATCGGATCAAAATCAACTTTTTCTTGAAGGTCTCAAGAACATCAACAAGGTAAAACAAGAACAACTTTATTATTCATCTTCTTCCATTCAATTATTAATACACCTTTCTAATGCTAATCTTTTTCTAAAACCCAACCTTGACAAGACTTTTAGAAACCCTTAATTGCTATTTCCAAAAAAAGTAGATTATGATCAATTTTCTCCCAAGTGGAACAATTAACGTTGAGTACTCAATAAGGGTAGACCACCAGGACTAGTCTTTGAAGGGTTAGGGTAAGTCCCTCAGTAGGTGGCCACCTCTGAGGGGTGAGTCCTTCCTGGACAGGACGCCAGTCCGGTAGGTCATACCGGTCCGAGCTAGCAAGTTTCAATCATGTGGACTGTGTGTTCCGGAGTGGACAACCTGTAAGTTTAGGTGTAGAGATGGAGGAGTATCTCACCCGGTAGGCTGTACACCTACCTTTTGTCAGCTTGCACAAAGTGTGGCATTCTGACTGTTATTTAGTCTTAGGGCCTAACGTGTGGTAACCTATGGCTACCCATTTGAGTGGTTGTATTTATTGTGCACATATATAGTTTGAAAAGTAAAACGCCACTCTTTATTTTCACCACTTAGTTATTGCTTGCTAGCACCTTTTCCTTATGAAACTTTTACAACTTGCATACATGAGTTGTTTTACCTTAAACACTCAAAGCACACACGGGCTTTTTGAGATTTTTATCTCACCACCTTTTATACCATGTTTTCAGGAAGATCCTGCTGTGGAGGTCATTAGCTAGATGTTGCATATGCTTTAAAGACTCATGTTATTTACTCTATGTGATGTTTTGGAGAGATTGTTGCAAACAGTTTATTTGGATTTGTTCCAGTACTTATCTTTTGGGTTGTAATAAGCTTAATTTTAAAGTCTTTATTTTATTTTATTTTTATTTAACCTAGTTATAAAGACCCCTTGTCCTCTGGACGGGGCGACATCCCCGGCCCTGATGGGCCTAGGTAGTAGGGTATTACAAGTGGTGTCAGAGACTAGGTTTAGGCAAGTATTGATATTATATGTTTTGATTTATTAAGTTCAAATCTTTTATCTGACCTGTCATGTTTGTGTTGTAGGATGGTTAGGATGATTAGAACCGCAAGGAAAGGGCAGCAATGGCACCCTCCCATTCCTATCTACCCGGAGGACTTACCAGTACCTCAGCCTGCACCCCAGCCAATCATTGGCCTGGATGATAGTAGTGACGATGAGGTCCAGATCATCGAGCCACCTCCAATACCCGTGATCGACTTGGTTACCGACAATGAAGACGAGGAGATAGACATGGAATATGTTCCCCACCCTCCTAGCCCCAGAGTGGACTTGACTGCTGACAGTGATGACCCAGGGGAGATAGATTATGAATCTCCACCTAGACCTTCCTTTGTAACCCCACCCAATCAAGTTGAGACCGGGGAGAGTTCTAAGAGACCCGGGAAGAAGCCCATAGATGGGTTCGCAAGCGGGGCTGGGATAGACTTCACTAGGAATTCTGGGGGGTGGTTATATGATGCCGACATTGAAGATTCTTATGAGGATTAGAGAGGCCAAGTTCTGCTATGTTTAGGGTGTTTTATTTGGAATTTTTCATAAACTCCTATGCTAGGAGTCCATGCACCTTTATTGCTTTATTTCAAAATTTACGCAAATAAGAGTACCTAGGGTACTCTAAGTTTTGAGAAAAATTTATATGCAATTCTTCATACAAAATTTGCATCTAATTTTCTTCCGCTTAACGTTAATGTGGATACATGCTCAATTTGGATATTTTTAACTTTGATGCATAACTCATTATCTGGGGAATGGTTTAGAATGGCACCCAGATGTCGCGCAGCCACATCCAACAGAATGGTTCCTGAGGCAGAGCCCGTGACACCACAGGTTGATGCAACTCATATGTTATCACCAAATCAAGGGGATAAGAACGAAATGGGGCCGGAGATGGGATCGAAAGAACCGGTTAGCGCAACGATGATGCAAGCATTCCACAAGGTGACGGAGATTCTGCAAACCTTGACAGAGCGAAGAAATCCGAAAGGGGAAGACGAGGCATTGGAGCGGTTTCTGAAATTTCAACCTCCTATTTTCTTGGGGGAGGCTGAACAAGACCAGAAAGCGGAGCAATGGGTGGAACAAATGGAGGACATCTTTGCTACGCTCTAGTACACTGAGAAGCGAATGGTGAAGTTCGCTGTGTTCCGACTGAGGGGTCCAGCTCGGGCATGGTGGCAAAGGGTTCAGGACTACTGGGAGATGATAGACCAAGACTGGACATGGGCTAATTTTGTGGAAGCATTCCTGGCAGAATATAACCCTCAGTGGATAGTGGAGAAACAGGAAGTTGAGTTCCAGAATCTAAAGCAAGGAAGCATGACGGTAGCCCAATACGCCGCCTGATTCACGTAGCTGTCAAAGTATTGCAAGAGGATGGTGGATACTGAACAAAACAGAACGAGGCAATTTGTTAAGAGATTAAGGCAGGAGTTAAGAAGGGCGTTAGCCACCTTTCCACCGGTGACTTATTCAGGGGCTGTGGCCGCAGCCACCCGTACTGAGAATGAAGATCGCAACCGATTAGCTTCACGACCATTCGTACCGACAAGACCGCCGCCAAGACCTTTTCAGAGGCAGCAACCTAACAAGCGTCTTGCCAACCAGCAATGGCAGAATCGGGGAAAGCAAGCCCGAACCGCACCGGTTGGTCCAACGCAGAATCTTCCATTATGCCGACACTATGGAAAAAGGGGCCACATTGAGAAAAATTATTGGTCCAAAGGAGTTGAGCGGAAGTGCTACCACTGCGGAGACCCGAATCACCTACGGAATGCCTGCCCTAAACTTCTCCGGATCGGGCAGGGGAACCCAGCTCAGAACCCGGGCCCAATCGAGCCAATACCTTTGGAGCTTCCGGGAGCGGAACGCAGAAGCCGCAGGTGAAAGCAAAAGTTTTCGCTCTCAACCGAGAGGAGGTTGGAACTGATGCAGCAGTAGTGGAAGGTACGTTTACTATCCAAGGTCGTTCCGTTAATGCATTGATAGACCCTGGATCTACCCATTCCTATTTAAATAAGAATTGTGCATATCAATTGGGTTGGGATGGAGTAGAACTACCTTTTACCTTGATAGTAAGTACACCTTTGGGGAAAATAGTGCAAGCGGATCGGTATGTGCAAAATTGTAAAGTTGAAGTAGGGAGAGAAAGCTTGGAGGGAGATCTAATAGTCTTAGCTATTGATGATTATGATTTAATATTGGGGATGGATTGGTTAGCGAAGCATGGTGCTAGAGTAGACTGTAAGAATAAGTCAGTTCAGTTCATTAGACAAGGATGTGATGTGTTGGAGTTCAATGGCGAGAAAGTAAAAGAATTGAAGTTTTTGATAGCTGAGACTAAAGCCCGGAAATTGTTGAGGCAAGGATGTCAAGGATATTTGGCTTATGTGATAAACAAGCCGAAGGACCAGTGCACTCTGGAGGATATTGAGGTGGTAAAGGATTTCCCCGACGTATTCCCTGCAGAACTCACTTCTCTACCTCCTAAGTGAGAAGTTGAGTTCACCATTGAACTAGTCCCAGGAGCGGAACCGGTGTCTCGAACCCCGTATCGTATGGCACCGGCGGAGTTGAAGGAATTAAAGGAGCAGCTAGATGAGTTGGTGAGGTAAGGCTATATCAAACCTAGCACGTCACCCTGGGGAGCACCTGTGCTATTTTTAAAGAAAAAGGATGGGACTCAAAGGTTGTGTATTGACTACCGAGTCTTGAACAACCTGACCATCAAAAATAAATATCCTCTGCCGTTAATTGACGAGCTGTTCGACCAGTTGCAAGGGTCCAGTTGTTACTCTAAACTGGATTTGATGTAAGGCTACTATCAAGTGAGGATAAAGGAGGAAGACATTCCTAAGACGGCCTTCAATACAATATATGGTCACTATAAGTTTGTAGTGATGCCTTTCGGGGTAACCAATGCACCTGCGGTATTCATGGATTTGATGCATCGAGTGTTCCAGCCATACTTGGACTTGTTCGTGGTGGTCTTCATCGAGGACATACTTATATACTCCAAGAGCCTGGAGGACCATGCAGAACATTTGCAGTTGGTACTAGAAAAGCTAAGGGAGCACAAGCTTTATACCAAGTTTAGCAAGTGCGAGTTTTGGTTGGATAGTGTGGCGTTTCTTGGGCACGTGGTGACTAAGGAGGGAATCAAAGTAGACCCAGTGAAGGTTGAAGCCGTATCAGACTGGAAGCAACCAGAGAACATCACTGAGATTCGAAGCTTTTTAGGGTTGGCTGGCTACTACCGGAGGTTTATTAAGGGATTTTCGGCGTTAGCATCTCCTATTACCCGGCTGCTGAGAAAGGATGTACTCTTTGTTTGGAACAAAAAAAATGCGAAAAGAGTTTTCAAGAGTTGAAGCGGAGGTTAATGACAGCACCTGTGTTGAGTCTACCGGAGGTAGATAAACCTTACGCACTATATACTGATGCCTCGAAGGAAGGATTGGGAGCAGTTTTGAAGCAAGATAGGAAGGTGATCGCCTATGCTTCTCGAAAACTGAAGCCGCACAAAGTCAATTATCCCACGCATGATCTAGAGCTAGCCGCCATTGTGTTCGCATTAAAGAAATAGCGACACTATTTGTATGGGGCGGAATATGAGGTGTTCACTGATCACAAAAGCATGAAGTACATCTTCACCCAAAAAGACTTGAATTTGAGGCAACGAAGATGGATGGAATTTCTGGAGGAGTACCGGTATCCTATCAACTACCACCCCGGGAAAGCCAACGTCGTTGTTGATGCCCTGAGTCGGAAAGTCAGAATGGCCAGGCTAAGGGTACAGGAGGTCCAGGTAGTTCAGGACGTGTTGGACAGAAGAGCAGAAGTGCAAGAAGAGAAGATTATTATTAGCAACCTAAAGTTGATACCAAATCTAAGGTAGGGGATTGTTGAAGCCCAACTGAGTAATGCGGAATTTCAACTTTTCAAGGATAAGGAGCTTAAACGACAAGGCAGTGAATTCCGACAGGACGGAGCGTGAGTGTTGTACGTCTGAGATCGTTTGTGTGTACCCGAGGAGCACCAGTTGAGGAATAGAATTTTAGAGGAAGCGCATAAGAGCAAGTACGCCATTCATCCGGGAGAGGTCAAGATGTATCAAGATCTGAAAAAGTCTTACTGGTGGTCCGAGATGAAGCGAAACGTGGTTAAGTATGTTTCAACGTGCTTGACCTGTCAGAAGATCAAAGCGGAGCACAGAAAGGTGGCAGGATTATTACAACCATTGCAGTACCGGAATGGAAATGGGAAGAGGTGACCATGGACGTCGGTACCAGACTCCCCATGGCAAGGAACCAAAAGGATGCCATATGGGTAGTGGTAGATCGATTGACCAAGTCGGCGCATTTCATACCCGTGAATGTAAGGGATTTAATGGAAAAATTAGCTCAGACATACGTGCAGGAAATAGTCAAATTACACGGAGTGCCTTCAAGTATTGTGTCCGACCGTGATACGAGATTTACATCCCGATTTTGGGGCAAGTTTCAAGAGTCGATGGGTTCTAGTCTGAAGTTTAGTATGACGGCGCATCCACAGACCGATGGACAATTAGAAAGAGTTATTCAGATATTGGAGGATATGCTGAGAGCCTGTGTATTAGATTTCGGGGATAAGTGGATTGAAAGTGTGCCGTATGCCAAGTTATCATACAATAACAGTTATCAAGCTTCGATTGGAAAGGCTCCGTATGAAGCTCTATATGGACGGAAGTGTCAAGTACCGCTATACTGGAGTTGGTCAGAGGATGGACATATAAGCAAATCGGGAGAAGTCTATGTTTAGGAAATGTCGGACAAGGTTAAGTTAACTAGGGAAAGGTTGAAAGCGGCCTAGAGTCGGCAAAAGAGTTATGCAGACAATAGGCGGAGAATGTTAGAATTTCAGGTGGGAGACAGTGTGTTCCTAAAACTGACACCAAATAGGGGAATTCTGAAGCACCTGAATGGGGGAAAGCTGAATCCGAGATATTTGGGTCCGTTTCCAATAAAAGAGAAAATTGGGCCTGGCGGCGTACCGATTGGAGTTGCCCGATGGGTTGACAGGAATTCACGATGTATGCCATGTATCGCAATTGAAGAAGTACAATGCCGATCCCGGACATGTGTTGAACGATGAGCCGTTAGTGCTACAACCCGACCTGAGCTATGTGGAGAAACCCGTGAGGATATTGGACCGAAGTATCAAGACTCTCCGGAACAAGCAGATTCCGATGGTAAAGGTGCAGTGAGAGCATCATGGCATGCGAGATGCCACATGAGAAGCAGAAGAATGGGTGAAGCGAAAGTATCCCGATTTGAGATAAAGGTGCGTCTGAATTTCGGGACGAAAATCTCCTAAGGAGGGGAGGATGTGAAACGCCACCTAAAGCCAACCCTAGAGTAAGGGGGTCGAGAATGCATATCATATTATCTTGCATGAGTATATATGTTTTAGAATGATTTTATGTACTTTAGAATTGTGGTTTATAGGTTAAAATACTTAGTTATGCTTATTGAGTAGGAGGGGTAAAATGGTAATTTTGCTTGAGGTCAAAATAGGAAGATGGCTTGAGGATTAAATAAGAAAAATATGTGGGTGAGAAAATAAGAACAAGAGTTAGTGTGGTTTAGTGGTTAGAGCTTGGTGAATTAATTTCTAAGGTCATGAGTTCAAATCCCATCATTTAAGCTTTTATCATGATTATCCTAACTAAGTTTGAATTTTTGTTTTCTTGCATTTCATGGAAATAGGAATGTTGTCTTAGGGGAGACATGAAGAGAATGTCCTAATCTTATCCTCATGTCCTAAAAAGAATTCTAGAGGAATTCTTGTCCTTTTTATTACCACTAGCTTGTCCTAACATCTTTATAATTCAAAACCATTAAATCCTTTCTTTTAAATTCCAAAAAAAAAAATTCTGTGATAACTCCTCCACCATGAAATTCGAAAATCAGCTATGGTGGTTGGGAAGTTGGCCGAAAGTAGGAGGAGAAATAGGAAGGGTTTCCAAGAGAAAATCAATCACCATGAAAGAACCTTCAACTCCACCTTCATGTTGTCCATAGCTTAGTGAAGGAAAAATCTGGAAATTTTCCAGATATTTTGCAGACCTTCTCTTTGAAAATTCAACCAGTAAAACCACTCATTTTCTGCCAAGTAAATGGTCATTTCATGTGGCTTGAAAGATGGAAAAACTGTGCAATTTTCGGACTGCACAAAACAGCACCAAACCAGGAAAAATTCTGGGCATTTCGCCACTTCCAATCAAGGAAATGAAGCTGTTTTTAGCTCATCTTCAAGCCAGCAAAACTTCCCTGTATTTGTCCAGAAATAAGGCTGAAAAACCATCCTTGGAAGACCCTCAAACACCCCAGAAGAACCTCTGAAAATCGAGCCAAGTGAGTGCAGAAATTCTGCACAAAAAAATCTGCAACCTTCGAAACTAAGAACAACCATGAAACCAGTTTTTTTTTTTCCAGCTTTGCTCCCTTCTAGCCTAGGCCGAAAATCACCTTCAACCTCTGTAAAATTGAACCTTGCTCAGTTGTAGACTGAACACCATTAACCCCACACTCACCTTGAGCATAAGGACTCCATAGCCACACCACAAAACACTCCTAAGATCACTCCATTCAAACACTTTTTGAACTTCAAATAATTTCAGCTTTTTACACCATTAAAGTCACTCTTGTATTAGGCAAATAAACCAGAATTTCCTCTGCCATTTAAGACTGAATTTTGGCCAGCCTTGAGCAACATTGACCTTTAATCATTCCAGCAAAAACCCCTTGTTCAGCCGGCACCATTGAAAGACATAGAAACCTCTCTTGATCAAAACACCATAGCTAACCTCTTACCTTAAACGTCTCCACTATTTCCTCCATTTAAATTTCAAAAAAATCTGATCATCCTCTCTCCTTCTTGCTGAAAACCGAAACCCTCATTCATTCCATACCATTCGGCCAGCCTTCTACCAAAATTCGTGCAGCACTTCTTCCAAATTCTCTCCATTTTCACCTAGAACACCAAGAACACACACTAACCTTCTTCAAGCCTAACCCTACTCTAAACACCTCCAATCACTCTCAAATACTCCAAATCACTTCCATTTAATCCATAAACCTCATTTCTGGTATTTATAACACAAAACCTCGCAAACAAGAATTTTCAATCGGATCAAAATCAACTTTTTCTTGAAGGTCTCAAGAACATCAACAAGGTAAAACAAGAACAACTTTCTTATTCATCTTCTTCCATTCAATTCTTAATACACCTTTCTAATGCTCTCTCTCTCTCTCTCTCTCTCTCTCTCTCTCTCTCTTCTAACCGAAATGGTTGATCAAACCATCAACCATGGATGTTGTTTCGTTGGACCATTCAAGACACTCCATCGCGCGTGGACCTTCTTTTGTCTTCATCAAAGTACTCGACAATCAAGTATTCATTCTTAAATCTCTCTTATTAAATTCTGAAATCATGTCTCTTAGGTGTTGATAGGGAGATAGAATATGATTGGGAGATTGAGTATATGCATGTGGACAAAGGGATTGGGGTTAGGACATGATGATTGTTGTATATGATTAGGATGTATGTGTTTTCCTTTTGAATCAATTTATGTTCTTCATGCTCAATGAATTTTATGGATGTTTGAAGCATGATTAGATATTATGACACCAAAGGTGATTAGGCTTTTATGTTCTTATTCTCCATGGAAGCCATGATTGATGATTATGCTTAGTAGGATTTTGGCCATGTGATGGTATGCGATAGTTCAAGTGTATGTTCATGAATGGAATGGTTTACTATTTGATGGTGGAGAATGTGATCATGAATCTTTTCTAGCACTAGGAAAATCATGATAAAAGATTATTTTCTTATTAATTCTAGGTTATATTCATTAACAAAATTTATTACAAAAAAAAATCAGAATTACTACTATATTTTCCTTCAAAAATTCGAAACACTAGGGGATTTGGATTGGAATATTTAATTAGACTATTAATATTTTTATTAAACAAAAATTTAATAAAATTCATTTATTCTTAATTCTATTTATTACTAATTAATTATTATCTATTAAAAAATTATTTAAATTATTATTTATTTATAATAAATCTATTTTTAAATTATCATTTATTAAAATTATTTAGGACTTAATATTATTTAAAATTCAAACCTTAGTTTATTTATTATTAATAACACTCAAGAATTATTAATTGGGTCTATGATTTGTTAGCAATTATTTTAGAACCCCAAGTTATTTTAACTTATCAACTAAAACTTATTTTATAAAATTCTTTGTCACCTAGCCTTAAAGCTTAGGACATTAGGGCTATGGCTAGTCATGGTTGTAACTAGTTGAGCTAAGAAATTGTTTATGAAAGGCAAGTATAGCTCAAATGTAACCTTATGTTTTGTGTTTACCCCAGGCAGGGTTATGTTAGCCTTGGGAAACGTTTGAGTTGAGCAAGCAAAGAATCAGGTAAGCTCCTGCATGGAGTTTTGTGAAGACCAAAAAGCTATTGTGGCAAGCCAAATATGATGTATATGGACATTTATTTTGTGAAGGCAATTAAGGACTGTGTTTTCCTTTTTATTTCAGTCAAGAAAATCGTTTGAAAGTTAAACAAGCAGTTTTACACAAAATGCTAAACTTTTTCTAAAACCCAACTTTGACAAGACTTTTAGAAACCCTTAATTGCTATTTCCAAATAAAGTGGATTATGATCAATTTTCTCCCAAGTGGAACAATCAACGTTGAGTACTTAATAAGGGTAGACCACCAGGGCTAGTCTTTGAAGGGTTAGGGTAAGTCTCTCAGTAGGTGGCCACCTCTGAGGGGTGAGTCCTTCCTGGATAGGATGCCAGTCCGGTAGGTCATACTAGTCCGAACTAGCAAGTTTCAGTCATGTGGACTGTGTGTTCAGGAGTGGACAACTGGTAAGTTTGGGTGTAGAGATGGAAGAGTATCTCACCCCATAGGCTGTACACCTACCTTTTGTCAGCTTGCACAACGTGTGGCATTCTGACTGTTATTTAGTCTTGGGGCCCAACGTGTGGTAACCCATGGCTACCCATTTGAGTAGTTGTATTTATTGTGCACATGTATAGTTTGAAAAGTGAAACGCCACTCTTTATTTTCACCACTTATTTATTGCTTGCCAGTACCTTTTCCTTATGAAACTTTTACAACTTGCATACATGAGTTGTTTTACCTGAAACACTCAAAGCACACACGGGCTTTCTGAGATTTTTATCTCACCACCTTTTATACCATGTTTTCAGGAAGATCCTGCTGTGGAGGTCATTAGCTAGATGCTGCCTATGCTTTGAAGACTCATGTTATTTACTCTTTGTGATGTTTTGGAGAGATTGTTGCAAACAGTTTATTTGGATTTGTTCCAGTACTTATCTTTTGGGTTGTAATAAGCTTAATTTTAAAGTCTTTATTTTATTTTATTTTTATGTAACCTAGTTATAAAGACCCCTTGTCCTCTGGACGGGGCGACATCCCCAGCCCTGATGGGCCTAGGTAGTGGGGTGTTACAGATTATCTCTAACAGAAATCCACACGGAGGATCATATTCAAGCACCAAGATTTTCTGTGCTAGTAGAAAAACAAGATGGCGGCTAAGGTTTGATCACGATCAATGAGAGAGAGAAAGAGAAGAGGAGGAGATCATGTATCCCCTAGGGTTTTTTTTTTTTTTTTTTTTGGAGAGTTGTTTCAGTTAAACCCCCCAACCCCCCTCCCTCCCTCCCCCCCGCCCCCCAGTTTTGGTTTTGTGCGTATCATCATATAACATGAAAAACCTAACCAAAAACTATGAATTCTAAAACAATTAGAATTCCCTAATTGTAATTGGAATCATCAAGTTCTTGTAATTACAATTTAGCCCATAAATTATAACTAATTATACTTTGGCTATAACAATTCTCTTTCTCGCAATTAACCCCACTATGTTATCAAATAATATCTTAAGTATATAATCATCTATTATGTGTGACCTATAGGTTTCCCAGTCAATTGGTAGCGAACATGAATTAATCCAAACGTCTTTGAGATTAATAATCTATAATTAATTAGAATTAATCATATTAATTCTATTTAGGATTGGTTTATTAATTATTAATTAATAAACCTATATTTCCAGATCATGAGCGGTATCTAGTAACACATTATGACCACTCAAGAGTCCAAGAAGTAAAGTGGCTTGACATAAACCATTCAATAAAAAATTACAGTGCAATTAACTCATTTCACCATATAATATCTCATTCGGTTTGGAATATGGAATTAGTGCCAACTCTCTCCAAAATGTATATCAATTTTGGCCCGAATATAAGAGTACTTGTACTAGGAACCCATTACTCTAGATGTGTATCAATTGGAACTGTTTTCAATACACAGTTGCCTTGGCCAAGGACTTCTCGAGTAGTAATACCTACAAGTGGCCGTGAGATATTTGCCCCTACTATTTGGAGTGGTGAATCCTTTATTGACCCTCTCAACTACTTTTATTTACCTCACAATGTACCCAATATCAATCCCAGAGGCAGCCCTCAATCTAGCTCCAGAGATTGGAATCAAAGCACAATGCTCAGCAAACAAAGTACCTTAGAGATCTCAAGTCTAAGGATACTTGCACGTTTGCAATATTGAGACTATATCACTGGCACTAAATAGTTATCTATGTGATTATCCCATATCTAGGTCATTTAATGAACTTGTTTCATTAACAAGCATCCATGTGGTAACTTTAAGTATCTCAATACTCGTGGATATAAGAACTACTGCCTGATCAAATCAGGAAGTCTAACACATGCTAGTCTTAACGCAATAATGATGTCTTGTCTTATTAATACTACGATTAGGGACTATTTAAGTATTAACACTATACAGTGTAGGAAGAATCTCATATCATGATATCTATCATGATTTCCTTAACACAGTGTTGTACTAGGGACTTTATGTAACAGTTATATCACACAAAAGTAAACAAAAGAAACCGTAAGATAAATAATACATTTTATTAAAATAAAATGTGTTATATACAACGTACAAGTGATTGCCTCTAGGGTAAAACACTAACACCTAAACCTATCAGGACTGATGGGCTATTCCGAGGACCAAAAGACATATCGCCTTGGTTACTAAAATGACCAAAATACACCTGGTATAGAAATTGCTAGATTTTCCATTTTAAATGATTCCTAATATCACCATAATGAATATTAACCCTAAGAACAATGCTGCATTAGCAAAGTCTCCGATCGACAGGTGTAATGACTAAAATACCCCCTACACATCACCTTACATTTAGAGAGAAAAGGTGTACTAACACATCTCTAAAAGACATCTACCATTCTTAGACCTCTAGTCTTTTGATCACGGCTCCTAGAATGTTTTTGCATTCCAATGGAGCTACCCTAAAACAAATATCTAGGTCATATTTCCCAAGGCCCTGCATATTTAGATCATTCGAACAATCACAAGCGATCTTGTGCAAATCTGTCTTAACTGACTAGTTACATATACACAACATACAAATATATTAGTTCTATGATAGAACCTCAACTACAATATATCAAAGTACACTCTTCCAGCTTCATCAAACCACCAACTCATACTAAAGTGGTAGAGTATTAGTCCATACTGTAGCAGTAGTAGTCTGAGTTTCTTTTAAATAGTACTTTTAGATACCGCTATTACAGGTCCTGTTCTACGTATTCGAAATACGCTTATGCTATGAAGTGAGTGGACTACTCACTAGTAAAGGTAAGTCTTTCCCCGTTTAGAATTCATAACAAAATAACCTAAACATGATGAAATTCCCATTCTCATCAATCAATTAAGAACAAACGTTTATGTGTTAAGTAACTCGTGAACCATACCTTACTATGAAAGACCACTATTCACATGAATCACTTACTTAAACACAATGGGTCATTTCCAAATACAAATCGTACACAAATAAAATGTAAATTCACAAACAAATTTTGAGAATAAATTCTTTTACTAGTAACTTCGATAATTACATTAGAAACCTAGTCTAGAGGACATACATTCTAGCACTTCGCTTGATCCAATCATTAAGTGTAACATGTGCTAGTCTTGGTGCTTTAATGATGCCCCATATCAATAATACTATGGCTAAGGATAGTTTAAGTATAAGTACTGTATAGTATAGTAGGAATCTCACATCATGATCTCTATCATAATTAATTTAACGCTGTAATTGTGTTTGGGACGATCTCTTTCAGTTTTACACACATACATATTTGAAACAAAGAAGTTGAAGATAAAGCATGTTTTTATTATATAAAGGTGCAAAATACATTGTACAAATAGATTGGTTTTAGGGCATAACTTTAACAGTTATTAGTTCGTAGGATGCAGGCCTATGGCCGGACATTGATACATATAATAAGCGGTTATCCTCTGAGCGTACTGGGGCTTTTGTTGTTGCCCTTCAAGGGTTTTAATCATAGTACACTTAGATTTGACATACTATGATCAACCAGGTCACTAATATGCCTTCCTAACACTGGCTTCTTATCTATATCATAGGGTTTAAAGTAGTTGCTAGATCTAAAAGCCTCAAAGAAGCTCAAGTGATAGACATTTACACTCTATATAAGGTACATCTATTCAGAGCCTATTTCCCTACCCTTGTTGTTCGGACTCATATGAGAGAGGTTGTGGCACCTCAGAATTCCTCCAAGCCATCATTTATATCTTCTAATAACAGGTATCCTCTAGCACTTTCATAGCCTACAAAGGGAAAGACGATAGTCACTACTACATGAGCGATATAGTTTATGACAAAACCCAATTAATTGCATGTTCTAGTATGATTAGAGAGGGGGTAGGTGGTTAACTCTATTAGAGTGGAGACAAGGAGTAGATAGAGTATAGCCACCACAGCTAGCCTAGCTATCATATGTAACACCCCGCTACCTAGGCCCGCCAGGGCTGGGGATGTCGCCCCATCCAAAGGACAATGGGTCTTTATAACTAGGTCACACAATCAAAATAGCGGAATGAAAATGATATTTTAACTTAAAATTTATTACAACCCAAGAATAAATCCAAGAATAAACCCAAGAATACCAAAAACAAATCCATAATAAAATTTATCCACTCTAATCTCCCCAAAGCATTACACAAAATAAATTATTAGAAAATCTTCCAAAGCAGGAAATATCTAGCTACTCATCCCCATAGCAGGATCAACCTGAAATCATGGTAAAAAAAAAAAAAAACGGTGATGAAATAAAAATCTCAGTAAATCCGTGTATGCTTTGAGTGTCGAGTGAAAACAGTTCGTGAATGCAAAGTATAAAATCTTTATAAGAGAAATACTAGTAAGCAATAAATATTAGTTAAAACCAAGAGTGACGTTTTGGTTTTTCCCACCATAAACAATAATTAAAATCAACCACTCAAAAGAAAGGATCATGGGTTACCACACGTTGGGCCCCATAACCGGTCAGAATGCCGACACTTTGTCCAGACTGACAAAAGGTAGGTGATCGGTCTACCGGGCAAGATACTCCTCATTCTCTATACGCAAATAATAACCGGGTGTCCATTCCGGCAAAGCACAGTCACTTAACTGAAATAAAAACTGCTAGCTCGGACCGACATGACTAAGTAGTGCTAACGTTTCTCTAAGTTCGGTTCATCTTCTGGAGGTGGCCACCTACCTGAGGACTCATTCTCGCTCTTCAAAACTAGTACTACTAGCCTACCCTTATTGAGTACTCAACGTAACTTATCCCTCTTGGGAAAAAAAACTGAACAAAATATAGTTCCACTTGAAAATGGCAATTAAGGGTTTCCAAAGTCTTTGTCAAAATCAGTTTTAGAAAGAGTTTTAAGTTTGAGTAAATCTACTTATTGATTTCCAAATAATTTGTTTGACTAAAATAAGAAAGGAGTCAATCCTCAACTGCCTTTACAAAAATGAGTGTCCTTGCACTCTATATTTGGCTTGCCATTAAAAAAGAATCATATTTGCATCAAACAGGTTTTATGCTGGAGCTTGCCTGATCCTCGCTCACAATAAAGGTCTCCAACAGCTATCCTAACCCCGCATGAGGTAAATACAAACCACAATCAAACTCAAGCCAAAATCCACTTTCACAAATAAAACTAACTCAACTCACTACTACCATGATTCTAGTGTCCCAAGCTTTAAGGCCAAATAATAAATTAAAAGGTTTATAAGCCAAGCCTAATTTGATATTTAAAATAATTAGCGTTTTGGGAAATAGGTACTAATAAGTTGAAGGGTTAAATCTTGCTAAAATAATTTAGAGTTTATTTGATAAAGGGTCCTAGGTGGTATTAGGTAAAATAATAATTTATTAATAATTAATTGCTGGAAAATTATTGATAATTAAAATTAGTTGAAAATAAAGTTTAATGAGTCTTGATTGAAAGACAATAATAAATTTTAATAGGTTTCGGTTAAAAGAGAATAATTAAAATTTTATAATAAATATTTTACTTGATATGATTATTTTCATGAAAGGCTTTATCATTTTATATAATATCTATACATTTTATTTTTCTAGCAAAAGCTATTATTTATTTGACTAAAATATCCTTATTATATATATAATAATCCAAATATACCCTTCTTGGGGTTTTTTCGAAATTACTAGCAAAAATCATAATATTAAATATTTTATTGAAGGAATAAAATTAGCTTAGGGACAACTAGATCATGATCATATTCCTATTGCTAACCACAATCATGAACATATACTCCCTCCAATTCATCAAATCATCCAAATCATGAATATAAGCATAGACGTAAATTTATCAAGGCATGATCCAACCTTTACTAACATAAACATAATCACGGCTTCAACAATCATACTTGAATATAAATCTTGTTCACCAACGGTGATATAATCTCTAACATGCTTGATCACATATATCACTCGCAACATGGAGACATGCATTAAACCCTAATACATCATAATATCATCCAAGATAAATCATCACATGCATCAACCCCAACTCCATCATATACACACATTCATTCATGCTTCAAACTCAACTCATCACAACAACACATGCTTAAACCACACTCATAGCCCATCTCCTTCCAATATCATCCTAGAGACATGAATCTAGAGCCTAAAAAGAGGGTTGAAGGGACTTACTTGGATTGATGAGTACCTTGAAGGAGTTTTGAATGGATCTAAACTCCTAGATGTCTAAATCCGTCCAAAGGAGATGAAGAAAGCATGGCCATTGGTGATGAAGTCATTCGGCCAAGAGGGAGAGGGTGTTCGGTCAAGAGAGAGAGTGTGTGTGTGTGAGAGAGAGAGACAGAGAAAAGAGAAGAAGAAATTCCATTAGCATGCTTATTCATATACATATTCATTAGAGATCAAAGATTAGTGAAGATGAAGTTGATTGAATAAACCTACCTTGAAGGTGTTCTTGAGCCATCACAAAAATTTTGATTTTTTTAATCTAAAAGAACAAGTTGGATTTTGAAGTTTGATGTTAAAAATGGTATGGATGGACTCACATAAGTGAGTAGATGGAATCTGAAATTTTTTTAAAGAAGTTTGAAGTGGTTTGGAGAGATATTAGATGAAAGAAGGAGCTGGTGTTCTTGGTGTTCTATGTGTGCTTGAAGGTTGAAGAGAATGGAGAGAGTTTTGGTTGAAGCTGCAGAAATTCTTAGGGATTCGGGTTGGCCGAACTCTTTGAGGAGTTTTAGCAATTGAATTATCTAGTTTGATAGGAAAAGGAAAGGTTGGTTGTTGAAATCCTAAAAGAATATTTTAGTGAATCAAATTTGGAAACAAAATATGTTGAGAATATCTTGATCAATAAAGAGCTTTTGAAAGCTGTGATGGCCGGCAATTTGATCAGTGTTTTTGGCTGGATGAAATCTGAGTGAAGAAGGTTAATGGTGGCCGAAAGGAAGGAGTGCAATGGTGAAGAAATGGTCTGGGTGTTTGAGGGACATTTTATGGAAGGTTGCTAATTTAATATTGCTAGAATTTTGGTATTCAATCAAGGTATGATTGCAGTGATTTGTTGGAGATTTTTTCGGGAATCCATATATGATTTTCATGTAGAAGCTTGGGGAAGACAATGGCTTTCAGTTCATGGCTGTTTAAGAAAGGGTTGTGCAGAAGAAAGATGAAGTTTCGGCCAGGGCTGGATTGGAAAACAAAGTTGGAAAATTCTGTCCAGTGATATTCGCAAGTTGGAAAGAATTTCTGGGTAGATTTTCTGCTATTGTTCAGTTAATTTTGCAGAAGAGTTTAAATGGGTTTCAAAGGTCTTTCAAGGCTGGTTTCCAGCCTTCTTTATGGAGAAAAAACATGGCTAAGGAGCTGGGTGAATTTGGAAGAAAATAGCTTGGTTTAAGACCATCTAAGCTACAATTTTGCCCAGAAATGTTTCTGGTTTTGTACAACATTTGTGCAGTCCTAAAATGGCCAGAAAAATTTATATTTTATGCTGATCAAAAAGGGCCATTTTTTGGCAGCATTTGGGAGGGAATAATGGCCGAAAATTTCGACACCTTGAAGGCACAAGCAGCTGGAAAATTTCAGTTCAGTACCTGATGGAAAATGAACCTAGTTATAGAGAAGTTTAGAAGGTTCACTTGGGGAATTAATTCTCTTGGAATCCTTCCCCATCTCTTCCACATTTTCGGTCCATAAGATTTCTTTCACTAAGACATTTTGAACCTTCAAAGCCACAACACTTTATTGAAATTTCTGGAATGAAATTGGCTAGATCAAATGTGACCAATCTAACGAATTGAGAATTAAGAAAAATTAAGGATCAAGGAAGAATAAATTCCCTTATGAATTTTGTGTAGGGCACAAGAATAGGAATAGGGTACTCCTATCATGTCTCCCCTAGGATAATACCTCTTGTCTACTCTAAAGCACTTAAGACCGAAGATACAACCTTCCAAAGCAAAAATAAAATTTAATCATGCTAAAATTCCAATGATAGGATTTGAACCCAAGACCTCAATAATTAATTCCAAAGCTCTAACCACTACATTACAACAACTCTTGCTCTAATTTTCTCTTTAAAATATTTTTCCTATTTAATCCTCAAGCTATCTCCCTATTTTCACCTCAAGCAAAAATTATCATTTTGGCCTTCTTTCTCAATACTCAAAATTAAGCCTTCTAGGCCACAAAACACAAATCTAAAGCACATAATTTCAAATAAAAAATATATTTAAGCATGCAATAAAATTGACATGCATCCCAACCCCCTTACTCTAAGGCTGGTTTCGACTGGGGTTTCACATCCTCCCCTCTTTAGAAGAATTTTGTCCCGAAATTCAAGCATACCTTTATTTCAGCTTGGGATACTTCCGCTTGACCCACTCTTCTGATTCCCACATGGCATCTCGTGTGCCATGATGCTCCCACTGAACCTTGACCATCGGGTATGGGCAATTTCGACCCATTACATCCCCATTAATATGGCCAATCCAATTTGATATAGCGATGCGCCGGATTAGAATAAATCAAAATATCTGCATAATAGGAGGCTTACCTTTTCTTATTTCCACATCTACTTCTAGTACCTCTGCATTCAGTCTTCGGCATTCACCTGAGATTTCTATCCTCACTTCCTGAACAATGTCGGCTAGAATGGCCGAGCGAGCAAGCGTTGATGGGTTTCCTTGGTTGGTACTTCCAATTTTTGGATAGTTATTCCTCATATACAAAGGGTCTCCGCAAATAAAGCATTTCTGGTTCTCCTTTTTAGGCCAACAATCCTTCATCTCGTGTCCCCTCCTACCACAGTGATGGCAGGTTATTGCATTTGCAGTGGCCCCAGCTAGCGCAGTCCATGCTTGTTTTCCCTTATTTACGTTACTGCCCTGCAAGCCTCTTAGGAGTAACATGCTCAGATGTGTTTGATGCTTTGCTATCTACTCTATCTTTACCTTCATTCTCAGTACGAGTTGCGGCTTCCACCGCTGCAGCATAAGTCGTTGGTGGGAATGGTCCAATACCCTTCTAAGTTCCTATCTTAATCCCTTCAGGAACTGCTGGGTACAGTTTTACTCTGTATCTATTAGCCGTTGATAGTACTTGGATAAGCGATTGAGTTGAGCAGCATATTGGGTTACCATCATATTCCCCTGTTTCAAGCTCTGGAACTCATCTTCTCGCTTAGGGTTCCTTCGCTCGGTCAGAGTCTGCAGAATTCGGCCCTTTTGCTAAATGACTGGCCTATTGACACATCAATTGAAACTTTAGACCCCGATCCCATATTCGGATCACTCCCTTCACCCCGGTTGGGTGTTTGCATCTGGGCTGCCTCGACTTCCAGTGCCACTTGATCGGCTCTTGAAACCCTTCTACCTGTTGAAGCTGCACCACGCTCGGGTGCCATTCTAAACCATACCCCAAATGATATGTTTATGCTTTTAAGTTTAAAACATTTTGAGCACGCATTCACGTTCAGGTTCATGTAAAAGAAAATCAGATGCAAGTTTTTGTACATGATCGGATAATGGTAATGATATCAACTCATTTTAAAAGAAAATTTGATGATATTATTTAGGGGAAAACCAAGTAATAAATAAACTCATGCTTTTCATAAAAATCATACTTTCATAAAGAAGGGTTATCACATGCGATACCTTTTTATACAGAAAAATAATCGAGCCCTACAAGCAACAAGCTTCTTCGAAAAGGATAAATGAACAAAAGAATGCAAATCCCAAAAGAGATAGAGTGAGAGAGAGAGAGTAAATGCTGCTACTCTTCTATACTCTAGATTAGTGAAGAAGAAAGTCCATTAGTATGCTTATTCATATACATATTCATTAGAGATCAAAGATTAGTGAAGATGAAGTTGATTGAACAAACCTACCTTGAAGGTGTTCTTGAGCCTTCACAAAAATTCTAATTTTTTTGATCCAAAAGAGCAAGTTGGATTTTGGAGTTTGATGTTAAAAATAGTATGGATGGATTCACGGAAGTGAGTAGATGGAATCTAGAAATTTTGACAGAAGTTTGAAGTGGTTTGGAGAGGTATTAGGTGAAAGAAGGAGTATGTGTTCTTGGTGTTCTATGTGTGCTTGAAGGTTGAAGAGAATGGAGAGAGTTTTGGTTGAAGCTACCAAAATTCTTAGGGATTAGGGTTGGCCAAACGCTTTGAGGAGTTTAGGCAATTGAATTTTTTGGTTTGATAGGAAAAGGAAAGGTTGGTTGTTGAAATCCTAAAAGAATAATTTAGTGAATCAAATTTGGAAATAAAATATGTTGAGAATATCTTGATCAATTGAGAGCTTTTCAAAGCTGTGATGGCCGGCTATTTGATTAGTGTTTTTGGCTGGATGAAAGCTGAGTGAAGAAGGTTAATGGTGGCCGAAAGGAAGGAGTGAATGGTGAAAGAAAGGTCTGGCTGTTTGAGGGACATTTTATGGAAGGTTGCTAAATTAATATTGCTGGAATTTTAGTATTCAATCATGGCATGATTGCAGTGATTTGTTGGACATATTTTCGGGCAGCCATGTCTGTTTTTCATGCAGCAGCTTGGGGATGACAATGGAGTTCAGTTCATGGTTGTTTGAGAAAGGTTTGTGTAGAAGAAAGATGAAGTTTCAGCCAGGGCTGGATTGGAAAACAAAGCTGGAAAATTCTGTCTAGTGATATTCGCAAGTTGGAAAGAATTTCTGGGCAGATTTTCTGCCATTGTTCAGTCGATTTTGCAGAAGAGTTTAAGGGGATTTTAGAGGTCTTTCAAGGCTGATTTCCAGCCTTCTTTATGGAGGAAAAACATGGCTAAAGAGTTGGGTGAATCTGGAAGAAAATAGCTTGGTTTAAGACCACCTAAGCTTCGATTTTGCCCAGAAATTTTTCTGGTTTTGCACGAGCATTTGTGCAGTCGGAAAATGGCCAGAAAAATTCAAATTTCAAGCTGATCAAAAGGACCATTTTCTGGCAGCATTTGGGAGGGAATAATGGCTGAGAATTTCGACACCTTGAAGGCACAAGAAGCTAGAAAATTTCAGTTCATTACATGAAGGAAAATGAACCTAGCTAGAGTGATGTTTAGAAGGTTCACTAAGGAAATTAATTCTCTTGGAATCCTTTCCCATCTCTTCCACATTTTCGGTCCATAAGATGTCTTTAACTAAGATATTTTGAACCTTCAATGCCACAACACTTAACAAAATTTTTTAGAATGAAATTGGCTAGAACAAATGTGACCAATCTAACGAATTGAGAATTAAGGAAAAATAAGGATCAAGGAAGAATGAATTCCCTTAGGAATTTTGTGTAGGGCACAAGAATAGGATTAGGGTACTCCTATCATATCTCCCCTAGGACAATACCTCTACTCTACTCTAAAGCACTTAAGACCGAAGATACAACCTTCCAAAGCAAAAATAAAATTTAATCATGCTAAAATTCCAATGATGGGATTTGAACCCAAGACCTCAAGAATTAATTCCAAAGTTCTAACTACTACATCACAACAACGCTTGCTCTTATTTTCTCTCTAAAATATTTTTTCTATTTAATCCCTAAGCTATCTCCCTATTTTCACCTCAAGCAAAAATTACCATTTTGCCCTTCTTACTCAATACTCATAATTATGCCTTCTAGGCCACAAAACACAAATCCAAAGCATATAATTTCAAATAAAAAATATATTTAAGCATGCAATAAAATATGATATGCATCCCAATCCCCTTATTCTAAGGTTGGTTTCGACTGGGGTTTCACATCACATCTACTACAAGGGCCTCAAGATGCATAGAAAGGAGAACAGTAGCTACCAGCAAAGCCGCCTATCACTTGTCCTCCCCTTAGAGCCCAAACGACCTAAGGTCGGCCAGTAGCTACAAGGGATTTTCAGGATGAGATGAGAGCTGTGAGGATTAAGGCAGAGTAAGGGAGGCTACGGACTGATATTGCTCAGATTTAGGATTTGTACATTACTTAGTAAACGTAGTTAGAGGACCTAGCTAAGATCCTAGATGCTAAATGGGTAGAGGACAATAAATATTATGAGTAGGATAGGCAACTAGCTCCAATGACGCAGGCGTAGATTAGATAAATGGAGAAACTAGAGGACCTACAGTGTAAGTACACAATTTAGAATGTGTTTATGCGACATGTTTGGCAACTGATCAATCTTAGTGGCCATACTATACTTGATAGCCCTACCAGATTAGACAAACCAAACATGGACAATGGACTTAGCAGCCTGCAACCCACAATCCTCTCAGAACTCTACCTCTCGTACAATTTTACTTTATTCTATTTTATCGACACATTTATATTGTAAATGTAATTTTATAGCTTTCATGGATATTTACTACATTTCCTTTCCTTTCATTTATATTATGCATTTCTCTTCTACTTTATTTTGCGCTGCTTTAACTTTTGATTGTATTTTCCTTTCAACTGTGGATGGAACATTTTGAAACTTGTGGAACAATGCTACACTTTTTCTATTCAAACAATTTTGTAGAATTGAGCATCACACACTTGGGAAATATCTCTCTTTCTTTTTTTGCTTTCTCCCTTATTCATTAACAATTTTGTTGGATATGTATATTATTTCTATTGCAGCCAATGAGGACACTATCTAATTCAAGTGTAGGGGAGAGTATTAAGGTTTACTTCTTGCAAATATTTATTGAACTCCTTGGTGTTTCCCATGTTGTTGATGTTGTAAAAATGGAGTAAATTTTTAGGATTTTTGGCATAGTTGGATTCCTACAGGATTGCTATTCTTTTTCTCTTGCCATCAGAATTTGTTATGATGTTGTTTTTACTGGGATATTCCTAGGTAAATTCGTATATTTGATGTGATATAAAATAAGTCTTGAGAATTTGAATTATCCATTGTAATACTTTCTTGAGAATTGATGAGAAAATTTGTGATGAAGTATAAGTAGAGAATTTTCAATTGATTTATGTTCTATGATCTTCTTGTTAGTCCTTACTCTGAGCTTAACTAAATGTGGATTAGGCTAAAATAATGAGAGGCGGAGTAGGGTAATGCAAAAGCTGAATATCTTTATTGCTCATCTTTATTAGGCATTTACATTACCTTAACCTAAAAGAAAATGGGAGTTTAATGAGGGTAAATGCTGAAAATTTTTATCACATATCTTTATTAGGCAATTACATTACCTTGGAAAAGTGAGCACATAGATCAATCTTTTTTTTACTACTTGGATTGCATGAAAGTAATAGAACTTAAGTTGGCTCTCTATTCCTCACTTATGCAAATCACTTGGTTATTATTCTTGACTGAGGAGATAAGTTGAAACGTGCCCAATAGATATAGACTTGTTCAATACAACTTCGATGGTCTTAGTTTTAACTATTCAAGTACATGAGTCAATATGAATTTAGCTTGGTTGAGTAATCTTGAACTAAAATATCATTCCAAAAGAAAATAAATAATTTTATCCTGATAGTCAATGTTGTTCAAAACCATTCGTGTTAAAAAAAACTTTTCCATTGAGGTGCGTATTACTTTGTTAATTTACTTGAGGAAAAGCAGAAGTATAAGTGTGGATGAGTGATGAATACTCATTTGTGCTAAATTGTGATGAGTTTTTAACTTTATGTTGACTCATTTCCCTTATTTTCGACTTGTTTTGTGTAGAATGAAAAAGTAGAAGATAGAGTAGAGAAAAAAAAGGCAAATTAGAACAAAAAAAGTAACAAACCGGTGACAAATGATGTGCTATACAGTCACCGATTTGGAATAGAAAGTTTAGAGCCAATAATATGATCAAAATTAGCACCAATTAAGAGCTATATAGGTGCCAGTTCCCTTAGTCAGTAGAAGCCAGTTCATCTTCTCACCAGATGCTAGTCCAAAGTAGAGAGTTTGGGAGCAATAGAACTAAGAACTATCGGAGCCCGGAGAGAAGTGTAACAGGTGTTGGTTAAAAGTATGAATTCAAGAATTTCAAGAAAAAAATTTTAACCAATGCTAATAAAGCAAAACAATAGGTTCCAGTTCATATTTGCCAAATTTCACTATTAAGCAATCTTCAAGGGTTTTTGAGCTTCACTAGAAATCCCTCTTCTTCTATCATTTCATGTGCAATTTTGGAGGTAGGAAAGAGCCACTAAACTATTCAAACACCCAGCTGAGCATTCCGATGGTAAATCCAAGGTTCCACTAAAGCGAAGAAGAGCAATTTCAAGGGAGATCTGCAATAGAAAGATAATAACCACTTGTCTAAGTGTTTTTATTTTTTCTTTTTATATTTCTATTTTGATTTTGTAATAACCTATGATTCAAAATGAAAACACATATAAAAAAAATTAATGATATATGTTCCCTCCCTATTTATTAATAATATTATTAAGGTTATAAATTAATAATATTATTCATAGTATTATAGAATGGCCATCCTTAGTGCTATTATTATTAATATTAGTATTATTAGTATTATTACTAATATTGTTATTATTTTATTCTATTCTATTCTATTTTACTTTATTATATTATCATTATTATTGTAGTTTAATGATGATGATGATGATAATAATAATAATAATAATAATAATAATAATAATAATAATAATAATAATAATAATAATAATAATAATAATATTTTTATTCTAGTATCCATTACTATTATTTTTATATCTATTAATTAATACAAATATTTCTTGGTAATATTAAATTATAGTATTATTAAATTCAATAATTATATTGAATTATTATATTATTCTTACAATTGTTATTTATATATGTATATACATACATACATACACACACACACACACACAACAACAACAACAACTAATACTTTAAATACCTTAATTATATTATATTATATACTAAGGTATTTTAGGGGGCCCACAAGAAATAAATGAAGATGGCCCACAAGCTTGATATATTTGACCAAGATTAACTATTCTTAGACTTTCTTTAATTAAGCTTAATCAAGCTAAACTAGATTAGGGCAAGTTAACTATAATTATGCATGGCCATGCAAGGTTAGCAAATATATTAGTCTTGAGACTTCTAGGGAGTTCTACAAGCTTCTACATAGTTCCACAATATTCTTTTAAGTTCTATGAAAGTCTAAAGACTTCTAGAAATGCCAACTCACCCTAAGTAATTTTATTAAGATCAAAACAAGACCAAGAAGATTAGGCTATATAAATAGGAGTAAGGAGGGGAGAATTTTGGCCAAAGCTGGAAGGAGAAGAAGAAAAACCAGAAAAGTGAAGAGATGAAAGGAAAAACAAGAAAAAGAGAGACTAAGGGAGAGAAAGAGATTTCCGGCAACAAGGAGGAAGTAAAGGAAACCGGCAGCAAGGAGAAAGAAAGGAGAAGGAAGGAAGGAAAGGAGTATACAGCTTTGCACTCATCTTGGAAAGGTAAGAGATCATTTCTCAAAAGATAAAAAAATGATGTTAGAAGTTGGAAACTAATTGCATATAAATTTGTTGATGTTGAGTAATGAAAAGATTTTGATGTTGTGATGAATGTTGGATTGACCGGTTGTTGTAGTGATGGGTTGAGTATGTTTTTTAGTTTATTTGAGGTGTATTTGAGTGATGGTATACTGAAAATTTGAAAAGAAAAAGGAAGGAAGTGATAAAGAAAACAAGAAAAGCCATTTGTTAGTAACAACTCACTAGCTTGTGTTGTTTGGAAATATTAAAGGAAATCTGAGTAGATATGGCTGGAAATTGAGAATAAATAATCCTAAATATGTCCTAGACTAGTTGGAAAGGATTTGGAACAAGTTCTGTGGAGGTTGTGAGGGTTTTGAATGGCTAAGAGATCATGAACAACAAGAATGGTGAAAACTGCCAAAATTTACTGGTTTGGTGAGCTTGGTATAATTTATTTGTTTGAACAAGAGAGAAGTGCTGAGTATGAAAACCTAATAGAATACTGATGTTGGGACGTTAAATGAAGGATTGAAGGGTTTAAATGTGGTAGGATATGTTGAAGAAACCATAGGAATAAGTTAAAATAAGTTGGGCTTCTAAACTGTAATCTTGAACCTCCAACTCGGAACAGTAAGTTTAGCTTAAAACCTGAACGAAATGGAGAGAGGTTTGAATACCCAATGACTGAAGTTGATATCAAAATGTCCTAGGAGCATTTTGAAAGTAATTTTACCCCATTTGGACCTGTAATGAAAGAGATATGTACAAAACACAGGAAGATGACAAAACTGAACTCCAACCTCAGAACATTGAAATTAACTGAAACACTGTACAAAATGGGATAGAGTTTACAACTCTCGTGAGCTGGAATTGATAGAGGGATATCTAAGGAATATTATGAAAGAAACCTCACCTTATTTGGACCTATATTGAATAAGTTATGTGAAGAATAGTGGAGGATGGTAAAGCTATAAAACCAGAAAACCATCCAAAGTATTAATCCATTTATTTCTTTATGAAAATTATAGAAACCTTATTCGAACCATTAAGAATTTGAACCCACTGAGTAATGAAAAAGGGATATACTAATTGTGTAGGTGAATCAAGTCGAGGGAACACCATTTAGGACTATATAAGTGCCACTTCGACTTAATATACAAGGTGAGTCCTATTGATTTCTAAATATTTTTAAAGGCTAGTGTGCTTTGATTTTCTATGAAATGCTATGTTTTATGCCATTTTGGAAATCCTAGAATATGTTTAAGGTTTACATGAGCAACATTTGCCTTTATGCTATTTCGGACTCGAATAAATTTCATATTCAGCTTAGAAACCTTCCTGGATGTTTAAAACACGAATTTTGTGAATTTAGTCCTTTTCGAATTAAATATTTGGGATTTCTAAAAAATGATAAATTTTGGAATCGGGTATTTTGAGAATAATCCAAATATCCTTGGAACTCGGGTATTCGGTAAATGACCGAAATATCTTTATTGAAACTTTTGTGAATATTTTTCAAATCGGGTAAGGGTAAAATGACCCGAATACTCTCAAAAAGTCTTTTGGAATCTAGCATGGGTGAAAATGACCTAAATACCCTTGGAAAATGACTTTTGTGGTCATGTACGGCCCCAGACAATAAGAAATGTTTTGATTTGAAAATCCTGCGGGATCAGATGACCCTCTGGCTTGATCAGTCAGATGGGGTTGGTGTTGTTGCATTGAGTACTCAGCAAGGACTTTGATCTTTGTACTATCCCATGTTAGAAGTAGACGATCCCAAGTAACCTGATCAGTTTTGGGGATTGTCTTACTCCAAACAGGGTGACGGGACATTGTGATGAGTCGTCCCTGGCTAGCCATTGTGAGCTCGACAATTGCATATTGATTATGATGGTGCGTTGTTCACATGATACCGAGCGGGGACACTCGGTGTGTTCAATCCTTTACCACCTCGATGGTGATTGACATCAGGATTGGGACTCCAGGCTTATAGTGGCAAGTAAAAGATCCCTAAGTGCATGGTGAGGTACATTTGTACGCTACTCACCCTTCCGGCATAACTCGGGTGACGTGTTGTAAGGCGCAGTCCCTGGCACAAGAGACCGTGTGGCCGAAGACGAAGTTCCTTGAACTTTGCATGTGGGTCACACTTCTAAATGGGGAAGAACCTACATTTTTTGAATTAGGGGCCATGTGTTTGGAAGCCATTCTTTTTCGAATGTACATTGAACCTAAATTCATCAATTACCGCTATTTTCCTGTTATAAAATTTATTTCAGCAAAGAAATTGAAAATCATCTTTCTCTTCTAAGAAAAACACGGGCACACACGGGACTCACTAAGTATACCACTCACACGTATGTTTGTCTTTTCTATTTTTAGGGATTGGAGCTGAAGGCTAACGACGGTACTACCCAGACTTCTTCTCTAGCACTGGATAGCAAATCTTTTGGAATGATCAGTGTACATAGACTATGAGATGTTTTAGCTTATGTATTTTGGGAACTATGGCAATGTACCTATCGTGACTCTTATGTTTGCATAAATAAAGAGCATGTTTCATATGTTTACTTAAGTTTCGACTTTACCCGCTTACTTTGAGTTTATATCGTTATAAAGACCCCTAGTCTGAGAATTCAGACGGGGCGACATCCCACCTGTGCTGGCCCACTACGACAAGGTAAAAATGTTAGGTGTTACAGATTTCATTAGAATTTCATAGATTTACTATGTTTTTGAAGGATTGAATCCTTATTTTGTTGGATCTTAATTTCTATTTTAGTATATTACACTCTATTTTTGGTTGTTCAATCACTAGCTTTATAATGTATATTTTGATTGATTAGGTTCTCTTGTCCTAATGAGTTCAAGAGATGGGATTAGGATTTCGAGGCTCCATTAGTTGATATAGTTCACAGATTTTCCTTCAATTAGCTCAGGATAGGGGTTGATGGATAAGAACTAGGTAATTGAAGGGCTATGTGGTTTCCTAGAGATAGGGACATCATCTCTCCCAAATTAGATGCATAACTAATCTTAATGCCTTTTAAGGTTGATTAGTAAGGTAGATATACCCATTCATTACGTCAAGGGCAAGAGACTCATAACCTGAGAGAAAGTGGGTCTTGTATATGATTATTCATTGGTGTCTAATATAAGTTGTTAATTAACTAATCTAGTAAATTGTGATTTGACTTACTATTGAAGGATTCCATTTACTTACATTACTTATCCCTTCTTCTTATTCTGTGGGCTTGGTAACTTTTGATGATCTTTAGTGTAATGGGATTGGCCATATCTCTTCATAATTCATCAATTTTAATGATATTATTAATTGGCCAAACAATGAAATGATAGCATAGTAGAAGTACATGCCAGATTACCCAAGGGACATAATACTTGCCAACAAAAACTCTATCCTACTTGATAGGTATACTTGCCCATATGTGTGTTGTGTAATTCTAGTGTTTTATGTATTTTAGATTAAAACTCGACTATTTTTGTCTAAACTGTTGAGATTTATTTCTATGCACAAATATATGCACACAAGCAGGCCATAAATTTCTTTCACAAACTGCGACCTATCAGTGCATTCGATTAGTAAAAGAGAAATACTTTTGTATGTAAATCACAATTAGCCTTGCATTCAAATAGCAAAATGGTAATTCTAGTTATTAGGCCAGAGTTTCTTTTAAAGAACCAATGCAATCTTCTTTTGGTTGTTTTGGCTGGTACAGATTTGCCAGTAAATTTATTGCACTCTCGTTACCAATTATCAACCTGCGTTTTTTCTGTCCAATAGTTGAAGATACTCATTGATCTTCGGCCGTCAATCACTTTTCAGGTAAGTATTTTTTTTTTCTTCCAAATACGTCATATTAGGTTGATTTTGATAAATGCATTCGTCTTTGCTGTTTTTTTTCCCTACTTATTCAATATACCTGTACTAGAAGGCTGCAACATGAGCCTAGTTTGGCCTTTGGCTGCAACATGAGCCTATATAAATATTCAATATATTTATCCCAAGTGCTATACTTTGGCCTTTTTTTGTTCTAACTCTACTGCAACATGATCACCAATATCTTAAATGAAACCTATGTGATTTTGACATCTGAATATTTGCATTGCTATGTGGAGTTTGAACATTCTGTTATCATAGATTTCCTAGCAATTTAGTCATTATTTCAGCCTACTTTTTCCTGCAGAAATCTTAGCAAATTTAGTCATTGTTTCAGCCTAGTTTTTGGAGGCAAATTTAGTGAGTTTGTGTTCTATTATCCATCCCAACCCTTAAGGTACTTTCCTACATATTGAAATAGTGTGGGAATTGTTAAGTTTGGTGTGCTACGTATGATGTTGTGTGGATGAAGTTACGCTTGCAAATATGCTATTAAAAGCATATGTTACTTTTGAACCAAATGATATGTCCAGATTTATTCCCCTGAAAGTAAACAAAGCAAACATAATATCGTTATATCAGGTGTTTTCTGTTTTTCTCTTATTTTTAGATTAAAGAATAAGACTTGCTGGTGGCATTTCTCCCGGTCTTAAACTTTTGGAGCAACTTTAGTGAGTTTGAGCTATATTATCCATCTGAACCTTTATGGTGGTTGTACTCTCCTGTATAGTGTTTAGTTATAATTCCCATAGAATGCTGTAATGTTTTGATAAGTCCAGTTTGTAGCAAAATAAATGAAATGGAGAGATGCAACCATATTACTATACCACTGGTAAATATAGGGATTAGCACCCTCGGTTCTAAACTTGGAGTTAAAGCCAACCTTTTCCAAATAGTTCACGGTCAAAGCCGAAAGACCAGGCAGAAACGCATAAAACTCCAGAAAGGAATTCTTATATTACTATTTTCTGTCTCTTCTTGTTGTTATAATATGAATGCACCTTTTGTGTGGTTTATTGACATTATAGTTCTCTGCTGGAGAATTATTCTTCTTGACTTCAACAATCAATTGTCAGCCCACTCTCCTAATAAAACTAAGCCAGAAAAAAATTTGCCTAGAATTCCTTGTGTTGCCACCACTTTTCTGTTCAAAGATCTAAATGCATTGAGGGTCATCTATATTGAACACTAACTTAATTCACAACGATTAGTTGTCTGATAAATACGTATCTCGTTTGGGAGACAGAATAGTTTGAGAAAAACATAAAAAGAAGGTATATAGTGTGAGAGAACAAGCAAAGATGACTGTCGTATACATTGGTCTATAATGTTCTTTAGTTAGAATTGCAAGTAAAGACTTGCCATTCTGAATTTCTGATTTCCACACTGAATACTTTATGAATTTCTCTAGGTCTATTGGCTTTGGTCGAATAATGTATAGAAAAATGTATGACCTTAATGCTTCTACTTAGAAATTACAATTTCTTTCCAAAGATCCTTCTTTAAAGAACAATATTTTCAGAACTAGTAATAGCATATGCATGAAAATTTTGAATTGTTCAAAGTCAACAAGTATAAATAGGAAAACACCAATGCAACATTGTAGTATCGTTTCACAAAGTAAAATTTATCCTTTGCCAATGCTTTCATGCTGGACTATTTTTTTTTTTTCCCAATCGTTGGCGTCAATTGCCAATTTCCTGTATAAGACAGGGAACTCCCTTCAATCTGGAACTTAGTACAACCAACATCCAAAAAGCAGAGGTGGGCTAGAAATCTTGGAGGGTATTCAGTGTAAGAGTTATAGTGCAGATAATTGATGAAATCTGGTTGTAGACATTTCGGGTAATTGCACAAGTTAACACTGAGAATTGCATTTTGTTTGGGACTGTAGGGCCTGGGTGGTGTCAATGTGTCTTTATCATTGTGTTGGTGGAGATTAGCACTAGGATATGTATACATTTTGGAGACAATAGCTTTAACCTATCCTATTCCGAACTTCTTAGCCTTCCACTTCCATGGTAGTGCCTGGCAGGTACCTACTTCCATCCCTTGCCTATTCCAATCATTCCTCTTATCCTTCTTTATCAGAACCAAAATCACCAACTTACACAATTTTTACTCAAGAAACATACACATTGAATACAAAACAATGCAAAACACAAGCAGTTCGATAACTCAGAAGTCTAAGCGAACCAGGACACTAAAGTAATCATCATATATGTGTTACAGATGTAATCCACCCCCTTCCCTGCCATGTTGCACTTCTCCTTATTTCCTCATCTCTTTATCTTAAATCTGTTACACCTCTCTGATGATCTCTCTTCTTGTTCGTACTCCAAAAATGATGCATGATAATGCATTTCTCCCCTGTTAAATGTTTCTATTGGTTTGTCGTAGAAAAGCTTAAAGAGGACTCAAAACTAATTCTTCTAGCATCAGGAAAAGTAGAAGAAAATTACTTTGCCCTATTTTCTATCCATCACACTTGCCTCCTATCATTCTCTTGCTGTCTCGAAACAATCATCTTTGGCCAAGTCGACAATGACCTTAGCGAGCTCTATCTCAGTATCTTACCCTCTTCCTCTTTCCTATAATGAATAACCATGGTATAGCACTTTTTCCTTTTCTCGGCATTTCAATAACATTATTCAACAATATATTTCGGTTTAATACAGTTATTTTACGTTAACCTTTTAAATTTTTCGGGCTTTTGGATCATTTTGCTATTAACTTGAATCTTTTCATTGGGTATTTTGAGTAAGTTTTCGATTCAAGTTGGAGATATAGCTTGATTTATATTGGGTTATTACCAATTTGAGCTGGGGAAATCTCAATACTCCTGCTTATAACATTTATTCGGGTTGAAGTTCAGACAATAGAGCTTTTCAATAAGTCTTCCATGTTCGGTGGATTAACAAAACAAAGCCTTTGATTATTCCTAAAAAAACCCACGTCCAACCGTCTGGTGGGTAACAAACTATGTTAGCCTAAAACCCATATTATCTATTCCTTGAGTAAGTTAAGAAGAAAAATTTGTGTTGGAAGCCCATTACACTTTATCAATGATTTGGGCAATGGAAACTCTTCCGCGTACAAGTATGTCTAATTGATGTTTAAACGTGCCAATTTTTGGCAAGTGAACTATTTTTTAAATAAATAGAGTACAAGTAAAAAATTTAAAAATATAGAAGGAAAACCTTAAGAAAATGGGGCTCTTTCCTTTCTTTTACGAGGACAATCTCAGGTATAGTTATTTGGTAAAATGCTAATTGGTACATATAAGTAAAGTAAGAATCTCAAATATATGTGTAAATGGTAGAGCATCTTACTTTTCAACATCCAACAATTTCGAATTTTGAAGAAAAATAATAGTTATGGAAGGTCTAAAAAATGCTCTAAAATGCCTTGGTAGAACTAAACAGTTGCTACTAATTGTTTCCTTATCCTTTTCTATCTACTTCGTGTTTAAACATTCAAGGCATCTAAGTTTCTTATTAATGTTTTGCATTATTGGAACTACTATATTAGGTAACGAGAATTTTCTATCCTTTCATCTTGAGCAAGATTTTTCATGGTATATTCTTCATTTTTTTTCCCGTATTTTTTATCCCTTTTACTCTTTCTTTTTATGTATGTATACTTGGTATAGATTCAAGTGGAATTTTTGCTAGCTAGAATGTTTCAAGCAAACGATGATGGCAATTCTTCTTGAAACAAACACGCAACAAGTAATCTTCTTATTATTTATGTTTATTATACACTTTACAATATATAGATTCATTCTCATTAACTGTCTCTTTGTTTTTATGTTAATATGATGATTATAATTTTTTTTTAAATTGTCATTCTTAGCGTTCAAATTGTTCTTCATTTTTTCTCGTTTTCTTTGCTTTTTCTGGTTGGGAATTCAGTTACCACGAATGGAGATTTAGGGTGGCAAAGTTTTGAATATTTTCATAAGACCGTAGATTCATTTAGTTTGAATAGTATTTTGAGTAGAAATTCTATATTTCAAAGATATTTGGAAATGTTTTATATAAATGGTCATTTTATGTTTACATTTTATTTTGTGGATCAATTACAAATATAGACAAAATTGATTTGTAGTCCAAAGTTATGGAATAGTGTCAAGGTGATTAGTAGCCATATATATTAAACAAATGAGAAATTATTTATCCCAAACTGGAGTATTTTCATCACCAATCACCTTCATACAAACTAAAATTGAATAGTATTAGTGGCAAAATTATTATTTACAAAAAAAAAAATATATGACTCTTTTATTTGCTACAATAGATTTCGTGGCAAAAGTTTTAATTTACAGCATTACATATTTCATCACAAAAGATATCTAATTGACTACGCAATAATGTTGTCCCCATTTTAATAATTTTCGTTGCCAATTAATTATCTTTCAATTGATTTGTAAAATTATAGACTAGCAATTGAAATATCTTCATCGTCAATTATCTTCATACAAATTACAAACAGCACTATTATTAGTGATGAAATTATTACTACAAAAATACTCTTTTATTCGCTACGATAGATTTCTTGGCAAAAGCGTCAATTTACTACACTATATATTTCGTCAAAAAAGATATTTAATTGTCTACACAAGAATATTGTCCCCATTTTTACAATTTTTGTCACCAATTACTTATATTTTGATTGATTTTTAAAATTATTCGCTACGACTTGAAACATTAGCGATGATATTAAACATAAATTAGCTACAATGTATGTTGTAGCAAAATTATAAAAAGTTTAACTATAAAAAATATTTCGTCACAAATTACTTATGACAAAGAAGCCCATAAGATTGATTCTCAATGAAATCCTTTTTATTCTTCAAAATTTTACAGTCATTGGCTACAATATATTTCGTAGCTAATAAGGCTGTTATTCACTTCAAAATAAATTTCCGTTGCTAATAGTACATTATGTGCGAAGAAAATTATTTTTAGTAGGGGAAAACATTTAGCAATGCCTTTTAATGTGAGTCCTATTTGCTATAAAAACACAGCTTTAGATGTGGTTTTAATGTTCGGTTATTTAACAATTTTTGAAGCTGTATGTTTTACTTTTGAAAACCTTACTTAGTATGATGCTAGTTTGTTATGTTAATGAGTTTTATGAACTTCTCAAAGGCATAACGATGTTCTCGAAAAGCCATGACACACACATGCAAACTATCCCTTCTTTGCATTGTTTGAATGATTCTAACTATTTGATACCCATTATCCTTTCTTAACAACATCACCTACTTCGAAAACACCTCATCCACATTATAGAAGATGTTTTAGCCATTTTCAATCCTTTAAATTCAAAATCATGAAATGAGTTTGAAAGCTACATGCATGCCCCGAATATCTTCACAATGAGCTTGGAGATGAACAATTGTGACAACGAAAATGTTGAGTACTTAGTAGGAGTACTTTCTCTTTGTACTAGCTCACATGAGAGATAGATGATCCAAGTAACTTAATCAGTTCTGGAATTCATCTTACTCCAAATGAAGTGACAGGACATAGAAATTAGTCGTCCTTGGCTAGCCGTTTCTTTCCCAACATTTGCTTATGATGAAATTTTATGTTGTTCATGGTCTACTGAGAGGGGACACTCAGTGTGTTAGACCCTTTGCTGTCTCGATGGTTATTGATGTCAGGATTGTGAATCTTCGACTTATGATAGTAAGTAAAGGATTTGGGAATTTTAGGTAGGATAGGTAATAGCTCATACATCTCTGTTAGAATATGGGTGAGTCCATGAATTGTGCAATAACCCATACTACTGAAGACAAAGTCTTTCATAGACTTTGCACACAGATCGCCCTTCTATTCAGAGAAGAACTTATATTTTTTGATACTACGGGGCAAGGCTTGACAACATAACACTATTATGTCAACGAATACCAGTTTCGAGACTTTCTAAATAGATCAACTACTTACACATTTTGTGTATTCACATTTACTTAAAATTTACGTGCACACACATGACTCACTGAGTATTTCTACTCAAACATTTTTTATTGTTTCTCTTTACATGTTAGTGTGGTGGGGACTTGTGCTTGTGAGGATTTCATACCCATTGTGGCATCCCTAGGTGTAGAGTTATGTGTATAGATTTTTGCATACCTTATAAATCATGACTTAGTTTATAAGTATATTATTTTGGGAGTTTTATGCCTAGTTTGAGCAATCCTTTATGTACCTTCTTTTGGAGTACAATAGATCTTTAGTTTCTTTCTTTTCAGCTAATTTAGTTTTAAGGACCTCTTGCCGAGAGATCAGACTAGGTAACAACCATGTTTAACAAAATAAATTACTTATAGGAATTGGGCGTGTTACAATTACTTTCAGAGCTTTAGGTTGGTGTAGTTAGCTGAATAATTTTGCTCTTTTTTTTTCGTTAGAATGGCAAAAGAGGATAAGAAAAGCAAGAAAGCTCGTGGAAGAAAGAGAAAGTAGGACGATGTCATGCGAGAAAGATGAATGCTCCTAGCCTAACATGAAAAGGAAAATTAGTGTGACATATCCATCGATTGGTCCCTATTATCAATTCACATGTTGGAGGCTTGGGACGTCGAGTTAGGTGCATAGGCACCATGCTCCCTAAGCAACAAGTTGATGAACCTAGAGCCCCCATATAACCACAAGAGCTAAAAGTAGAATATGAAGAATCAAAAGAGAAAACACCTGAGCTATTAAAGTCAAAAGAGGATATCATCAGAGTATGAACCATAGACTCTTCCTTATCAGCACTTGAGTGCAGATCCTTATTAGGAGCTTAATTTAGAAACACTTATAGATTATGGATCTGATAACTCTGAGCATTATACTAAATCTGCATATTCTAAGCCCCAAACATCAGAATCTAAGAGTGATGTTAAGTGCTGGGGTTAAATGGAGTAGGTTATTGTACATTGTTTTAACTGTATATAATCTTGTATTAAGTTATTTTACATATTGTATTATATGCGTGTGTGCTATGTATATAAGTGTGTCTTTTTTCACTCGTTCTATGCTATTACTTTTATTTTTTGTTCCATACGTATTTTTTAAAGATATAAAAGTTCAAACTCATGTCTACAGATGCTACTAAGATGAAATACTCAGGGGTCACCAACATGAAAGCATTGAAGAAAATAATATAGACAAATGGAAAAACACGCCAGATAATACAATATGTAGATCTTGCAATGAATGAAAGATATTTTGTAGTAAGTGGTAGATACAACTACCTAGAGAAGACAGGCCAATGAAATTAAGGTAGAACAAGACTTAGAAAGATTTATGAAGCTTGAACATTCGCATTTTTATTGGAAGCTTGATCAGAAACAAGAAGTTGAATCTTGGACTGGAGCAAATAGTTGATATATTTGTTGCTCTGAACTACTCTAATTAGCGAAAGATGCAGTTTGCCACTTTTAGATTACCATGAGCAGCAAAAGATTGGTGGCTTCGGAAGAAAGAAGAGTAAGAATAAACCTGGGTGAATTTTTTGGATGCCTTCCAACAAGAATTCATTCCTTCTGTGCCGTCAAGAGAAAAGATGAGTAATTACAAGCTTGTAAGCAGGAAGGATGTACGATAGGGGTATATAATGCAGAATCCACTCAACTGTGCAGTTACTGTTCACTTTTTATTCAAGCTAAGACCAATCGAATTCTGTGTTTTATTAAAGGGTTACATCCAAAATTGATATGATCATTAATTAGTATGGCACCACCGACATATAGTACAACTGTAGAAATTGCCTCACAAATTGAAAGGGAGGATTTGGAGCAGATCAAATAAAGAAACAAAAAGTGATATCATCCAGAACATGAAAGACATGGAAAGCCCAATTGCCAACCGAAGGGCAAAACACAGAAAAGAGGAATAGGCTTGATAACAAAAAAATCTAATTCTATGATATTATAATTGTGGTAAGGAAGGCCACAAGATTGTTGATTGCACGCACTCGAGAAGGACACCTAGATAGGTAAATTTTTGGAGAAATAATGCTAGACCTGCCAGGGGAGGACACAGTCTACCATCTCTATCTCAATCAAGTGGATCTAAACTATAAGTGAAAGCTTGACTAGTGGCTCTAGACAAAGCGGATGTGGATGTCTTGACAGTGGAGGGTAAACTTTTTATCCTTGGAAATGAAGCTAGTATACTAATAAATCTAAATTCTACATACTCTTTTGTTGTACAATCTTTTGCGCACTATCTAGGAACCCAACACTAAAACTGATGATTAGTGGCACACCCATTAATGTCACATAATGTTTAATTTTTGTCATGCATAGTATTTTACGACTATTTATATCGTCATGTTGATCATCACCTTTTCATCGTTGCTAAAGATATATTGTTGCGATATGAATATTTTATATCTTCATGAATTATGATTTTTGTCACACTATGAATATTTTTTGTGACGTTCTAACAATAAGTCATTTAGCAATTTGCCACTAATTGTTAAATTTGTTGTAGTGGAATACCAAATAAAGAAGTTCCTTATAAGATGATTTTCAGTATACTATTAAGAAAACAATTAGATAGCGACAGGGTATATACATAATACGAGATCGAGATTGGGGGAGAGATTTTAAAAAGGGGATCTTATTAGTTTACCCATATGGTGCTATCTTTGCAATTGGTTCATTATCCTAATAGCATGCTAGGCTTGATTTCCGAAAGAAATGTGTACAATTATGTAAGCCGGGAAAAGACTTATTCGAATTTTGGGGGCAAAAAGTTAAGAGCAGTAAGTCCATGCTATCTGGAATGAAAGCTCGAAAGTTGCTTCGAAAACGCTCGTTGGATATTGGCTTATATCTTGAATAAACCAACAGAGTCGGTGAAACTTGAGGATGTCCCAATTGTTCATCACTATCTAGATGTCATTCTAGCAGAGTTCAAAGTGTTAGCTCGAATGGCATTCTCCTGTGTTTTGACTTTTGTCAGACATTAATGCGGACTAATATGTGCGTTTACATGTGATAGGAATTTTTGGATATGTTTGACCTTCACTCTTCAAGGTCTTAAGAATATTGAATGATTCACGTAACTCAAGGGCAACGATGAATGATCAACTGAGGTTGCACATATTGAAGAATTTCTTGAGGAATTGTACACTAGGAATTTTTGCTTCAAGGTATTGTCTGTAATTCCTATGTCTCTTTACATTAGCTTAATTTTATTTTACATTGAAGCACTTATAAAAGTTTTTCAAATGAAAATGTTTTAAATTTGACTTTTATAAATATTTTGGAGAAGTATTTTGGATGAAACTCTGAATCCAAAAAATTCATCCAGTATTCTGTAGAATTTTCAAGACACTCCTTTAAATGAATAGCGTTGTTTTGTACGTATGTTTTGGACACACATCGGTCCACTTCATAAGCCCAAAACGCTAAAGATCCTGATAGAAAATTAGCCGTTAACAAGCCATTCACTTTTTGCTTCTATAAAAGCTATTTAAACATGATTTTTTTAAAATATTTTTGTGCTAGCTTATTCATAAACACTCTTATACTTTCAAAACATGAAAATCTCTATTTCATTATGCTTTATTGTGAAATAAAATCATTCAAAGATAAAAAGCCAAAGGTGCTCAAGTTTGGTAGATCTGCTCAAAATTGTGTGCTATCTCTGTCTTATTTCTCTAATCCTTTTTGCTTCAAGGTTGTAGTGTAAAACTCAATTGGGGTGAGGCTTGATTTGTAGTCAGTTGAGAGATTTTGGATAAAACCAAGTGTGGTGATCCTGTTGTATAACTAGTGTAGTCAAACACCATTGATCTGAATGAGGTTTAGAGTGATCTAGTTTAAAATCATTAAGTGTAAGATTACAATAGTGGATGCAGATCTTTGAGGATCGAACAACTATAACTCTTTTGTCTATCTTTCTTGCATTTACTTCTGAATGTTTGTGAACTTCTCTACACAAAGTTTCAATCTCTCGAAAAGATCTTTTTGACTTTCACCAGCCTATTTTTACTATTGTATTGATTGCATATCACTTGACACATCTCTTTAAGATCCTAGATATCTCTTTAAAGCTGCATGAATTTCTTCTTCGCATACCCTTCATACATCACAATCTGTCTTTAAAATAAAAAGAGGATTCTGCAAATCAGATTTTGAAAAAGTATTTAAATTTGCCAAAAACCTTATTCATCCCTCTAAGGTTTTTCAATTGGTATCAAAGCATTGGTCTACATTTCTTCGGCCAAATAGCCTTGTTGAAAAGATCCTTATGGCAAATACCACATCCTTTCCTTATATCAAGGAATCTTCAACAAATAGACTTCCCTTATTCACTGGGAGCAATTATAGAATCTGGAAAAATCGCATGAAGATCTATGTATGCTCAATTAATTTTGAGCTGTGGAGTTTTATTTAAAAAGGACCATATGTTCCTTCGAAAAGTGTTAAAGGTTGAATAGTTCCCAAACAAAGTGATGAATGTGATGCTAAAGACAATGCCAAAATGATATTGACTTTTCAAGCTATGAACTTTCTATGTTGTGCCTTTGATTCCACTGAATATAATCGAGTAACTAGTTGTGACTAAGCCCATGACATATGGAGATTGCATGAAGTCACTCAAGAGGGGACAAATCAAGTAAAGGAATCAAAGTTAGGACTTTTGATTCATGACTATGAATTATTCACTATGAAGCCCAATGAGAGCATAACCGACATGTTCACTAAATTTACATACATTACAAATGGGCTTAAGGCTTATAGGAAAACCTATTCTCTTGGTGAATGAAATGGAAAAATTCTTAATGCCTTGCCAAAGAGCTAGTAGCCTAAAGCTCTAGCTATGGAGAAATCAACGAATTTGAAAACCTTACCCACTGAAGAGCTAATTGGCTCTCTCTTGACTCATGAAATGAAACTAAAAAGGTTTCAAGAATTTGATGACAGTGACAAAGGCAAAAGAGGAACCACCCTAAAAGCTATTAATGATGATGATGTGAAACCCTACCTAAAGCCAACCCTAGAGTAAGGGGGTCGGGATGTATATCATATTATCTTGCATGAATATATATATTTTTGAATGATTTTTTGTGCTTTAGAATTGTAGTTTATAGGTTAAAAGGCTTAGTTATGCTTATTAAGTAGGAAGGGTAAAATGGTATTTTTGCTTGAGGTCAAAATAGGAAGATAGCTTGAGGATTAAATAAGAGGAATATGTGGGTGAGAAAATAAGAACAAGAATTAGTGTGATTAAGTGGTTAGAGCTTTGTGAATTAATTTCTAAGGTCATGAGTTCAAATCCCATCATCTAAGTTTTTATCATGATTATCTTAATTAAGTTTGGATTTTTATTTTCTTGCATTCCATAAAAATAGGAATGTTGTCTTAGGGGAGACATGAAGAGAATGTCCTAATCTTATCATCATGTCCTCAAAAGAATTCTAGAGGAATTCTTGTCCTTTTTATTACCTCTAGCTTTGTCCTAACATCTTCATAATTTAAATGAACCAAAATCCATTAAATCTCTTCTTTTAATTCCAAAAAATTATGTGATAATTCTTTAACCTTGAATTTCGAAAATCAGTCTTGAAGGATAGAGGATTGGCTAAAAATAGGAGAGAAGTTAGGATGGGTTCCCAAGAGAAATAAATCACCATGGTAGAACCTTCAATCCTACCTTCATGTTGATCATGGTTTTAATAAAGGAAAATTTGGAAAAATTCCAGAATTCTTGTCAGTCCAGCTTTCAAAAAATTCAGCCAGTAATCCTAACCATTTGCTGCCAGAAAAATGGTCATTTCATGTGGCTTGAAGACTGAAAATTTTGTGCAAAATTCGGACTGCACAAACGGCACAAAACCAGAAAAATTTCCTGCACAATTCACTGCATTCTATGCTAAAATTGAAGCTGTCTTTTGTCATTGATTCAGCCGAGGCACCCTCTGTTTTTCTCCAGAAAGAAAGCTGGAAAACCACCCTTAAAAGACCCTCAAACACCAAAAAAAAAAAACCGGCTGTAAATCGGGCTGAAGAAATGCAGAAAATTCTGCATCAAAAAGCTTGTCCATTCGAAACCTTGAACAAGTTGAAACCAGAAAAATTTCCAGTTTTGTCTCCCTAGGCCTAGACCGAAAAACACCTTCAAACCTCTGCAAATTGGACCTTGTTCAACCATGGACTGAACACCATTAACCTCCACACTTACCTTGAGTACTGGACTCCATGATCATACCTCAAAAACCTCCTAAGATCACTCTATCCAAAACTCATTTGAACTTCAAAAAAATTCCAAAATTCTTGCTTCATTAAATCACTCTTGTATCAAGCTAGCAAACCAGAATTTTCTCTACCATTGTAAACTGAATTTCGGCCAGCCTTAGAGCTATATTAACCTTCATTCATTTCAGCAAAACCAAACAGTCTAGCCGGCACCATTGAAGAGCAAAGAAACTTCTCTCCATCAAACACCATTAACATATCCTATACCTCAAACCACTCCTCAAATCATTCCATTTGAATTTCAAACAATCTGATTTTTCTCTCCCTCTCTAAGCTGAAACTGAAACCCCTGAATTCCCTAAACCAATCGGCCAGCACTCTCCAGAAATTCATCCAGCATTTTCCCTCAACTCTCTCCATTTTCACCAAGAACACTAAGAACACACACTACTTTATTCAAGCCAAAGACTACTTTAAACACCTTCAATCCCTCTCAAAAACTCCAGAACACTCCTACATACTCCCTAGAGATCATTTCTGGAATTTATAACATCATGTCTCGAAAATAAAAATTAGCATTCGGATCAAAACCAGTTTTTTTCCCTTGAAGTCTCAAGAACATCATCAAGGTAACCAAGAAAAATTCTTTTGTTCATCTTCTTCTCTTCAATCTTTAACATATCATGCTAATGCTCTCTCTCTCTCTCTCTCAGCCGAAATGGTTGTGACACCCATGGCTATTTTTTCTCCTCCTCTTTTGGACAATTCAAGACTCTCAAGCGTGGACCTTCTTGAATCTTCATCGAAGTGTTCATCAATCAAGTATTTTTCCTTAAACCTTCTTTTTAATTCAGTATTCATATCTCTTAGATATTGATAGGAAGAATAAAATATGAATGGGGGATTGAGTATATGGATGTGAATAAAGGGGTTGGGATTAGGACATGAAAATGATTGATCATGTTTAAGCTATATGGATTTCTGTGAGAATCGATGTATGTTCATCATTGCCTAAGAGAATTATGAATGTTTAAGCATGCTAGATGTTATGTCACCTTTGGTGAATAGGATTTTTTATGTTCTTATCTCCATTGAAGCCAAGATCATGATTGTTTGGCCATGTGATAACAAGTGTTGATTTAAGCATATGTTCATAAATGGATTAGTTTGTTGTTTGATATTGAGGAATATGTTCATGATTCGTGTTAGGAATAGGAAAATCATGATTATGTTCTTGATGATCCTAGGCTATTTTAATTAGTAAATTTTATTACCTTAATTAAAATTATTACTATATTTTTCTCTAAGGATTTCGGAATTGCTAGGAAGTTTTGGAAATGGGATGTTACATGAAATATTTTAAATATCACACTAGGCTAAACTCTTTAACCTATTTACTTAGTGTTTAACCTTAAAGCTTGGGACACTAGGATCATAGTAGTAGTAAGTTGTGTTGATTTAAAATTGAGGAAGTGGATTGTGGCTTGGAATTGATTGTGATTTGTATTTGCCCATGTAGGGTTAGGTCAAGAGACCTTGTTGTTGTGAGCAAGAATCAGGTAAGCTCCTGCATAAAACCTGATTGATGTGAATTGTTTTCTTATGGCAAGCCAAAAGTAGAGTGTATGGACATTCATTTATGTAAAGGCAACTGAGGGTTGAACTCTCTCTTATTTCAAGCATTTGAATTATTTAAAAGACAAAGAGCAGATTTTCCAAACCTAAACTCTTTCTAAAGTTCTTTTTTTTACAAGGACATTGGGAACCCTCAAAATGCCATTTTCATGTGGGACAATGTTTTGTTCATTTTATCCCAAGTGGGAAACGTCATTGAGTACTCAATAAGGGTGGACTACTAGGACTAGTCCTTGAGCGGTTAGGGTAAGTCTCTCAGCAGGTGGCCACCTCTGAGGGGTGAGTCCTTCCCGGATAGGACGTTAGTCTAGTGGGTCGTGCCGGTCCGAGCTAGCAGTGTTCTTTTCAGTCAAGTGACTGTGTTTTACCGGAATGGACACCCGGTTGTTGTTTAGGTAAAGAGAAGGAGGAGTATCTTATCCAGTAGGCCGATCTTCTACTTTTGTCAGTCTGTACAAAGTGTGGCATTCTGACCGGCGGTATGCACAAAGTGTGGCATACTGACCATCCGGTTGTAGGGCCCAACGTGTGGTAACCCATAATCCTTTCTTATGAGTGGTTGATTTTGTTGATCATGTATGACTGGAATAGCTAAAACTCCACTCTTGCTTTTGACTAATGTTTATTGCTTGCTAATATTCCTCTTATGAAGATTTCGCACTTTACATCCATGAACTGTTTTCACTAAACACCCAAAGCACACACGGACTTACTGAGATTTCTGTCACATCACCTTTTTCCCATGATTTCAGGTCGATCCTGCTGTGGGGATGAGTAGCTAGTAGTATCTGCCATGGAGGAGATTGTTGTCATTTAATTCTATGTATTGCTTTGGGGAGACAAGAGTGGATAATTTTATTTATGGTTTTGTGTTGGGAATTCATGGATTTATTCTTGGAGTTTTCTTTGGGTTGTAATAATTTTTTTTTAGTTAAAGTATTATTTTTATTCCGCAATTTTATATGTGTGACCTAGTTATAAAGACCCCTTATCATTTGGACAGGGCGACATCCCCGGCCCTGGCGGGCCTATGTTGCGGGGTGTTACAAGTGGTATCAGAGCCTAGGTTATAGGCAAATATTAATGATATATGATATATGTTTTATTTATTTAAGTTTAAATCTTCATCTAACCTATCTTGTTGATGCTGTAGGATGGTTAGACTGCTTAGGACCGTGAGAAAAGGGCAGCAGTGGCACCCGCCTTACTATCTAGACCAGGAGGACCTTCCGGTTCCCCAGCCTGCCCCTCAGGCAGTTGTCCCTGTAGAGGATAACAGTGATAATGAGATTGACCTTAAGGAGGATAGCAGTGAGGACGAGGTCTAGATCCTTTAGCCACCTCCAATCCCGGTGATAGACATAAGCTCTGACAGTGAGGATGAAGTGATGATAGTGGAGCCTGAACCCCACCCTCCTAACCCCGAAGTGGACTTAGCAGCAAATAGTGATGACCCGGGGGAGATAGACTACGAGTCTCCACCTACACCTTCTTTCATTCCTTCCTTCAGCCGAGTTGAGCCCGGAGAGAGCTCTAGGCGCCCTGGGAAGGAGCCCATAAAGGGATTTGCTAGCGGGGATGGGGTAGATTTTTCCAAGAACACTAGGGGTTGGTTATATGAGGCTGATGATGAGGGTTCTGATGAGGATCAGAGAGTTAGGAGTTATTTTGTTTTGGGATGATTATTTATTTGTTGTCTTTCAAGAGCTAGTTTGTCAAAGATTTCCAATTCTATGTTTTGTTCACACCTTTGGATTTATGCAAGTCAATTTTTTTTTTTTAAATTGAAATTTTTGAGCAATTCCTTAAATAAGTTGCATATGATTTCTTCCTACTCATACTTGACCATGTACGCATGCACCACTAAAATGGTTTAATACTGGAATGCATACACTTAACATTTGGGGTATGGTATAGAATGACACCCAAGCGACGTGCAGCCTCTTCAACCAGAAGGATCTCGGAGGTAGACCCCGTAGCACCGGAAGTTGAAACTGAATAGATGCAATCACCCAACCTGGGCAATACATAAAGTGATCCAGAAATGGGAATGGGGTCCGATGCCCCAGTTGATGTGTCAATGGGCCAGGCACTTAGTAAGATGACCGAGATCCTTCAGACACTGACCGAGCAAAGGAAACCTAAAGGGGAAGATGAGGCCTTAGAGAGGTTCTTAAAATTTCAACCGCCCGTCTTTATGGGAGAAGTCGAGCAAGATCAGAAGGCCAAGCAATGGGTTGAGCAAATGGAGGATATTTTCGCAATGCTCCAGTATGCTGAGGAGCGGATGGTTAAGTTTGCAACTTTTCGACTGAGAGGACTAGCTCGGGCATGGTGGCAGCGGGTCCAAAATGACTGGGAGATGGATGAGCAAGAATGGACGTGGTCCAGTTTCGTTGAAGCCTTCAGGACGAAGTACATCCCTCAGTGGATTGTGGAAAAGTGAGAGGATGAATTTATGAATCTGAGGCAGGGGAGCATGTCAGTGGCTCACTATGCGGCGCGATTCATGCAATTGTCAAAGTACTGCCGAAAGTTGGTCAACACCGAGCAGAACAGGACGAGGCAGTTCGTCAAGGGGCTGAGACTAGAACTGTGGAGGGCATTGGCACCTGCTCCACCGACAACCTATTCAGGGGCTATGGACGCAGCTACTCACACGGAGAACGAGGACCGAAGCAGGATAGCGGCCAAGCCCTTCCAACCGCCAAGGCAGCCGCAGGGACATTTCCCGAGACTGCAACCACACAAGCACCCCGCCAATCATCAATGGCAGAACCGGGGAAAGCAAGCCCGGACAGCACCAAGTGGACTTGCACCGAATTTCCCATCATGCAGGCAAAGCGGGAGGAAAGGCTACACCGAGAGGAATTGTTGGTTTAAGGGAGGAGAAAAGAAGTGCTACCACTGTGGTGACCCGAACCACCTGAGGAACACTTGCCCCAAGTTGCACCGGGATGGGCAAGGAAACCCGGCTCAGAACCCGGGGCCCAACCGAGCCCACACCGCGGGAGCACCCGAGAGTGGAGCACCGAAGCCACAAGTGAAGGCCAAGGTGTTCTCCCTCAACAGAGAGGAAGTTGGGGCCGATGCAGCGGTGGTGGAAGGTACGTTCACTATTCAAGAACGTTCCGTTAATGCTTTAATTGATCCTGGCTCTACTCATTCCTATGTGAACAAGTTGTGTGTATGTCATTTGGGTTGGGATGGAGTGGAGCTACCTTTTGTCTTAGAAGTAAATACGCCTTTAGGGAAGATGGCGCAAGCGGATCGGTATGTGAAGGATTGTAAGATTAAAGTAGGGAGAGAAAACCTGGAGGGAGATTTGATTATGTTAGATATTGAGGATTATGACCTGATATTGGGAATGGACTGGTTAGCCAAACATGGGGCTAGGGTAGACTATAAAAATAAGTCAGTTCAGTTTGTCAGACCGGGTTGTGATGTATTGGAATTCAATGGCAAGAGAGTGAAAGAACTAAAGTACTTGATTGCGGGGGCTAAGGCCCAGAAATTGTTAAGACAAGGATGTCAGGGTTATCTGGCTTATGTGATGAACAAGCCAAAGGACCAATGCACTTTGGAAGACACAGAAGTGGTGAAGGATTTTCCTGATGTATTTCCGGCAGAACTTGATTCTCTACCTCCTAATCGAGAAGTGGAATTCACCGTAGACTTAGTTCCCGGAGCAGAACCAGTATCGCGAACTCCGTACCGGATGGCACCGGTAGAGTTGAAAGAATTGAAAGAGCAGTTGGAGGAGTTAATGGGACAAGGCTATATCAGACCGAGCATGTCGCCCTGGGGAGCGCCTGTGCTATTTGTGAAGAAGAAGGACGGAACTTTGAGGCTATGTATCGACTACTGAGGGTTGAACAATTTGACGATTAAGAATAAGTACCCCCTACCTCTGATTGACGAGCTATTCGATCAGCTGCAAGGATCTAGTTGCTATTCCAAGTTGGATCTGAGGCAATGTTACTACCAAGTGCGGATAAGAGAAGAGGATATTCCCAAAATAGCCTTTAATACCAGATATGGACATTACGAGTTCGTGGTGATGCCGTTCAGGGTAACTAACGCTCCAGCAGTATTCATGGACCTGATGCACCGAGTATTCCGACCTTATCTGGACAAGTTTGTGGTGGTCTTCATCGACGACATTTTGATTTACTCCAAGAGTCCGGAGGAGCATGGGGAGCATCTGAGGCTCGTACTGGAGAAACTGTGGGAGCACAAGCTGTACGCAAAGTTCAGCAAGTGCGAATTCTGGTTAGACAGTGTGGCATTCCTTGGGCATGTGGTGACCAAGGAGGGTATCAAGGTAGATCCGGCAAAGGTTGAAGCGGTATCAGATTGGAATTAGCCAGGGAATATTACCGAGATCCGGAGCTTCTTGGGATTGGCTGGATACTACCGAAGGTTTATCAAGGGATTTTCGATGCTCGTATCGCCCATGCCCCGTTTGTTGAGGAAGGATGTTCCGTTTGTGTGGAACGAAAAATGCGAGAAAAGTTTTCAAGAATTGAAGAAGAGACTGATGACGAGCACCGGTATTGAGTCCACTAGAGGAAGGCAAACCTTACGCGCTGTACACCGACGCTTCGAAGGAAGGACTGGGAGTGGTGTTGATGCAAGACAGAAAAGTGATTGCTTATGCATCTCGGAAGTTGCGACCTCATGAGGTGAACTACCCCATCCATGATCTGGAGCTGGCAGCTATAGTGTTCGCCCTAAAGAAATGGCGACACTACTTGTATGGAGCCGAATATAAGGTGTTCACCGACCATAAGAGTCTGAAGTATATCTTCACTCAAAAGGATCTGAACTTGAGGTAGCGAAGGTAGATGGAATTCTTGGAGAAATACCGATGCTCAATCAACTACCATCCCGGGAAGGCTAACGTGGTGGCAGACGCCCTGAGCAGAAAAGTTGGAATGGCCAGACTGAAGGTGCAAGAAATGCAAGCAGTTCAGGATGTGTTGGACAAAAGAGCGGAAGTGCAAGATAGAAGGATTGTCAACAACAACTTGAAGTTGGTGCTAGATTTGCAGGGAGAAATTCTAGAGGCTCAACGGAACAATGCCGAATTTCAACTCTTCAAGGATAAGGAGCTTAAGCGACCAGGCAGTGAATTTCGTCAGGATGAAGCGGGAGTTTTCCGTTTCAGAGATCGATTATGTGTACCCGGAGAGCCGCAATTGAAGGACAGAATTTTGGAGGAGGCGCACAAGAGCAAGTACGCCATTCATCCGGGGGAAGTCAAGATGTATTAGGATTTGAAGAGAGCATATTGGTGGCCCAGACTGAAGCGAGATGTGGTCAAGTACGTTTCGACCTGTCTCACCTGCCAGAAAGTTAAAGCAGAGCATAAGAAGTCAGCGGGGCTATTGCAGCCATTACCAGTGCTGGAATGGAAGTAGGAGGAGGTGACCATGGATTTCGTCACCGGACTTCCCATGTCAAAGACCCAGAAGGACACCATATGGGTGGTGGTGGACCGACTAACCAAGTCGGCCCATTTCATACCGGTAAATGTGAGGGACTCCATGGAGAAGCTAGCCCAGACCTATGTTCGAGAAGTAGTCCGACTGCATGGAGTACCCTTGAGCATAGTATCCGACCGAGACCCGAGGTTTATATCTCGTTTTTGGAGAAAGTTCCAGGAGGCAATGGGGTCGAATTTGAAATTCAGTACGACGGCGCATCCGCAGACCGATGGGCAGTCAAAAAGGGTAATCCAAATATTAGAAGATATGTTGAGAGCCTGTGTCCTGGATTTCGGGGACAAGTAGATAAAGTGTGTACCGTATGCTGAATTGGCATATAATAACAGCTACCAGGCCTCGATTGGGATGTCACTGTACGAGGCTTTGTATGGGCGCAAGTGTCAGGTACCGTTGTATTGGAGTTGGTCAGAAGATGGTCACGTGAGTAAAACTGGAGAGGTCTGTGTCCAAGAAATGTTGGAAAAAGTGAAACTGATTCAGGAAAGGTTAAAGGTGGCTCAGAGCCGACAGAAGAGCTATGCGGACAACCGGCGAAGAGATCTAGAATTTCAAGTTGGGGATCGCGTATTTCTGAAGCTGACTCCGAGTAGGGGAATATTGAAGCATCTGAAGGGCGAAAAGTTGAATCCGAGGTATTTGAGGCCATTTTCGATTAAGGAAAGAATTGGACTGGTAGCTTACCGATTGGACCTGCCGGACGGGTTAACGGGGATCCATGATGTGTTCCATAGTGTCACAATTGAATAAGTATAATGCGGATCCTAGTCATGTATTGAATGATGAACCATTAGTGTTGCAGCCAGAACTGAGCTACGTGGAGAAGCCTGTGCGAATATTGGACCGCAGTGTCAAAACCCTGCGAAATAAGCAGATACCGATGGTTAAGATTCAGTGGGAGCACCATGGCACGTAGGATGCCACATGGGAATCGGAAGAATGGGTTAAGCGTAAGTATCCCGAACTGAAATAGAGGTGTGCTTGAATTTCGGGATGAAATTCTTCTAAGGAGGAGAGGATGTGAAACCCCGGTCAAAACCAACCTTAGAGTAAGGGGGTTGGGAAGCATATCATATTTTATTTCATGGTTAAATATATTTTTATATGATTTTTATGTGCTTTGGATTTGAGTTTTATTGTCTTGAAGTCTTGTTGATGAGTATTGTGTGAGAGGGGCAAAATGGTAATTTTTGCCCGAGGAGAAAATAGGGAAATAGCTTGTGGATGGAATAGAAAATAATTTTCCTAGTGAAAGTATCAACAAGAGTTGATGTGGTTTAGTGGTTGGAGCCTTAGAATTAATTATGGAAGTCTAGGGTTCAAATTCCATCATGGAAGCTTTAGCTTGATTAAATTTTATTTTTGCTTGGGAAGAAATAGTTTCGGCCTTATGAGCTTAGGGTAAGGTAGGGATGATGTCCTAAGAGAGAGACATGTAGGAGTAACCTCATTCTACTCCCTTGCTCTACTCGAATTTCTTAAAGGGAATTCATTTTTCCCTTGATCTTTGATTTTTCCTTAAATCTCAACTCCTTAGTTTAATCAAGATGTTCTAGCCATCTTCTTTCCGGAAATTTCAGAAAAGTGCTGAGGTCTTGTAGGATCAAAATGTCTTAGTAAAAGACTTCTTATGATCTGAAAATGTGGAAGAGTTGTGGGAAGTTCCAAGAGGAAAAATCCCTCTAGTGAGGTTGTTGAAAATTCTCTCTAGCTAGCTCATCTTCTTTATTGGAATGAGCTGAAAATTTTCCAGCTTGTGGTGCCTTCAAAATGTCGAGTTTCTTAGCTAGCATTCCCTCTCAAATGCTGCCAGAAAAATGGTCTTTAGGATCAGTTTGTAATCTGAAATTCTTAGCCATTTTCGGACTGCTTAAAGCTGGAGCAAAAGCAGAAAAAATTCCTGCACAAATCACAGCTTTGAGAGTCCAAAACCAAGCTGCTTTCTTCCAGGTTTTGTTCAGTACCTTAGCCATGTTTTTCCTCTATGAAGTAGGATGGAAACCAGCCTTGAATACCTCTGATTTTCCCCTTCAAACTCTCTGCAAGTGGCTGGGAATGGCAGCCGAAAATCTGCCCAGAAATTATTGTTCAGCGAAAAAACTGTGCAAGAAATTTTCCAGCCTTGTTTCCTATTTCTCTCCCAGCCGAAACACTAATCTTATTCTGCAAAAACCTTCCTTAAACCTCTAGTAACAGAGCTCCATTGTTCTCCTTAAGCTTCTGCACGAAATCCAGCAATGGCTACCGAAAATCCCTCCACCAAATCCCTACAATTTTGCTTGATTGGTTTCCAAAATTCCAGCCATCTTTGTTTAGCAACCTTCCATAATATATCACTCCATTGACCATACTTCTTCTTCATCATTGTGCACCTTAGTTTCGGCCACCCTAAGCTACCTTGAACCAGCTTTAATTCCTCAGAAAAACTGCTCAACCAATCGGCCATAGGAGACCTTCAAAGCTCTTCAATTATCAAGATATTCTAGAAATATTTAGTTTCCAAATTCACTTTCTAAAAATATTCTTCAAGGATTGTAACAACTAACCTTTCCTTTTCCCTTCCAAATCAGAGTAACAACTCCCTAAGCCCTACAGAAATTCGGCCAGCCTAATTCCCTCAGAATTTTTGGCAGCTACACTACAATCTCTCAATTCCCTTCAATCTCCATGAACACACACACTACACCAAGAACACCTACTACTTTCTTTCACCTAATACCCCTCCAAATCACCTCAAACCTTCACTAAAATCTCTAGATTTGACCTACTTACTGCTGTGAGTCCTTCGACACCATCCTTAACATCAAACTCCTCAAATCATCTTGCTACTTTGGATCAAAACCAGAAATTTCTGTGAAGGACAAGAACATCTTCAAGGTAAATTTACTCTATCAACTTCATCTTCTCCAAACTTGATCTCTAGTGAAAACCTATGTGAATAAACATACTAATGATTTCTCTCTCTCTCTCTCTCTCTCTCTCTCTCTCTGGCCGAAATTCCTCTTCCTTGGCCGGATCACTTTTTCTTCCATAATCATGCTCTCGCTATCTCCCTTGGACAAAGTTAGACATCTAGGAGTTGAGATCTACTCTAAACTCCTTCAAGGCATTCATCAATCAAGTAAGTACCTTCAATCCTTCTTTTAAACTCTAGAATTATGTCTCTAGGATGATGTTGATAGTAGGTGGATGGTGATAGGATTCGGGTATATATATATTGTTGAGATTGAAGCATGAACATTTGTATGATTGTGAAGGGGGTGAGATTTATGCATGGAGAGATTATCTTGATTGATTGTGTGATGATTTGAGGTTTGATGCATGAAGTATTTGAGATAAAGCATGCTAGAGATTATGTCACCCTTGGTGAATAGAATTTATATACATGTTAGATTATTGAAGCCATGATCATATTTATGCTAGTAGAGGTTAGATCATGCCTTAATAAATTTAGATCTATGCTTATGTGCAAGATTTGGTCGATTTGATGAATGGAAGGATTGCATATGTTCTTGATTGTGGTTAGCCATAGGAATTTGAATCAGGATCTAGTGGTCCATAAACTAATTTTACTTCTTGAATAAAATATTCAATAAAATAATGTTTCTTTTGTATTTTCGAAAAAACCCTAGGAAGGGTAGATTTGGACTATTATAAACAATAAGGATATTTTAGTCAAATAAATAATAGCTTTGCTAGAAAAATAATATATATATATATATATTATTTAAAATAATGAAATCAATTAAAGCCTTTTATGGAAATAATTATGATTAGTGAAATATTTATTACTACAAATTTAATTATTATCTTTTAATCAAAACCCGATAAGAATTTATTTATAGTTTTCCAAGCAAGACTCATTAAATTCATTTTCAACTAATTTTAGCTATCAATTATTTTCTAACAACTAAAGTACTAATAAATCATTATTTTACCTAAAACTTCTTAGGACTCTTGATCAAATAAACTCTAAGTTTTCCTTAACAAGATTTAAGCTTTCAACTTATTAAAATTTACTTCCTAAACCATTAATTATTTTAAATATCACACTAGGCTCAACTCTTAAACCTATTTACTTAGTGTTTAACCTTAAAGCTTGGGACACTAGGATCATGGTAGTAGTAAGTTGTGTTGATTTAAAATTGAGGAAGTGGATTGTGGCTTGGAATTGATTATGATTTGTATTTGGCCATGTGGGGTTAGGTCAGCTGTTGGAGACCTTGTTGTTGGGAGCAAGAATCAGGTAAGCTCCTGCATAAAACCTGATTGATGTGAATTGTTTTCTTACGGCAAGCCAAAAGTAGAGTGTATGGACACTCATTTATGTAAAGGCAATTGAGGGTTGAACTCTCTCTTATTTCAAGCATTTGAATTATTTAAAAGACAAGGAGCAGATATGCCAAACCTAAACTCTTTCTAAAGCTGTTTTTTTCACAAGGACTTTGGGAACCCTCAAAATGCCATTTTCATGTGTAACAATGTTTTGTTCATTTTATCCCAAGTGGGAAACGTCATTGAGTACTCAATAAGGGTGGACTACTAGGACTAGTCCTTGAGTGGTTAGGGTAAGTCTCTCAGCAGGTGGCCACCTCTGAGGGGTGAGTCCTTCCCTGATAGGACGTCAGTCTAGTGGGTCGTGCCGGTCCGAGCTAGCAGTGTTCTTTTCAGTCAAGTGACTGTGTTTTACCAGAATGGACACCCGGTTGTTGTTTGGGTATAGAGAAGGAGGAGTATCTTACCCAGTAGGCCGATCACCTACTTTTGTCAGTTTGCACAAAGTGTGGCATTCTGACCGGCGGTATGCATAAAGTGTGGCATACTGACCATCCGGTTGTGGGGCCCAACGTGTGGTAACCCATAATCCTTTCTTATGAGTGGTTGATTTTGTTGATAATGTATGGCTAGAATAGCTAAAACGTCACTCTTGCTTTTGACTAATGTTTATTGCTTGCCAATATGCCTCTTATGAAGATTTCGCACTTTGCATCCATGAACTGTTTTCACTAAACACCCAAAGCACACACAGACTTATTGAGATTTCTATCTCATCACCTTTTTCCCATGATTTCAGGTTGATCCTGCTATGGGGATGAGTAGCTAGTAGTATCTGCCTTGGAAGAGATTGTTGTCATTTAATTCTATGTATTGCTTTGGGGAGACTAAAGTGGATAATTTTATTTATGGTTTTGTTTTGGGAATTCATGGATTTATTCTTGGAGTTTTCTTTGGGTTGTAATAAATTTTTTTCTTAGTTAAAGTATTATTTTTATTCCGCAATTTTATATGTGTAACCTAGTTATAAAAACCCCTTGTCATTTGGACGGGGTGACATCCCCGGCCCTGGCGGGCCTAGGTTGTGGGGTGTTACATGAGAGATATGGATTTCTCATTAGTGACCACAATGACGTATTGCTCATAGTTGAAAATAAGCTTACTTCCTACAAGAATGTTTTGAATAGTTCAGAATCTGGCAAACGGCTTAAGGCCATGAAGTCATAGATGAATTCTATGTACGACAACAAAGTATGGACTTTGATTGATCCACCCAAAGGAATTAAACCTATTGGGTGCAAGTGGGTTTTCAAGAAGAAAACAGACATAGATGGTAATGTATTTACCTATAAAGCATGACTAGTGGTAAAGGGTTTTCAACAACTTTCTCACTAGTAGCCTTGTTAAAATCCTTCAGGATACTCCTAGCCATTGCTACTTATTGTGATTATGAGATTTGGCAAATGGATGTGAAAACAGCTTTCCTAAACGGAAATCTGACTGAGGAAGTGTATATGACACAACTTGAAGGTTTTACATCTAGTGATGGCACAAATGTGTGTAAGCTGCAAAGATCCATTTATGGACTTAAGCAAGCTTCTAGGAGTTGGAGCATCCGTTTTGATGAAATAATCAAAGAGTTTGGTTTCATTCAAAACATGGATGAGCCTTGTGTATACAAGAAGGGCAGTGGGAGCACAATCGTTTTCTTATTACTTTATGTAGTTGACATATTGCTAATAGGAAACGATATACCTGTCTTGCAAATGATGAAAATTTGGTTCTCCAAACAATTCTCCATGAAATATCTTGGAGAAGCAACCTATATTCTTGGAATAATGATCTATAGAGATAGATATATAAGGTTGCTAGGTCTTTCACAGTCTACATACATTGAGAAAGTGCTAAAGAGGTTTAGCATGGTTCAATCCAAAAGAGGATTCTTACCCATGTCACATGGTGTAAGCTTTTCCAAGTTGATGTCTCCCAAGACACAAGTTGAAAGGGATCACATGAGTAAGATTCCATATACTTTGGCAATTGGATCTATCATGTACGTTATGATATGTACAAGGCCCGATGTATCTTGTGCTCTTAGTTTGACAAGAAGATACCAATCAAACCCTGGTGAAGGTCATTGGGCGACTATAAAGAACATCCTTAAGTACTTATGAAGGACTAAGGATGTGTTCTTAGTATATGGAGAAGGTGATTTAAAAATAAACGGGTATACTGTTGCCAGTTTTCAATATGACAAAGATGATTTCAAATCACAATCCAGCAATGTGTTTAGATTGTGTCGAAGGGCAATAAGTTGGAAGAGTTCCAAACAAGAGACTATTGCCGACTCTTCGACAAGAGCTGAATACATAGCTGCTTCTGATGCAGCTAAGGAGGCTATTTGGATCAAGAAGTTCGTGACAGAACTGGGTGTGGTTCCTAGCATTGTTAGTCCAATAACATTATATTGTGATAACAACAGAGCCATTGCACAAGCAAATGAGCCACGGTCTCATCAACGATCCAAACACGTACTGTGATGCTATCATTTGATCCGGGAGATCATAGATAGAAATGACGTAAAGATAGAGAGAGATCCCATGGATGAGAACATAGCTGACCTATTTACAAAAGCACTATCCTAAAAGAAACATGATTGTCATGTTGAGTTATTCGGTATTAGATACATGAATGATTGACTCTAGTGCATGTGGGAGTTTGTTAGTGTTGTGCCCTAGAGGCAATCACTTGTACATTGTATAAGACACATTTTATTTTAATGAAAGGCATTATTTATCTTACAGTTTCTTTTGTTTACTTTAAGTAATATAACCATTTAATAAAGTCCCTAGTACAACACTGTGTTAAGGAAATCATGATATGAGATCATGATATGAGATTCCTACTACACTGGATGGTGTTAGTACTTAAATAGTCCCTAGTCGTAGTATTAATGAGACAGGACATCATTAATACACTAAGACTAGCATGTGTTAGACTTCCTGATTCGATTAGGCGGTGGTTCTCATAACCGTGATTATTGAGATACTCAAAGTTAACACATGGATGCTTATTAATAGAACAAGTTTATTGGATGACCTAGCTTTGAGATAATTATATGGATAACTATTTAGTACCAGTGATATAATCTCAATATAGCAAACGTGCAAGTAACCTTACACTTGAGATCTCCAAGGTACATTGTTTGCTGAGTCTTGTTCCTCAATTCCAATCTCCGGAGCTCGATCGAGGGCCGCCCATGAGATGGATATTGGGTACATTGTGAGGTAAACGAAAGTAGTTGAGATGGTCAATAAAGGATTCACCACTCCTAATAGTAGGGGCGAATATCTCACGGCCACTATTACGAATTACTACTTATAAGTCCTTGGCCAAGGCGTATGTGTATTGGAAAGGGTTCCAATTGAGGCACATTGAGAGTAGTGGGTTCCTTGTACAAGTATAATGATATTCGGGCCAGAATTAATATATATTCTGGAGGGAGTTGACACTAATTTCGTACTCCAAACCGAATGAGCTATTGTATGGTGAAAGGAGTTAATTGCACTGTAGTTTGTTATTGAAGGGTTCATGTCAAGCCACTTGACTTCCTGTACTCTTGGGTGGTCATGATGTGTTGCTAGATACCACTTATGATCTGGGAATATAGGTTTATTAATTGATGAATTAATAAAGCAATCTTGATTAAAATTAATAGAATTAATTCTAATTAATTAAGGAATATTAATTTCAAAGACGTTTGGATTAATTCATGTTCGCTACCAATTGACCGGGAAACCTAATAGTTCACACACAAAAGTGGAATATATACTCAAGATGTTATTTGATAACATAGTGGGGTTTATTACAAGAAAGAGAGGTTAATATGGCCAAATTATAATTAGTTATAATTGATGGGCTAATTTATAATTCTAAGAACTTGATGGGTTCCAATTGCAATTGGAGAATTGTTTAGAATTCCCAGATGTGGTTTTTGTACAGGCTTTTGCTTATATGAGATATAATCAAAGTGGTTTTATTGTTGAGCAAGAAGTCATACAAAACAAACAAAAGGGCACACATGAAGGAATGGGTGCCAATGCTCCCTTTTATTAACACGCATGAAATAATGTTTGTGGGGCCATCCTCTCAAGAGAATAATAGAGATATGATCTTCATGTTCTCTTATACATCTTTCTCTCTCGTGTGGCTTCTTCTAAGAGGGAATCTAAGACTCTTCTTTTTCTTTTTTCTCTGGTTTTGCTAATCAAGAAGAATAAGGAAGCTAAGCTCGAGCCACCATTGTTGTTTTCTGCTAGTTCATAAAATCTTGGTGCTTGTGTGAGATCCTCTATGTGGATTTCTGTTAGAGATAATCACACACTGTGATTATATTGGTTGGACATACAACTCTTGTGGTGATTCTTCAAGAGGATTGCTGGATCACGCCATAACTATCTTACTCGAAGAAGGAAAATTTTATTTTCCACACAAACAAATCAAGGTAAAAATTGTTATCTTTGTTTCTTTATTATATATATATATATAGATATATATATGTCTTATTTTCCACACATATGCGTATCCTAGATGGTATCTTGTTTTTATTTTTACGCTGTGCCGTATATGATACGCATAAGATACCTAACAATTGGGACCGATGCAGCGGTTGTCGAAGAGCTACCATATACTTTAGTGGTAAGCACACCTTTGGGGAAAATGGTGCAAGCGGATTGGTATATGAAGAACTGTAAAATTGATGTGGGGAGAGAAATTCTGGAGGGAGAACTGATAGTATTGGACATTGAAGACTATGATTTGATATTGGGGATGGATTGGCTAGCCAAGTATGGGGCTAGGGTAGATTGTAAGAATAAGTCGGTCCAGTTCGTTAGACCTGGTTGTGATGTGTTAGAATTTGATGGCAATAGAGTGAAAGAGCTAAAGTATTTGATCGCGGGGGCTAAAGCTCAGAAATTATTGAAGCAAGGATGTTAAGGGTACCTGCTTACTTGATAAACAAGCTGAAGGACCAGTGCACTTTGGAGGACACCGAAGTGGTGAAGGACTTTCCGGATGTGTTCCCAGTGGAACTTGATTCTTTTCCACCCAGCCGAGAGATGGAATTCACCATCGACTTAGTCCCAGGAGCAGAACCAGTATCATGGACCACGTATCGGATGTCACCGGCAGAGCTAAAAGAGTTGAAGGAATAGTTAGAGGAGTTAGTGGGTCAAGGCTACATCAGACCTAGCACGTCGCCTTGGGGAGCGCCTGTGCTATTTGTGAAGAAGAAGGACGGAACTCTGAGACTATGCATTGACTATCGGGGTTTGAATAATTTGACGGTCAAGAATAAGTATCCCCTACCATTGATTGATGAGATGTTCGATCAGTTGCAAGGATCCAGTTGCTACTCCAAGTTGGACCTGAGGCAAGAATACTAGCAAGTGCGGATAAAAGAGGAGGATATCCCTAAGACGGCTTTCAACACCAGATATGGACATTACAAGTTCATGGTAATGCCATTCCGGGTGACCAATGCTCCAGCAGTATTCATGGACCTGATGCACCAAGTGTTCCGACCTTATCTGGACAAGTTTGTGGTGGTCTTCATCGATGACATTTTGATCTACTCCAAGAGTCTGGAGGAGCATGCGGAGCATCTAAAGCTCGTATCGGAGAAGCTTCAGGAGTACAAACTGTACACCAAGTTTAGCAAGTGCGAATTTTGGTTGGATAGTGTAGCATTCCTTGGCCATGTGGTGACCAAGGAGGGAATCAAGGTAGACCCGGCAAAGGTAGAATCGGTATCAGACTGGAAACAGCCGGAGAATATTACTGAGGTCCAAAGTTTCTTAGGATTGGCTGGTTACTACCGAAGATTTATCAAAGGGTTCTTGACACTCGCATAACTAATGACCCGACTGTTGAGAAAGGATGTTCCATTTGTGTGGAATGAGCAGTGCGAGAAAAGTTTTCAAGAGCTGAAGCGAAGATTAATGATAGCACCAGTGCTAAGTCTACCAAAGGAAGGGAATGCTTATGCGCTGCATACTGACGCTTCGAAAGAAGGACTGGGAACAGTGCTGATGCAAGATCGGAAGGTGATCGCTTACGCTTCTCGGAAGTTGAGACTGCATGAGGTCAACTATCCCACTCATGATCTGGAGCTGGCAGCTATCGTGTTCGCCCTAAAGAAATGGCGCCACTACCTGTATGGAGCCGAATACGAGCTATTCACCGACCACAAGAGTCTGCAGCATCTTCACTCAGAAGGATCTAAACTTGAGGTAACGAAGATGGATGGAATTTTTGGAAGAATATGAACGTCCGATCAACTACCATCTTGGGAAGGCCAACGTTGTGGTGAACACCCTGAGCAGGAAAATTGGAATGGCCGGACTGAGAGTGCAGGAAATCTAAGTGGTTCAGGATGTGTTGGACAGAAGGGTGGAAGTGCAAGACAAAAGAATCGTCGTCAACAATATGAGGTTGGTATCGGATTTAAGACGGGAAATTGTGGAAGCATAGCAAAATAACGTCGAGTTTCAGCTTTTCATGGTTAGAGAGCTCAAGCAGCCAGGTAGTGAATTCCGTCCAGATGAAGAGGGAATTTTGCATTTCAGAGATCGATTGTGTGTACTCGAGGAGCAGTAATTAAAGGACAGAATTTTGGAAGAGGCACACAAGAGGAAGTGCGCCATTCATCCGGGGGAAGTCAAGATGTACCAGGACCTGAAGAGCGCCTATTGGTGGCCCGAACTGAAGTGGGATGTGGTTAAGTATGTCTCGACCTGTCTCACCTGCCAGAAAGTCAAAACGGAGCACAAGAAGTTAGCAGGACTATTGCAGCCATTGCCAGTACCGGAATGGAAATGGGAGGAGGTGACTATGGATTTTATTACTGAACTTCCCATGTCCAAGACACAGAAGGGCGCCATATGGGTAGTGGTGGATCGACTGACCAAGTCGGCCCATTTTATACCAGTAAATATAAGGGATTCCATGGAGAAATTGACCCAGACTTATGTTTGAGAAATACTCCGACTGCATAGAGTGCCCTCAAGTATAGATTCAAACCGAGGCCCGAGGTTTTTGTCTCGTGTTTGGGGAAAGTTTCAGGAAGCAATGGGGTCAAGTCTGAAATTCTATACGACGGCGCATCCACAGATCGATGGGTAGTCAGAAAGGGTTATACATATATTGGAAGATATGCTGAGAGCCTGTGTTTTGGACTTCGGAGATAAGTAGATAGAGTGTGTACCGTATGCAGAATTGTCATATAACAATAGCTATCAAGCTTCATTTGGGTTGGCAGCGTATGAGGCTTTGTATGAGCGCAAGTGTCAGGTTCCACTGTATTGGAGTTGGTCAGAAGATGGTCACGTGAGCAGAATCGGGGAAGTCTTTGTCCAAGAAATGTTGGATAAGGTGAAATTGATCAGGGTAAGGTTGAAGGCGACTCAGAGTCGACAAAAGAGCTATGCGGACAACCAGCGGCAAGAATTGGAGTTTCAAGTCGGGGACAACATAATTTTGAGGTTGACGCCAAATAGGGGGATCTTGAAGCATCCGAAGAGGGGAAAGTTGAATCCGAGGTACTTGGGGCCGTTCTTGATTAAGGAAAGGATTGGACCGGTAGCTTACCGATTGGACCCGCCAGATATGTTCCATGTGTCACAATTGAAGAAGTACAATGTTGATCCTGGTCATGTGTTGAATAACGAGCCGTTGGTGTTGCAACCCGACCTGAGTTATATGGAGAAGCCCATGAAAATACTGGACCGCAGTATCAAGAGTGTTCGGAACAAGCAGATACCGTTGGTTAAGCTTCAGTGGAAGTACCATGGAACGCAGGATGCCACATGGGAATTTGAAGAGTGGGTTAAGTAAAAGTATCCTGATTTGAAATAGAGGTATGCCTGAATTTCGGGACGAAATTCTTCTAAGAAGGAGAGGATGTGAAACCCCAGTCGGAACCAACCTTAGAGTAAGGGGGTTGGGATGCATATCATACTTAATTACATGTTTAAATATATTTTTATATGATTTTATGTGTGCTTTGAATTTGTGTTTTATAGTCCAGAGGGCTTGATTATGATTATTATGTAAGAAGGGCAAAATGGTAATTTTTGCTTGGGGAAGAAATAGTGAGATAGCTTGAGGATTAAATAGGAAAAATATTTTAGAGAGAAAATAAAAACAAGAGTTGTTGTGGTTTAGTGGTTAGAGTTTTGGAATTAATTCTTGAGGTCTTGGGTTCAAATTCCATCGTGGAGCTTTAGCATGATTAAATTTTATTTTTGCTTGGGAAGGGGTATTTTCGGCCTTAAGAACCCTAGCATAGGGTAGAGGTGTTGTCATAGGGGAGACATGATAGGAGTACTCTAATCCTATTATTGCGCCTACTCAGAATTTCCTAAGAGAATTCATTTCTTCTTGATCTTTAATTTCTCTTAATTCTCAATTCATTAGATTGGTCAATTTTGTTCTAGCCAATTTCATTCCAGAAATTTCAGTAAAGTGCTATGGCTTTGAAGGTTCAAAATGTCTTAGTGAAAGACGTGTTATGGTCTGAAAATGTGGTAGAGATGTGGGAGATTCCAAGAGAATAAATCGCTCTAGTGAACCTTCTAAAATTGCACTCTAGCTAGGTTCATTTTCCTTCATGGCATGAATTGAAAATTTTCCAGCTTCTTGTGCCTTCAAGGTGTCGAAATTCTTAGCATTATTCCCTCCCAAATGCTACCAGAAAATGGCCTTTTGATTAGCTTGAGATCTGAATTTTTCTGGCCATTTTCGGACTGCACAAATACTGTGCAAAACCAGAGAAATTTCTAGTTGAGTTCGCAGCTTTGGAGGTCCGAAACCAAGCTGTTTTCTTTCAGTTTTTGCTCAGCATCTTAGCCACATTTTTCCTCCATAAAGAAGGCTGGAAACCAGCCTTGAAAGATCCCTAAAATCTCCTCAAATCTCTCTACAAGCTGATTGGAAAATGGCAGCCGAAACTGTCCAAAAATTCCAGCACCTTGCAAAAATTCTATACAGGAAAATTTCCAGCTTTGTTTCCTAATTCATCCCTGGCCGAAACATCAGCTTTCTTCGGCACAAACCACTCTTAAATAGCCATGATCAGAACTCCATTATCTTCCCCATGCTCCTGCATGAAAATCAGACATGGCTGCCCGAAAATCTCTCCAGCAAATCTCTGCGATCATGCTTTGATTAGATACCAAAATTCCAGCAACATTAATTTAGCAACCTTCCATAAAATGTTCCTCAAACAACCAGACTTATTCTTCACCATTTCACTCCATCTTTTTGGCCACCATTACCCCTCTCCAATCACCTTTCATCCAGCAGAAACACTACAAAACAATTCGGCCATAGCAGCTTCCCAAAAGCTCTCCAATGATCAAAGATATTCTTGCTATATTTAGTTTCCAAATTTGATTCCGTAAGATATTCTTTTAGGATTTCAACAACTAGCCTTTCTTTTTTCCTTCCAAACCAGAAAATCATCTACCAAAACCCCAGAAACAATTCAGCCAGCCCTAATCCTTTAGAATTTCGGCAGCTTCAAATCAAAACCTCTCGACTCTCTACAACCTTCAAGAACACATAGCACACCAAGAACACCTACTCCTTCCTTTTACCTAATACCCTTCCAAATCACTTCAAACTTCTTCTAAAAACTCCAGAATTCATCTACTCACTGCCATGAGTCCATCCATACCATTTTTAACCCAAACTCCAAAATCCAACTTGCTCTTTTGGACAAAAAACCAAAATTTTTGTGAAGGATCAAGAACACCTTCAAGGTAGGTTTGTTCTAACAACTTCATCTTCTCTAATCTTTGATCTCTAATGAATATGTATATGAATAAACATGCTAATAGACTCTCTCTCTCTCTCTCTCTCTCTCTCTTGGCCAAACCTCTCTCCTTCTTGGCCGAATGGCTTCTTCACCAATGGCCATGCTTTCTTCATCTTCATTGGACGGATCTAGTCATCTAGGAGTTGAAATCTATTAGAAACTCCTTCAATGTATTCATCAATCAAGTAAGCCTTTCTAACCCTCTTTTTAAATTCTAGATTCATGTATCTAGGATGATGTTGATAGAAGATGGATTATGAATAGGGTTTGAGTATGTATTGTTGTGATGAGTTGAGATTGAAGCATGAATATATGTATGAATACGATAGAGATGGGGTTTATGCATGAGTTGATTATCTTGATTGAATGTACGGTGTTTTAGAGTTTAATGCACGCCTCCATGATTAAGTATGCTAGAGATTATGTCATTTTCTATGAATAGGATTTATATTTTTGTGTGATTATTAAAGCCATGGTTATATTTATGCTAGTAAAGGTTAGATCATGCCTTAGTAAATTTGGATCTATGCTTATATTCATGTTTTGGATGATTTGATGATGTGAAGGGGTGAATATGTTCATGATTGTGGTTAGCAATAGAATTATGATCATGACCCTAGTTGTCCATAAGCTAATTTTATTTCTTCAATAAATATTTAATATTATGATTTTTGGCTAGTAATTTTGAAGAACCCTAGGAAGGGTAGATTTGGATTATTATATATAATAAGGATATTTTAGTCAAATAAATAATAGCTTTTGCTAAAAAAATAAAATATCTAGATATTATATAAAATGATGAAATCAACTAAAGCCTTTTATGAAAATAATCATAATAAGTAAAATATTTATTATTAAATTTTAATTATTATCTTTTAACGAAAACCTATTAAAGTTTATCTATTATCTTTCAATCAAGACTCATTAAAATTTATTTTCAACTAATTTTAGTTATCAAATTATTTTCTAGCAAATAATTATTAATAAATCATTATTTTACCTAATACCACCTAGGGCTCTTCATCAAATAAACTCTAAATTTTTCTTCGTAAGATTTAAACCTTCAGCTTATTAGTACCTATTTCCCAAAACACTAATTATTTTAAATATCATATTAGCCTTAACTTATAAACCCTTTTCCTTTATTATTTGGCCTTAATGTTTGGGACACTAGGATCATGGTAATAGTGAGTTGAGTTAGTTTTAAATTGAGAAAGTGAATTTTGGCTTAAGTTTAATTGTGGTTTATATTTACCCCATGTGGGGTTAAGTCGGCTGTTGGAGACCTCTTATTGTGAGTAAGAATCAGGTAGGCTCCTGCATAAAACCTGTTTGATGCAAAATGTTTATTATGGCAAGCCAAATGTAGAGTGCATGGACACTCATTTCTGTAAAGGCAATTGAGGATTGATTCCTTTCTTATTTTAGTTAAAAAAATTTTTGGAAATCAATAAATAGATTTACTTAAACTCAAAACTCTTTCTAAAACTAATTTTGACAAAGACTTTGGAAATCCTTAATTGCCATTTTCAAGTAGAACTATGTTATGTTCATTCTCCCAAAAGGGGGATACGTTACATTGTGTACTCAATAGCGGTAGGCTAGTAGTATTAGTTTTGAAGAGCAAGAGTGAGTCTTTTGGCAGGAGGCCACCTCCAGAAGATAAGCTCAACTTAGAGAAACATCAGTACTACTTAGTCATGCCAATCCAAGTTAGCAATTTTATTTCAGTCAAGTGACTGTGTTATGTCGGAATGGACACCCGGTTGTTGTTTAGGTATAGAGAAGGAGGAGTATCTTGCCCGGTAGGCCGATCACGTACCTTTTGTCAGTCTGCACAAAGTGTCGGCATTCTGACCGGTTATGGGGCCCAACGTGTGGTAACTAGTAACCCTTTCTTTCGAGTGGCTAATTTTTAATGATTATGTGTGGTTGGAAAAGCTAAAACACCACTCTTGCTTTTGACTAATGTTTATTGCTTACCAATATTTCTCTTAGAAAGATTTCACACTTTGCATTCACGAACTGTTTTCACTGAACACCTAAAGCACACATGGACTTACTGAGATTTCTATCTCATCACATTTTTACCATGATTTCAGGTCAATTCTGTTGTGGGGATGAGTAGCTAGTGTTATCTGCCTTGTAAGAGAATATTGTCATTTATTTTTATGTATTGCTTTCGGGAGTTGAGAGTGGATAATTTTATTTATGGATTTTGTTTTTCTTTTGAGAATTCATTGATTTATTCTTGGAATGCAATAAATTTTAAGTTAAAGTATTATTTTTATTCCGCTATTTTATTCGTGTGACATAGTTATAAAGACCCATTATCCTTTGGACGGGACGACATCCCCGGCCTAGCAAGCCTAGGTAGTGGGGTGTTACACCACTTCATAAAATAATAAGAGAAATCACGGATGCCATGAGGATACAACTTGTCCTATGGATAGGAGGATTGTTGCTTGATATATAGGTTTTAGTTTGACACTGGTTACGTCTTATTTGTTCTCCTATCCCCTTCCTATTCTTTGTCTTCCTCCACCATTTTAGCAAGTTTATTAATTGTAAGCACAACATAGGGATTTAGCAGAAGATGGAATGTGGCCTTAGAAGCATTTGATGACCGATTAGAATGCAAGTGAAAATAAATGTAGCAGCGGAAGTATACCTTCATGATTTTTCAAAATCAATCACTTAGGCAGATTAAGCACTAATGGAACTGTCTAATTAATCCGTGATACCTCTGGTTCTCTTATCAATGCCTTCGATTGTTATCCTACAAACCTACAACTATGTCGCATGAATGCCACACTATTGGGCTTTCAAAATATGCCGTTGCTTGAGTAGCCAGTAAAAGTAGAAGGATAAAGGAAAGCTCTCCCTCAACAAGCTGGTACTGAGTAGTATCGAGAGTGTAGCTTGTAGTTTCTATGTTTTCTTGAGAACAAGATGACATGCAGAAAACCTACAGAGAATTACAGTGAATAGAGAATAGACAACTCAAGTGTTTTTCTTAGGGTGTTTTTGCTCGAGTACTTCTCACAGACTCCCGATAGCCTAACATTATATCTAATAAGATATCGGTAGAGTTATCTCCAGGAATTCAAAAAGAAACCAACCACTAAAAAACCTATACTTGTTTAAACCCTATCCGATTAAACATGGACTTTTGGTCCAACCCATTGGGCTAACCACATAATAATTAATTGGACCAAGATTATTAAAAACCCAATAGATAAGTAATTAATTAATTAATTAATTAATTAATTAGCCCGAATGGACCAAACTACTTTCTTAGGCCTTTTTGCCTAATTCAGACCAGGCTAACCTTAATTATTCAATCTGGGCTCAAGCCCTGAATAATTAATCAACCAACTGAAATAAGTTTTAAAATAATTCTCTCTTAGGGACTTTTATTTTATTCTAGCCCAAGAATTAAATCAGAGTACCTGAACAAAATAAAACCCATTTAATTAAGACCATTTCCTCTACCTAAATCCATCATGACTTATGGGCTATTCCGAGAACCAAAAGACACATCGGCTAGGCTACAAAAATGATCAAAACATCACAGCTAGAGATATATCTGTATTTTGCAATTTAAATATTTCATATTATCACTATAAGAAAATATTAACCCCAAGGGCAATAATGCATTAGCATAGTTTTTGACCAGTAGATGTAATGACAAATATACCCCCACTACGTAAAATCGTACATTGAGAGAGGAAAAGTGTCCTAAGACCTCTCTAAAAGACATCTACTATTATTAGACCTCTAGTCCAATAGTCCATAGCTTCTTGGAATGTTTTTATTTTCTGAGGGAGGTACCCTAAAGGAATGATCCAGGTCATGTTCCCCAAGGCCTTAGATGAATAGATCATTCAAACAGTCACAACGGGCGATATAGTGTAGAAGCTATCTTGTATAAGTTTGCTTTAACTAACTAGTCACATATACCCAACATACAAGTATATTAATCCTAAAATAGAACCTCAACTATTATATGTCAAAGTATACGCTTCTAGCTTCGACAAACCACCAACCCATACTCAAGCCGTTGGGTATAAATCCACGCTATAGTAGAAGTAGTCTGGGTTTTTGCCATATAGTACCTTAAGAAACCACAACTACATGTCTAGTTCTACATATTCAAAAACCCTTATGTTACAAAATGAGAAGACAACTTATTGACTTAAGGTAAGTCACTCCCTATTTAGAATTCAACTTGCGATAACCTTATCATGATGAGATTCCCATACTTATCATCTCATTAAGAATAACAGTTTATGTGTTATGTAACCCGAGATCCATACCTTATTGTGAAAGACCTCCATTCACATAGATCACTTGCTTTAGCACAATAGCTCTTTTCGAGCAAAATCGTGCACAAAATAAAATGCAAAAAATACACAATTAATGAGAATAAAAATTTTATTATTTAATCAAAGTTAAATAAAAAATATAGTCCTAGTGGGCATACTGTAACACCCCACTAGTACGTACCCAAAAAGGGCAGGGATGTCGTCTCGTCCGGGAAGATAAGGGTGTTGGGATTCGTGGACTCCTAAATGCGGAAAACATCTACGAATCCCTCCCGAGGACCCAAGTAAACGATTAAGAAGATCTAAGCTTTAAGAATTACCTCTACTTGCTGTAATCGAAATCCTTCGATTCTGGTTGTGCTGTTGTACGTTCAACCCGAACAATCACCAGACGCTGCAGTATGTGAACGTCCTCTATCGGATACACACCACGAACTCACTCGATACCCGGGGAGTGCTAGCGCCTAGGGTTTGAGAGGTTTTTTTTCTGGTAGAGAATGGCACGAATGTTCTCAACTAAAAAATTGGACTATTGAAAGACGGCTAGGGTTTTCTTAAAAAACCCTCGAACCTCTTAGAGTCCAACCCTAATAATATCTTATCATATTCTAATTTAAATTCAAATTAAATTAAAACTGATATGATAAGATTCTGCCATTATCTCGATAATTTAACTAATTATTTTACCGAGTCAGATTCTTATAATCTGGATATCATCCAGATTCATCGAACCTCGGTCACCGTGAAAAATAACCTAACAAGTTCACTTATTGTGTGACCCTATAGGTTCATTTAACACTGACAGTGTGCCTAAATCATATTTAAATGGCCCATAAGTTATAAGCAGTTTCTAGCAAAACATTAAAACTATCCAGGTTAAATGAAGATCGGTGATCTCTTTGAATCAAACCATAATTTTATATTTAGTCCTTTTGTCACACGATATCCAGATTAAGCATAAGGCACGGAGCATGTCATACTTATTAAGCTTAATCAATTATTTCTTGATTTCATAGTAGACTGTTCAAACAAATGATATCAATATCTTAGATTGATATATTTGAGCACGGCCACGCATTTTTAACAGTCTAACTTATCAAGGGGCCCATGGATATCTCTCCCATAACTGAGAAGGACAAATTCCTTCACAATCAATCATATTCCTCTCCCTGATTTATTCTATATCCAACAGTAGTCTAATTTATTATATGGTTAAAGACAACTTTAGACAATGTCAAAATATAGAATTTATCATGTAAGAAACTATGATGAATTTAGGTCGAAGGACTTTCAATATTATTATGGCTAGAAAGTACTTATGACATATTCCATGAAGTACTCTCACGAATGGGTCATGTCCAATACAATGTTCTCTAACATTTATTTATGTCTTAACTCGATATCACAAATATCCATGGCCAGTAAAACATAGCCATCAAGTCACAAACATACTAATCTTAATTTATTATTATTCCAATAATAATAATCGATCAGAGACAGTTTTAGAACAGTCATTGTATTCATTGTAGGGTTTTACTATCAAGTCACGTACTTGATGACCAACAAAACAAAACTCACTATTCATGGAAAGGAAATCCTCATATTATTATATAAAACATAATGACAATTGTATAAGTACAAATTGACTCTAGGGCATATCCCCAATAAGGGGTCATTAAAACGAGGTATAAAAAAGTAAAGACAACCAAAGAAATCAAAGTTAGATAAATAAAGAAAAACTCTTATTACATTGGCTCAAACATGAGCAAAACTAAACAAAAACAAATATTTGATCAGAAACTTGAACCAACAATTGTCTCCTAGAACACAATGGAAAGAAATAACAAAAGCATCAACTATCACATGCCCCGCTTGCTCGGCATAATCTATCTCCTGAAAACATGATATAAAATAGTGTGAGATTAACTCTCAGCAAGTCCTGTGTGTGCACATGGTACTTTAAACAGTTTGTGTATGCATAGTGAAAAATATTTGCAGAAATATTCGGCAAGTCATAAATAATTTTCTCTTTACAAGGAGTGGATTTTTCTCATTGTCACATTTTATACAAAATAAATCATCCATTCGAATAAACAGTCATGTCACCACACGTTGGGCTCCATGAGGACAAGGCACCACACTTTGTGCACCTTGCCTGGACAAGATTAACACACGTTGGGCGTTCTGATCAAGGTGAGTGTACAGCTCACCGGGTGAGATACTCCTCCTTCTCTACACCCAACAAAACCATCCGGGTGTCCATGCCGGGAAAATAAATAACACCTTACCAGGTACAAATGTTAGCTCGGACCGGCCTGACCAACCAACACTGTCGCCTTTTCAAGCCGAGCTTATCTTCTGGAGGTAGCCTCCTGCCAGAAGACTTACTCAAGCCCTCCAAGATTAGTATTATTAGCCTACCCTTATTGAGTACTTAACGAACATATCCGTCAATTTCTGATTCAAAATATTTCCATATCATGGCTTTGTAAAACATGGTTTTCTTTGGAAGAGTTTTCTAAAAATTTAGGAGAAAGAATAGTGTTCTTGATAAAATCGTTAGTTTGACAATAATGGTAAAAGAGTAAATATCCATGTTTACAACCCAAGCAAACATAGTTTAACAATAGCTTCACAAAGCTTTACCACATAGACTTACTATCACAACATTTAACAAAAGAGTTTATGCAGGGACTTACTTGATATGCCTCAGATTAACAAAATAAAATCACAGCTTGCTTCCTTCAAATACCTTTCTAATCTAGAATCACATAATATCATAATCAGGATCTCAATCGATTCAAACATGCATTAAACTAATTTATTCCCATAACAATTCACAATCCATTATCTACCTCCAAATAAATTATTTACTTCTCAAAGTTCATACACTATGACCCTACATCCATCAAAGACATGATTAATATATCAAAAAGGTCTTGACTTGACCATCACAATTCACATCCGTCATTATCACATTAAAACATGGCATTACTATCTATCGAATATACTTAATTAATTACTCGACTCAAAATATTCATCTATCCCCACCAAGCACATATATCATGCTATCATACTTCCATAGAACTTATCAATCTCATTAGACCTTAACTTCGACATCAAGGGTAAGAATTCCCATACCTTGAAACAACCAGGTTGTCAAGATCTCGTTGCTCCAATGGTGATCGTCCCGAGTTCGTTTGAGAAGAAGAGAAAAGCTGCCCTCTTTCCTTCCTTTTGTCCGAAGGTAGCTTAAGAGGATGAAATCAGCCTTTAGGTGGCATGATTCAAGGGAGGAAAAAGAGAAGAATTGACGGAAGAAAGGATTCAAGAGGTTGAGATGATTTTTTCTTACCTTAGGGTGTGATCGGATTTTTGCTAGGAATTGCTCTTGGGATTTTCAAAAATTGCAAAAGAGTTCATGCTGGAATTTTCGTGTAGGAAGCAGGGAGTGGTCAACTACTATGATTTAGGGTTAGATGGTGGTGCTAAGAATGACTCCTAATGGCTTTAGGTTTCTTGGACAGCAAGGGCGAGAATTACAACTTGTTGTACCCCCTTTTGTTGCTAAAATTGGGAAGGTTTAAGAGGAGAAAATAATCTGGGATTGTTCTCTTATGCTGGCCAAAATATTGCTCAAGAAAAGGGCTGTGTGTGTTCAGGTCTTTTTAGCTAATCAAGGAAGAGTTTGCACAGCTTTTGGTCACCGAAAATCCTATGTACTTGCAGTGGTTTTTGTGCGAAATTTTGCTGAACAAAAGAGGGAAAATTTAGGTTAGTTTGGTTGCTAATCTATCCGCAATTCAGAGAAGAAATAATGAGTTCTTTAGGCGTTAAAATTGGCCAATTCAATAGGGAGTTTTAGTAGTGGTTGGAGTGCAGAATTTTCGGTCATTGCATTAATCAAAGCCGGTCAAAAATTCTGGTTTGAAGCTGCCGAAAATCCTGGTTTGAAGCTGGCCGAAATTCTGGAATTTTTGGTGGATAAAATCTGATTTTGTGTTGCCACAGTAATCTGATTTGGTGAGGGGTGTTCTAGGTGATTTGAGCTAGGGTTTGAAGAGTTTGATTGCACTTAGGAGTGCAGGAATTTCGTGCAGCTTGTGCATGCACAAGGCTGCCGAAATTCTGTAGGAAAAAGTGAGAGTAAAACCTAGTTGATTTAGGATTGAAATAAAATCTGATTTGCTAAAGGATTTAGGATAAGATTTCTTAGTATTGAAAGAGTTTGTTTTGAGCTACAACACCTTCAAAGGTGACGGCACTAAGCTGGAAAATTTTTCAGATTTTTAGCTAGGGTTCTATATTCAAAATCAACAAGGTATCTAACTAGAAAAAAAATAACAATTTAGTTCCAACTATCAATTACAAAATCTGATACATTAAAACCAAGCTGGAATCTAATTATTCTAACTAGGATTTTCGAAAATCAAAGAATAAAAGTTGGAAATAAAATAATACTTTATCCTCATAAAAAATCCTTGAATTTAGGAGATAAATATGGAGACTTATCTCCTTAGATGATGGTGCTGAAATTCACTAGGATGGCTAGGGTTTTTCGGCCAAAGCATGAAGAAACCTAGAGAAAAGAATTCAAAAGGAAAACTTAGATTTGCAAGAGGTAAGATTCGAACTCATGTCACCAAGGAAAATCACCAAACTCAACCGCTATTCCAAATCAACTCTGATGATAATATTTCTCTAGGAAATTCTCTCTATCCTAATTCTCATCCCTCCATCTCCTCTACTAAACTTCACTTAAAACAACTCTCAAGTAATGCAACAACACATTTAAATAATTTTATGGAAGCACAACCTTGAAAATCACATGCACCCATGCAAAAATAATTTGAAGATATCACATGAAATGCAAGATGCTATGCAATGCATGACTTTTTCCCCATAGGTCAAAGGTGGTTTTGGACGGGGTATTACATTCCCTCCCCCTTAAGAGATTTTCGTCCCGAAATTCAGATTCCATACCCTTGGAGCATATTCGGATACTTCCGTTTTAACCATTCTTCCATTTCCTACGTTGCATCTTGTGCTCTATGATGATCCCAATGTATCTTTACCATAGGTATCTGCTTATTTCAAAGGGTCTTGATACTCCGCTCCAAAATCTTGACTGGTTTTTCCACGTAGCTCAGATTCGGATGCAACTCCAACGGCTCTTCATTAAGAACATGACTTGGATCAGGATTGTACTTTTTCAACTGAGACACATGGAAAACATCATGCATCCCAGTTAGACCTTTGAGTAGATCCGATCTATAGGCAACCGGCCCAACCTTCTCCATTATCGAAAACAGTCCTAAATACCTGGGACTCAGTTTCCCTCCTTTCAGATGCCTCAGGATTCCTCTACTAGGAGTCAACTTCAAGAATGTGCAATCACCCACTTGGAATTCCAGTTCACTCTTCCTAGAATCTGCATAGCTTTTCTATTAGCTTTGCACTGCTCTTAGTCTTTCTCAGATAACCCTGACCTTGTCCATCATTTCCTGAATACATACCTCACTAGTTCTTCTAATATGCCCCTCTTCTATCCATCCCCACTATATCGGTACTTGATATTTACACCCATATAATGCTTTGTACGGTGCCATCCCAATCGATGTCTGGTAACTATTGTTATATGCCAATTCAGCATGTGGTAAACACGCGACCCATTGGTCTCCAAAGTCCAAAATACACGCTCGGAGCATATCTTCTAGTATCTGAATGACTCTCTCAGATTGACCGTCTGTCTGCGGATGAGCAGAGGTGCTGAATTTCAATGTAGTACCGAAAGATTCTTGAAACTTGCTCTAGAATCTCGATGTGAACCTAGGGTCCCTATCTGATACAATGCTTGACGGTACACCATGCAGCCTTATAATTTCCTGGGTATATGTTTGAGCCAACTTTTCCATCGAGTCCCTTACGTTCACTGGTATAAAATGCGCTGTCTTGGTTAGTTGGTCCACCACCACCCAAACTGCATCTATGTGTGACTTGGTCATCGGAAGACCAGTCACAAAATCCATAGTCACCACTTCCCATTTCCACTCGGGAATCGGTAACGATTGCAATAAACTTGCAGATTTCTTATGCTCCATCTTAACTTTTTGGCAAGTCAGGCACATTGACACATACTGAACCATATCTCTCTTCATTCCAGCCCACCAATATTTCTTCTTTAGGTCATGGTACATCTTTACTTCCCCAGGGTGTATGGTATACTTGCTCTTGTGAGCTTCGTCCAGTATCCTCTTCCTTAAGTCTTGATTGTCAAGTACACATATCCGGTCCCGAAAATACAGTACTCCCTTCTCGTCGGTCCGAAAATCTTTTCCTCCTCTCGGATTTCTTTCTCCTTAAAGGCTTGAAATTCCACAATGTCCTGTTAAGCTGCTACAATTTCCTACTCTAGATCGGGCTTCAAGGTCAAGTTGCTTACACAGATCTTCCTCTCTTGAACTTCCGCTTCTTGCTCAAGGATTTCCTGCACTGCCGACACCTCCTACATTCTCAAATGTTCTATCTTCACTTTACGACTCAAAGCGTCAGCTACCACATTCGCTTTGCCAGGGTGTTAATTAATGGAACACCTGTACTCCTCCAGGAACTCCATCCATCTACGCTGTCGAAGGTTCAAGTCCTTCTGCGTGAAGATATACTTCAAACTCTTATGGTCAGTGAAGACTTCGTAATGGGCTCTATACAGATAATGTCGCCACTTCTTTAAGGAAAATACTATGGCTGCTATCTCCAAATCATGAGTTGGATAATTAGCTTCATGCGACTTTAGCTTCCTGGACGCATAAGCTATGACCTTCCCATCCTACATCAGCACAGCTCCTAGACCTTCCTTGGATGCGTCCGTATAAAGTGCATAGGGCTTGTCAGCCTTGGGTAGGCTCAATACGGGTGCTGTAATCAACCTCCTCTTAAGCTCTTGGAAACTCTTCTCACACTTCTCGTTCCAAGCAAAAGCAACATCTTTCTTTAATAGTCGGGTCATCGGCGAAGCCAGGGTAGAGAAATTCTTAATGAAACGCCGATAGTACCCAACCAACCCAAGGAAACTTTGTATCTCAGTAACGTTCTCCGGTTGTTTCCAATTAGCTAGGGCATCCACCTTGACAGGGTCCACCTTGATCCCATCCTTGGATATCACATGGCCGAGAAAGGATACCAAGCTCAACTAAAACTCACATTTACTGAACTTAGCTAAAAGCTTGGATTCCCTCAGCTTTTCCAAGACCAACCTTAAGTGCTCTGCTTGCTCATCCGAATTCTTGGAGTAGATTAAGATATCATCGATGAAGATAACCACAAACTTGTCAAAATATGGCTGGAAAACTCGATGTATCAAATCCATGAAAACTGCCGGTGCATTGGTTACACCGAATGGCATTACCACAAATTCATAGTGGCCATATCGCGTGTTGAAAGCAGTCTTAGGAATGTCTTCTTCCTTAATCCTCACCTGGTAGTATCCTTGCCGCAGGTCCAACTTCGAAAAGCAAGCGGCGTCTTGAAGTTGATCGAACAACTCGTCGATTAAGGGTAGATGGTACTTGTTCTTGATCATTAAGTTGTTCAGTCCCTGATAATCAATGCATAATGTCAAAGTACCGTCTTTCTTCTTGACAAACAACACTGGAGCTCCCCATGGCGACGTACTCGGTCGAATGTAGCCTTGCCTCACCAACTATTTCAATTGCTCCTTTAACTCCTTCAGCTCTGTCTGTGCCATCTGGTAGGGAGTTCTTGACACAGGTTTTGCTCCGGGAATCAGGTCCACGGTAAACTCAACTTCCCGTTTAGGGGGTAGAGAAGTGAGCTCAGCAGGAAAAATGTCTAGAAAGTCTTTTACCATCTTCGTACTCTCCAAGGTACACTGATCCTTGGGTTTGTTCAGAAGATACGACAAATATCTCGTACATCCTCTTTTGAGCAACTTCCAAGCCATAGCACCAGCAATCAAGAACTTCAGTTCCTTCGCTCGCTTACCGTTAAATTCAATCACATCCAGACCAGGTCTCACAAACTGCACTGTCTTGATCTTACAGTCCACACGAGTTCCATGCTTCGACAACCAATCCATACCTAAGACCAGGTCATAATCCTCCATGGGCAGAATTATGAGGTCTGCTTCCAAAATCTCCTTCCCTACCTCAACTTCACAGCTTCCCATTTTCTTACCCGCTTCTACCACCTTTCCCAAGGGTGAGCTTACTACTAAGGTATAGGGTAACTCATTTCCTTCCCAACCTAGATATGATGCACATAGTTTGCTTACGTAAGAGTGTGTGGATCCTAAATCTATCAAAACATTAACAAGATGACCTTGGATAGAAAGGTTACCTTCGATCACGGCTGCATCCGTTCCAACCTCTTCTCTATTCAGGGCAAAGACCTTGGCCTTCACTTGAGGATTCTGACGTCCTGTTCCAGCTGTTCCTGCAGTAGCACCTCTATTGACTCCCATTGGCTGAGTCGGGGTTGTCTGCCCAATCCTTAAAGGTTTAGGGCAGGCATTCCTCAAATATCCTGGGTTTCCACAGTTGAAGCACCTCCTTCCTCCCCCGTTGCCCCAACAATTCCTCTCGGTGTGGCCACGCTTTCCACAAAGTCGGCAATTCAGGTTGCTTTGTATCGGTCTGGCCATAGGCACTCGAGGCTGCTTACCCCAATTTCCCCACAGCATAGAGCCCGCAGGTCGCTTGTTACTCGAAGGCCTCATTGGTGGACGATTCGGTTGGAAAGGTCTATTCACCGGTTGATACCGATCCTCATTCTCCATCTGGGATGTTGCGTCTACGGCGGCGGTGTACGAGGTTGGCGGCGATGGAGCCAATACCTTTCTCAAATCTGGCTTAAGCCCTTTTACAAACTGCCGGGTGCGCTTCTGCTCCGTGTCGATCAAGCATTTGCAGTACTTGGACAACTACGTGAATTAGGCTGCATACTAAGCAACTGACATGCTTCCCTGCTTGAGAGTTTGGAACTTATCCTCCCTCTTCTCAGCTACCCATCGGGGAATGTACTTAGCACGGAAAGCTTCAGTAAAGTAGTCCCATGTCCATTCCTGCTCCTCTCTGTCCCAGTCACTCCGTACTTGCTGCCACCATGCTCGTGACGGTCCTCTCAGCTGAAAAGCAGCAAACTTCACCATTCTCTCTTCAGGGTACTGCAGAGTGGCAAAAATATCCTCCATCTATTCAATCCTCTGTTCTGCTTTCTCATCCCGCTCCACCTCCCCCTGGAATATGGGAGGTTAGAACTTTAGGAAACGCTCCAAGGCCTCATCCTCTCCTCGTGGTGACTTCTTGGCCATCTTGTCCACTCTCTCCGTTAAATTCTGCAGGATCGAAGCCATCTTATCAAAATCCTGTCCCATGGTCACATCCCGAGACCTCTCTGAAGCTAACTCTTGTTCTCACTGCAAGTGCTCCTCCACATCGGGTGTGGAACAGTGCATCTACTCAAATTCCGGAGTTGAGGATGCACTTTCCTGCACGGTTCTGCTATGAATGACTGTCCTGCATCTTGGTGCCATCTTTAATCACATTCACCCCAAGTAAGATAGTTACCAAGGGGAAAGAAGTATGCTCAGGTGCATGATCAGTTAATAGTAATATTATCTACTCACATTAAAAGAAAATTTGATGATGTTATGCAGGGAAAAACTAAGTAATAAATGAAACTCATGCTTTTCATATAAACCATGCTTCCATAAAAAAGGAGTTATCACATACGATACGCTTTTTTCCCCCAATAAAATAGTAAAGCCCTATAAGCAACATGCTTATTTAAAAAGAACAAATAAATAAAGGAATGCAAATCCTGAAAGAGAAAGAGTAAACACTGCTGGTCTTCTATACTCGACTCTCCCTAGTGTCAACAGAGGCATCGGAGTCATCAGAGGTTGGTTCCACAAGCCACCCCACGGAGCTATCGAGTTTCCCTATGTAATCCCTTGACAAACTAATGCTCTCACTTGGCTGTCCTGACTCACCCTCATGGCCCCTCTTGGCTCTGATGGCCGTCTCGTAGAGCTCATCCAAAGCTAATCTAACCACACCCCTAGGCATAGGCCTCTCATTCCTCGAGTCAGATAGATCGAGCAACTCCTCTCTTCTCAACTTTGCATCAATCCCCAGTCCATATCGAAGTCCACACCCCTTGGGACCCTCTTCTAACTTCCTCTTCCCCTTATCTTCCATTCCTAGAACAGACTGCCTAAGTTCCCTCTTTCCCGAGGTAACTCCACCCTTCGGCCTATGTCCCTCACCACTGGACTCCTTAAGATTATAGCAAGTAGGAATCCTATCAAATTCACCTCTTTGTGGGGTCCGAGGATCCTCCATCATCCAACCATCTCTCCTTCACTCTCATCGTCTCCTTCATTCCCAAGCGCATCTGCCTCCTCCTCACGCAACTCAGTCATCTCCTCATTCTCCTTACCCTCACTGGCAAGCTCAACTACCTCTCCCTAATCATCCCCCTCATACTCTCTTAGGCTCCCATCAACCTCCATCTCTGCCTCAACCACCGGGTCGTCTAGCATCGGCGGCTCATGCTCTATCCCTGAATAAGACGAGGGTGGATCTGCTACGGGTAGTGGGGTAGGTGGATTCCCGCAGCCAGTGGGCCAGTCTCTGATAGCCGATACAACTCTTTTGACCATCCTATAAATAAAAGGTAAAAATTAGCACCAAATTAAAATACTTAAGAAAATAAAATCCAACAAATAATTACCTAAACCTAGACTCTGATACCACTTGTAACACCCCACTACTACGTACCCAAAAAGGGTAGGGATGTCGCCCCATCCTGGAGGACAAGGGATCTTTAAAACGAGGTATAAAAATGTAAAGACAACCAAAGAAATCAAACTTAGATAAATAACAGAAAACTTTTATTACATCGGCTAAAACACTAGCAAAACTAAACAAAAACAAATATCTGATCAGAAACTTGAACCAAAAATTGTCTCCTAGAACATAATGGAAAGAAATAACAAAAACTTCAACTATCACATGCCCCGCTTGCTCAGCATAATCGATCTCCTGAAAATATGATATACAACAGTGTGAAATTAAATCTCAGTAAGTCCATGTGTGTGCAGATGGTACTTTGAACAGTTCGTGTATGCATAGTGCAAAATATTTGTAGAAATATTCAGCAAGTCATAAATAATTTTCTCTTTGCAAGGAGTGGATTTTTCTCATTGTCACATTTTATACAAAATAAATTATCCACTCGAATAAACAGTCATGCCACCACACATTGGGCTCCATGAGGACAAGGCACCACACTTTGTGCACCTTGCCTGGACCAGATTACCACACATTAGGCGTTCTGATTAAGGTGAGTGTACAGCTCACCGGGTGAGATACTCCTCCTTTTCTACACCCAACAAAACCATCCAGGTGTCCATGCCGGGAAAATAAATAATACTATATCAGGTACAAATGCTAGCTCGGACCGGCCTGACCAACCAACACTGTCGCCTTTTCAAGCCAAGCTTATCTTCTAGAGGTGGCCTCCTACCAGAAGACTTACTCAAGCCCTCCAAGACTAGTATTGTTAGCCTAACATTATTGAGTACTTAACAAACATATCCGTCAATTCTTGATTCAAAATATTTCCATATCTTGGCTTTGTAAAACGTGGCTTTCTTTAGAAGAGTTTTCTAAAAATTTAGGAGAAAGAATAGTGTTTTTGATAAAATCGTTAGTTTGACAAATCCGGTCAAAGAGTAAATATCCACGTTTACAACCCAAGCAAACATAGTTTAACAATAGCTTCACAAAGCTTTACCACATAGACTTGCCATCACAACATTTAACAAAAGAGTTTATGCAGGGACTTACTTGATATGCCTCAAATAAACAAGATAAAATCACAACTTGCTTCCTTCAAACACCCTCCAGATCTTCAATCACATAATATCATGATCAGGGTCTCAATTGATTCAAACATGCATTAAATTCATTTATTCCCATAACAATTCACAATCCATTATCTACCTCTAAATAAATTATCTACTTCTCAAAGTTCATACACTATGACCCTACATCCATCAAAGACATGATTAATATATCAAAAAGGTCTTGACTTGACCATCACAATTCATATTCGTCATTATCACAATAAAACATCACATTACTATCCATCGAATATACTTAATTAAATACTCGACTCAAAATATTCATCTATCCCCACCAAGCACATATATCATGCTATCATACTTCCATAGACCTCATCAATCTCATTAGACCTTAACTTCGACATCAAGGGTAAGAATTCCCTTACCTTGAAACAACCGGGTTGTCAAGATCTCGATACTCCAATGGTGATCTCGATACTCCAATGGTGATCGTCCCGAGTTCGTTTGAGAAGAAGAGAAGAGCTACCCTCTTTCCTTCCTTTTGTCCGAAGATAGCTAAAGAGCATGAAATCAGCCTTTAGGTGGCGTGATTCAAGAGAGGAAAAAGAGAAGAATTGACCAAAGAAAGGATTCAAGAGGTTGAGATGATTTTTTCTTACCTTTGGGTGTGATCGATTTTATACTCGGAATTGCTCTAGGGATTTTCAAAAATTGCAGAAGAGTTCTTGCTGGAATTTTCGTGTAAGAAGGAGGGAGTGGTCGGCTACTGTGATTTAGGATTAGACAAGTTTGATTTAGGGTTAGATGGTAGTGCTAAGTGTTGGATTATATGCCCTCTTAGACTAGGTTTCTGATGTAAAATCGAATATTTTAATAAAAGAATTTATTTTTAGAAATTGTTTGTGAATTTACTATTTGTTTGTGCATGATTTTCATTTGGAATAGACCCATTGTGTTTAAATAAGTGGTCCATGTGAATGGTGGTCTTTCACAGTAAGGTATGGATCACGGGTTATTTAACATATAAACATTTGTTCTTAACCTATTGATGAGACTGGGAATCTCATCATGTTTAGGTTATTATGTTATGAATTCCAAATGAGGAATGGCTTACCTTTAGCCAGTGAGTAGTCCACTCACTTCATGACATAAGCGTATTTCGAATACGTAGAACAGGACCTGTAGTAGTGGTTTCTCAAAGTATTATATGGTAGAAACCTAGACTACTACCGCTATAGCGTGGACTAGTACTCTACGACTTGAGTATGAGTTGGTGGTCTGGCGAAGCTGGAAGCATATACTTTGATTTGCTATAGTTGAGGTTCTATCGTAGGGCTAATATACTTGCATGTTGGGTATGTGTGACTAGTTAGTTAAGACAGACTTGTACAAGATAGTTTCTGCATTATATCGCCCCTTGTGGTTGTCCAAATGGTCTAAATTATCCAGGGCCCTGGGAAACATGACTTGGATGTTTGCTTCAGGGTAGCTCCCTTAGAATGCGGAAACACTCCAGGAAGTCGTGGATCATTGGACTAGAAGCCTAAGGATGGTAGATGTCATTTAGAGGGGTGTTAGTACGCTTCTTCCTCTCTAAATGTACGACGATATGTAGAGGGGTATTTTAGTCATTTCACCTGTAGGTCGGAGACTTTGCTAACGCAGCATTGTCCTTGGGGTCAATATTTCCTTATGGTGATATTAGAAAATATTTAAAATGCAAAATACAGCTATTTTTATGACAAGGGTATTTTGGTCATTTTAGCGACCAAGGCGGTGTGTCTTTTGGTCCCCAAGTATAGACCGTGAGTCCTAATTAGATACGGGCTAAAGAATTGATCTTAAATTAAATGGAATTTATTTTATTTAAGTAGCTTCGATTTAATTATTGGGCTAGAATAAAATAAAGGTCCATGGAGAGAGAGAATTAATTAAATTAGTTTGGTTGGTTAATTAATTATTCGGGGCTTTGGCCCGATTTGAATAATTAAAGATTAACCTGGGACTAAAGTAATATAGGCTTAATTAATTGGACTGGTTTATTTGGGCTGGAAAATTAATTATTTATTAATTGGGCCATTTATTTGGTTTTAATTAGAATAATTAATTAAGCCCAAAGAGGTTAAACTAAGAGTCCAATGGCCCAATCCGAGTTTAACCTAGGGTTTTATTTAGGTTAAACAGGAGATAAGAAAACAACGGTGTTTTTTCGGGGCTTCCTCTCTGTAAAAAAATACCGGACGTTTTTCTTCTCCCTCTCCGAGAAAATATTCTTTAGCCCCTAAGTTGTTCACCAAACGAGATTAGGCAGGCCATATACTCGGAAGATCGAAAGCTAGGCGTTCATCTACATGCAAAGACGAAGTAGAAGGCTTGCGGGGATTGCACCGGAGGCTTCTACGAGCGTGCCTACCCCGGTTCAGTATATTCCGGTTCAATCGAGTGTGAGATCAACAAGAAGAGGTAAATGAAAATATTTTTTTCCCCTTTTTCTTCTTCACGCAGGTGTGCTGCGTTTTTGTTGTTCACGTGGCTGGTTTTTTGGCTATGTTTGGCTTGCAATTTTATCTTTAATTGGTATCGAGCATGAAGATATTTGCACATATAGGAAGCCTCGTATGCTAGTTAATAAAATCGAACGGTTATGTGTGATTAACTCGTGATCCTTCGCTGGTTTTTTGGTATGGATAGATGGCTTGTTAAACCTCTCGGATGGAGGTATAGGTGAGATGTAATTCACTGTTTTTCTGAGAATAAATCGTGTAAACCCAAATTTAAAGGGTATAGGCAGTTGTTGGTTTTATTGATTTTGGTTGAAATCAGAGGGCAAAAGCAAGCAAATCCATCGCAGAAAAAAAAAAACTAGAAGAAAACGCTGAAGAAGAAATCGTCTAGAATTTTTGATGCAGAAGATACTGCTCATAGGCTCGGCTCACCGCCGACAGCACTCCTTGCACCAGGGACAATCAAGGTGGCTTGACTCGGCTTGGAGGGATCCGGCTCGGTTGCTATCAGGTTTTGCGAAATCCGGAAGTCTTCTCGCGGGTCAGCACTGGGGCGGGTCGCGGGCTTGGATGGTCCATGATGCGGTTGTTCCGGTGCGGCGGGTGTTGTGGACCGATGACCGGAATTGTTTTGTTCTCGTGCGGTGGGTGCGATGAACCAATTGGAAATTTTTTTCCCCTTGTAATTTTCTTGCATTTTCTTTTTTGTTTTGGGGTCCATACTGAGTCGAAGTTAATATTTTTGCAATTTTTATATTCTTGGAATATGTTTGCATGAAACATATTAGTAAAGGATTTTAGGATTAAATAAGATCATTAATTAATTAATTAATGTGTTTAATTCTATTAATCGGGCACTTATTTTTAAAAATAGAAAAGCATGAAAACGTTTATTGTTTTCTATCATGCTATTTTTTTATGTACCTATGTGTGCTTTTTCTCAAAGACCAAAGTCTTTGGGAACTTTTTGTTTTGGCAAGAAAAAATATTTTTCTTTAAAAACTAAATGGTTATTTTAATTGGTACAAAAATTAATCCTTAAATATTTTCTCAAAGGATTTAATCCTTGACATAGAAAATATATTGGATTTAGATATTTTTGTAAATTAAAATGGAGAGCCATTTTGTTTTGTTTTTGACTAGAAAAATGATTTTGTCAAATAAGCATGAGACCAAAGTCTGTAGAAAGTTTTAATTGGAAAATTTTTGAAATCATTAAGTTTTAACTTGAATAAAATTAGTCCATGGAGGAAATCTCTCAAAGGATATAAGCCTTGACATAGAGATTTTATTGGACTTAGATATTTTATTTTTTGCTTAAGAAAAACTTGATGGAAATTTCAAAAGGATATTTTTCAGAAAAACTTTATTTTAAAAGACTAAGTGGGAGAAGGGTTCCAACGGCCCCACGGCTTCCATCACGGTCCTCATTAGAGATCGTGGGTCCTCTCGTGTCACACTGGGAGTGAACCCGTATAGGATGGGGATACCACAAGAATCTAGATCTAATGGAAGGATGTAATTAATAACCCGGGGCACGTACTATGATCGGCCAGCCCACGTTGGAGGTTATAGTGAGAGGTATGTCCATAGGAAATGAGAGGAAACGGCCATCCCATGATGGAGTTATCCTCTAGATCATTACCTAGAAGGGAAATTAATTTGTGGTGGTTAATACACTTAGCTTAGGAAACTGTTAATCTTCCCAAGAAGCTACGTCAGTTTTCCTAAGAGCCAAATTATTTTCAGTGCACAAATTTTATTTTGTTTTCACAAACTAAATTCTTTCTTTTATTTTCGATTTTCAGAAATGGTGGGAGGTTCTTTTAGTCCATTGGCCGTTATTCTCAGGAAAAGGAACCTGGACATAATACTCACAGCCGAGGAGTATAAGTATGTCCTTTACGAAACCTGCCCTATTATCGGGGAAGGTTCCACCGCTGAAGAATGAGAGGCTGAAAAGGCGTGGAAAAAAGCTGACGAAATGGCACGTTGCTATATGTTAGCTTCCATGTCTAATGTGCTCCAGTCAAAACACGAGCACATGGCTTCTGCATACGACATTAGTCAATTATTGGCTACTATGTTCGCGGACAAGAGACGGCCCGCAAGGCAGGAGGCTCTTCGAACTATTGTGAACACTAAGATGGCTGAGGGAGCATCAGTCCAAGAACATATGCTCAAGATGATTGCTGCTTTCGAGGAGGCGGAAGTCGTAGGGGCTGTCATTGACCCCGAAAGCCAAGTGGACATGGTTCTCGAATCTCTACCGGGCTCTTTCACTCCTTTCAAGTTAAACTATAACATGAACAAGTTGGACATGAGTTTAACTGAACTGATGAAGGAACTCCAGATGGCGGAAAAGGTCATGAAGCCACAGTCAAACGCCATGATTGCTAAGGCTTCTTCTTCAAGAATTGGGCCTAAACCCAAAATGTTCAAGAGGAATGAGGGGAAAGCGAGTAGCCTAGCCCAAGGACAAAGTAAAGGGCAAGTGCTTCAAGTGTGGCAAGAAGGGACACTGGAAAAATGAGTGTCCAGATCTTCTGGCCAAGAAAAACCCCACAGGTAATGTTTACTATCTAGAGTTCATATCAATGGTAGGATTAACTTCCACTTGGATTGTTGATTCAGGAGCCACTGATCGTATCTGTAACTCCTTGCAGGGGTTTAGAAAGATAAAAAGACTCAAGAAGGGCAAACATGGGCTTCGAGTGGGTAATAGAGCACACGTCCGGGCCCTTGCAGGTGGGAGAGCTGGATCTTATTTTTAATTGTAATAAGATAGTGGTTTTAAAAGACATTTTATATGTACATGGTTTCCGTCGAATTTGATTTCAGCTTGCAAAACTTATTAATCAAGGATATTCCGTATCTTTCTATTCTGGTATTTCTATCAGTAGAGATGGAGAAATTGTATGTACTGGGCACATGTATGGAAATATGTTCTTTTTAAACCCTATTAATAACCAATCAAATATCGCTCAATCTGAATCTTTAACTAAGAAGAGAAAGACCAATATCAATGATTCATACATTTGGCATCTAAGCATGGGTTATATTAACTCAACCAGGATTCAGAGGCTAATCCATGATGGGCCTTTGGGTTCATTGAGATTAGAAAGTTAGCCTCGATAGTGAATCCTCGCTTAATGGGGAAAATGACCAAGAGGTCATTTACACCAAAGGCAGATAGAGCTAAGGAAGTGTTGAGTCTTGTTCACACCGATGTGTGTGGTCCATTGTCTACACCAGCTAGAGGAGGTTTTTAGTACTTCATCACGTTCACGGATGATTGTACGAGGTATGGTTGCATTTATCTAATGAGACGCAAGTCTAACTCTTTTGACAAGTTCAAAGAGTTTAAGGCTGAAGTGGAGCGTCGGACAAGTAAATTAATCAAAATCTTACGATCTGATCGTGGTGGATAGTACCTCCTAGGTGAATTCAAGGACTACATGGTACATCATGGGATAGTATCCCAGCTCTCTGCGCCGGGAACCCCCCAGCAGAACAGAGTAGCTGAGGGAAGGAACAGGATGTTGATGGAAATGGTCCGAAGCATGATGTCTCATGCTACTCTTCCAGTGTTCTTTTGGGGATATGCCCTGGAAACAGCGGCATATATTCTGAACTGGGTGCCTTCCAAGTCAGTACCTAGGACTCCCTATGAGATATGGATCGGGCGTAAGCCAAGTCCGAATCATCTCAGGATTTGGGGTTATCCAGCTTATGTACTGATCAAGGGAGACAAGTTGGAACCAAGATAAGTGTTATGCTATTTTGTTGGGTATCCAAAAGGGATAAAAGGAGGCTACTTTTATCATCCTAAGGAGCGAGAAGGTACTAATCAGTACCAATGCTAGATACTTGGAAAATGATCAAAGTACTTCCACTAAAGGTTCAACTAGGTTGGAACTTGAGGAGAAGTTATCTACGGAATCAACTTTTTCTCGACCCGATTATGGAACAAGAAGAGGCACGACCTCAAGATCCTGTGGAAATGGAGCCTCGTCGTAGTGGGAGAGTGTCTAGGGTTCCAAATAGATGGACTGGAGAAGCCTTTGAGCTGGTCTCTCGACCATCGAAACAAGACCCACTAGATACGAGGAGGCTATTGCTGATGCCGATGCAAATCGTGGCATGAAGCAATGAAAGCCGAGATTGAGTCTATGTACCTTAATCGAGTTTGGGATTTTGTAGATTCACCCGAAGGGATAAAACCCATTGGGTGCAAGTGGGTATACAAGAGAAAGAGAGGAGCGGATGGGAAGGTGGAAACCTTCGAAGCTAGGCTTGTGGTGAAAGGGTATACTCGGAAAGAAGGTATCGACTATGAGGAAACCTTTTCCCCGTAGCCATGCTTAAATCCATCCGCATCCTCCTTGCCATGGCATGTCACTATGACTACGAGATATGGCAAATGGATGTCAAGACGGCATTTTTAAATGGCCATCTTAGCGAAGACATCTATATGTCCCAACCGGAAGGCTTCATTGCTGAAAGCCAGGAACATATGGTTTGCAAGCTTAAGAAGTCCATTTATGGACTTAAGCGAGCATCAAGAGCATGGAACATTCGTTTTGATGAGACTGTAAAGTCTTATGGTTTTATTCAAAACGTAGATGAACCATGCGTGTACAGGAAACTTGAAGGTATTAATGTGGTTTTTCTTGTTCTGTATGTGGATGACATTCTACTCATTGGAAATGATGTAGGGACATTGTCATCTACAAAGGTTTGGCTGTCTAGTCAATTCGAGTATGAAGGACTTGGGAGAAGCCGACTACATTCTCGGGATTAGGCTTCTTAGAAATAGGAAGCGAGAGAATGTTAGGGTTATCCCAAGTGACATACATTGACAAGATGCTGGCCAAATATAGCATGGACTCATGCAAGGGAGCTCTAATCCCTTGCTGACATGGGTTGTCATTTTCTTCCAAGGACTCGTCCTAAGTCTCAAGAAGAAAATGACAGAATGAGTAGGATTCCCTACGCTCGGCCGTGGGAAGTCTCAAGTACGTCATGTCGTGTACTAGGCCGGATATCCGCTTTGTCGTGGGCTTAGTTAGCTGATATCGATCAAACCCGGGGAGGTTCATTGTCAAGTCAGTAAAGCATATTCTCAAGTACCTCAAGGGAACGAGAGATTATATGCTCGGTTTACTGTGGTCGATAATTTGGTTCCTACAGGATACACGGACTCGGACTTCCGGGCGGATAAGGATGAGAGAAAATCCACTAGTAGATATGTCTTCACCTTGTCCGGAGGAGCAATTTCATGGAGGAGTATCAAGCGATCTTGTATTGTCGACTCAACCATGGAAGCCGAGTATGTGGTTGCTTCGGAGGCATCCAAGGAAGCGATCCGCTTCGGAAGTTTCTTTCAGAACTTGGAGTCGTACCACATATGGACAGGCCGATTGTGATGTATTGCGACAACACTGGAGCAGTATCGCAATCTAAGAAACCTCGGAACCACAAGAAGGGGAAACACATCGAGAGGAAGTACCACCTGATCCGGGATTTCATCTAGAGACGAGAAGTCGTGGTGGAGCATATTACCTCAGAAAACAATCTAACAGACCCATTCACCAAGCCTTTGGCTGAGAGAGTCTTCAAGAGACACTTAGACGCCATAGTGGTGGGCACCTATAGACTCACCTAGTCTTAGAGTGCAAGTGGAAGATTGTTGGATTATATGCCCTCTTAGACTAGGTTTCTGATGTAAAATCGAATATTTTAATAAAAGAATTTATTTTCAGAAATTGTTTGTGAATTTACTGTTTGTTTGTGCACGATTTTCATTTGGAATAGACCCATTGTGTTTAAAAAAGTGGTCCATGTGAATGGTGGTCTTTCACAGTAAGGTATGGATCACGGGTTATTTAACATATAAACATTTGTTCTTAACCTATTGATGAGACTGGGAATCTCATCATGTTTAGGTTATTATGTTATGAATTCCAAATGGGGAATGGCTTACCTTTAGCCAGTGAGTAGTCCACTCACTTCATGACATAAGCGTATTTCAAATACGTAGAACAGGACCTGTAGTAGTGGTTTCTCAAAGTATTATATGGTAGAAACCTAGACTACTACCGCTACAGCGTGGACTAGTACTCTACGACTTGAGTATGAGTTGGTGGTCTGGCGAAGCTGGAAGCATATACTTTGATTTGCTATAGTTGAGGTTCTATCGTAGGGCTAATATACTTGCATGTTGGGTATGTGTGACTAGTTAGTTAAGACAGGACTTGTACAAGATAGTTTCCGCATTATATCGCCCCTTATGGTTGTCCAAATGGTCTAAATTATCCAGGGCCCTGGGAAACATGACTTGGATGTTTGCTTCAGGGTAGCTCCCTTAGAAAGCGGAAACACTCCAGGAAGTCGTGGATCATTGGACTAGAAGCCTAAGGATGGTAGATGTCATTTAGAGGGGTGTTAGTACGCTTCTTCCTCTCTAAATGTACGGCGATGTGTAGAGGGGTATTTTAGTCATTTCACCTGTAGGTCGGAGACTTTGCTAACGCAGCATTGTCCTTGGGGTCAATATTTCCTTATGGTGATATTAGAAAATATTTAAAATGCAAAATACAGCTATTTTTATGACAAGGGTATTTTGGTCATTTTAGCAGCCAAGGCGGTGTGTCTTTTGGTCCCCAGTATAGACCGTGAGTCCTAATTAGATACGGGCTAAAGAATTGATCTTAAATTAAATGGAATTTATTTTATTTAAGTAGCCTGATTTAATTATTGGGCTAGAATAAAATAAAGGTCCATGGAGAGAGGGAATTAATTAAATTAGTTTGGTTGGTTAATTAATTATTCAGGGCTTTGGCCCAGTTTGAATAATTAAAGATTAACCTGGGACTAAAGTAATATAGGCTTAATTAATTGGACTGGTTTATTTGGGCTGGAAAATTAATTATTTATTAATTGGGCCATTTATTTGGTTTTAATTAGAATAATTAATTAAGCCCAAAGAGGTTAAACTAAGAGTCCAATGGCCCAATCCAGTTTAACCTAGGGTTTTATTTAGGTTAAACAGGAGATAAGAAAACAACGGTGTTTTTTTCGGGGCTTCCTCTCTGTAAAAAAATACCAGACGTTTTTTCTTCTCCCTCTCCAGAAAATATTCTTTAGCCCCTAAGTTGTTCACCAAACGAGATTAGGCAGGCCATATACTGGAAGATCGAAAGCTAGGCGTTCATTTACATGCAAAGACGAAGTAGAAGGCTTGCAGGGATTGCACCAGAGGCTTCTACGAGCGTGCCTACCCCAGTTTCGTATATTCCAGTTCAACCGAGTGTGAGATCAACAAGAAGAGGTAAATGAAAATATTTTTTTCCCCCTTTTTCTTCTTCACGCAGGTGTGCTGCGTTTTTGTTGTTCACGTGGCTGGTTTTTTGGCTATGTTTGGCTTGCAATTTTATCTTTAATTGGTATCAGAGCATGAAGATATTTGCACATATAGGAAGCCTGTATGCTAGTTAATAAAATCGAACAGTTATGTGTGATTAACTGTGATCCTTCGCTGGTTTTTTGGTATGGATAGATGGCTTGTTAAACCTCTCGGATGGAGGTATAGGTGAGATGTAATTCACTGTTTTTCTGAGAATAAATCGTGTAAACCCAAATTTAAAGGGTATAGGCGGTTGTTGGTTTTATTGATTTTGGTTGAAATCAGAGGGCAAAAGCAAGCAAATCCATCGCAGAAAAAAAAACTAGAAGAAAACGCTGAAGAAGAAATCGTCTAGAATTTTTGATGCAGAAGATACTGCTCATAGGCTCGGCTCACCGCCGATAGCACTCCTTGCACTAGGGACAATCAAGGCGGCTTGACTCGGCTTGGAGGGATCCGGCTCGGTTGCTATCGGGTTTTGCAAAATCCGGAAGTCTTCTCGCGGGTCAGCACTGGGGCGGGTCGCGGGCTTGGATGGTCCATGATGCGGTTGTTCCGGTGCGGCGGGTGTTGTGGACCGATGACCAGAATTGTTTTGTTCTCGTGCGGTGGGTGCGATGAACCAATTGGAAATTTTTTTTCCCCTTGTAATTTTCTTGCATTTTCTTTTTTGTTTTGGGGTCCATACCAGGCGAAGTTAATATTTTTGCAATTTTTATATTCTTGGAATATGTTTGCATGAAAAATATTAGTAAAGGATTTTAGGATTAAATAAGATCATTAATTAATTAATTAATGTGTTTAATTCTATTAATTGGGCACTTATTTTTAAAAAATAGAAAAGCATGAAAACGTTTATTGTTTTCTATCATGCTATTTTTTTATGTACCTATGTGTGCTTTTTCTCAAAGACCAAAGTCTTTGGGAACTTTTTGTTTTGGCAAGAAAAAATATTTTTATTTAAAAACTAAATGGTTATTTTAATTGGTACAAAAATTAATCCTTAAATATTTTCTCAAATGATTTAATCCTTGACATAGAAAATATATTGGATTTAGATATTTTTGTAAATTAAAATGGAGAGCCATTTTGTTTTGTTTTTGACTAGAAAAATGATTTTGTCAAATAAGCATGAGACCAAAGTCTGTAGAAAGTTTTAATTGGAAAGTTTTTGAAATCATTAAGTTTTAACTTGAATAAAATTAGTCCATGGAGGAAATCTCTCAAAGGATATAAGCCTTGACATAGAGATTTTATTGGACTTAGATATTTTATTTTTTTGCTTAAGAAAAACTTGATGGAAATTTCAAAATGATATTTTTCAGAAAAACTTTATTTTAAAAGACTAAGTGGGAGAAGGGTTCCAACGGCCCCACGGCTTCCATCACGGTCCTCAATAGAGATCGTGGGTCCCTCGTGTGACACCGGGAGTGAACCCGTATAGGATGGGGATACCACAAGAATCTAGATCTAATGGAAGGATGTAATTAATAACCCGGGGCACGTACTATGATCGGCCAGCCCACGTTGGAGGTTATAGTGAGAGGTATGTCCATAGGAAATGAGAGGAAACGGCCATCCCATGATGGAGTTATCCTCTAGATCATTACCTAGAAGGGAAATTAATTTGTGGTGGTTAATACACTTAGCTTAGGAAACTGTTAATCTTCCCAAGAAGCTACGTCGGTTTTCCTAAGAGCCAAATTATTTTCGATGCACAAATTTTATTTTGTTTTCACAAACTAAATTCTTTCTTTTATTTTCGATTTTCGAAATGGTGGGAGGTTCTTTTAGTCCATTGGCCGTTATTCTCGGGAAAAGGAACCTGGACATAATACTCACAGCTGAGGAGTATAAGTATGTCCTTTACGAAACCTGCCCTATTATCGGGGAAGGTTCCACCGCTGAAGAATGAGAGGCTGAAAAGGCGTGGAAAAAAGCTGACGAAATGGCACGTTGCTATATGTTAGCTTCCATGTCTAATGTGCTCCAGTCAAAACACGAGCACATGGCTTCTGCATACGACATTAGTCAATTATTGGCTACTATGTTCGCGGACAAGAGACGGCCCGCAAGGCAGGAGGCTCTTCGAACTATTGTGAACACTAAGATGGCTGAGGGAGCATCAGTCCAAGAGCATATGCTCAAGATGATTGCTGCTTTCGAGGAGGCAGAAGTCGTAGGGGCTGTCATTGACCCCGAAAGCCAAGTGGACATGGTTCTCGAATCTCTACCGGGCTCTTTCACTCCTTTCAAGTTAAACTATAACATGAACAAGTTGGACATGAGTTTAACTGAACTGATGAAGGAACTCCAGATGGCGGAAAAGGTCATGAAGCCACAGTCAAAGGCCATGATTGCTAAGGCTTCTTCTTCAAGAATTGGGCCTAAACCCAAAATGTTCAAGAGGAATGAGGGGAAAGCAGTAGCCTAGCCCAAGGACAAAGTAAAGGGCAAGTGCTTCAAGTGTGGCAAGAAGGGACACTGGAAAAATGAGTGTCCAGATCTTCTAGCCAAGAAAAACCCCACAGGTAATGTTTACTATCTAGAGTCCATATCAATGGTAGGATTAACTTCCACTTGGATTGTTGATTCAGGAGCCACTGATCGTATCTGTAACTCCTTGCAGGGGTTTAGAAAGATAAAAAGACTCAAGAAGGGCAAACATGGGCTTCGAGTGGGTAATAGAGCACACGTCTGGGCCCTTGCAGTGGGAGAGCTGGATCTTATTTTTAATTGTAATAAGATAGTGGTTTTAAAAGACATTTTATATGTACATGGTTTCCGTCAGAATTTGATTTCAGTTGCAAAACTTATTAATCAAGGATATTCTGTATCTTTCTATTCTGGTATTTCTATCAGTAGAGATGGAGAAATTGTATGTACTGGGCACATGTATGGAAATATGTTCTTTTTAAACCCTATTAATAACCAATCAAATATCGCTCAATCTGAATCTTTAACTAAGAAGAGAAAGACCAATATCAATGATTCATACATTTGGCATCTAAGCATGGGTTATATTAACTCAACCAGGATTCAGAGGCTAATCCATGATGGGCCTTTGGGTTCATTGAGATTAGAAAGTTAGCCTCAGTGTGAATCCTGCCTAATGGGGAAAATGACCAAGAGGTCATTTACACCAAAGGCAGATAGAGCTAAGGAGGTGTTGAGTCTTGTTCACACCGATGTGTGTGGTCCATTGTCTACACCAGCTAGAGGAGGTTTTTAGTACTTCATCACGTTCACGGATGATTGTACGAGGTATGGTTGCATTTATCTAATGAGACGCAAGTCTAACTCTTTTGACAAGTTCAAAGAGTTTAAGGCTGAAGTGGAGCGTCGGACAAGTAAATTAATCAAAATCTTACGATCTGATCGTGGTGGATAGTACCTCCTAGGTGAATTCAAGGACTACATGGTACATCATGGGATAGTATCCCAGCTCTCTGCGCCGGGAACCCCCCAGCAGAACAGAGTAGCTGAGGGAAGGAACAGGATGTTGATGGAAATGGTCCGAAGCATGATGTCTCATGCTACTCTTCCAGTGTTCTTTTGGGGATATGCCCTGGAAACAGCGGCATATATTCTGAACTGGGTGCCTTCCAAGTCAGTACCTAGGACTCCCTATGAGATATGGACTGGGCGTAAGCCAAGTCTGAATCATCTCAGGATTTGGGGTTATCCAGCTTATGTACTGATCAAGGGAGACAAGTTGGAACCAAGATAAGTGTTATGCTATTTTGTTGGGTATCCAAAAGGGATAAAAGGAGGCTACTTTTATCATCCTAAGGAGCAGAAGGTACTAATCAGTACCAATGCTAGATACTTGGAAAATGATCAAAGTACTTCCACTAAAGGTTCAACTAGGTTGGAACTTGAGGAGAAGTTATCTACGGAATCAACTTTTTCTGACCCGATTATGGAACAAGAAGAGGCACAGCCTCAAGATCCTGTGGAAATGGAGCCTCGTCGTAGTGGGAGAGTGTCTAGGGTTCCAAATAGATGGACTGGAGAAGCCTTTGAGCTGGTCTCTGACCATCAGAAACAAGACCCACTAGATACGAGGAGGCTATTGCTGATGCCGATGCAAATCGTGGCATGAAGCAATGAAAGCTGAGATTGAGTCTATGTACCTTAATCAGATTTAGGATTTTGTAGATTCACCTGAAGGGATAAAACCCATTGGGTGCAAGTGGGTATACAAGAGAAAGAGAGGAGCGAATGGGAAGGTGGAAACCTTCGAAGCTAGGCTTGTGGTGAAAGGGTATACTCAGAAAGAAGGTATCGACTATGAGGAAACCTTTTCCCCGGTAGCCATGCTTAAATCCATCCGCATCCTCCTTGCCATGGCATGTCACTATGACTACGAGATATGGCAAATGGATGTCAAGACGGCATTTTTAAATGGCCATCTTAGCGAAGACATCTATATGTCCCAACCGGAAGGCTTCATTGCTGAAAGCCAGGAACATATGGTTTGCAAGCTTAAGAAGTCCATTTATGGACTTAAGCAGGCATCAAGAGCATGGAACATTCGTTTTGATGAGACTGTAAAGTCTTATGGTTTTATTCAAAACGTAGATGAACCATGCGTGTACAGGAAACTTGAAGGTATTAATGTGGTTTTTCTTGTTCTGTATGTGGATGACATTCTACTCATTGGAAATGATGTAGGGACATTGTCATCTACAAAGGTTTGGCTGTCTAGTCAATTCAGTATGAAGGACTTGGGAGAAGCCAGCTACATTCTCGGGATTAGGCTTCTTAGAAATAGGAAGCAGAGAATGTTAGGGTTATCCCAAGTGACATACATTGACAAGATGCTGGCCAAATACAGCATGGACTCATGCAAGGGAGCTCTAATCCCTTGCTGACATGGGTTGTCATTTTCTTCCAAGGACTGTCCTAAGTCTCAAGAAGAAAATGACAGAATGAGTAGGATTCCCTACGCTTCGGCTGTGGGAAGTCTCAAGTACGTCATCGTCGTGTACTAGGCCGGATATCCGCTTTGTCGTGGGCTTAGTTAGCGGATATCGATCAAACCCGGGGAGGTTCATTGTCAAGTCGTAAAGCATATTCTCAAGTACCTCAAGGGAACGAGAGATTATATCTCTGGTTTACTGAGGTCGATAATTTGGTTCCTACAGGATACACGGACTCGGACTTCCGGGCGGATAAGGATGAGAGAAAATCCACTAGTAGATATGTCTTCACCTTGTCTGGAGGAGCAATTTCATGGAGGAGTATCAAGCAGTCTTGTATTGCTGACTCAACCATGGAAGCTGAGTATGTGGTTGCTTCGGAGGCATCCAAGGAAGCAGTCTGGCTTCGGAAGTTTCTTTCAGAACTTGGAGTCGTACCACATATGGACAGGCCGATTGTGATGTATTGCGACAACACTGGAGCAGTATCGCAATCTAAGAAACCTCGGAACCACAAGAAGGGGAAACACATCGAGAGGAAGTACCACCTGATCCGGGATTTCATCTAGAGACGAGAAGTCGTGGTGGAGCATATTACCTCAGAAAACAATCTAACAGACCCATTCACCAAGCCTTTGGCTGAGAGAGTCTTCAAGAGACACTTAGACGCCATAGTGGTGGGCACCTATAGACTCACCTAGTCTTAGAGTGCAAGTGGAAGATTGTTGGATTGTATGCCCTTTTAGACTAGGTTTCTGATGTAAAATCGAATATTTTAATAAAAGAATTTATTTTCAGAAATTGTTTGTGAATTTACTATTTGTTTGTGCACGATTTTCGTTTGGAACAGACCCATTGTGTTTAAATAAGTGGTCCATGTGAATGGTGGTCTTTCATAGTAAAGTATGGATCACGGGTTATTTAACATATAAACATTTGTTTTTAACCTATTGATGAGACTGGGAATCTCATCATGTTTAGGTTATTATGTTATGAATTTCAAATGGGGAATGGCTTACCTTTAGCCAGTGAGTAGTCCACTCACTTCATGACATAAGCGTATTTCAAATACGTAGAACAGGACCTGTAGTAGTGGTTTCTCAAAGTATTATATGGTAGAAACCTAGACTACTACCGCTACAGCGTGGACTAGTACTCTACGACTTGAGTATGAGTTGGTGGTCTGGCGAAGCTGGAAGCATATACTTTGATTTGCTATAGTTGAGGTTCTATCGTAGGGCTAATATACTTGCATGTTGGGTATGTGTGACTAGTTAGTTAAGACAGACTTGTACAAGATAGTTTCTGCATTATATCGCCCCTTATGGTTGTCCAAATGGTCTAAATTATCCAGGGCCCTGGGAAACATGACTTGGATGTTTGCTTCAGGGTAGCTCCCTTAGAAAGCGGAAACACTCCAGGAAGTCGTGGATCATTGGACTAGAAGCCTAAGGATGGTAGATGTCATTTAGAGGGGTGTTAGTACGCTTCTTCCTCTCTAAATGTACGGCGATGTGTAGAGGGGTATTTTAGTCATTTCACCTGTAGGTCGGAGACTTTGCTAACGCAGCATTGTCCTTGGGGTCAATATTTCCTTATGGTGATATTAGAAAATATTTAAAATGCAAAATACAGCTATTTTTATGACAAGGGTATTTTGGTCATTTTAGCAGCCAAGGCGGTGTGTCTTTTGGTCCCCAGTATAGACCGTGAGTCCTAATTAGATACGGGCTAAAGAATTGATCTTAAATTAAATGGAATTTATTTTATTTAAGTAGCCTGATTTAATTATTGGGCTAGAATAAAATAAAGGTCCATGGAGAGAGGGAATTAATTAAATTAGTTTGGTTGGTTAATTAATTATTCAGGGCTTTGGCCCAGTTTGAATAATTAAAGATTAACCTGGGACTAAAGTAATATAGGCTTAATTAATTGGACTGGTTTATTTGGGCTGGAAAATTAATTATTTATTAATTGGGCCATTTATTTGGTTTTAATTAGAATAATTAATTAAGCCCAAAGAGGTTAAACTAAGAGTCCAATGGCCCAATCCAGTTTAACCTAGGGTTTTATTTAGGTTAAACAGGAGATAAGAAAACAACGGTGTTTTTTTCGGGGCTTCCTCTCTGTAAAAAAATACCAGACGTTTTTTCTTCTCCCTCTCCAGAAAATATTCTTTAGCCCCTAAGTTGTTCACCAAACGAGATTAGGCAGGCCATATACTGGAAGATCGAAAGCTAGGCGTTCATTTACATGCAAAGACGAAGTAGAAGGCTTGCAGGGATTGCACCAGAGGCTTCTACGAGCGTGCCTACCCCAGTTTCGTATATTCCAGTTCAACCGAGTGTGAGATCAACAAGAAGAGGTAAATGAAAATATTTTTTTCCCCCTTTTTCTTCTTCACGCAGGTGTGCTGCGTTTTTGTTGTTCACGTGGCTGGTTTTTTGGCTATGTTTGGCTTGCAATTTTATCTTTAATTGGTATCAGAGCATGAAGATATTTGCACATATAGAAAGCCTGTATGCTAGTTAATAAAATCGAACAGTTATGTGTGATTAACTGTGATCCTTCGCTGGTTTTTTGGTATGGATAGATGGCTTGTTAAACCTCTCGGATGGAGGTATAGGTGAGATGTAATTCACTGTTTTTCTGAGAATAAATCGTGTAAACCCAAATTTAAAGGGTATAGGCGGTTGTTGGTTTTATTGATTTTGGTTGAAATCAGAGGGCAAAAGCAAGCAAATCCATCGCAGAAAAAAAAACTAGAAGAAAACGCTGAAGAAGAAATCGTCTAGAATTTTTGATGCAAGAAGATACTGCTCATAGGCTCGGCTCACCGCCGATAGCACTCCTTGCACTAGGGACAATCAAGGCGGCTTGACTCGGCTTGGAGGGATCCGGCTCGGTTGCTATCGGGTTTTGCGAAATCCGGAAGTCTTCTCGCGGGTCAGCACTGGGGCGGGTCGCGGGCTTGGATGGTCCATGATGCGGTTGTTCCGGTGCGGCGGGTGTTGTGGACCGATGACCAGAATTGTTTTGTTCCTGTGCGGTGGGTGCAGTGAACCAATTGGAAATTTTTTTTCCCCTTGTAATTTTCTTGCATTTTCTTTTTTGTTTTGGGGTCCATACCAGGCGAAGTTAATATTTTTGCAATTTTTATATTCTTGGAATATGTTTGCATGAAAAATATTAGTAAAGGATTTTAGGATTAAATAAGATCATTAATTAATTAATTAATGTGTTTAATTCTATTAATTGGGCACTTATTTTTAAAAAATAGAAAAGCATGAAAACGTTTATTGTTTTCTATCATGCTATTTTTTTATGTACCTATGTGTGCTTTTTCTCAAAGACCAAAGTCTTTGGGAACTTTTTGTTTTGGCAAGAAAAAATATTTTTATTTAAAAACTAAATGGTTATTTTAATTGGTACAAAAATTAATCCTTAAATATTTTCTCAAATGATTTAATCCTTGACATAGAAAATATATTGGATTTAGATATTTTTGTAAATTAAAATGGAGAGCCATTTTGTTTTGTTTTTGACTAGAAAAATGATTTTGTCAAATAAGCATGAGACCAAAGTCTGTAGAAAGTTTTAATTGGAAAGTTTTTGAAATCATTAAGTTTTAACTTGAATAAAATTAGTCCATGGAGGAAATCTCTCAAAGGATATAAGCCTTGACATAGAGATTTTATTGGACTTAGATATTTTATTTTTTTGCTTAAGAAAAACTTGATGGAAATTTCAAAATGATATTTTTCAGAAAAACTTTATTTTAAAAGACTAAGTGGGAGAAGGGTTCCAACGGCCCCACGGCTTCCATCACGGTCCTCAATAGAGATCGTGGGTCCCCTCGTGTGACACTGGGAGTGAACCCGTATAGGATGGGGATACCACAAGAATCTAGATCTAATGGAAGGATGTAATTAATAACCCGGGGCACGTACTATGATCGGCCAGCCCACGTTGGAGGTTATAGTGAGAGGTATGTCCATAGGAAATGAGAGGAAACGGCCATCCCATGATGGAGTTATCCTCTAGATCATTACCTAGAAGGGAAATTAATTTGTGGTGGTTAATACACTTAGCTTAGGAAACTGTTAATCTTCCCAAGAAGCTACGTCAGTTTTCCTAAGAGCCAAATTATTTTCAGTGCACAAATTTTATTTTGTTTTCACAAACTAAATTCTTTCTTTTATTTTCGATTTTCAGAAATGGTGGGAGGTTCTTTTAGTCCATTGGCCGTTATTCTCAGGAAAAGGAACCTGGACATAATACTCACAGCCGAGGAGTATAAGTATGTCCTTTACGAAACCTGCCCTATTATCGGGGAAGGTTCCACCGCTGAAGAATGAGAGGCTGAAAAGGCGTGGAAAAAAGCTGACGAAATGGCACGTTGCTATATGTTAGCTTCCATGTCTAATGTGCTCCGATCAAAACACGAGCACATGGCTTCGCATACGACATTAGTCAATTATTGGCTACTATGTTCGCGGACAAGAGACGGCCCGCAAGGCGGGAGGCTCTTCGAACTATTGTGAACACTAAGATGGCTGAGGGAGCATCAGTCCAAGAGCATATGCTCAAGATGATTGCTGCTTTCGAGGAGGCAGAAGTCGTAGGGGCTGTCATTGACCCCGAAAGCCAAGTGGACATGGTTCTCGAATCTCTACCGGGCTCTTTCACTCCTTTCAAGTTAAACTATAACATGAACAAGTTGGACATGAGTTTAACTGAACTGATGAAGGAACTCCAGATGGCGGAAAAGGTCATGAAGCCACAGTCAAAGGCCATGATTGCTAAGGCTTCTTCTTCAAGAATTGGGCCTAAACCCAAAATGTTCAAGAGGAATGAGGGGAAAGCAGTAGCCTAGCCCAAGGACAAAGTAAAGGGCAAGTGCTTCAAGTGTGGCAAGAAGGGACACTGGAAAAATGAGTGTCCAGATCTTCTAGCCAAGAAAAACCCCACAGGTAATGTTTACTATCTAGAGTCCATATCAATGGTAGGATTAACTTCCACTTGGATTGTTGATTCAGGAGCCACTGATCGTATCTGTAACTCCTTGCAGGGGTTTAGAAAGATAAAAAGACTCAAGAAGGGCAAACATGGGCTTCGAGTGGGTAATAGAGCACACGTCTGGGCCCTTGCAGTGGGAGAGCTGGATCTTATTTTTAATTGTAATAAGATAGTGGTTTTAAAAGACATTTTATATGTACATGGTTTCCGTCAGAATTTGATTTCAGTTGCAAAACTTATTAATCAAGGATATTCTGTATCTTTCTATTCTGGTATTTCTATCAGTAGAGATGGAGAAATTGTATGTACTGGGCACATGTATGGAAATATGTTCTTTTTAAACCCTATTAATAACCAATCAAATATCGCTCAATCTGAATCTTTAACTAAGAAGAGAAAGACCAATATCAATGATTCATACATTTGGCATCTAAGCATGGGTTATATTAACTCAACCAGGATTCAGAGGCTAATCCATGATGGGCCTTTGGGTTCATTGAGATTAGAAAGTTAGCCTCAGTGTGAATCCTGCCTAATGGGGAAAATGACCAAGAGGTCATTTACACCAAAGGCAGATAGAGCTAAGGAGGTGTTGAGTCTTGTTCACACCGATGTGTGTGGTCCATTGTCTACACCAGCTAGAGGAGGTTTTTAGTACTTCATCACGTTCACGGATGATTGTACGAGGTATGGTTGCATTTATCTAATGAGACGCAAGTCTAACTCTTTTGACAAGTTCAAAGAGTTTAAGGCTGAAGTGGAGCGTCGGACAAGTAAATTAATCAAAATCTTACGATCTGATCGTGGTGGATAGTACCTCCTAGGTGAATTCAAGGACTACATGGTACATCATGGGATAGTATCCCAGCTCTCTGCGCCGGGAACCCCCCAGCAGAACAGAGTAGCTGAGGGAAGGAACAGGATGTTGATGGAAATGGTCCGAAGCATGATGTCTCATGCTACTCTTCCAGTGTTCTTTTGGGGATATGCCCTGGAAACAGCGGCATATATTCCGAATCGGGTGCCTTCCAAGTCGAGTACCTAGGACTCCCTATGAGATATGGATCGGGCGTAAGCCAAGTCTGAATCATCTCAGGATTTGGGGTTATCCAGCTTATGTACTGATCAAGGGAGACAAGTTGGAACCAAGATAAGTGTTATGCTATTTTGTTGGGTATCCAAAAGGGATAAAAGGAGGCTACTTTTATCATCCTAAGGAGCAGAAGGTACTAATCAGTACCAATGCTAGATACTTGGAAAATGATCAAAGTACTTCCACTAAAGGTTCAACTAGGTTGGAACTTGAGGAGAAGTTATCTACGGAATCAACTTTTCTCGACCCGATTATGGAACAAGAAGAGGCACAGCCTCAAGATCCTGTAGAAATGGAGCCTCGTCGTAGTGGGAGAGTGTCTAGGGTTCCAAATAGATGGACTGGAGAAGCCTTTGAGCTGGTCTCTGACCATCAGAAACAAGACCCACTAGATACGAGGAGGCTATTGCTGATGCCGATGCAAATCTGTGGCATGAAGCAATGAAAGCTGAGATTGAGTCTATGTACCTTAATCAGGTTTGGGATTTTGTAGATTCACCTGAAGGGATAAAACCCATTGGGTGCAAGTGGGTATACAAGAGAAAGAGAGGAGCGGATGGGAAGGTGGAAACCTTCGAAGCTAGGCTTGTGGTGAAAGGGTATACTCAGAAAGAAGGTATCGACTATGAGGAAACCTTTTCCCCGGTAGCCATGCTTAAATCCATCCGCATCCTCCTTGCCATGGCATGTCACTATGACTACGAGATATGGCAAATGGATGTCAAGACGGCATTTTTAAATGGCCATCTTAGCGAAGACATCTATATGTCCCAACCGGAAGGCTTCATTGCTGAAAGCCAGGAACATATGGTTTGCAAGCTTAAGAAGTCCATTTATGGACTTAAGCAGGCATCAAGAGCATGGAACATTCGTTTTGATGAGACTGTAAAGTCTTATGGTTTTATTCAAAACGTAGATGAACCATGCGTGTACAGGAAACTTGAAGGTATTATAGTGGTGGGCACCTATAGACTCACCTAGTCTTAGAGTGCAAGTGGAAGATTGTTGGATTGTATGCCCTCTTAGACTAGGTTTCTGATGTAAAAACGAATATTTTAATAAAAGAATTTATTTTCAGAAATTGTTTGTGAATTTACTATTTGTTTGTGCACGATTTTCGTTTGGAACAGACCCATTGTGTTTAAATAAGTGGTCCATGTGACTGGTGGTCTTTCACAGTAAGGTATGGATCACGGGTTATTTAACATATAAACATTTGTTTTTAACCTATTGATGAGACTGGGAATCTCATCATGTTTAGGTTATTATGTTATGAATTTCAAATGGGGAATGGCTTACCTTTAGCCAGTGAGTAGTCCACTCACTTTATGACATAAGCGTATTTCGAATACATAGAATAGGACCTGTAGTAGTTGTTTCTCAAAGTATTATATGGTAGAAACCTAGACTACTACCGCTACAGCGTGGACTAGTACTCTACGACTTGAGTATGAGTTGGTGGTCTGGCGAAGCTGGAAGCATATACTTTGATTTGCTATAGTTGAGGTTCTATCGTAGGGCTAATATACTTGCATGTTGGGTATGTGTGACTAGTTAGTTAAGACAGACTTATACAAGATAGTTTCTGCACTATATCGCCCCTTATGGTTGTCCAAATGGTCTAAATTATCCAGGGCCCTGGGAAACATGACTTGGATGTTTGCTTCAGGGTAGCTCCCTTGGAAAGCGGAAACACTCCAGGAAGTCGTGGATCATTGGACTAGAAGTCGAAGGATGGTAGATGTCATTTAGAGGGGTGTTAGTACTCTTCTTCCTCTCTAAATGTACGACGATGTGTAGAGGGGTATTTTAGTCATTTCACCTGTAGGTCGGAGATTTTGCTAACGCAGCATTGTCCTTGGGGTCAATATTTCCTTATGGTGATATTAGGAAATATTTAAAATGCAAAATACAGCTATTTTTATGACAAGGGTATTTTGGTCATTTTAGCAGCCAAGGCGGTGTGTCTTTTGGTCCCCAGTATAGACCGTGAGTCCTAATTAGATACGGGCTAAAGAACTGATCTTAAATTAAATGGAATTTATTTTATTTAAGTTGCCTGATTTAATTATTGGGCTAGAATAAAATAAAGGTCCATAGAGAGAGAGAATTAATTAAATTAGTTTGGTAGGTTAATTAATTATTCAGGGCTTTGGCCCAGTTTGAATAATTAAAGATTAACCTGGGACTAAACTAATATAGGCTTAATTAATTGGACTGGTTTATTTGGGCTGGAAAATTAATTATTTATTAATTGGGCCATTTATTTGGTTTTAGTTAGAATAATTAATTAAGCCAAAGAGGTTAAACTAAGAGTCCAATGGCCCAATCCAGTTAAACATAGGGTTTTATTTAGGTTAAACAGGAGATAAGAAAACAACGGTGTTTTTTCCAAGGGCTTCCTCTCTGTGAAAAAATACCAGACGTTTTTTCTTCTCCCTCTCCAGAAAATATTCTTTAGCCCCTAAGTTGTTCACCAAACGAGATTAGGCAGGCCATATACTGGAAGATCGAAAGCTAGGCGTTCATCTACATGTAAAGACAAAGTAGAAGGCTTGCAGGGATTGCACCAGAGGCTTCTACGAGCGTGCCTACCCCAGTTTCGTATATTCCAGTTCAGCCGAGTGTGAGATCAACAAGAAGAGGTAAATGAAAATATTTTTTCCCCCTTTTTCTTCTTCACGCAGGTGTGCTGCGTTTTTGTTGTTAACGTGGCTGGTTTTTTAACTATGTTTGGCTTGCAATTTTATCTTCACTAAGAAGGACTCCTAATGGTTTTAGGTTTCTTGGACAGCAAGGGCAAAAGTTGCAATTTGTTGTACCCCCTTTTGCTGCTAAAATTGGGAAGGTTTAAGTGGAGAGAATAATCTGGAATTGTTCTCTTATGCTGGCCAAAATATTGCTCAAGAAAAGTGTAACACCCCGAAGCCTAGGCCCGCCGGGCCGGGGATGTCGCCCCATCTAAAGGACAATGGGTCTTTATAACTAGGTCACACAAATAAAATTGCTGAAATAAAATAATACTTAACTTAAAAATTTATGTGGATTAGCCAAAGTCTAAACTCAGTTGTAATACATGGAATCCATTTCTGACTTCATAGTATCAAGCCATTTGTCAAATTCTGAACTATTCAGAACTTCTTTGTAAGTGGTAGGTTCATCTTCTTCTATAACTGATACGTCATTGTAGTCAATAACGAGAAATCTATATTGCTCAGGTGCTACTCACATCCTACTTGACCTAAGAGGTTCTAGTGTATTAGAAGGTTCATTTATTTGAATAATAGAATCGGGATCAACTAGTTGATCATTGTTTGTTTAGGCTTCTTGAACTTACTAAGTTCAATTTTACTCACACTATCTCTTTTAAGCACGAATTGCTTTTCTAGGAAAACAACATCCCTTAAAACAAATACTTTGTTTTCAATAGGGAGATAGAAATAATATCCATGAGATTCTTTTGGATATCCTACAAACAAACACTTGTCAGACTTATTCTCTAATTTATTTGACTTTGCTATCTTCAAATAATTAGGACATCCCCAAATTCTTATTTTAGTTAGCTTTGGTCTTTTACCATAAAATAACTTGAATGGGGTAGTATCAACCATCATTGATGGAACTCTATTTAGTATATAAATAGCAGTTTTCTAGTGCAAAACCCCAAATGATTTTGGTAGATCAGTAAAAGCCATCATGGATCGAAGCATATCTAATAAAGTTCGATTCATTCTTTTAGATATATCGTTCTACAGAGATGTATGTAGGGGAGTCCATTGAGATAATATCTCTTTATCTCTAAAATAACTTAGAAACTATTAGCTTAAATATTCACCTTCTTGATCGAATTTTAAAGTTTTAATACTCTTTCCAAGTTGTTTCTCTACTTCATTTCTGAATTCTTTGAACTTGTCAAAGGTTTCAAATTTGTATTTCATTAAATACAAATACTCAAATCGTGAATAATCATCGATGAAGGTAATAAAGTATTTGTAACCCCCCTCTTACTTGCAATTGTATTGGTCCTCATATATCAGTATGTATTAGTTCCAATACTTAGCCCTTTTCCCTTTATTGGAAAAAGAAATTTTAATAATTTTTCCTAGTAAGCAAGATTTACAAGTCTCATATGATTCAAAATCAAATAAGCATAAGTCACCATACTTATGTAACTTAGAAATGCGACTCTTATTTTCATTGCCTAAACGGCAATGCCATAAGTAAGATAGGCTTGCATTATCTTTTCTTAGCCTTTTATTGTTTATATTAACAACTTGATTTTCCATTTCTAAAACATATAAACCATTCATCAATATTGAAGTACCATAATAGATATTATTTAATGAAAAAGAATAACGTTTATTCTTAAAATTTAAATAAAATTGAAGCAATTTTAAATAAGCAACTGAGATAATGTTTTTAAGTAAAAATGGTACATAATAGTAGGTTTGTAGTTCAATAATTAATCCAAAAGGCAGGTGTAGATGATAAGTCCCCACGACAAGTGCAACAACATTTGCTTCATTTGCTGTACAAAGGTCCAAAACACCTTTCTCCAGCTTCCAACTGCTCTTTAGTCCCTACAAATTATTTCACAAATGAGATCCATATCTGGTATCTAAAACTCATATCACATTATTAAAGGCAGTATTGGTCGCAAACATAAACATCGTTAGAGTGGAAATAGAAGTGCTTGCAAGCTTCTCTTTCTTTTTCTTCTCTTTAATAGTCTCTAAGTAGCTTTTGCAGTTGCTCCTCCAATGATCCAATTTTCCACAATGGTGACATGGGCCTTTGGTAGCAGTCTCCTTCTTTTTTTCATCATGTTTAGGTTTAGTTGGATTCTCCTTCTTCTTTTAGATACATTTTTTCGTTTTGAAGAAGATTCAACCAACAAGACTACATTACTTTCTTTCTTCATAGAAGACTTTACAGTCTTAAGAAGGTTGATCTACTCAGGTATAGTGGTCTCAATCTTATTCATTTGGTAGTTCATCACAAATTGTAAAAAACTAACTGGCAAAGATTGAAGAATTATGTCTATACTAAATTCATGACCCATGGTGAACCCAAGTGATCCAAGCTTCTCAATTAACCCTATCATCTTAAGTCCATAAGTGGCTGTCGTAATGACTTTACCATCTTAGAATGGAATAACTGCTTAGATATCTCATATCTTTCAGTTCTTGCTTGCTTATCAAAAAGCTCTCCTACATGGATGATAAAAGTACGAGCATCCATATGCTCAATCTATTTTTCATGCTTTGTGGTCATTGACGCTATCATGATACAAGATGTTGTGTCACTGTCCTCTTTATGCTTCTTATGGACTTCACGCTCTTCAACAAGAGCATTATTAGCTGGTGTTGGTGGAATTGGAGCATGACTCTTCAATTTCTATACCAGTCTAAAAAGTTTGATTCCACGAGCTTGTTTATTTCCAAAATTCTACGTAAGTTCAAATTTGTTGTCATGATGCAAGTGACCTGGATGAAAGATAAGAGACATTAGACTATATATATGCACATCAAATGCATTTAATTAGATCTTAAATTAAACGCGTATTTAACCAAATATTTTATTCAAATCAATAGCCCTTAATATTGACTCAGGAAAGGCCATTGGAAGCTTTTCTAGTGGTCTAGTATCCAAATTCTTTAAGAATGACCTTAGGTATGCCTAACAAAGCATTCTTAAGATCAATGTCAAGTATCCAATACTGATTACATCAAATGTAACTACTAGATTATTAGGTGTTTAACATCTTTTAATCTTAAAGAACTTAGTGCTACCCCAACTTAGCCTCTAATATTCTCTATGCTTGGCTATGCCCAATCGGGATAAAGATGTTAGTTAAATACAACCCATTAATCAGGAATCATATTCTATTACTTAAAAATGCTCAATGTCGAATATGCTCGGGTATGCCCAATGACCTAATCTCGAAAAAAAACTCTCATTCTTAATATATTAATGGAAGACTTTAGATTTAATATTGTTTCAGGAATTTTAATTATTTAAGTAATAGTCTCATTGTTTGGCCTGAAAAATATCAACACTTTGACATAATTGTAATAGATTCAATTATAAGGCTTAGTTATGGACTTCTCTAGATTAATTTCCTTGAGCCAATAAGGAAATTAATTTTTGTCAAAACCTATGTGATCATGCATGTTTTGAGATGAAAGTTTTACTATCTTCTTGCTTCGCCTTGGTCGCCATCTCTATGGATTCATAAAATAATTTCTAATCTTATTTAACATATGTAATCTAATGACATAAATTCCTAATGAAGAAACCTCAAGTTTCATTCCAGGGGAATTAGATAAGAAGAGAAATTATAAGAGAATTATAGAGAAAAACAAAACACACAGGCCCTATTTATTCAAAACAAATCGATAAAATGTCTGACACAATTTAAATTATTCAAATTAATTTGGTCTAAGTCCATAACCAAGCCAACATGCCAATATTATGCTTCAAACACATTAAGCATAAATAAATAAATAAATATGTATCAAATATTAAATTCTAAAATCATTATTTTAGAAATTTAATTAATTAATCCCAAAATAAAAATTTGGGAAAAATCTTGGGGTCCTATTGGAATAAAAATATTGAGTGGGTGCTTGAAGAAAAACTAGTAAAAAAAAGGGTCAAAGTGTGAAGATTAAAACTAAAAAAAAAAAATTATATTGATTCATTGATCGGAAATAATTTCCAATCAAGAATATGCAATCTTCACATAGCCTTGCACGGCTATGCCATAGGAATGCCTGGCTTCAACGATTTTTTTTTTAATAAAAAATGGGCACAATACAATCAATTGACCTACGGCTTACGTATAACCTTGTGCGGCTATACTGCAGCTGTGCATGGCCTCAATTAAATTTTTTTATAAAATAAAATAATGGGCACAAGCCTCCCAAGGTTGTAAGTTATACTCCCAAGGATGCAACGAAAATAATACCAGAAAACAATTTTTTCTCCTTTTTCTACTTTAGTTTCCTTAACAAATTTAAGGAAACAAAACTATGTTTTTTTTTTTCTTTTTCACACATACATATATACAACCCACAAAACAAAATTTTTTGAAAAAATAAACTTTTACATGAAACATTTTTCATGGACCCAAATTTAATTTTTAAACTATTTCATATTTTAGAATATTTATGAAACAATTTCATTACGTCAAAATTTATTTTGAAGCAATTTCAAAATAATAATAAAATCCATAAAACACATACGAGATGGTTTTGATACTACTATTGGATTTCGATTATGCGGCGGAAAATAAAATGAAATCCACATAATGGATGACTCGTATATAATTAAATGGTCCAAGAGAAGGGAATAAAAATTAATTATCTCAAAAACGCAGCTTTTAAAAATTTTCTTCCACGCAAATCCCTTCAAATATTGATCTAATCAAGCCACCAAATTCCAAGGACGGAAATTTCTCTAATCTTGATCCACACAAGGAATTGTACTTAAGTTAGGCACCAAAACGCCTATGCCAGTAGGTAATACATGGCGGCTTTATGATTAATTCAATTGGGAAGAAATTATTTTTCTTTTCTTCGAAAAGGATGAAGAAAAAACTCCTTGTTGTATTTTCTTTTTCTATTTCTTTACAGTGGCCAATCAATTTCTTATATATGCACAGAGAGCAAAATTTCTAATTTTTATAGGAAACTAATTTCCGTTTCCAAAACCAACTACCACAAGAAGACCAAAAAGGAACACATACAGATTTTTTAAATTATTTTAGGAAACAAATATTTTGTTCCTCTTTTTCAATTATAAGCTTGGGATTTCAAAGAATTACAATTAGGCCCTAAGAATTATAACAAGTTTATAATGCACCTATAGGGATTTGATATTCGCAATTCAACCCCAACTAATTATAACACTATATAATTAGCCCATAATAATTTCATCTCACAAATTATCCTATATTATGTGTGATTCATTAGGTTTTCTAGTCAATTTGTTCCTAATATTAATTAATTCTATCACAATAGAATTAATAATCATTTTTAATAATTAGAATTAATCTATTTATTCTAATTTAGGATTAAACTTATTAATTCTATAATTAATAAATCCATATTTAACAGATCATGATATATATCTATCAATACAACATGACCACCTAAATGTTTAGAAAGACAAATGGCTTGTCATGAACCTTTCAATAGCAAAATGTCAGCATAATAAACTGCTTTTAGCATACAATATCTCATTTGGTCTAGAGTATGGAATTAGTGACAGCTCCTTCCAGAATATTAATTAATTCTAGCTTGAATATTTTAGTACTTGTTCCTAGAATTCATTACTCATCATGTATATCAATTGAAACTATTTTCAACACATAGTTGCCTTGGCCAAGGACTTCTTGAGTAATAATTCCTATAAGTGGCCTCGAGATATTCACCCATACTATTAGGGGTGGTGAATCCTTTATTTATCAACTCAACTACTTTTATTTATTTCACATTGTACCTAATATCCATCCCATAGGAAATCTTATAAGGACTCCAGAAATTGGAATCAAAGTGCAACGCTTAACAAACAAAAATACCTTGCAGTTCTCAAATCTAAGGATACTTGCATATTTGCTATAATGAGATTCAATCATTGTCAGTAAATAGATATCCATGTAATTATCTCCTAGTTAAGTTATCCATTGTACTTGTTCAAGTAATAAGCATCCACGTGTTAACTTAGAGTATCACATTACTCATGAATGTGAGAACCACCACTTGATCAAATCAAGAAGTATAACACGTGTTAATCTTAATGTATTAATGATATCCTATCTCAATAGTACTATGACTTGGGATAATTTAGGAACAAACACAATCTAGTGTAGTAAGAACCTCACATCATGATCTCTATCATGATTTCCTTAACATAGTATTGTTCTTGGAATTTTATCGAACGGATTTTATATGCATAAACATATGAAATAAAGAAACTAAAAGAAAAAGAATTCATTTTATTAATTTTATTTGCAAAATACATTGTATAAATGATTGCTTCTAGGGCACAATCCTAACAATCACATAGGTTGCTAAAAGAAAATAGCATGCTGGAAAACTGTATACATTTTCATGCAATTCTATTTGTTTAACCTAAGTGACCAAATAAAGAGTTAAACACATTAATGAATTAAACACACTCAGCTTATGTCGTAGAGTCAGCAATAGTCTCTTGTTTGGAACTCTTTTAACTTTTTGCCTCTCCGCTCAACGTAAACACGTAGTCGGATTGTGATTTGAAATTATCTTTATCAGATTGAAAAGTGGCATCAGTATACCCATTTATTTTCAAATTACTTTCTCCATATACCAAGAATACATCCTTAGTCCTTCGTAAGTACATAAGGATGTTCTTTACAGTCGCCCAATGAACCTCACCAGGGTCAGATTGGTTTATGTTCGTCAAACTGAGAGCACAAGATACATCAGGCCTTATACATATCATAGCATACATAATAGATCCAACTGCCGAAGTGTATGGAATCTTACTCATGTGATCACTTTCAATTTGTGTCTTAGGAGACTCCAACTTTGAGAGGTTTACACCATGTGACATAGGTAAGAATCCTTTTTTGGATTGATCCATGTTAAACCTCTTTAGTACTTTATCTATGTATGTAGACTACGAAAGACTAAGCAACCTTTTAGATCTATCTTTATAGATCCTTATTCCAAGAATATAGGTTGCTTCTCCAAGCTATTTCATGGAGAATTGTTTGGACAACAAAACTTTAACTGTTTGCAAGATAGGTATATCATTTCCTATTAGCAATATATCATCTATATAAAACAATAAGAAAATGATTACACTCCCACTGACCTTCTTGTATAGACATGGCTCATCCATGTTTTGAATGAAATTAAACTCTTTGATTGTTTCATCAAAATGAATATTCCAACTGCTTGAAGCTTGCTTGAGTCCATAAATAGACCTTTGCAGCTTACACACCTTTGTGCTACCATTAGATGTGAAACCCTCAAGTTGTGTCATATACACTTCCTCAGTTAGATTTCTATTTAGGAAAGCTTTTTTCACATCCATTTGCTGAATCTCATAATCATAATAAGCAGCAATGGCTAAGATTATCCTGATGGATTTTAACATGGCTACTAGCGAGAAGGTTTCATCATAGTCAATACCATGTCGTTGACGATAACCCTATGCCACGAATCGTACTTTATAGGTAACTACATTACTATCCATGTCCGTTTTCTTCTTGAAAATCCATTTACACCTAATAAGTTTAATAGTTTTGGGTGGATCAACTAAAGTCCATTCTTCATTGTCATATATGGAATCCATCTCTGATCGAATGGCCTCAAACCATTTGCCAGATTCTGAACTGTTCAAAACATCCTTGTAGGTAGTAGGCTCATCTTCATCTATGAAAAATACATAATTGTGCTCACTATTGAAAAATCCATATCTCTCAGGTGCCACACGTATCCTACTAGAACTACGTGGATCTTGTGTAGTAGAAGGTTCATCTATTCTCTCAATAGATGTGGGATCAGATGATTGATCATTGTTTGCTTGATCTTCTTGAACATTACTAAGTTCAATTTTACTCTTACTGTCCCCTTTGAGTATGTGCTTCTTCTCTAAGAAGACGGCATGCTTCAAAACAAACACATTGTTTTTGGAATGGAGGTAAAAGTAATATCCGAAAGTTTCTTTCTGATATCCCGCAAACAAACACTTGTCAGACTTACTATCAAGTTTGTCTGACTGTGGCCTTTTGACAAAGGCAGGACAACCCCATACTCGCAAGTTAGATAACTTTGGTTTCTTACCAAAGAACATCTCAAATGGGGTAGAATCAACCAATTTTGTAGGAACTCTGTTTAGTATATAAACATAAGTCTCCAGTGCATACCCCTAAAACGATTTTGATAGGTCTGCAGAAACCATCACGGTCCGTACCACATCTAGAAGGGTTTGATTCCTTGTCTCAGATACACCATTATATTGAGGTGTATGTGGTGGAGTCCATTGAGATAATATCCCATTATCTCTAAGATAACAAAGAAACTCTTGGCTCAAGTATTCTCCTTCTCGATCAGATCTTAGAGTTTTAATACTTTTGGCAAGTTTTTTCTCTATTTTATTCTTCAAGTCTTTGAACTTATCAAAAGGCTCAGACTTATATTTCATTAAATACAAATACCTGTACCGTGAGAAATCATTGATAAAGGTTATGAAATAGTTATAACCTCCTCTTACTTGTATTGATATTGGGCCACATACATCAAAATGTATAAGTTCTAATAACTCCTTAGCCCGTTCTCCTTTTCCGGAAAAATGAGTTTTAGCCATTTTACATAGTAAACTAGACTCGCATGTGCCATATGATTCATAATCAAATGACCCTAAGTCACCAAGCTTGTGTAACTTAGAAACACGATTTTCAATTACATGGCCTAAACGACAATGCCATAAGTAAGATGTGTTAGAGTTATCTATTTTAGGTTTCTTATTATTTATATTAAGAATTGGATTATCCAAGTCTAGAACATATGAACCATTTACCAGAGTTGCTGAACCATAATGAATATCATTCAATGAAAAAGAACAACATTTATTCTTAAATATCAAATGAAATCCATTTAAGTCTAAATACGCAACTAAGATAATGTTTTTCATTAAAACTAGTACATAATAATAGTTTTGCAGTTCTAGAATTAATCCCGAAGGCAGGTTCAGCTCGTTTGTCCCCACAGCAAGTGCAGCAACCTTTGCCCCATTTGCAGTACTTAGGTCCACGTCGCCTTTCTCTAGCCTTCTATTGCTCTTTAGTCCATGCAAGTTATTGCACAAATGAGATCCACATCTGGTATCGAATACCCATATCTCATTTCTAAAAGTAGTATTTATCTCAATCATAAACATACTTGGAGAAGAAGCAGAAGTGCTTGTAAGCTTCTCCTTCTGCTTCTTGTCCTTAATGGTCTCCAAGTAGGTTTTGCAGTTGTGTCTCCAGTGGCTCATATTGCCACAATGATGGCATGGGCCCTTGGTGGCAGCGTTGTGAAACACCAGTCGAAACCAACCTTAGTGTAAGGGGGTTGAGATGCATATCACATTTAATTGCATGTTTAAATATATTTTTATATAATTTTATGTGCTTTGGATTTGTGTTTTAAAGTCTCAATGGCTTAATTATGTTTATTGAGTAAGAAGGGCAAAATGGTAATTTTTGCTTGAGGTGAAAATACGGAGATAGCTAGGATTAAATAGGAAAAATATTTTGGAGAGAAAATAAGAACAAGAGTTATTGCGGTTAAAGCTTTAGAATTAATTCTTGAGGTCTTGGGTTCAAATTCCATCACTGGAGCTTTAGCATGATAAAATTTTATTTTTGTTTGGGAAGGTTGTATTTTCAGCCTTGTGTGCTTTAGAGAAGGGTAGAGGTGTTGTCCTAGGGGAGACATGATAGGAGTATCCTAATCCTACTCTTGCACCCTACAAAAATTCCCAAGGGAATTCATACCCTTCTTGATCCTTAGTTTTTCCTACTTCTCAATTCATTAGGTTGGTCAATTTGTTCTAGCCAATTTAATTCCAAAAAATTTTAGTAAAGTGTTGTGGCTTTAAAGGTTCAAAAATGTCTAAGTGTAAGACATCTTATGGACCAAAAATGGGTAGGAGTTGGGGAAGGTTCCCAAGAGATTAAACCCCATGGTTGAACCTTCAAAACCCCACTCTAGCTATGTTCATTTTCTTCATGAAGTAATCTCGAATTTTTCCAACTTCTTGTGCATTCAAGCTGTCGAAATTTTCAGCCATCATTCCCTCCCAAATGCTTCCAGAAAATAGCTCTCTTGACCAGCTTGGAATTTGAAATTTTATGGCCAAATTCAGACTGCGCAAATGCTGTCCAAAACCAGAAAATTTTCTGGGCAAATTCGCAGCTTAGGTGAGCTTAAACCAAGCTGTTTTCTTCCAGTTTTCTCCTAGTACCTTAGCCACGTTTTTCCTCCATTAAGAAGGCTGGAAACCAGCCTTGAAAGACCTCTGAAATTCCCTTCAAATCCTCTACAAACTGACTGAAAAATGGTAGCAAAAGCTGCCCAAAAAATTCCAGCAACTTGCGAAATCCTGTATAGAAATTTTTCCAGCTTTGTTTCCCTCTTCATCCCTGACCGAAACTCCCTCATCTTTCTATTCAAACTTCTCTTGAATAGCCATGAACTGAATTCCATTGTCTTCCCCAACCTTCTGCTCGAAAAACCAGTCATGGCTGCCCATAAAATATTTCCAACAATTACTCCAATCAAGCCTTGATTGAAGACCAAAATTCCAGCAATCCTAATTTAGTAAACTTCCATAAAATATCCCTTAAACAACCAGACCTTCCTTCACTATTGTACCCTCTCTTTTTGGCCACCATTAAACTTCTTCAACCAGCTTTCACCCAACAAAAACACTGAGCAACAGTTAGCCATTACAATTTCCAAAAAGCTTTCCATTGATCAAAGATCTTCTTGCCATATTTTGTTTCCAAATTTGATTCCCAAAAATATTCTTTTAGGATTTCAACTACCAGCCTTTCTTTTTCCTTTCAAACCAGAAAAATCATCTACCAAAACCACTTAAACAATTTAGCCACTACAATCCCACAGAATTTCGGCAACCTCAATCAAAATCTCTCCATTCTCTTCAACCTTCAAGCACACATAGAACACCAAGAACACCTACTAGTTCCATACGCCTAATACCACTCCAAACCACTTCAATCTTCTCCAAAAAAAATTTAGATTTCATCTACTCACTGTCGTGAATCCATCCATACCACTTTTAACATCAAACTACAAAATTCAACTCTCTCTCTTGGATAAAAAACCAGTATTTTTGTGAAGGCTCAGGAACACCTTCAAGGTAAGCTTGTTCAATCAACTTCATCTCCACTAATTCTCAATCTCTAATGAATATATATGTGTAAAAGCACGCTAATGGACTCTCTTCTTCTCTTCTCTTCTCTCTCTCTCTCTCTCTCTCTCTCTCTCTTTTGGCCGAATTCACCTCTCTCTTGGCCGAATGATTTCTTCAACAATGGCCATGCTTTCTTCATCTCTCTTGGACGAATCTAGTCTCCTAAGAGTTGAGATCCATTCAAAACTCCTTCAAGGTACTCATCAATCAAGTAAGCCCCTTCAACTCTCTTTTTAAATTTTAGATTCATGTCTCTAGGGTGATATTGAAAGGAGATGGATTATGTTTGAGGTTTGAGCATGTATTTTTGTGATGAGTTGAGATTGAAGCATGAATAAATGTGTGTATATGATGGAGATGGGATTGATGCATGAGTTGATTGTCTTGGTTGATTGTGTGATGTTTTTAAGGTTTGGTGCATGTTTCCGTATCATGAGTGGTATTTGTGTTCAAGCATGTTAGAGATTATGTCACCTTTGGTGAATATGATTTATATTCAAGTATGATTGTTAAAGCCATGAGTATGTTTATGCTAGTAGAGGTTGGATCATGTCTTGGTAAATTTAGATCTATGCCTTTATTCATGATTTGGATAATTTGATGAATTGAAGTGAAGTGTATGTTCATGATTGTGATTAGTAAGTGGAAATATGATCATGATCTAATTGTCCCTAAGCTAATTTTATTTCATCAATAAAATGATTAATATTATAATTTTTGCTAGTAGATCTCGAAAACCCTAGAAAATGTAGATTTGGTCTTTTACATAAAATAGTGATATTTTAGTCTAATAAATGATAGCTTTTATTGTAGAAATAAAATATATAGATATTATATATAATAATAATAATATCAAATAAAGCCTTTTGTATAAATAATCATAATAAGTAAAATATTAATTTTGTGAGTCTTATATTCATAAATACTATTAAAGTTTATTATCTTTCAATTATTATCTTTTAAACAAGACCTATTAAAATTCACTCACAACTAATTTTAGTTACCAATTATTTTCTAACAATTAATTATCAATAGATTACTATTTTAAATAATCACATCTAGGTCCTAGGACCCTTCAACAAATAAACTCCAATTTATTTTTAGCAAAATTTAAACCTTCAACTTATTAGTACCTATTTCCCAAAACACTAATTATTTTAACTCTCAAATTAGACTTAGCTTATAAACCATTTATTTATTATCTAGCTTTAAAGCTTGGGACACTAGGATCGTGGTTGTAGTAAGCTGAGCTAGTTCTATTTGTGAAAGTGAATTTTAGCTTGAGTTTGATTATGGTTTATATTTACCCCAGGCGGGGTTATGTCAGCTGTTGAAGACCATTATTTTATCTCAAGCTAAGGATCATGTAAGCTCCTACATAAAACCTGTTTGATTCAAAATGTTTATTATGGCAAGCCAAATGTAGAGTGTATGGACACTCATTTCTGTAAAGGCAATTGAGGATTGCCTCCTGTCTTATTTTCGTTAAACAAATTATTTGAAAATCAATAAGCATATTTACTCAAATTCTCTTTCTAAAATTGCTTTTGACAAAGACTTTGGAAACCTTTAATTGCCATTTTCAAGTGGAACTATGTTTTGTTCCTTTTTCCCCGGGTGGGGTAAATTACGTTGAGTACTTAATAAGGGTGGATTGCTAGGACTAGTCTTTGAAGGGTTAGGATGAGTCTCTCAGTAGGTGGCCACCTCTGAGGGGTAAGTCCTTCCCTGATAGGATGACAGTCCAGTAGGTCATGCTGGTCCAATGTAGCATTTTTTTAGTCAAGTGACTGTGTGTTGCCGGAATGGACAATCGGTTGTTGTTTGGGTATAGAGAAGGGGGAGTATCTTGCCCGGTAGGCTGATCACCTACATTTTGTCAGTCTGCACAAAGTGTGACATTCTGACTGGTTATGTGGCCCAATGTGTGGTAACCCATGGCCACTTTTGAGTGGTTGATTTTATTGTATCTGTATGGTTGGAAAAGCCAAAACACCAATCTTGATTTTGACTATTGTTTATTGCTTGCTATTATTTCTCTTACGAAGATTTTATACTTTGCATTCACGAATTGTTTTCACTAAACACTCAAAACACACATGAACTTACTGAGATTTTTATCTCATCACCCTTTTTACCATAATTTCAGGTTGATCATACTGTCAGGATGAGTAGCTAGTTGTAGCCTACCTTGGAAGATTTTTCTAATATTTATTTTGTGTAATGCTTTGGGAGTTGAGAGTGGATAATTTTATTTATGAATTTATTTTGAATTCTTAGTTTGTAATAAATTTTAAGTTTAAAGTATTATTTTTATTCTATTATTTTGATTGTGTGACCTAGTTATAAAGACATCTTGTCCTTTAGACGGGGCGACATCCCCGGCCCTGTCGGGCCTAGGTAGTGGGGTGTTACAAGCGTCCTTCTTGTTCACACCACCATTGGGCTTCATGGGAGCTTTCTTCTTCTTTTGAACTTTCTTCTTAGAAGAAGTAGATTTTACCATTAAAACTGCATTGGAATCCTTCTTTATGTAGGACTCCGTAGTTTTGAGAAGATTGATCAACTCAAGAATGGTGAACTCAATCTTGTTTATCTAATAGTTAATCATAAATTGTTAGAAACTATTAAGCAAAGATTTCAGAATTAAGTCAATACTTAAGTCATGGTCCATTGCGAACCTTAGTGATCCAAGCTTCTCTATCAAGCCCAGCATATTCAGCCCATGAATGGCCACAGAAGAACCCTCTACCATTTTGCAACGAATAGTTGTTTCAAGATCTTGTATCTCTTAGTTATGGCTTGGGCATCAAACAACTCTCAAAGATGTAGTATAATCAACTGAGCATCCATATGCTCATGCTGTTTTTGCAGCTCGGGAGTCATGGATGCCAGCATAATACATGATGCTGTATCACTATCCTCCTTATGCCTTTTATGGACAGCATGCTTATCTTCATGAGGATCTTGAGCTGGTGATGGCGGAACAGGAGCATCTAGCACATAGAGCAACTTTTCCGATTTGAGAACGATTCTCAAATTTCTATACCAGTCGATGTAGTTTGATTCGTTTAACTTGTTGGTTTCCAAAAAGCTATGTAGGTTTAGGTTTTTTGACATCATGCAAGTGTCCTAGATGTAAAGATAGAGAGGATTAGCTACTGTATATGTACATGAAATGCAAATAATTAGGACTTTAATTAGACGCATTTTTACTCCACTATTTTACTCAAACCAATAGCCTCACTACTGATTCGAGAAAGCCCGTTGGAAGCTTTCTTAGTGGACCGGTATCTAAATTCCTCAAGAATAACCTTGGGTTTACCCAACAAGCCATCCTTGAATTCATTGGTATGTATTAAATACCAATTACATCGTATGTAATTACTGGATCATTGGGTGATTAACAACTTTTAATCTTAAAGCCTTTTGGGCTACCCTAACTTATCTTCTAAATTTCTTTATGCTTGAGTTTGCCCAACTGGGATAAAGAATTTAGTTAAACCCGACCCATTAATCAGGAATTTAATTCTAAAGGAATTTAATTCCATAGCTTGAACATGCCCGATGTCGAGTAGGCTTGGGTTTGCCCAACAACCTGGTCTCGAAAAGGGACTCTCATTCTTACAATATTAACGGAAGGAATTAGGTTTAATATTAATTGAGGGATTTGTTCCTTTTAGTGATTTCAACAAATGACATGCATAAAAATCAATAAACCACATAATTGATAATCCTGGTAATAAAGCAATTACATGGTATGGTTATGGACTTTTCCCTAAATTAATTTATTTAAGCCATAAAAGAAATTAATATAGCTAACCCTATGTGTTCATGCATGATTTAAATAGAATGTCTTACCTTCTCGCCTTGTTTTGGTTGCCATATCCAAAATAAAATAATTGTACTCCTATCTAACCTATGTAAACTAATTACATAATTTCCTAAAGAGAGAAAACCTCGAGTTACATTCGAGTGGAGTTAGATGAGAAGAGAATTACACAAAAATTCTAGTAAAGATAGGACACGTAGGCCCTATTTCATAAAAAAAAAAAAACGAAAACTGTAAAATGCATGAACAAATATAATTGGTTTTAGTCCATAACCATCCACCATGCCATTAATTATGCTTAAATAAAATAAACATATAATTTTTATTATTCCAAAATCACTATTTTGGAAAAATAAAATAAATTCTAAAATCAACATTTCAGAAAAATGCATTAATTTTAGATTTTTAGAATCATTATTTTGAAAAATAAAATTGTTTATCTCAAAACAAATTTTGAGAAAATGCTTTTTGGGTCTTGTCTCTCATCAAATGAGATTTTTCCCTTTCAAAATTCTATTTCCGATATTTTTTTTTAAATGGTTGGAACAATGCGAAACAGAGCAGAACTAGCGCCGGCTTGGAAGCCAAAGCCGGTGCCGGCTACAGTCTAGTTTTTTTAAGAAAATTTACTAGAAACGATTTCTGGACGTCACAAAACAGCACAGAGTCGACGCCGGCTGTATTCGGGAAGAGGCGGCTGTTTTCAAAAAATTTTCAGAAATAATTTCTAGAGCCCTTATCTTCTGCAACAGTTTAGTGAGAACAATTCTAAGCAGAGTTTTTTTTTTTTTTTTTGAAGCTCGAAAAAACAACTAATTTGTAAGTTTAAACAAAACAAAACAGAAAATTAAATTCACAGGATGAAACGGAGGGCAACAAACATGTTCAAGAAAATGTTTTTCTGCAAAAAAAATATGCAGCACATAAAGAAAACATTTTTCGAAATATGCTGTAACTATTACACAAGCATATTGCACTATGGACCCAACCCACAATGCTCAAAACAATTTTGACTCGACTGAATACTATTTTCACAGTGAACAAAGACATACACGAATACATGTAATAGCTTTCACACAAGGGAAAAATATGCTATAAACCACACATAGCAAGGCTCTGATACCACTATTAGGTATCTCATGCATATCATATATGGCACAGTGGAAAAACAAAATTGAGATACCATTAGCTCAAATTAAAATTTTTCATTTCCAAACGCAGAACCCTTCTGTAAATTTGTTCAAGCACGAAGCACCAAATTCCAAAATAGGAATTTCTCTAATAACCCTCCATATGAGGATATATTCAAGACCACCAAAATGTTCTGTTGGAAAAAATTATTGGCCACTAGGTTTTTAATTTTAGAGAAAAAAAAATAGGGAGAATCAGCTACAGAGGTTTTTCCTTTAACTAAAAGTGGTGGCCTCCAATCACACAAAACAAATTCTATGTATAGCTTATATTCACCACCTTTTTACATTAACATACCATTGGGTTTCATTAATCTCTTGAAATAATGTAGAGAGCCCTATTCATAATGAGCTTGGGGTTTTGGAATTGTAATTGAGCCCTCAAACTATAAAAAGATTATAGTTTGACCATAAAGCTTTTAATTGCAATTTCAACCCGTATAATTATAACCAACTTATAGTTGGTATATACTATTCTTTATTCTCACAAATTTGTATAAGTAGGACCTCCTCAAATTCTCAGATTAGCTAGTTTTGGTTTCTTACCCAAGAATAACTCATACGGGAAAGTGTCAACTGGTTTTTATGGAACTCTATTTAAAATATAAACAGTTGTTTTTAGTGTATATCCTCAAAATGATTTTGGAAGATCTTCAAAAGTCATCACGAATCGAACCATATCTAATAAAGTTCGATTCCTTATTTCAGTTATGCCGTTAGTCTAAGGTGTATACAGTAAAGTCCCTTGAGATAATATCCTATTATTTCTAAGACAATCTTGAAACTTTAGGTTTTAGTACTAACTTCCTCGATTGATCTTAGAGTTTTTATATTTTTAGCAAGTTGCTTCTATACTTCATTCGTAAATTCTTTGAAGTTGTCAAAGGCTTTAGAATTGTACTTCATTAAATATAAATACCCAAATCGAGAATAATCATTGATGATGGTAATGGAGTATTGATAACCCCCTCTTACTTGCAATGTCATTGATAATTTATTAGCTTTTCCCATTTCTTAGAAAATTTTGCAAGTTTCATTTGATTCAAAATCTAATGAGACTAAGTCACCACATTTGGTTAACTTAGAAATGTGATTCCCATTTACATGGTCTAAACGACAATGCCATAATTAAGATGGGTTCGAATTATCTTTCTTTGTTTCTTATTATCTATATTGATAACTTGATTTTCCATGTCTAGAACATACAAACCATTCATCAATGTTGTAGTACCATAGTGTATATCATTTAATGAAAAAGAACAACTTTTATTCGTAAAAATTAATTAAAATCTACGTAAATCTAAACACGCGACTGAGATTATATTTTTATGTAAAACTAGTACATAATAACAATTTTATAGTTCTAGAATCAATTCGAAAGACAAATGTAGATGATAAGTCCCCAAAGCAAGTGCAACAACCTTTGCATAATGTAGGCCCATTTCACCTTTCTCAGGCTTCCTACTACTCTTTACCCCCATAGGTTATTGCACAAATAAGATCCACATCCGGTATTGAGTTCTATTTCTCATTATTAAAAATAGTATTGATGTTATTCAAAAAATATGCCTAGAGTAGAAGTCAAAGTACCTACAACCTTCTCATTCACCTTGTTTCCTTGACTGTCTCTAGGTAACTTTTGCAGTTACGCTTCCAATGGCCCATCTTCCAACAATGGCGACATAGGCCTTTGGTGTCTGTCTCATTCTTCTTTACACTATCTCTGGGCTTAGTTAGATTCTTCTTCTTCTTATGAATGTTCATCTTAGGAGTAGAAGAATTCACCAACATAACTGCATTGTTTTCCTTCTCCATTGAAGACTCAATAGTTTTGAGAAGGTTGATCAACTCAGGTACGGTGATCTCAATCTTGTTGATCTGGTAGCTAATCATAAATTATGAAAAACTACTTGGTAGACATTATAAAACAAAGTCAACACTTAATTCATGATCCATCATGAAGCCAAGAGATCAAAGCTTCTCAATCAAGCCCAAAAGTTTCAACCTAATATGTTGCTACTAAAGCACCCTCTACTATCTTAGAATGGAATAATTATTTAGAGATTTCATTTCTCTCCATTCTTACTTGTTGGTTAAACAACTCCCTTAGATGGAAGACAATAGAGAAAACATTCATATGTTCATGCTACTTTTGCATCTTAGATTTCATTAATGCCAGCATGATATAAGATATTGTGTCACTATCATCCTTGTGCTTCTTGTGAATATCATGCTCATCAACAGGAGCATCAATGGTTGGAGAAGCTAGAATAGGAGCATCTAACACGTAGAGTACCTTTTCTAACTTAAAAACAATTCTCAAGTTTTTATACCAGTCCAAGAAAATTGGACTCGATAAGTTTCTTCATTTCTAACATTTTATGTAGTTGAAATTGGTAGACAAGATGCAAATAACCTAGATGAAAGATAAGAAATATTAGACAACAAGTATGCACATGAAATGCATTTAATTAGGTCTTTAATTCAATGCATATTTATTACACTATTTTACTCAAATCAATAGCCCTCACAATTGATTTTGGAAAAGCTTGTTAGAAGTTTTCCTAGTTGACCAGTATCCAAATTCCTTAAGAATGGCCTTGGGTGTATCCAACAAATTACTCTTAAGTTCTATGGTAGGTATCCAATACCAATTCCATCAAATGTAACTATCGAATTATTGGGTGATTAATATTTTTTAACCTTAAAGCATTTAGTGATACCTCAACTTAGCCTTTAATATTTTTATGCTTGGGTGCGTCCAATTGGAAAATAGACATTAGCTAAATCCAACACACTAAATCGAAATCAAATTCTATTGCTTAAACATGCTTGATGTTGAGTAGGCATAGGTATGCCCAACAATTGCAATTTTTTTTTTTTTTTTGTTTTCCTTTCTACCACTAAATGTTTTAGTAATAACCATAAAATTTTTTCATTCGGTTGAACATTTCAGCTAAATTATATTTCTAAAATTAAAGCATTTCTGAAACAATTTCACAAACCAGAATATATTTATGAAACAATTTCAAAAAAAATAGTAAACCCATAAAACACATGCGAGTTGGCTCCACTTTTGAAATTTGAGTATGCAAAAAAAAAAAAAAATTTGCGCTATGAAAATTAAAATGAAATCCACACAAATGATTACTTGTATATAATTAAATGGGTCAAAAAAGGGAAGAAAATTTTACTACCTCGAAAATGTGGCTTTTAAAATTTTTCCTTCACGCATATGGAACCATTGTGTAAATTCGTTCAAGCACAAACTACAAAATTCCAAAACAGGAATTTATCTAATATTGATCAGCAAGAGGATGTAATCTAGAACCACAAAAATTTTCTAGAAGAAAATTTTATTGGTGGCTAGGACTTTAATTTTAGAGAAGAAAAATAGAAAGAATAAGCTACATCAGTATTTCCTTTAACTAAAAACAACGACTTCCAACCACACAGAAAAAATTATATATATATCCTATATTTACCAGCTTTTTATATTAATCTTTATGTTTCATTAATCTCTTGAAACAATGTACAGAGCCCTATTTTTAATGGGCTTGGGGTCTTGAAACAAGCTTATAGTTTGATCATAAAGCTTTTGACAATTGCAATTTCAACCCCTATAATTATAACCAAATTATAATTTGGACATAATATTATTTTTTCTTACAAATTAACCCCATAAGATTATCAAATAATATATTGAGTATGAATTCCTCTATTGTGTGTGACCTATTAGGTTTTCTAGTCAATGGTGGCTAATATGAATTAATTCTATTACAATAGAATTAGAAATCCTATTGTAATTAGAACTAACATATTAATTCTAATTAGGATTAATTTATTACTTATTTAATTAATAAATTCACATTTAGTGGATCATGTGCAGCATCTAGCAATGCATCATGATCACCCAAAAGTCTAGAAAATCAAGTGGCTTAACGTGAACCTTTCAATAGTAAAATATCAAACAATAAACTCCTTTCATCATTCTATATCTCATTCTGTTTAGAGTACATAATTAGTGCTAACTCCCACTACAATATAATTTATTCTAATCCAATTTTATTAAAACTTGATCTAGGAATCCATTAGAATACATATGATTCATTTGCAACTATTTCCAACACGTAGTTACCTTGGACAAGAACTTCCTGAGTAATGATTCTATACAAATAGTTATGAGATTTATGCCCCTATTATTGATGAATTCTTTATTAAGTCTCACAACTACTTTTGTTTACTTCACGTAGCACCCATTATCCATCTCATAGGCGGCACCAATGAGACTCCAAAGATTAGAATCAAAGTACAATGCTTAGTAAACATAGTATCTTAGAGATCTGAAGCCTAAAAATACTTACACATTTGCTGTAATAAGATTTTATTACCGGTACTAAATAGTTATATATGTGATTATCTCATAGCTAGTTCATCCAATTAACTTGTTCAAGTAACAAGGTTCTACATGTTAAACTTAAGTATCACAATACACATGGATGTGAGAACCACCTCTTGATGCAATCAAGAAGTATAAGAAGTGCTAGTCTTAATGCATTAATAATATGACTAGGGATAGTTTAAGTACAAGTACTATATATTGCAATAAGAATCTCACATCATGATCTCTATTATGATTTCCTTGACACTATCCAATATGCTTCGGACTTTATCTATCAATTTAATGCACACGAATATTTAATAAAGAAACTGAAAGATAGAAAGTGCCTTTGTTAAATAAATGTGCAAAATACATTATACAAAGGATTAAAGATGAATTCAAGAATTTCAAATAGGACAAAAGAAAAGTGGGTAAATATACTGCTAAATTTTAAGAGTTTTAAATATTGTCCCCTTCTAGTATAAATAAATCTGATAGGGCCTGACGTTTTGTGAAAGGCCTGCATCCAGAATTCAAAAGAGTATTACTTAGTATGGCTACAAATAGATACAATACAATAGTGGAGATAGCTTCAAGAGTTGAGGAGATAGATTTAGAGCAAGCTAAGCAAGAAAACAAAAAAAATGTTTTGACCCTAAAATAGAAATAAAAGACCTGGAGGAAATACTTGGCAAAAGAAATAAAATTTCCAATAAAAGAAGGGATGGATATGGAAAAACAATTTACTTGTTATAACTACAAGAATGAATGATAAAAGATTTAATTGTCCACATCCTAGATTAACAGCTGGATGAGTGCATTCTAGAGGGAACTACAAGGGAACGAGGCCAGAACCTGTAAAGGAAAACCTAGGTCAGCCTTCTGCACCTAAGCAAGGAACAAGCAAACCACCAGTGAAAGTGCGAGGGGTAGCTTGGGACAAACTCAACTCCAATGCAGAGCCATGTTGTTGAAGGGAAGGTTCTCATTTTTTACAAAGAAGTCAAAATTTTATTAGACCTAGTCTCTACTCATTTCTTCATAGCTTACTCATTCACTCAAAACATGCTGGTTGAAAGTTGGGAAGTTCCCTATGAAATGATTGTCAATACTTGTAACACCCCGTTACCTAGGCCCGCTAGGGCCGGGGATGTCGCCCCGTCCAAATGACAAGAGGTCTTTATAACTAGGTCACACAAATAAAATTGCGAAATAAAAATAATACTTTAACTTAAAAATTTATTACAACCCAAAGAAAACTTCAAGAATAAATCCATGAATTCCCAAAACAAAACCATAAATAAAATTATTCACTCTTGTCTCCCCAAAGTAATACATAGAATTAAATGACAACAATCTCTTCCAAGGCAGATACTACTAGCTACTCATCCCCAGAGCAGGATCGACCTAAAATCATGGGAAAAAGGTGATGAGACAGAAATCTCGGTAAGTCCGTGAGTGCTTTAGGTGTTTAGTGAAAGCAGTTCATGGATGCAAAGTGCGAAATCTTTATAAGAGAAATATTGGCAAGCAATAAACATTAGTCAAAAGCAAGAGTGGCGTTTTAGCTATTCCAGCCATACATGATCAACAAAATCAACCACTCATAAGAAATGATTAGGGGTTACCACACGTTGGGTCCTACAACCGGATGGTCAGTATGCCACACTTTGTGCATACCGCCGATCAAAATGCCACACTTTGTGTAGACTGACAAAAGTAGGTGATCGGCCTACTGGGCAAGATACTCCTCATTCTCTATACCCAAACAAAGACCGGGTGTCCATTCCGGTAAAACACAGTCACTTGACTGAAAAGAACACTGCTAGCTTGGACCGGCACGACCCACTGGACTGACGTCCTATCCAGGAAGGACTCACCCCTCAGAGGTGGCTACCTGCTGAGAGACTTACCCTAACCCCTCAAGGACTAGTCCTAGTAGTCCACCCTTATTGAGTACTCAACGACGTTTCCCACTTGGGATAAAAATGAACAAAACATGATTCCACATGAATCTGGCAATTTAGGGATCTCCAAAGTCGTTATCAAAATCAGTTTTAGAAAGTATTTTGAGTTTGAGTAAATCTGCTCAATAAATCAATTGTTTGAAATAAGGAGAATCCCACCCTCAATTGCCTTTACATAAATGAGTGTCCATACACTTTACATTTGGCTTGCCATAAGAAAACATTTCACATCAATCAGGTTTTATGCAGGAGCTTACCTAATTCTTGCTCACAACAACAAGGTCTTCAACAGCTGACCTAACCCCACATGGGCAAATACAAATCACAATCAATTCCAAGCCACAATCCACTTCCTCAATTTTAAATCAACACAACTTACTACTACCATGATCCTAGTGTCCCAAGCTTTAAGATTAAACACTAAGTAAATAGGTTTAAGAGTTGAGCCTAGTGTGATATTTAAAATAATTAATGGTTTGGGAAATAAATTTTAATAAGTTGAAAGCTTAAATCTTGTTAAGGAAAACTTAGAGTTTATTTGATCAAGAGTCCTAAGAAGTTTTAGGTAAAATAATGATTTATTAGTAATTTAGTTGTTAGAAAATAATTGATAGCTAAAATTAGTTGAAAATGAATTTAATGAGTCTTGTTGGAAAAATAATAAATAAATTCTTATTGGGTTTTGATTAAAAGACAATAATCAAATTTGTAGTAATAAATATTTCACTAATCATAATTATTTCCATAAAAGGCTTTAATTGATTTCATTATTTTAAATAACATATATATATATATATATTATTTTTCTAATAAAGCTATTATTTATTTGACTAAAATATCCTTATTGTTTATAATAGTCCAAATCTTCCCTTCCTAGGGTTTTTTCCGAAAATATAAAAGAAACATTATTTTATTGAATATTTTATTCAAGAAGTAAAATTAGTTTAGGGACAACTACATCATGATTCAATTTCCTATGGCTAACCACAATCAAGAACATATGCAATCCTTCCATTCATCAAATCGACCAAATCTTGCACATAAGCATAGATCTAAATTTATTAAGACATTATCTAACCTCTACTAGCATAAATATGATCATGGCTTCAATAATCTAACATGCATATAAATTCTATTCACCAAAGGTGACGTAATCTCTAGCATGCTTTATCACAAATACTTCATGCATCAAACCTCAAATCATCACACAATCAATCAAGATAATCCTTCCATGCATAAATCTCATCCCCTTCACAATCATACAAATGTTCATGCTTCAATCTCAACAATATATATATATACTCGAATCCTATCACCATCCACCTACTATCAACATCATCTTAGAGACATAGTTCTAGAGTTTAAAAGAAGGATTGAAGGTACTTACTTGATTGATGAATGCCTTGAAGGAGTTTAGAGTAGATCTCAACTCCTAGATATCTAACTTTGTCCAAAGGAGATGGCGAGAGCATGATTATGGAAGGAGAAGTCATCCGGCCAAGGAAGAAGAATTTCGGCCATGAGAGAGAGAGAGAGAGATCATTAGTATGTTTATTCACATAGGTTTTCATTAGAGATCAAGTTTGGAGAAGATGAAATTGATAGAGTAAATTTACCTTGAAAATGTTCTTGTCCTTTACAGAAATTTCTGGTTTTGATCTGAAGTAGCAAGATGATTTGAGGAGTTGGATGTTAAGGATGGTGTCGAAGGACTCACAGTAGTAATTAGGTCAAATCTGGAGATTTTAGTGAAGGTTTGAGGTGATTTGGAGGGGTATTAGGTGAAAGAAAGTAGTAGGTGTTCTTGGTGTAGTGTGTGTGTTCTTGGAGATTGAAGGGAATTGAGAGATTGTAGTGTAGCTGCCGAAAATTCTGAGGGAATTAGGCTGGCCGAATTTCTGTAGGGTTTAGGGAGTTGTTTCTCTGATTTGGAAGGGAAAAGGAAAGGTTAGTTGTTACAATCCTTGAAGAATAATTTTAGGAAGTGAATTTAGAAACTAAATATTTCTAGAATATCTTGATAATTGAAGAGCTTTGAACGTCTCCTATGGCCGACTGGTTGAGCTGTTTTTCTGAGGAATTAAAGCTGGTTCAAGGTAGCTTAGGGTGTCCGAAACTAAGGTGCACAATGATGAAGAAGAAGTCTGGTCAATGGAGTGATATATTTTGGAAGGTTGCTAAACAAAGATGGCTGGAATTTTGGAAACCAATCAAGCAAAATTGTAGGGATTTGGTGGAGGGATTTTCGGGTAGCCATTGCTGGATTTCGTGCAGAAGCTTAAGGGGAACAATGGAGCTCTGTTACTGGAGGTTTAAGGAAGGTTTTTGTAGAATAAGATTGGTGTTTCGGATGGGATAGAAATAGGAAACAAGGCTAGAAAATTTCTGCACAGTTTTTTTCGCTGAACAGTAATTTCTGGGCAGATTTTCGGCTACCATTCCCAGCCACTTGCAGAGAGTTTGAAGGGGGACTTCAGGGGTATTCAAGGATGGTTTCCAGCCTTCTTCATAGAGGAAAAACATGGCTGAGGTATTGGACAAAACCTGGAAGAAAACAGCTTGGTTTTGGACCCTCAAAGCTGTGATTTGTGTAGGAATTTTTTCTGCTTTTGCTCCAGCTTTAAGCAGTCCGAAAATGGATAAGAATTTCAGATTACAAACTGATCCTAAAGACCATTTTTCTGGAAGCATTTGAGAGGGAATGCTGGCTAAGAAACTCGACATTTTGAAGGCACCACAAGCTGGAAAATTTTCAGCTCATTCCAATGAAGAAGATGAGCTAGCTAGAGAGAATTTTTCAGCAACCTCACTAGAGGGATTTTTCCTCTTGGAACTTCCCACAACTCTTCCACATTTTCAGACCATAAGAAGTCTTTTACTAAGACATTTTGATCCTACAAGACCTCAGCACTTTTCTGAAATTTCTGGAAAGAAGATGGCTAGAACATCTTGGTTAAACTAAGGAGTTTAGAATTAAGGAAAAATCAAAGATCAAGGGAAAATGAATTCCCTTTAAGAAATTCGAGTAGAGCAAGGAAGTGGAATGAGATTACCCTTACATGTCTCTCTCTTAGGACATCATCCCTACCTTACCCTAAGCTCATAAGGCCAAAACTATTTCTTCCTAAGCAAAAATAAAATTTAATCAAGCTAAAGCTTCCATGATGGAATTTGAACCCTAGACCTCAAGAATTAATTCTAAGGCTCTAACCACTAAACCACAACAACTCTTGTTGATGTTTTCACTAGACAAATTATTTTCTATTCCATCCACAAGCTATTTCCCTATTTTCACCTCGGGCAAAAATTATCATTTTGCCCCTCTCACACAATACTCATCGACAAGACTTCAAGACAATAAAACTCAAATCCAAAGCACATAAAAATCATATAAAAACATATTTAATCTTGAAATAAAATATGATATGCATCCCAACCCCCTTACTCTAAGGTTGGTTTTGACTGGGGTTTCACAGTACTCCTTTGGGTAGACACTAGGGTAGTGATAGAATTTATTTAGAAAGTGAAATAAAAATGCGAGATGTAGTATTGAAATGGGACCTTAATTTTAGAAAATATGCCCTCACAGACTATATATTCTGTGTGAACAGATTGCAATAAAATATTTATTCATTCAATTTAGTTTATTTCTTATATTACTGAGCATTTAGGGTCAAAGTATGATAAGAAATGGTGTATGTGTTGGGTAATTATTCAAACTAAGATATAGACCATGGATTCTTATCATATAAGTAAAATTAAGTTCTTAGTCATTTGATGGAACTAGGCATTTTCATCAAGGTAAGACTATGATGTTGAGATGTATGCCTTCTTAGACTAGGTTTTTGATATAAAAATCGAATGTTTTAATAAAAGAATTTACTTTCAGTAATTATTTGTGAATTTACAATTTTATTTATGCACAATTACGTTTGAAAAAGACCCATTATGTTTAAGTAAGTGGTCTATGTGAATGGAAGTCTTTCACAGTAAGATATGGATCATGGGTTACTTAGCACATAAACTTTTGTTCTTAACCGATTGATGAGAATCAGAATCTCATCATGTTTAGGTTATTATATTGTGAATTCTAAATGGGGAATGGCTTACCTTTAGACAGTGAGTAGTCTACTCACTTCATGATATAAGCGTATTTCGAATGCGTAGAACAGAACTTGTAGTAGTGGTTTCTAAAAGTACTATATGGTAGAAATCTAGACTACTACCGCTATAGCGTAGACTAGTACTCTACGACTTGAGTATGAGTTGGTAGTCTGACGAAGCTGGAAGCATATACTTTAATATGCTATAGTTGAGGTTCTATCGTAGGGCCAATATACTTACATGTTAGGTATGTGTGACTAGTTAGTTAAGATAGACTTGTACAAGACAGTTTCTATACTATATCGCCCCTTGTGGTTGTCTAAATGATCTGAATATCCAGGGCCTTGGGAAACATGACTTGGATGTTTGTTTTAGGGTAGCTCTCTTGGAAAGCGAAAACAATCCAGGAAGTCATGGATCATTGGACTAGAGGCCTAAGGATGGTAGATGCCATTTAGAGATGTGTTAGTACACTTTTTTCTTTTTGAATGTATGGCGATGTATTGAGGGGTATTTTAGTATTTACACCTGTAGGTCGGAGACTTTGCTAACGCAGCACTATCCTTGGGGTCCATATTTCCTTATGGTGATATTAAAAAATATTTAAAATGCAAAATACAACTATTTATATGGCAAGGGTATTTTGGTCATTTTAGTAGCCAAGGCGGTGTGTCTTTTGGTCCCCAGTATAAACCGCGAGTCCTAATTAAATACGGGCTAAGGAATTAAATTAAATTAAATGGAATTTATTTTATTTAAGTAGCCTGATTTAATTATTGGGCTAGAATAAAATAAAAGTCTATGGAGAGAGAGAGAATTATTTAAATTAGTTTAGTGGGTCCAATTTAAATTATTTAATTATTTAGGGCTTTGGTCCAATTTGAATAATTAGGGATTAACCTGGGACTAAATTGATTTAGGCTTATTTAATTGGACTGGTTTATTTGGGCTGGAAAAATGAATTATTTGTTGGGCCAATAAGTTGGTTCTAACTAGAATAATAAATTAAGCCCAAAAGGTTAAACTAAGAGTCTAATGGCCCAGCCCAGTTTAACATTAGGTTTTATTTAGGTTGAACAGGAGGACTGGAAATAACGTCGTGATTACAGAACACACCATCTAAGAGACGGCTTCTTCTCTGTGGAAAGGGCCAGGCCTCTCTCTATCTCTCTCTCTCTAGAAAATTCCCTAGCCTATTAGTTGTTCACCAAACGGTAGTTAGGCAGGCCATATACTGGAAGACTGAGAGTTCGGCATTTACATACATACAAAGGCGGAGTAGGAGGCTTGCAAGAATCGCACCAGAGGTTTCTACCAGAACACCTACCCCAGTTGCACACGTTCCAGTCCAGCCACCTTTGAGAACCAGAAGGAAAGGTTAAAATTTTAAAACCTCGGGATTTGGACTGGGCATAACTGGCTCCCATTAGGGCATTCGGAGCCGGCGTCGACCCTGTCTTGGAATCCCTGTTCTTATGTTTTTCCAGTTTTTTTTATGTTCACTTCTGCTGTGTGCCTTATGTTTTCCCACTTCCCATGCCTTCATATTATGCCATGAGTTCCAATGAGGAATAGTTTACCTTGAATTAGTGAGTAGTTCACTCACATTATTAGAATAAGTGTAGTTTGAATATGTAGAACAGAACATATAGTACTGGCCTCTTTTAAAGTACTATAACTATAGAGACCAGACTATTACTACTACAGTATGGACAGATACCTTCATACCTGAGTATGAGTTAGTGGTCTGGCGAAGCTAGGGTTTTATACTTTGGCATGTGTTCAGTGAGATTTCTTTTGTGAGATAAATATCCTTGTATGTTGGGTATATTAATCTAGTTAGTTAAGACAGACTCGTACAATAGAGTTTCTATGCTTCACTAAGTGAAGTTTAATCACCCCCTTGTGATTGTTTAGGATAATCAAATAATCTAAAGCCCTAGGAATGTGATTCTAGAATGTGTGCTTTTGGGTCACTTCAAATGATGAGCAAGTACATTCTAGTGAGTCATTGATTATCAGACTATAAATCTAAGGATGGTAGATGTCTTTGAGATGTGTATTAGTACATTTATCCTATTTCATTGATGAGTGTTATACAGAGGAGTATTTCTGTATGTTGACTTGTAAGTCAAAGACATTGCTTTAGCAATATTATTCTTGGGGTCAATATTTCCGTATAGTGATAAATAGAAATATTTAAAATGATAAAATGAAGCTCTTTAATAGTAAAGACATTTTGGTCATTTTTGTATCCATGAATAATATGTCTCTTGGTCCCCAGAGTAGCTCAAGTTATCTTGGTGTTGTTTAGATACAATATAGGCTTAATGGATAATTATTCGGAAGAGAATAAAATTTATTCTAAGAGTTCAATTAGAATTATTTAATTAGTCTTGGATTTTTATAAGGCCTAGAAAAGATAATTAATTAATTAAAGAATTGAGCTGGAATTAAAGAATTTTAGTTAATTAAAGATATATGTCTTGGGTTTGAAATAAAGCCCAAAAAAGATAACTAAAATTAAGAGGATTGGGCTAATCTTAGATTGGTTTTGGAGCAGAGCACCTAGCCCATTGGGGATTAGTGTTTTCAGCCATTAGGGCTAAATGAAGCCCTAAGGCTAGCCAAAAATTGGGGTGGAGAAAGGGAGAGAAAAAAAGAATGTGGTATTTTCTGAGTTCTCTCTCTCGAGTGTGTCGTCTCTCCCTTTCTCTGTAGTTGACGTTTTATTTTCTCTTCTTCCTTTCTAGATGGAGAGTATCTTGATTATCTAAAGAGTGAGCTTTCACCAAGCTAACCTAACAGCTAGGTAGAGTCATACTCTGGAAGATAAAGAGATGAAGCTTGGAGATGCTTAATGTGTAGGAGTAGAAGATTGGCGAAAACACCAGTTGAATAGCAGGTTCTTCCGTTCCAACGCAAGTTCCAGTGCAACCCAACCCCTTGTTGGTTAATCCATAACCAATAAAGAAAAGTAAGCACTCTCTCCTCGATATGGCTTGGAAACTAAAAAATATTCCGCTGTGTCATCTTTGATGTTTTTCATTTTGATCCTTCAAGTGGTATCAGAGCCACAATTTTCATCTAGGAGCATGTACCAGCCTCGTGGTTATAGGCATAGGCGATTTTAAAGGAATGTTTTTATGCTTGGTTTTGTGTTTCTTTTAACTTGTAAATTTAGGAGACTGAAGAACATGATTGCTAGAATTGGTGAGAGGCGAAAAATAGCTTAAAAGCATGATTTTTCTAGAAATCGGCAAACTTCAAAATAGACCCAGCGCCAGGTGGCCCGATTGGACCAGGCGGCAGGTCCACTTTGCTCAGCCAATGCTTTGGAGAAACAAAACAGACCATGCTCCATGAGGGCCGAATGGACCAGGCGCCAGGTCCACTTTGCCCAGAGGCGGATGCGCGCAATTGTGTCGAGGAAAAGGGAGAGCAATACTGAAGTTCTGCGCCTCAAATTTTCCTTGATGTAATCATGTTTTGAAACAATTGTAGGAGGTTAATTTTTTACAATATTTTTATTTATCTACGGATGAATAATTTGCATGAAAATGAGTAGTAAAAGATGGAACCACCTTAGGATTAAACAAGATCATTAATTTTTTAAATCATGATGTTTAATCCACTGTTTGGTCACTTAGGAATAAACGAGTAGTTTGAGTATGCAAAATTTTACTTTTGTTATTGTGGTTATTTTATTTTTGTGATCAAATGCACAAGTTCTTGTGAGACCAAAGTCTAACGAAATAGAACGGTTTTTGATAAAAATGTTTTAATCCAAGAAACTTTAAAATAAAATGGTTCATGGTTTATTTTCTTAAAGGGTTTAATCGTTGACATAAAGAATAATGTTGAACTTTAGGTTATTTATTAAAGTTTTACTTGGTTATTAACTTAGAATAGTAAAATAAATTCATACTTTATTCTCTAGAAGTATTTAATCCTTGACATAGAGAATATTATTCAATATTAATTTTTTACTAAAGTTAATGAAACCATACGGTTATAGAAAATGTTTATGGGCCTAGAACTCTATTTTCAAAAAAAGATTAAGTGGGAGAAGGGTTCCAATGGCCCTATAGGGTCCATCGCAACTCTCATTAGACATAGTGGATTTTCTCTTGTCATTCTGAGCATGACCCCCTGTAGGATGGATTTCCACAAGTATCCAGAACTAATAGAAGAGTAAAAGTAAAAGCTTAGGGTATTTGCTAGGATCGACCAACCTGCATTGGAGGTTTTTAGCAGTAGATTGCCCGTAGGTGGTGTGAATCAGTGGCCATTCAATTAGGGGAACTTTTTCTAGACCATTACATATTTAGAAAGTTTTGATTCATGATGGTTATACACTTAACTTAGAATGCTATTAATCTTCTTATGAACCTCTGATCGCTTTTCTAAGAGCTAAACTATTTATATTATTAATAATGGTTTAAAGAGTTATATATTATAAAAGAAATAATATAAACAATGTGCATTTTTATTTCTTGCAAACTAAATGAAAGATTTTTCGCAATATTTCAGAAATGTATGGTTTCAGTCCATTGTCAATCATTCTCAGGGAGAATAAGTTGACAGGCCCAAATTATGTGAACTGGAAGACGAACCTTAATATAGTACTCACTGTCGAAGAGTACAAGTATGTTCTTATGGATCCCTATCCTGAGATTAAGGAAGAATGCACTAATCAAGAGTGAAAGGCTGAGAAGGCAAGGAAGAAAGCTAATGAGATGGCTAAGTGCAATATGTTGGCTTCCATGTCTAGTGTGCTCTAATCTAAGCATGAGCATATGGGCACCGCGTATGACATGGATTTGTCATTGCATACCATGTTTGTTGACAAGTGTCGGCCTGCAAGGCTGGAAGCTCTTAGGGCAATCATGAACACTAGGATGGCTAAGAGGACATTGTTTCGAGTGCATTTGCTAAAGATGATTGCCTACATCAAGGACGCCAAGATCCTACACGCAATGATAGATCTTGAGAGCCAAAATAACATGGTTCTTGAAGCTCTGCCAGATTCATATTTCTTAGTTCATGTTGAACTACAACATGAACAAGTTGGATATGAGTCTCACGGGGATTATGAAAGAGCTCGAGGCAGCAAAGAAGATCATAAAGCCTATGTCAAAGGTTTTAGTCTCTCATTCTACTTCTTCTTCTAGAATTAAGACAAAGCCTAAAAAATTAAAGAATATGAAGGTCCATAACAACACAAGGGCCCAGCCCAAAACATCTGGTCAGGCCAAGCCTAATAGGAAGCTTAAAAGCAAATGCTTTAAGTGTGGCAAGAAGAGGCATTGAAAGAAAGATTGTCTGGACTTTTTAGCCAAGTCTACTTTAGGTATTGCTCTATACCTAGAGTCTATTTTGATGGTTGGATGAACATCTTCCTGGATAGTTGATTCTCGAGCCATTGACCATATCCGTAACACTTTGTAGGGGTTTAGAAGGATAAGGAGACTCAGCAAGGGTGAGTATAGACTTCAAGTAGGCAATGGAGCAAGAATATAGGTTGCGACAGTAGGATATCATAAGCTTCTTTTTTAAAAGATATTTTATATGTTTCATGTTTTGAACAAAATTTAATTTCAGTTTCCAAATTGATGAATCAAGGATATTCTGTTTCTTTCCATTCTGGTGTTTCCATCAGTAGAGATGGTAATTTAATTTGTACAGGAAACATATATGGAAATCTCTTTTATATACATTATTTTATAAATCAAGTAAATAATATTCAAATTGAAATTAATAATAAAAATAGAAATGCCATACCAAATGACTCATATTTGTGGCATATAAGATTAGGACATATAAATCTCAATCGGATTCAAATGTTAATCTATGATGAGTCTTTAGGATAATTGAGATTGGAAGAATGGCTTCAGTGTAAATCTTGCCTTAAAGGTAAAATGAGCAAAATGCCCTTTACCAAAAAAGCTGATAGAGCTGTGGAAATAATAGCACTAGTTCATACGGATGTTTGTGGTCCGACGACTACACCAGCTAGGAGAGGGTACGACAACGTCATCACTTTCACAGATGATCACACTTATTTTAGTTATATTTATCTGATGAGATACAAGTTTAACTCTTTTTATAAATTTAAGGAGTTTAAGGTTGAAGTGGAGTATCAAACAAAAAAATTAATTAAAACTTGGAGATCGGATCATGGTGGAGAGTACCTCCTCAGAGAGTTTAAGGATTACTTGGTACATCATAGCATAGTATCTTAGTTTACTACGCCTGGGACTCCCCAGCAGAGCAGAGTAGCTGAGAGAAGAAATAGAACTTTGATAGAAATGGTTAGAAGCATAATTAGTCATGTGTCTCTTCTTATTTCCTTTTTTGGGGGGGGGGGGTATTCTTTAGAAATAGCGAAATATATTTTGAACTTGGTGCCTTCTAGATCAGAACCTTGGACACCCTATGAGATGTGGACTAGACAAAGGCCCAGTTTAAACCATCTCAAGATATGTGATTGTCCAGCTTATCTGCTGACAAAAGTATGTAAGCTAGAACCATGATCAGAGTTATGCTACTTCGTTGGGGATCCAAAAAGAACGAGAGGTGTATATTTCTATCATCCTCAAGAGCATAAGGTACTTATTAGTACTAATGCTAGATATGTGGAGAATAAACATGTTACTTCCACTATGTGTTCATGTAGAATAGAGTTTGAAGAGAAGTTGGTTACTGATTCAACTTCAGGTACTTCTAACACCCCAACCGAGGAACCAAGAGAAACACTACCGGATGTTCCTATACAAATTGAGCCTCATCGTAGTGGGAGGATCACAAGAGTTCTAAAATGGTGGACCAGAAAGATCTATGATCAAGCCTCTGATTATCAAGAGCAAGATCTCACTAGATATGAGCCTACCATTGTTGATGCTGATGCAAACAAATAGTAGCTAGCCACTAATGCTGAGATTGAGTCCATGTACCTCAATTAGGTCTGGGATCTTGTCACTGCACCTAATAGGATAAAACCCATTAGGTGTAAGTGGGTATAGAAGAGGAAGAGACATGTAGATGGAAAGGTTAAAACTTATAAAGCACGGTTGGTTGTTAAAGGTTATACTCAGAAAAATGGATCGATTATAAGGAAATCTTTTCACCAGTAGCCATGGTTAAGTCTATCCAAATTTTCTTATCCATCGCATGTCATTATGACCGCAAGATATAGCAAGATATAGCAAATGGATGTCAAGATGGCATTCTTCAATAGCTATCTTAGCGAAGATATCTATATGTCACAGCTAGAAGGTTTTATTGCTACAGGTCAAGAACAAACGGTCTGTAAGCTTAAAAAGTCCATCTCTAGACTTATGCAAGCGTCACGAGCATAGAGCATATGTTTTGATGAAATTGTGAAAGCTTATGATTTCATTTAAAACGTAGATGAACTATGTGTGAATAGGAAATTAGGTGAATCCTTTATTGACCCCCTCAACTACTTTCGTTTATCTCACCATGTACCCAATATCCATCCCATAGGTGGCCCTCGATCGAGCTCTGGAGATTGGAATCAAAGTACAAGGCTCAACAAACAAAGTACCTTGGAGATCTCAAGTCTAAGGATTCTTGTACGTTTGCTATATTGAGATTATATCACTGGCACTAAATAGTTATCCATGTGATTATCTCAAAGTTAGGCCATCTAATGAACTTGTTCCATTAACAACCATCCATGTGTTAACTTTGAGTATGTCAATACTCACGGTTATGAGAACCACTGCCTAATCAAATCAGGAAGTCTAACACATGCTAGTCTTAACGCATTAATGATGTTGTATCTCATTAATAGTATGACTAGGGACTATTTAAGTACTAACACTATCTAGTGTAGTAGGAATCTCATATCATGATCTCTATCATGATTTCCTTAATACAGTGTTGCACTAGGGACTTTATCGAACAGTTTTATTACTTAAAGTAAACAAAAGAAACTGTAAGATAAATAATGCCTTTTATTAAAATAAAATGTGTCATATACAATGTACAAGTGATTGCCTTTAGGGCACAACACTAACAAACTCCCACTTGCGCTAGAGCCAATAATTCATGTATCTAATACCAAATGACTCAACATGACTATGATGTTTTTTTTGGGATAGTGTTTTCGTAAGCGGGTCAGCTATGTTCTCATCCGTGGGAACTCTCTCTATCTTTATTTCCTTAGCTTCTTCAGAAGCGGCTATGTACTCTGCTTCTGTCGTAGAGTTCGCAATAATCTCTTGTTTGGAACTTTTCCAACTTATTGCCCCTCCGCACAACGTAGACACGTAGCTGAATTGTGATTTGAAATCATCTTTGGCAGATTGAAAACTGGCATCAATATACCCATTTATTTTCAAATCACCTTCTCCACATACTAAGAACATATTCTTAGTCCTTCGTAAGTACTTAAGGATGTTCTTTATAGCCACCCAATGACCCTCACCACGGTCTGATTGGTATCTGCTCGTCAAACTGAGAGCACAAGATACATCGGGCCTAGTACATATCATAGCATACATGATAGATCCAACTACCGAGGCATATGGAATCTTACTCATGTGATCCCTTTCAACTTGTGTCTTGGGAAACATCGACTTTGAAAGGCTTACACCATGTGACATGGGTAAAAATCCCTTTTTAGATTGATCCATGCTAAACCTCTTTAACACTTTATCTATGTATGTGGACTGTGAAAGACGAAGCAACCTTTCGGATCTATCTCTATAGATCCTTATTCTAAGAACATAGGTTGCTTCACCAAGGTCTTTCATGGAGAATTATTTGGACAACCAAATTTTAACCGTTTGCAAGACAGGTATATCGTTTCCTATTAGTAATATGTCATCTACTTAAAGCAGTAAGAAAATGATTGCACTCTCACTAACCTTCTTGTATACACAAGGCTCATCTATATTTTGAATGAAACCAAACTTTTTTATTGTTTCATCAAAACGGATATTCCAACTCCTAGAAGCTTGATTAAGTCCATAAATAGACCTTTGCAGCTTACACACCTTTGTGCCATCCCTGGATGTGAAATCCTCAGGTTCTATCATATACACTTCCTCAGTCAGATTTCCATTTAGGAAAGCTATTTTCACATCCATTTACCAAATCTCATAATCATAATGAGTAGCAATGGATAGGAGTATCCTGATGGATTTTAACATGGCTACTGGCGATAAGGTTTCATCATAGTCAATACCATGTTGTTGACGATAACCCTTCGCCACTAGTTGTGCTTTATAGGTAACTAAGTTACCATCCATGTCCGTTTTCTTCTTGAAAACCCACTTGCTCCCAATATGTTTAATTCCTTTGGGTGGATCAACCAAAGTCTATACTTGGTTGTCATACATGGAATCCATCTCTGACTTCATGGCCTCAAGCCATTTTTCAGATTTTGAACTATTCAGAACATCTTTATAGGTAGTAGGCTCATCTTCATCTATGAGCAATACATCATTATAGTCAATAATGAGAAATCCATATCTCTCAGGTGCCATACATATCCTACTAGATATACGAGATTCTTGTGTATTAGAAGGTTCATCTATTCTCTCAATAGATGTGGGGTTACACGGTTGATCCTCATTTGTTTGATCTTTATGAACTTCACGAAGTTCAATCTTACTCCCACTGTCCCCTTTAAGCATATGCTCCTTCTCTAAGAAGACGACATGCTTTGAAACAAACAATTTGTTTTTGGACGGTTGATAGAAGTAATATCCAAAAGATTCTTTTGGATATCCCACAAACAAACACTTGTCAGACTTACTATCAAGTTTGTCTGACTATGGCCTTTTAACAAAGGCAGGACAATCCCATACTCGCAAGTGAGATAACTTTGGTCTTTTACCAAAGAACATCTCAAATGGGGTAGTATCAACCGATTTTGTCGAAACTCTGTTTAGTATATAAACAAAAGTCTCTGTTGTATACCCCCAAAATGATTTTGGTAGGTCTGCATAAGACATCATGGTCCGTACCATGTCTAGAACGGTTCGATTCATTCTCTCAGATACACCATTATGTTGAGGTGTATGTGGTGGAGTCCATTGAGATAATATCCCATTATCTCTAAGATAACTTAAAAACTCTTGACTTAAATATTCTCCTCCTCGATCAGATCTTAGAGTCTTAATACTTTTGCTAAGTTGTTTCTCTATTTCATTCTTGAGGTCTTTGAACCTTTCAAAGGCCTCAGATTTGTATTTCATTAAATACAAATACCCGTATCATGAGAAATCATCGATAAATGTTATGAAATAGTTATAACCTCCTCTTGCTTGTATTGACATTAGGTCACATACATCAGAGTGTATGAGTTCTAATAACTCCTTAGCCCGTTCTCATTTTTCTGGAAAAGGAGTTTTAGTTATTTTGCCTAGTAAACAAGACTCGCATGTACCATATGATTTATAATCAAATGACCCTAAGTCACTAAGCTTATGTAACTTAGAAACACGATTTTCGTTTACATGGCCCAAACGACAATGCCATAAGTAAGAAATGTTAGAGCTATCTATTTTAGGTGTCTTATTATTTATATTGAGAATTGGATTGTCCAAGTCTAGAACATATAAACCATTAACCAAAGTTGCCGAAATATAATGAATATCATTCAATGAAAAAGAACAACATTTATTCTTAAATATTAAATGAAATCCACATAAGTCTAAACACACAACTGAGATATTGTTTTTCATTAAAACTGGTACATAATAACAGTTTTCCAGTTCTAGAATCAATCCCGAAGGCAGGTTCAACTCGTATGTCCCCACAGCAAGTGCAGCAACCTTTGCCCCATTTGCAGTACGTAGGTCCACGTCGCCTTTCTCTAGCCTTCTACTGCTCTTTAGTCCCTGTAAGTTATTGCACAAATGAGATCCACATTTGGTCTCTAATACCCATATCTCATTTCTAAAGACAGTATTTGTCTCAATCATAAACATACCTGGAGAAGAAGTAGAAGTGCTTGTAAGCTTCTCCTTCTGCTTCTTGTCCTTGATGATCTCCAAGTAGGCTTTGCAGTTGTGCCTCCAGTGGCCCATCTTCCCACAATGATGGCATGGGCCCTTGGTTGCTGCATCTTTCTTGTTCACACCACCTTTGGGCTTCATGGGAGCCTTCTTCTTCTTCTTTTGAACTTTCTTCTTAGAAGAGGAAGATTCTACCATTAAAACCGCATTGGAATCCCTCTTCATGGAGGACTCCGTAGTTTTGAGAAGATTGATCAACTCAGGGATAGTGGACTCAATCTTATTCATCTGATAGTTAATCACAAATTGTGAGAAACTATTAGGCAAAGACTGAAAAATTAAGTCAACACTTAAGTTATGGTCCACTGTAAACTCGAGAGATCTAAGCTTCTCTATTAAGCCCAGCATCTTTAGCTCATGAGTGGCCACAGAAGAACCCTCTGCCATTTTACAATGAAATAGTTGCTTTAAGATCTCATATCTCTCAGTTCTGGCTTGGGCATCAAATAGCTCTCGAAGATGTAAAATGATCGATTGAGCATCTATATGCTCGTGCTGTTTTTGCAACTCAAGTGTCATGGATGCCAGCATAATACATGATGTTGTATCACTATCCTCCTTGTGCCTCTTGTGGATAGCATGCTCATCAGCATGAGCATCTTGGGCTGGTGTTGGTGGAATAGGAGCATCTAGCACGTAGAGTAACTTTTTCGATTTGAGAACGATTCTCAAATTTCTATACCAGTCGAGATAGTTTAATTCGGTTAACTTATTAGTTTCCAAAATGCTACATAAGTTCAAGTTCATTGACATGATGCAAGTGACATAGATGTAAAGATAGAGAGCATTAGCTACTTGTATATGCACATAATATGCAAATAATTGGGACTTTAATTAAACGCATTTTTACTCCACTATTTTATTCAAACCAATAGCCCGCACTACTGATTCGAGAAAGCCCGTTGGAAGCTTCCTAGTCGACCGATATCTAAATTCCTCAAGAATAACCTTAGGTTTGCCCAACAAGCTACCCTTGAGTTCATTGGTATGTATTCAATACCAATTACATCGTATGTAACTACCTGATCATTGGGTGATTAACAGCTTTTAATCTTAAAGCCTTTTGGGCTACCCCAACTTTTCCTCTAAATTTCTTTATGCTTGAGTTTTCCCAACCGGGATAAAGAATTTAGTTAAACCCAACCCATTAATCATGAATTTAATTCCATAGCTTGAAAATGCTCAATGTCAAGTAGGCTTGGGTTTGCCCAACAACCTGGTCTTGAAAATGGACTCTCGTTCTTACTATATTAACAAAAGGAATTAGGTTTAATAGGGATTTGTTCCTTTTAGTGATTTCGTTGAATGACATGCATAATAATCAATAATCACATAATTGATAATCATGGTAATAAAGCGATTACGTGGTATGGTTATAGACTTTGCTCTAAATTAATTTCTTTGAGCCATAAAAGAAATTAATATAGTTAACCCTATGTGTTTATGCATGATTTAAGTAGAAGGTCTTACCTCCTCGCCTTGTTTTGATTGCCATCTCCAGAATAAAATAATTGTACTCCTATCTAACCTATGTAAACTAATTACATAATTTCCTAAAGACAGAAAACCTCGAGTTACATTTGAGGGGAGTTAGATGAGAAGAGAATTACACAAGAATTCTAGAGAAGGCAGGACACGCAGGCCCTATTTCATAAAAACCAAAACTGTAAAATACATGAACAGATATAATTGGTTTTAGTCCTTAACCATCCACCATGCCGTTGACTATACTTAAACAAAATAAACATATACTTTTATTATTCCAAAATCACTATTTTGGAAAATTAAAACAAATTCTAAAATCACCATTTTAGAGAATACATCAAATTTAGATTTTCAAAATCATTATTTTGAAGAACAAAATTGATTGTCTCAAAACTAATTTTGAGAAAATGCTTTTGGGTCCCGTCTCTCAACAAATGAGGTTTCTCCCTTTCAAAATTCTATTCTGCAAAATTTTTTATTTTTTAAATTCTAGAGGTTGCAAACAGAGTAGAACTGGTGCCAGTTTGGAAGCCGGAGCCGGTGCCGGCTCTGTTCTGGTTTCCACAAATTTTTACCTTCAAAAAAATGATTTTCGGACATCGCGAATAGAATAGAACTGCATGCCGGCATGGAGGCCGGAGTCGGCACCGCCTGTGTTCTGCAACAATGGTGGCGATTTTCAAAAAATTCCAGAAACAATTTCTGGTGCTTTCTTCTTCTACAAATTTTCAGTGAAAACAATTCTCAGCTGTATTTTCTATTTTGAAGCTATAAACAACAACCAATTTGTTAGTTTAAACAAAATTAAAACGGAAAATTAAGATGTAACGAAGGGCAACATCATGTTGCAAGAAAACGTTTTTCTGTAGAAAATTTTCAGCTCCAAAGAAAGCATCTTTTTGAAATACTCTATGACTATAACACAATCATATTGTTCTATGGACCCAACTTATAAAGATCGAAACGATTTTGACTCAAGTGAAAACGATTTTTCACAGCAAACAAAGACAAGCACAAAAACAGTTTTTCATGCCAAAATAATGTATGTAGACCACACATAGCATGTCTCTGATACCATTGTTAGGTATCTCAGGCTCGTATCCTATACGGTGCAGTGAGAAAATAAAATGAGATACCATCCCAGGACACATCTATGTGTGAGAAAGAAGACATAATGAGGGTAAAGGTAACAGTTTTTGCCTTTGTGTGATCGTTCGAAGAACAAAATTTTCTTCTTCAAGTTGAGGCGTGATCCAGCAATCCTCGTGATCAACCTTCAGTGTGTGATTATCTGTAATAATAATCCACACAGAGGAATACTCAAGCACTAAAATTTCTGTACCAGCAAAAATTATTGGCGTCTAGGGTTCAAGATCAAAATTGAGAGAGAGAGAGAAGAAGAAGCTGTTGTTTCGTTGCCCTAGGATTTTATAGTCAATTTCGTCTGTCTTTTTGCATTGGAATTTCGTGTATATCCATATATCACACGAAAATCTACTAAAAAATCCTCCAAATTGAGAATTCTAAAATAGTTAGAATTTCCTAATTATAATTAGAAACATTAAGTTTTCTTAATTACAATATAGACCACAAATTATAACTAATTATAATTTATTCACAACAACTTTTCTTTCTCTCAATCAACCTCACAATGTTATCAATTAACATCTTGAGTATATAATCCTCTATTGTGTGTGAGCTATTAGGTTTCTCAGTCAATTGATAGCGAACATGAATTAATCCAAACGTCTTTGAGATTAAATATCCATAATTAATTAGAATTAATCCTATTAATTCTAATAAGGATTGGTTTATTAATTCATCAATTAATAAACCCATATTCCCAGATCATGAGCAGTATCTAGCAACACATCATGACCACAAAAGAGTCCAGGAAGTCAAGTGGCTTGACATGAACCCTTCAATAACAAACTTCAGTGCAATTAACACATTTCACCATACAATATCTCATTCGGTTTAGAGTACGAAATTAGTGACAACTCCCTCCAGAATTAATTCTGGCCCGAATACAATAGTACTTGTACCAGGAACCCACTATTCTAGATATGTATCAATTGGAACTGTTTTCAATATACAATTGCCTTGGCCAAGGACTTTCGAGTAGTAATTCCTATAAGTGGCCGTGAGATATTCGCCCCTACTATTAAGAGTGGTGAATCCTTTGTTGACCCTCTAACTACTTTTGTTTACCTCACCATGTACCCAATATCCATCCCATAGGCGGCCCTCGATTGAGCTCCAGAGATTGGAATTAAAGTACAAGGCTCAGCAAAATAAAGTACCTTAGAGATCTCAAGTCTAAGGATATTTGCACGTTTGCTATATTGAGATTATATCACTGGTACTAAATAGTTATCCATGTGATTATCTCAAAGCTAGGTCATCCAATGAACTTGTTCCATTAACAAGCATCCATATGTTAACTTTGAGTATCTCAATACTCACGGTTATGAGAACCACCGCCTGATCAAATCATGAAGTCTAACACATGCTAGTCTTAACACATTAATGATGTCCTATCTCATTAATACTATGACTATGGACTATTTAAGTACTAACACCATCCAATGTAGTAGGAATCTCATATCATGATCTCTATCATGATTTCCTTAATACAGTGTTGAACTAGGGACTTTATCGAACAGTTATATTACTTAAAGTAAAAAAAAAAAAATTGTAAGATAAATAATGCCTTTTATTAAAATAAAATGTGTCATATATAATGTACAAGTGTTTGCCTCTAGGATACAACACTAACAATTATAGACTTGTTTATCGTGCTGATGATTTAGTTCCTACTAATTTCAAAGATACGGACTTTCCAGGCAGATAAAGATGAAAGAAATTTCACTAGTTGACATGCCTCACATTGTTTAGAAGAGCTGTTTCATGGAGAAGTATCAAACAATCCTGCATTGCTAATTTTACCATGGAAGCTGAGTACGTTGCTGCTTCAGAAGCTTCTAAAGAACTTGTGTAACTCTGAAAGTTCCTCACAGAACTTTGAGTAGTACCACACATGGATAGGCTTGTCACAATTTATTGTGATAACACTAGAGCGGTGTCACATTACAAGGAACCTCAAAACCATAGGAAGGGAAAGCATATAAAGAGCAAACATTACCTCACCCGGGAGTTCATCCAAAAACAAGAGATTGTTGTCGATCAGATTCCCTCTGTCAACTATCTGACGGATCACTTTACCAAGCCTTCGACAGAAATGATGTTTCACAGACAATTAGATGTTATAAGGGTAGGCACTTGTGGACTTTCTTAGTCTTTGTAGTGTAAGTGGGAGATTGCTAGAAAGTATGCCCCAAAGACTATGTATTCTATGTGAATGTATTGCAATAAAATGTTTATTTATTCAATTTAGATTGTTTCTTCTATTATTGTACATTTAAGGTCCAAATATGACAAGAAATGGTCTATGTGTTAGGTCATTCTTCATACTAAGGTATAGACTATGGGTACTTGTCATACAAGTAAAATTGAGTTCTTAGTCATTTGATGCAACTGGGCATTTCCTCAAGGTAGGACTGTTAAGCCATAAGTTCCAATGAGGAATGGTTCAACCTGAACCGGTGAATAGTTCACACAAATTATTGGCATAAGCATATTTCGAATACGTAAAACTGCACCTGTAGTAGTGGTCTCTCTTAAAGTATTATAATTATAGAGGCCAGACTATTACTACTACCATATGGAAGGATACCTTCATACTTGAGTATGAGTTGGTGGCTGATGAAGCTAGGGTTTTATACTTTAACATATGTTGGGTGAGATTCATTTTCTGAGATCAATATCCTTTTATGTTGGGTGTATTACTCTAGTTAGTTAAGACGGACTCACACAATAGAGTTTCTATACTTCACTTACTGAAGTTAAATCAGCTCCTTGTGATTGTCCAGGATAATATAAGAATCCAGGGCCCTAGGAATATGACTTTAGAATGTGTGCTTTTGGATAGTTTGCAATGATGAGCAAGTACAATCAAGTGAGTCATAGATTATCGGCCTAGAAATCTAAATATGGTAAATGTGCTTGAGATTGGCGTTAGTACATTTATCTTGTTTCATTCTCGGGTGTTACATAGCATGGTATTTTGGTCATTTCACCTATAGGTCGGAGACATTACTTTAGCAATATCATTCATGGGATCAATATTTCGATATAGTGCTAAATCAAAATATTTAAAATGGTTAAATGCAGTTATTAAAAAGTTAGGGCATTTTGGTAATTTTGGTAGTCATGAATAATATGTCTATTGGTCCCAATGCAAATGGTTAACTTGCATTGGAAGAGTAGCTTAAGTGACCTTGTTGTTGTTTAGATACAATCTGGGCATAATGGATAATTATTTGAAAGAGAATAAAATTTATTCTAAGAGTCCAATTTGAATTATTTAATTAGTCTTGGGTTTTTATAAGGCCCAAAAAAGATAATTAATTAATTAAGAGAATTAGGATGGAGTAAAATAATTAATTGGGTTGATATATGTTGACATATATTTAGAGTCTAATTAAAATTAATTAATTTATCTGGGGTATTAAATGATGCTTAGAAAAAATAATTAATTAATTAAGAGGATTGGGCTAATCATGGATTAGCTTTGGAGCTCAACACCAAGCTCGTTAGGGCTTAGTGTTTCGGCTATTAGGGCTTAATGAAGCCCTAAGGCTGGCCGAAAATAAGGTGATGAGAGGGACAAAAAAGGAACGAGGTTTTTTCTGACTTCTCTCCCTCAAATGTGCCGTCTCTCCCTTTCTCTCTAGTTGATATTTTTTACTCTTCCTCCTTTCTAGAAGTAGAGTATCTTTATTATCCAAAGAAGGGGCGTTCACCAAGCTAATCTAAGAGCAAGGTAGAGTCATACTCCAAAAGATAAAGAGAGAAAGATTGGAAACGCTTGATGCATAAGAGTAGAAGATTGGTGGGAATACCGATCGCATCGCCGGCGCTTTCTTCTCCCCTTCCAATGCAAGTTCTAGTTCAACTCGACCACTTGTTTGTTAATTCATGACCAATAAAGAAAAGTAAGTAGTCTCTTGATAGGGGATAAATTAGTCATATTTTTCCTAGTTGTTTGAGGCTCTTTTGTGATACATTTTGTTCAATAACTAGTTATATTTCATCATATTTGGGATTTTATACTTGGAAAGGTATTTTGTTCATTATTGCAGATTTTTTGGCTAAAATGAAACAGAAACATCACAAAACAGAGGAGAGGCGGCGCCAGCTAGGGCCTTAGAACCGGCGCCGGCCATGCACTGTTGACACGAACATTCAAGCGACAAAAAAATTGTTGAAACAGAGCAAAAAAAAGTGGAACTGGTGCCGGCACAAAGAGTCAAGGTGGTGCCGGCTACATTCTGGTCTTCATTATGTGAAATTCAGAGAAAAATCGGCAAACAAGTAGAGAACCAGAACACAACCGACGCCAGCTCCGAGCGCCTAGGCGGTGCCAGCTGTACCCTGAAGTTAAGGCGGTGCTTAATTTTTCTATGTGGTTTTTGGTAATCTGTGGAGTTTTAGTATCTTCCAACTTCTACTCGGCCAAGAACATTGTACCTACGAGTTTAGGCACTTCCAAAGCCTATAAATAGATGAAAAACACAAGGGAAAAATAGAGAATTCATTGATCATCATAGAAAATCACTCAAATCAAAGGAGAAATTCTTCAATTCAAGGAGGGTTGTGCAAAAAGGTCTTCAAAGGAATAAGAAGGAGGCTTGTCTATGAGTTATTTCTTTAGCTTTGTTTTCTTTTTCTTGAACTATGATATGTTAATTGTTTTATTGTAATTCGACATTGTTTTAGATATTCTTGATTTTTAGAGTTATTTGATTTTTTGATTAATTGATTGTTCTTCTTGGTATTTAATTACATGGGCGTATTACAAGATTATTTGATTGTTTCTTTTTATTAACTTGTCAGACCAAAAAGGTGGATAGTGGTTGCAATTGATTAATTTCATATTTATTCGTTGTTAACTTACTAAACCAAAGAGGTTAATTGCTGAGGATTGAGTAGTTAAAGGCTATTTGATGTTTGCCAGACCAAGGATTCATTGATTAATTTCATGTTTTAAATTTGCCAGACCAAGGAAATTTAATCAAGGATTGAGTTTAATGCATCTTGTGGATGAATTAGTTGAGACAGACCAAGTGTTACTAATTTATCTAGAAGGTAGTAATTAGTTGAGATAGACCAAGTGATGCTAATTTATCTTAATCCTTCTTGATGCTAAGAGAATAATTGGTTATGATAAAGGTTGGGTACTTTAAGATCATAGTTGTCTAAACAATGGTTTGAATTGCATACTTCTCCATCCTTGACATGTATATATTTTTATTTTATTTTATCCTTTTTATTTCGTTTTCACTTAATCGAGTCGGTTAAATAATGAAAGAAAGGTGATTAATGTATACTTATTTCTTGAGGATCGACACTCGTTTGAATCCTACGCCATGTTCATGATGAGTACGCTTGCTCATATGTGTAATTTGGGATTAACATTTTAATGTAAACTTGATTGGGAATGTGCTTAGTTTTTATATGATTCTTATACTCAAATCCTTATGCATCAAGTTTTTGGTGCCATTGTCGGGGAACAATAGCATGAAAACTTAGATTTTGTTGATTTAACCATATAAATATGTACAATTGTTTCTTTTCGCAAAAATGTGCTATATTGTGTATCTTTGTATACTCTTGTAAGCTAATTTACTAACTTTAACTAACTTTGTATTTTGTTGTAGTCATGAATTCTGTTATCTAACTTTTATTTTGTCATTGCTAGGTGTTAGCCTTGGTACATGATCCAATGACCTGAAGGCGATATAGTAGATTTCATTTTGTTTCATTTTCATTTATTTCTTCATCCGTTAAATTGCATTATTCATCATTGCTGCATGTTCATCATTTTTATTCTATTTTTCAAAAACAAGAAAAAAAGAAAAAAACATTAGTGTATTGATTGGCAAAATTACAAACTCACATTGATGTTTTTGGTGAGACGCCATTAGTGAATTATTTTGTTGCCAATACAAATTCATCTGTTTAGTGGCGTGAAAAAGCTTCCCAACAATTGTGTGATCAAAGGAAACACTTAGTTAAGATTGTTGAGGAGAATCATAAGTTCATGCTGGCCCATACACTCGAACAAGAGAATCTCCCAGGAGAGGAGAGATCCTATGAGGGACAACATCCAATGTGGGAAGGGAGGTATTCAATTCATCTCTATGTGCTAATAATCCTAACCTCTCTTTGTCACATGATTTCCAAGGTTCCTCTCTTTTCTCGAAGAATATGGGTCCAAATAATGATGTGTTGAATTTATCATACTTCAAGGAGTTGGATTTTTCAATACTATATCGTAAAAGTCCTTGGAGGATAGTGGTAATCTCTACCCTTCACCTCATTCAATGGGAGGTAACATAGTTTTTGTAGATGTGTTGAAAAGTACGGATTTCTTAATCCCATCTTTAAGAACACAATTGCTAAGTTTAAGGGGAATTTTAATTGGAAAAATTATTTTGAAGGGTTAAGCAGTAATTTCAAAGTTGATGCATCCGTTAGATACCATATGTAATACATTGCCCAAAATTACCTTTTATCTATGGGGGAAAAGTCATGCATTGCATAGCATTTTGCATTTTATGTGATATCTTAACATTATTTTTGCATAGGTGCATGTGATTTTCAAGGTTTCTCTTACATTAATTTATTTAATGAAAAATAGTTGTGTTGATTGCATTATTTGAGAATCGTTTAGGTGAAATTTAGTAGAGGAGGTAGAGGGATGGGAAGTAGGGTGAAAGGAATTTCTTAGAGATATATTAACACCGGAGTTGATTTGGATTAATGGTTAAGGTTGGTAATTATCCCTTGGTGACTTGAGTTCAAATCTTACCTCTTGCGAATCTTAGCTTCCTTTTTGAATTCTTTTCCTAGAGATTCTTCATGCTTTGGCCGAAAACCCTAGGTACTCTTTTCAAATTTCAGCCGCCATTTTCTTAGGAGATAAATCTCTAGATTTATTTTCCAAACTCAAGGATTTTTTATAAAAATGGAGACTAATTTTATTCTAGCTTTTATTCCTTTTAATTTTTGAAAATCCTAGCTAAGAACAATTAAATTCCAATTGTATTTCATTAATCAGATTTTGTGTTAATTAGATGGAATTAAATCTATTATTTTCATAGAAAAATATTTTGTTGATTTTGAAAATAAAACCATAGCAAAAAATCTGGAAATTTTCCAGCTTTGTGCCGCCACCTTTGGAGTACTCCTAGCTCAACTCAAACGCTTCCCAGACTAGGGAAACTTATCCTAAATCCTCTTGCAAATGATATTTTATTGTATTCCTAAACAAATCAGGTTGTTCCCCCCTTTTTTCTTGCAATTTTCGGTCAGCCTTGTGCATGCATATGCTGCATGAAAATACTGCAATCCTTAGGGTATCAAAACTCTTCCAAACCTAGCCCAAATCATCTAAAATACCTCTCATCAATTCAGATTTATTTTAGCTACACAAACCAGATTTTTGTTTCCTCTTTTCTCCAAAATTTCAGCTAGCTTGTACCCAGATTTTTGGACAGCTTTGCACACACTATACTGCACAAAAATTTTCACTCCAAAACATACCAAAACTCTTTGCTGATTTAGCCAAATTACAGCTCCTAAAACTCTCACTTTTTCTCTCTGATTTGCGGCAGAACAACAACCAAAACAGCCTAGAATTTTCTCTCTTTTTCTTACAGATTTCGCATAGCACAAACACCTCTACTCGCACAAAATTTTTTGGTTGTCGAAACCCACACAAACACCTTCTTGTTTTGGTCAAAAACCTAAGCACACACAACCTTTCCCTCGTGCACTATTTTGGCCAGCCTAGGAGAACAATTCCAGATTGTTTTTCTCCTCTTAACCTCTCTTAATTTTGGCTAGCAATCAGGTACAGCAAGCTGCCTGATTTTCACCACTGCTGCCAAGGAAGTTTAGAACCATTAAGAGTCCTTTCTAGCATCAACTTCAAAACCCTAAAACAAACTCTCCCAACCCTAAACCAGAGTAGCCAGCTATTCCTTCCTTGCTGCATGAAAATTCTAGCAAACTCTCCCCTGCAATTTTCAAAAAACACAAGAGCAATCACTAGGCAAAAATCAAACACACCTTAAGGTAAGCAAAAATCCTCTCAACCTCTCGATTCCTTTCTTCCATTGATTCTTCTCTTTTTCTTCCCTTGAACCAGGCCATATAAGGGCTGATCTCACCTTTCTTTCTTAACTTTCGGTCAAGAGGAATAAGGAAGGCAGCTTTCCCTTCTTCGCAAGTGAGCTCGCGACTATCATCCTAGGAGTGTCTTGATCTTGTTAATTCGGTGGTTGTAAGGTAAGGGAATTCTTACCCTTGATGATCAAAATTAAGATTTAATGTGATTGATGATGTCTATGGATGTATAATAGCACGATGAATATGTTTAGTTGGGGATAGATGAATATGTTGAGATGAGTATCGTGTTAAGCATGTGCAATAGATAGCGATGTTATGTTTTGTTGAGATAATGATGGATGTGAATATTGATGGTTAAGTTGAGACCTTTTTGGCATATTGCTCGTGTCATTGATGGATATATGTTCATGATATATTTATTTCATGGAATGGGTGATTTATTGAAGATAGTTGTTGAGTCATGATTTGTTTATGGTAATAAGTGAGTTTATATTCATGCTTGAGATGATTGAGATCCTAATCATGATATTATGTGATTCTAGATTAGGAGGTTATTTGAAGAAACCAAGCTGTTGATTTTATCTTGTTTATCTGAGGCATACCACGTAAGTCCTTGCATAAACCTCTTTTTGTTAAACGCTTGTGGTGGCAAGTCAAATGTTGTAAAGCTTTGTGAAGCTATTGTTGAACTATGATTGCTTAGGTTGTAAACGTGGATGTTTATTCTCTACATGGTTTTATCAACTAACACTTTTATCAAGAACTGTATTTCTCTTAAACTTTTAAAGAAAACCACGTTTTACAAAGCAAAGGTATGGAATCACTGTGAGTCAGGAATTGACAGATATGTTCGTTGAGTACTCAATAAGGGTAGGCTAATAATACTAGTCTTGGAGGGCTTGAGTGAGTCTTTTGGCAAGCGGCCACCTCTAAAAGATAAGCTCTGCTTGAAAAGGCCACAGTATTAATTGGTCAGGCCGGTCCGAGCTACATTTTTACTTGGTAAGGTATTATTTTCCCAGCATGGACACCTGGATGATTTTGTCGGGTGAAGAGATGCAGGAGTATCTCACCCAGTGGGCCGTACACCCACCCTTGATCAGAACGCCTAAAGTGTGGTAAACTAATCCTATCATGGTACACAAGGTGTGGTGCCTTGACCGTTCTCTTATCATGGGAGCCCAAAGTGTGGCGCCATGACTGTTTTTTCGAGTGGATGATTTATTTTGTACAAAGTGTGACAATGGAAAAACTCCACTCCTTGCAAAAAGAAATTATTTATGACTTGCCAAATATTTCTGCAAATGTTTTCAGTTATACATACACGAATTGTTTAAAGTACCATGTGCACACACAGGGCTTACTGAGATGTAAATCTCACACTGTTTTATATCATGTTTTCAAGAGATAGATACTGCTGAGTAAGCGGGATGTGTAATAGATGGAGCTTTTGTTGCTTTCTTTATGTTTTGAGAGACAGATGTTTATTTATGCTTCTAGAACCTATGTTGGCATATGTTTAGTTTTACCCAAGTTGATTTTGATGTAATAAGAGTTTCCCTTTATTTATCTAAATTTTGATATCTTTGGTTCGTTTCTATATATTATGTACCTCATTTTATAGACCCTTTATCCTTTAGACGGGGCGACATCCCCGCCCTTTTAGGATACGTAGTAGGGGGTGTTATACCATATGCACTCATATGTTGAAACAGATACTTATGTGTCTAAAGAAATGTTAGAGAATGAGGTTTATATGTTTAGCTTTGCTAAGACAAATCGTTTTCCTAAACCTTCCAATTTTCAAAAACCCCCATTCTTTCTTCATTCACTATGCCTATCTTCTACTTTGAGCTTCAATTTTTTTTCAAAAGGTTTGATGACGAAGCATGATTGGTGTAGAGAGTTGTTGTTTTGTTTTTATCTGTGTATTATTTTAGTCTTTTTCTTTAGTTTGTTTTCTTTTATTTAGGTCTGTTTTTATTTTATTATTATTTTCTTTGTGTTTTTATTTTTTGTTTTGTTTTACAAGAATAAAGTCCTCTTGGACAAGCCCTTCTCTTTACCTCAAGTTGGATATCTATTAGAGCATTATTGCACTTGGGAAGTATTACTTAAGCTTTCTACCCCTTTATTATTTTTGGTTCCTTTGGAGATGCTTTCTTGTGTTTATTTGTTGCCAAGGAGGACATTGTCCAATTTAAGTGTGAGGGAGTGGTTTGGTGATATACTTTGTCCAAGTTTTTATCAATTTTATTATGAGCACAATGAATGAAAGTTTATTTTTCTTATCTCTTCTCTTTTATAATATTTTTGGTCCTATGGCATTGTTTAGTTCTTGTTATATTTATTTGGCCATTGAGGACAATGTCCAGTTTAAGTGTGGGGGAGTGATTTGATTGACATGTCTTTTATACATATACTTTTGCCTTCTTGGGAGCAAATTTTGAGCAAAAATTTGAGATTTTTTGACTTTCTTAGAGATTTTAAGCTATATTTTTAATGCATATCTTTGTGATAGATCATAGAGTATATGTTCTAGATCATTTATAGCTTATGCATAACTTTTTGCACGCACTTGGACAAAGTAGTTCTTCATCAAATGCTTTGCATTGTTCTTAAACCTATTTTTCTACTAAAATTCATGAAACATTCTAGAACTTACTTGAATACCTCTCGAGGCAAAATAAGAAAGACAATCATGATTTAACTTAGGGATGACGGTAATCGGCCTTCTTTGGATAGTTTGAGCTTTTCATGCCCACCTATTGTCATATTATCCGTAGTGCCTATTTTGAGCCTAAATTGTTGATTTCTTTCTTTAAAACCCGTCACAATACTTTGTCCATTACTTGTTTTTGAGAGTTTGAATAATTTTCCAAATCTTTATGCTCTTGATGGATGTAAATATAAGTAAGAAAATGTTGAGGAAGAATGTGGGGATAAAGATCATGACTTATAACTTTCAGCCATGGATTAATAACATGTTGAGCTAGAAAGGAAAAAGAAAGACAAGAAAAGAAAAGAAGAGAAGCAGAAAGAGTGAAAGAAATAAGTTGGAAAAATAAAAAAAAAGAGAATGGAGGAATTGAAAAAGAAAAAGAGAAATAGAACAAAAAGCTGCTAAAAAGAATGGAATGAAGAAAAGAAGTGAGAAAGAAAACAAAAACAGCAGCAGAGAAAGAAAAGACAAATTGAAAGAAGAAGAAAGAAAAGATCACAGAAGGAATGGTGATTGAGTTGTAAAAGTTCAGTTCACATAAAGTACTTAACACCATTGCTGGAAATTTGAGTAATCTTGTGGAAAAAAATAGAGAAGAGTTGTTGAGAAAAAAGAAAAAAGAGAAAAAATGCAGGATTTGCTTAAGTGGAGTTGTAATTGCTGAATAAGGTTATGGTTTGATTGATTTTTGGGATAGGAGAGCAAGAAGAGTTGGAAACTGTTGATTCATTTGTTTATCCTTTTCTTGTGAACTCTCAGCTTCTTTGATATTTGATTCTCCTATATCCTTCATTTGATAAGCTACATTACAAGCATTTAGCCTTACATTACAAGCTTAAAAGTCCTACTTGATCTAAGTAGAATCATGATATGACTCGGATTAGTGGAGAGAGTGTATGAAGAGTGAGCTTATTGAATACATATTCTTGTTGAACTAAATTCTTTCTGATGGTTTGAGAATATTGTCAGGTATTGAGATGGTTCTACTAAGTCATTTATCACTACACAAGTCTTGCATTTGTTGTGAAAGATGTAGTATCATGTGTTTTATGTTCTTGAATGAAGAAAGCGTTAAAGATATTGTTTTGAAATTGATTGAGTTAAACCTTGTGTGTTCCTATGTGTTCTTGATACTTTGCTTAAGGACAAGTAAAGAGCTAAGTGTGGGGGAATATGATAGGAGATAAATTAGTCATATTTTTCCTAGTTATTTAAGGCTCTTTTGTGATACATTTTGTTCAATAACTAGTCATATTTCGTCATAGTTGGGATTTTACCCTTGGAAAGGTATTTTATTCATTATTGCAGATTTTTGGGGTAAAATGAAATAGAAACGTCGCAAAACAGAGGAGAGGCGACACCGGCTAGGGCCCTAGAACTGGCGCCAACCATGCAATATTAACACGAACTTCAAAGTGACAAAAAAATTATTGGAATAGAGCAAAACAGAGTGGAACCTGCACTGGCTCCAAGAGTCAAGGCGGCGCCAGCTGCATTCTGGTTTTCATTATGTAAAATTTGAAGAAAAATCGGCGAACAAGTAGAGAACCAGAATACAACTGGCACCGACTCCGAGAGCCTAGGCAGCATTGGCTGTGCCCTGAAGTTAAGGTGGTGCTTGATTTTTCTATGCAGTTTTTGGTAATCTATGGAGTTTTAGTATCTTCCAACTTCTACTCGGCCAAGAACATTGTACCTATGAGTTTAGGCACTTCCTAAGCCTATAAATAGATGAAAAACACAAGGGAAAAATAGAGAATTCATTGATCATCATAGAAAATCACTCGAATCAAAGAATGAATTCTTCAATTCAAAAAAGGTTGTGCAAGAAGGTCTTCAAAGGAAGAAGAAGAAGGCCTGTCTATGAGTGCTTTCTTTTACTTTGTTTTATTTTTCTTGAACAATGATATGTTAATTGTTTTATTGTAATTTAACATTGTTTTAGATATTCTTGATTTTTAGAGTTAATTGATTTTTTTATTAAATGATTGTTCTTCTTTGTATTTAATTACTTAGGCGTATTGCGAGATTATTTGGTTGTTTCTTTTTATTAACTTGCTAGACCAATGGGGTTGATGGTGATTGCAATTGATTAACTTTATATTTATTGGCTATTAACTTGCTAGACCAAAGAGGTTAATTGTTGAGGATTGAGTAATTAAAGGTTATTTGATGTTTGCCAGACCAATGATTCATTGATTAATTTCATGTTTTAAATTTTCCAGACCAAGGAAATTTAATCAAGGATTATGATTAATGTATCTTGTGGATGAATTAGTTAAAATAGACCAAATAATACTAATTTATCTAGAAGGTTGTAATTAGTTGAGACAGACTAAGTGATGCTAATTTATCTTAATCCTTCTTGATGCTAAGAGAATAATTGGTTATGATAAATGTTGGGTACTTTAAGATCATGGTTGTCTAAACAATGGTTTGAATTGCATGCTTCTCCATCATTGACATGTATATATTTTTATTTTATTTTGTTTTCACTTTATCGAGTTGGTTAAACAATGAAAGAAAGGTGATTAATGTATACTTGTTTCTTGAGGATCGACAGTCGTTTGAATCCTATGCTATGTTCATGATGAGTACGCTTGCTCATATGTGTAATTTGGGGTTAACATTTTAATCTAAACTTGATTGGGAATGTGCTTAGTTTTTATATGATTCTTATACCCAAATCCTTACGCATCATCTCTCCTAGATGTGGCTTGAAAAATTGAAAATTTTCCACTACGTTTTCTTTGATATTTTCCATTTTTATCCTTCACTTATATTGGTGGAATTGTAATTTTAATCCTTCACTTATATTTTCTACTGCATTTTCTTTGAAATTTTCTATTTTTATCCTTCACTTATATGTCTGCCTATAGTATATTATAATACCATTCTCGGAATGGATTAGTTCTATCGACATCATGCTTGAGTTAATTGTACAAGTAAGTTGGTGAAGTTTAGTGAGCCTAGAAAAGATATTTTAGAATTTGGGAGGGATAAGGCGACCGAGAATACGTATTTGATATCAAGAGTAAAAGCACAAAAGTAATAATGTAAGGGATGTATCGGGTATCTAGCCTATCTTATTAAAAAACAACGAAACCAAAAAAACATGGGGATGCACTTGTAATTTGTTAATACCCAAACATTTTTCCAACAAATCTATGACAATTACCCCCCAGAAAGAGAAGTTGGGTTTACTATTAACTTGGTACCTATGGCTGAGCCAGTCTCTGGAACACTGTACTGAATAGCACCATTATAATTAAAAGAATTGAAGAAGTAATTATAGAAATAGTTGGAGCAACAATTTAGTCATCCTAGTACCTCACCTTGAGAAGCAACAGTATTATTTGTAAAGGAAAAGGACGGCACCTTAAGAATGTGCATAGATTATCGAGGGTTGAATGATCAGACGGTAATGAATAAGTACCCATTGCCAATGGTGGATGAATTATTTGACCAACTACAAGCTGTAAGATATTATTATAAATTAGATTTAGGGCAGGGCATTATCTGGTGAGAATTCAAGAAGAGAATATTCCTAACACTACCTTGAATACACATTATAGGCACTATGAGTTTGTGATTATTCCTTTTAGCGCTACTAGTGCTCTTGCAATATTCATGCATCTCATGCATCGAATCTGTTGACCATATATTGATAATCTTGTTATTTCTTCATTGTTGATATTTTAGTACATTCCAAGGATCCTCAGGAGCATAAGCAACATTTATAAAAAGTGCTTGAGAAACTAGGAGAAGCTAAGTTTTTTGCTACGTTTTGTAAGTGTGAGTTTTGGTAGGAGAAAATGTCCTTTTTTGGGCATGCAATTTCCAAAGATCGGATTTTTGTTTAAAAAAACCTTAGAAAGGAAGGAGGGGGGTGTTGAATAGGCTTTTTGGCAATTTGAAACACTCTTTCAATTTCTGTTATCAAAATCTTCTTTTGATTTAAAGACAGATTGTGATATAAGAAGGATATGCAAAGTGCAAATTCGTGTTGCTTTAAAGAGATATCAAGGATCTTAAAGAGATGTATCAGGTGAAGTGCAATAAAAAAAATAGTAAAGTTGGGTTGGTAAAAGTCATAAAGATTTCTTCGGGTGATTGAAGCTTTCTGTAGACATGTTGACAAACATACGGAAATAAAATGCAAGGAAGATGGACAAAAGATTTAGAGTGGTTCGATCCTCAAACATCTACATCCACTACCTTAAGCTCACACTTAAGGATTTTAAACCAAATCACTATAAATGTCAATCAGATCAATGGTGTTTTACTACACCAATTACACAAGAAGATCACCACACTTGATTTTACCCAAAACTTCTTAACCAACTACGAATCAAGGTTCACCCCAAATGGGTTTTACACCACAATCTTGATAAACAAAATGATTAGAGAAATAAGATAGAGATAGCTCACAATTTTGCGCGGATCTAGCAAACTTGAGCACTTTTGGCTTTTTATCTTTGAATGATTTGATTTTATAATAAAGCACAATGAAAGAGAGATTTTTTTGTCTTGAAGGTGTAAGAGTATTTCTGAATAAGTCAGCACAAAAAAATCTCTTTGAAAATCATGTTCAAATAGCTTTTATATAAGGGAAAAATGAATCTCCAATGGCTAGATAATGGCTAATTTTCTATCAGGATCTTCTGCGTTTTAGATTCATGAAGTGGATGAATGTGCATTCGAAACATGTGCCCAAAATATCACTATTCTTTTAAAAGTTCACTCTGAATGTTCTATAGAATACTGGATGGATGTTTTGGATTCATGATTTCGTCCAAAACATTTCACCAGAATATTTATAAAAATCATATTCAAAACATTTTCATTTGAAAAACTTTTATAAGTGCTTCAATATAAAATAAAATTAAGCTAGGGTAAAAAGACACAGGAATTACAGTCAATACCTTGAAGGAAAAATTCCTAGTCTATAATTCTTCAAGAAAGTATTCAATATGTACAACCTCAGTTGATCATTCATCATTGCCCTTGAGTTGCGTGGATCATTCAATATTCTCAAGACCTTGAAGAGTGAAAGTCAAAGATATCATATCCAAAAATCCCTATCACATGTAAACTCTCGTATTAGTCCACATCATTATTTGTGATAAGTCAAAATGCAGGAGAATGCCCTTTGGGCCAATAATCTCTACCTTTTTGAGTGATGGCAAACTTGATGGGATGTGATCAATAATATAAGCTATATGGCTATGTAAGACCGAGAGATTTAAAGGATTAAGAATATTTGAAATACAATCTCTTATCATCGGACTTAAAGAGTGTTTATGAGTATGATTTAAGAAAGATGATCAAGCATTGTTCTCATAAACAGTGGCTCTATGAGCCTATGGCCTAAGCAGCCTCCGTTTCCCCCTTCCTTCTAAAAAAAAAAAAAAAAAAGAAATGGGACCATTCCATTAAGGAAATAACCAAGAAATGATCACAAAAGAAATGTATAGTTTATGTATATATGGGACGTAGAGGATAGGGCGCAAGATGTACTACTCCAATTTAGTATGTGCATATATGAATATAAGAAATAGAGCTATGAAGTGCGTTCAAAATAAGACTGAATTTCAAAATTTTGCACTTCCAAAATATGCATCCAAAATTGGGTAGAACTGGGAAGAAGTTTTAAAAAATCATTTTTAGACTGTTGTTTTGGATTGAAGAAACATGGGATCAAAACTCCTGTTGTATTTGTGTAGGGTAAAAGCGAATTTTGACAAAGATAGATATGAGATTTTTAACCCAACCTAGTTTTCTCAAGGTATTTCAAACATAAGAAATTTTTTGTGAAACTAGAAAAATTTCATAACCATAAATATCTGAAAATTTAATAAAGTGCATATTACAACCATAGTCAAGAACCAAATCATCAAGCCAAGTTAGAATCAGTTGAAATGCACAATGAACTCATACTTCAAAGCTTCTTATTTCATACACTTTAACATAGTATTGACTAAGTCTCTTAATTCTTTACAGTCTGTATTCTCAACTCACAAACACTCCCAAAAATTTATTCTCACATCATAGTTCCCCAATTGCTACTATTGCCAAAGAAGTCCATCATCAATCAGAATTCACAAATTGACCACCACAATTCATAGTAATTCATATTCATTGACATCATTCATATCACAGTAATTCACATTCATTCATATTACATTACAATAATTCATATCCACTCACGACCACATCATAGTAATTTGAATTCATTCACAACCACGTCACAATAATTCACATTCATTCACAACCACATCCAATTTTGTCCACCTTTGTCATTACTAAAAAAAATATATAATATGGTGCAGAATAGGAGATTAGTGCAGAAGAAATTTTGTTTAGACCAAAGTAAGAATGTGTGTAGATAATAGTGTTGAATTCATAAGATTGTTTATAAAAAAAAAAGCATAAAAAAGTGCAGGCAGGGATTAGAAGCAGCGCACATCACTGGCATGTTAGGGAATGTGGATGATTTCAAGCTTAGTTTAGACACCCCTTTTTTATTGTTGTCTCGCAAGTCAGCTGCATTTTATCTTAACAACCATATGTTTCTGTCTTTTTCCAGAGGAAATAGGCTTTTGAGTAATCATAGTAGGAGTAGGTGGTGCTAATTCTTCCTCACGAACAGGTGTCTCCCTTCCTTGTTTATTTTCCTCAGTTGTCTGCTTTTAGCCAATGTCTTTGTCTTTCAGTTTCTCCTCCTCTTATCTACCTCACTTGGTTCCTCTTCAATCTGGGTTAATTTTATTCCTTTATTCTCCCTCTCGTTTTCTTTCTCAGCATCTTATTCGTTATCATTTTTTTTCTCTTGGGCAGTTTGTTCTTCAATCACTTGTTTTCAAGATGGTGCTGGTGCATCGAGAATATTTTCAACTCTTTGATCCTTCTCTTCCACAGCAGTTAACCTTTTCCCAATATTCTGGATTTCTGAGCTGACGCTATCTACCTTAACAACCAACAAATTTATGGCTTCCAAAATGCTTTGATTGATGCCGGTATCATGAATTTTCTGTTTTCCCTTACTGGCCGACTCCTCTTGAGCTTCTATCTCAGCCTTTCTTTTTGCTCCTGCAAGTTGAGTAGTCTTGGCTTTAGCCTTAACCTTTAACAGTCTTTCTCTTTCATTCTCAAAAACATCTCTGAGCAGCTTCCACTCATTATTCATTTTCACATATCTCATTTTCTCAAAAGACTCAAAGTGTAAACATTTAATTTTGAATGAGCAAGGGTGATCGAACTCAGATCAACATTGACATGTCTAAACACTTTGGTTAACTATTTTTCATAGGGCAGGGCTTTACTTTAGGTGTTCCTTGTTTGCTTCATCAATTTCTCAACAAGAAAACCTAACTTATTAGCTTATTCTTGAATAGCGCTAACATTATTACCATTTGCATGATGTTTACGAAGTTTTGTGACCAAAACTTGGTATCACCATAGTTGAAAACCATGCTATGTAGAATTCTACCGGGCCCATTTAACCACTTAGTGTTCCTCTCGCTTAAATCCTTAAAGCTTCTCCTTCCAGTAAATGTTGTTTTAAATTTCGCCCAACAAAATAGATTAGTTCCCTCCGGAAACTTGTTTGTTTCAAAAAATTAAATACCTCTATCTCTAACACCACTGTTCAATAAGAAATGATCAAACTCAAGATTCTTTCCTTCAACTCTCGAGGCATACCACTGAACCATAAAACCCACCCAGTCTCTTCTAAACGACCCTTTCTCAGATTTGCATAAAATTCCCACACTAGAGTAGTGTACAACTTTTCATTAATAGACAACAGGAGCCGAAAGACTCAAACATATTCAAAAAATTAGCAAAATTCAAGAAAGACTCTGGATTGACGCGATAACCAACAATCACTGTTTAGTTTCTTGAAACCCAATCACTAAATTCGGATTCACTTTTAGAGTCAAGAAAATAGGGCACCTGGGTCTCAGAACATTCCTGTTCCGGAGTTAGTTCTGAAGAATCCGTTTGAGAAGTAGGGAGTTCGGGAACGACTTCCTTCCCTTTCCCTTTTGCAGTAGATTTTTTCTCAGCAACTGATTACTTTTTCATCATTATAGTGTTTTTCTAGGCTTTCTTTGATTGTGGTTTGGTCAATTTTGGAGATTTAACCATTGTGATCAAAAGGTAAAAGCTTAGGCTTTTGGTTTCTCAGAGAGAAGATGGAGAAATTTTGAAGATAGAAAAATAGGGCTTACTGTCAGCTTCAAAAGTTGAGAGGAAAGAGAGGGAGGGAGAGAAAGAGAGAAGCTTTTTAAGGTTTCCTAATGAAAGTGACTTTCATTAGAGATTTCAAAAGCTATCTTGAAAGGTGCTAATATTTTGAATTCCAAAAAGAATATTCTAGAAGCAGTAATTTTTTAAAAATCATACGAAGTAATAGGTTATTTTCATTTTAGATTGCGGCTCCATCCAAAATGTTCATCCGATTTGAGTGAAAAAGAATTCTTTAAAATGAGGGTTTCAAAAGGTGAAATTTAGTTTCACTCTTCGAAGTATAGCATCCAAAGTCTCCCTCCGAAATCATGTTTTTTCATAAACTTGCAAAAATAAGTAATCATTCTCTTCTTAGAACATTAATCACACAATTTTTGTGATGCCCAACCCTCTTCTAAAAAAAAAAAGAATCTGCCTTCAGCTAGGGGATTTGTGAATATATCGTCAAGTTGATCATGGGGATATATTCTACACCAACATCACCTTTAAGCACATAATCTCCAATAAAATGATCCTTAACCTAATGTGCTTGGTCCTAGAATGTTGAACTGGATTTTTGGTCAAATTAATTGCACTCGTATTATCTCATGGTATAGGTACACTATCAAAATTAAGTAGTGTTTTTCATCCACAAGATTTGCACACAACAGCTCCCTGTTGTAATGTATTTAGCTTCAGTTTTGGATAGCAATACACACGCTTGTTTTTTTGCTATGTCATGACACTAGAGAATATCTAAGAAATTGACAATGTCCACTAGTGCTTTTCCATTCAACTTTGTAGCCTACATAATCTGTATCTATGTAGCCTTCAAGATCAAAGGATTTAGTTCAAGGATACTATAATCCATGATCGTGTGTCCTAACCAACTATCTAAGGATATGCTTCACAACATATAAATGGGAATCTTTTGGACATGATTAGAATCTTGTATACAGGTATACCGAGAATATAATATATGGTCAACTGGCAGTAAAATATAATAGACTTCCAACCATACTTCTATATTTTGATTTATTCACTTTCTTACCCTTTTCATCCTTGTCAGGCTTTAGTGATATGGTTATAGGCATATTGATTTCTTTAGCTCCGTTCATACCAAACCTCAGAAGCATTTCCATATTGTACTTAGCTTGATTAAGTAAGATTCCATCATTTGTTTGTTTGATTTGTAATCTGAGAAAGAAGTTAAATTCTTCCATTATGCTCATCTCTAATTCTTGCTGCATAGTGTTGGCAAACATCTTACACAAGGATTCATTAGTAGCACAAAAAATGATATTATCAATATAAACTTAGACAATGAGAAGATCATCAGATTTTTCTGATTTAATAAACTATGTAGTGTCAATCAAGCTTCTTGAAAAACCTTTTGAGAGTAAAAATGCACTAAGCCTTTCATACTAATGGTGGTTTTTTTTAAGCCATAAAGACCCTTTGAAATTTTGAAAAATGATTTGGGAAGTGCTCATGAATAAAATTAGGAGGTTATTCTACATATACCTCCGCTTTAATAAAAACATTTAAAAATGCACTTTTAACATCCATTTGATAAAGCATGAAATTTTTGAAGGATGCAAAGGCAAGTAGAATTCTATTGGACTTTAATCGAGCAACGGGAGCAAATGTCTTGTCATAGTCAATGCCGTTTTCTCGATTGAATCATTGAGCAACAAGTCTAGCTTTATTTCTAATCACAACACCATGCTTATCAAGTTTGTTTCAGAAGACCCACTTGCTACCAATGACTGGATGATCGAGTGGTCTAGAGACGAGTTTCTAAACTTGATTCCTTTCAAAATTGGTTCAGTTCTTCTTCCATAGCTAGGATCTAAAAATCATCACACAAGGCCACATAAAAAAATTTAGGTTCAATACTTGAAAGAAAAATTGTCAACAATGTACCGTCTAGCTTTGACCCCACAACTACGATCACCAATGATCTGCTCTTTTGGATGACTAGAGTTGTACTTCCAATCTTTTGGAAGCCCTTGATCAGTGTGGTCTTCAGTTTCTTTCTTGCTTTGTTCAACTTGTTGTTATTCCGATTCTTCTTATTTTGCATGAATGTTAAGCGATGGAGCTTTGTGTTGTTCACTACCTTTTCTTTTGAGATCACTACATCATTATCTTTTCTTGATGTATATATATTAGATGCATCAAAGACAACATGTACAGATTCTTCTACACATACGAGTTCTTATATTGTACACTCTGTATGCCTTTTCGTTGGAAGAGTTTCCAAAAATTATAGCCTCATCAGATTTGTTATCAAATTTTCCAAGATTTTCTCGAGTAATAAGAACAAAACATTTGCAATCAAAGACTTTAAAATATGAAATTGATGGAGTTTTGTCAAACATAAGCTCAAATGGTGTTTTTCTTAAAAAATGTCTCGGCATGACTCAGTTAACAATGTTGCAAGCTGTATTAATAGCTTTAACCCAAAAGTATTTTGGAAGATAGTTTTCACAATTCATAGATCTAGCCATTTCTTGCAAGGTTTTTTTATTCCTCTCAACAACACCATTTTATTGAGGAGTTTTAGCAACTAAGAAGTTGTGAAAGATGCTATTCTCATTAAAAAAAAAAAATGTGTAAACTCATGTTTGCAAAATTCTCTACCATTGTCACTTCTAGTTAAATCAATTTCCATCTAAGAGAATTTTAAACACGTTTGGATAACCTAGAAAATTCAGAGAAAGCCTCATCTTTTTATCTGAGAAATAATGTCCAAGTAAATCTTGAGAAATCATCAACTACTACATAAGCATACCTCTTATCACCAAGGCTAGTGGTCCTCATTGGTTAAAATAAATCCATATGTATTAGTTCAAGGGGTTTTGATGTAGAAATCATTTTCTTAGGTTAAAAAGAGGTTTTGAACTATTTTTTAAATTAGGATGCGTCATATATTCTACCTTTATCAAACTTCATTTTGGGCAGTCGTCTAACAAGCGCTTTTGAAGATAATTTGTTAAGCAAATCAAATAATACATGGCCTAGCCTTCTATGCTAAAAGAGTAACACCCCACCTGTTTACTTTCGATTGGTGACTATTTATAATAGGATCAGAATTTGTATTGATGTCCAAAACAAAAGTTGATCAATGTATTGAGACAAATACTTTGGTGAAATAATATTTTGCTGGGACCTGGATGTAATTATTGAATTTGTTCTACCCGTACCCTAAATTTTTAGAAGGCTATTATTATTAAAAAAAATAAGAATTTTAGGGTACTCTAGAAATAGAAATTGATCAATGCAATGAAATGTACGTTTTGGTGCAAATTATGCTACCCGAGATATCGGAGGCATTTTCATTATTTTGACCACGCCCGCGAATTTGACTAAAAATTTGACCAAGTAGAGAAGGAATTGAAGAATTTAAGTGTTACCAATGGATTTGGTGGAATTTTTGGAGTTCAATGTCGAAATAAAATATTTTTCCATTACAGACCCGATTTTAGTTATTTCTGAAGAAAATAGGAAAATGCGGTTGAAAAATGGGACGTGTGGCTTCTTGTGATTAGTGGCCAAGGACAAGTGTCAAATAATAAGAGGATGCATAAAATATTCATCCATGCAAGGCTTCTTAAATAAGTTTTGCAAAAAAAAAAATTACAAAAAATGTGGGAAAAGGCGAGATCGCGACACATGTAAACTAGCCACCAATTGAGAAAAATCCTATTAGTCATTACTTTGTCAAAGAATGGCAGTGGAATTAGTGGTAAAACTGGCCAAGGGCTTAAATGAAGGGAGGAAGAAATAAGGAATGAAAAGGAACGAAAAAATTGGAAAAAGAGAGAGAAAATATTGTTCTTGAAGAAGTTGGAGATTACTGGAGCAAAATTCCAGCTAGAACACCTTATACACAAGGTAAAGTCCTATACCTCAAGAATTAAAGTTGTAGATTTCATTACGGTGACCGTTTTGATATGAATTTTAACATGAAAATGTGATATTTGAGATGATTAAAATGATTATTGTGTACTATGTGAGACTTTGTGTGTGCAAGTGCATGTACCTGTTGGATAAAGGATTCATAAGCTATATTTTGTATCGTGACTAAGGTTATTTCAATTGGGATTTAAAGGGTTGTTCATGATTGAGAAGAAAGATGGTAGAGTTGCGATAAAAATGGAGTTAAATGTTACAGAAAATGGATTATGATTTGTTTTTTAACATTGATGTTAATTATATGTTATTTGCATAAGAACTTAGTGGCCATCTTTAACCTAAAAAACTGAAGAATTAAGGTTTTTTGAAATGGATTAAGGGTTAAATAGGTGTTATGAATTAAGAAGCACAAGTAGGTGAAGTTGTTTTGTGGAAATAGATTAAAAATTAGAAAACTATGGGGGATGTTTTTGCCTAGTAGTGAGTCACAAGGACTAGAACTCTAAAAAGGGCCAATGTGGAATTATAGTTAAGAGTCTTACGGTCATTTTGGTATATCATAGAGCTGAATCAGAGTTGTAGGTTGAAAGTTATGTCCAAAACAATATCTTGTGTCACAAGAGCAAAATTTCAGAATTTTGCTTGGAACATGGACAAATTTTGGGAAACAATTGGGGAAACATGAAGTCAATCCCTTGTTTAGGAAGGGAGAAAGGTTGCAGAAAAAGGACACGAAAGAATTGAACAAACTATGAAAAAAATGACGAGAACGAAAATTGAATGTTTTCCTTGACCGTTGGCCTCGTCGGCTAAATGTCGGTTGGACGTCAGCTACCCATTGGCCACGTCGGCCTGACATTGGCTATTTTTTGCCCAAATAGAAATTAACCCGAAAACAATGTTTGGTCTAGGTTTAACAACAAACGACCAACAAAATGTCAAAAAATAATAGAAACGAATGTTAAACAGCCATGAACGGAAAGAGTTGCTTAGGACACAAGATGAGTCCTTTTGATTTCTAAAACATTTTGAAAGCTAGTGTGCTTTACTCTTCCAAGAAATGCTATGTTTTATACCATTTTGGAAATTCCTGAATACATTTATGGTTTATCTGAGTAGGAATTATTTTACGCCAATTTAGGCTCGATTAAGTATCATAATTGTCTTGGCAACCTTACTGGATGATTAAAGCATGAATTATGTGAATTTAGTCCTTTTTGGATTAAATATTTGGGATTTTCAAAAAATGGTAAATTTTTGGAATTGGGTATTCATAAATTGACCAGAATGCCCTTATTGGAACATTTTATAGAAATATGTTTGAAACTTTGAATTTAATCCTTTTTTGGGATAAGAATTCTCGATTTCATGAAATGTGTTCCTTTGGAATCAGGTTTTTGGAAAATGATTCAAATGTCCTTATTGGAAAGTTTATGAAAACTTTTGGAATCGAGTATATGATAAATGATCAAAATACCCTTATTGGAACTTTTGTGAATACTTTTACTATTGGGTAAGGGTAAAATGACCCGAATACCCTCAATAAGTCTTTTGGAATCGAGAATTGGTAAAATGACCTAAATACCATTGGAAATGACTTTTGTGATCGAGTATGGGTAAAATAACCCGGATACTCTTGAAAACATGTTTTGATTTGTGAACATAACTTTTTACCCTATTTCAACGATTTTGAAAATGATCTCTCGTGTTGAGATTGACTTTTGGAAAATGACCTTTTAATTCCTGAAATTGTTTTTATTAGCCTAGTGTGCCATGTAAGGAATTGATTGTCTCTGTGGAGCCTATGTGAATGATGATCTGACTTGCAAGTCAGTGGGATTAAATTCTGAAAAAGTGTTATTTTGCACAAAAATAGTTTTGATTTGAAAATCCTCTGGCTTGATCAGTCAGATGGGGTTAGTATTGTTAACATTGAGTACTCAGCAAGGACTTTGAACTTTATACTAGCCTACGTTAGACTTAGACGACCCTAGTAATCTGGCCTAGTTCTAGGGATTGTCTTGCTTCGAATGGGGTGATAAGACAATAAGATGAGTCATCCTGGCTAGCCGTTTAGCGCCTGGCAATTGCTGCGTCTACAGGCGCTTTTTTTTTTTTTTTTTGAGTCAATCGCTGGATGTCGGGCTGGGACACTCGATGCATTTGACTCCTTACCACCTCAATGGTGATTGATGTTAGGATTGAGACCCTTGGCTTTTGGTGGCAAGTAAAAGATTGTATGTTGTGGCACACAAGGTATGCTACGGTATACCTGAGTAGAAGTACATTGTGGTATACTTATTCTAGCAATGCATGGTTGAGTTCGGGAGGCTACAGTCTCATTACAATAATACGTGGCGCCGAAGGTAAGGACTGTGAGACTTGCATACATGCCGATCTTCTGTTGGAGAAGTGCTTGTGATTTGAAAACTTGGGCAATGATTTGAAATCTGAAATAAAGTTTTCAAAAAATGATTGAGTTTTGAATAAACATTTCTTTAGGGAGTTTTAGAATTATTTCCAGTGAACAAATGATATGCTATTCCATAAAAGTTTTATGTACCCTAATCTTTCAAAAAGGACTAGCACACACAGGACTCACTCGATGATTCGTCACTCACATGTGTCTTTTACCTTACCCTTTGTAAGATCTAGAGCCGAGCAAACCTACAGATAGATGGACGATACGACCAAGTTGGCGGTTTATATCTGGACAGCTTCTTTTCGATCATGTACTCTAATCATGTTATAGGAAGAGATGGCATGTATGAGATTTTCTCATATATGTATATGTGTGGCCATTAATGTGGGATATTGTTGTGTCTTAACCTCATATATATGTATTTACTCTGTTATTTTCATTATGAAGACCCCCTGTCTGAGAAACTAGACGAGATGACACTTACTGTTGATATGCTTCCGTTGCTGTCGTTAGTAAGGGTGTTACAATTAGTATCAGAGCCTAGTTTGATTGAACTGTGATATCATCATAGGAATAGATAGAATTCTTTTACTTTACAGGAAGGGTGGATAGGAGTGATAAGGGCAAGCGCCCAATGGACGAGCGTGAAGAAATCGGGAAAGTTCAAGAAGATCTTCTGAGCAGGTGATCCAGGATATTTTCTTATGACAGGACCTGGGCCTGGCCACCATCATACACCCCGTCTCTCTGGGAGAAGGTTTGACCCAGCGGTACCCGTCATTACTCCATTTGCGAGAGACCTTAGTGTAGATGGGTGTTTTACCCCCAAGGGGACACCATCACCGTATGAGGAGGAGGATGGCGATTTCGATGAGATTGATAATGGTGTTGAGCCACGTTCTCAGGATGACGATGAGGAAGAGGACAGTATCTCCGATGGTGCAGTATTATCTAAGGATGATGAGGAGGTGTTTGGTGGGGATTTACCTGGGGTACCTAAGGACGTGATACTGGATTTAGAGATTATTGATACGAGAGAGGTCCAGGAGATACCCGAGGTAAAGGTACATGTAGCGGAGGAACTTGAGGAGGATTTAGAAATGGACCCAGAGCTATTGGCTTGGCTGCAGCCAGATATGGTTATATATGAGAAGGTTGATGCAGTGGAGTCTTACACAGTCTTGACTAACTTAGGACTTCCCATATCAAACAACGATGATGACGAATAGGATGATGAGATGTAGATATATAGCATGATATGTATTGCATAGCTGGTGTATATAGCTATGTATGTGTGGCATACATATTTTGTACTGATTTTGTGATAAATAAGAATGAATATATGTTATATTTTGTTTTGTGCACTAAGCTTATGTTTATGATTGCTTTTGGGCCATATTACATTGTTATATTGGTATAATTGATGCGTATAGATTTGGGTATAAAAAATCATATAAAAACTAAACACATTCCCAATCAAGTGAACATTAAAACATTAACCCCAAATTACACATATTTGTGAGCGTATTCATCATTAACATAACATAGGGTTCAAATGAGTGTCGATCCTCAAGGAACAAGTATACATTAATCACCTTTCTTTCATTGATTAACCGACTCAATAAAGTGAAAAAGAAATAAAAGAAAAGAAAAGAAAAATATATACATGTCAAGGATGGAGAAGTATGCAACTCAAACCATTGTTCCGACAAACATAATCTTAAAGTACCTAATCATTATCATAACTAAATATTCTCTTAGCATCATGAAGGATTAAAGTAGATTCACTTCTTTTCCAATCCATGAATTCCTATCTTCTAGATAACTTAGCATCACATTCCTCTCTCAACCAGCCTTACCTAAAAGATGCATTAAACACAATCATTTGATTAAATTTCCATTCCTAGCAAACTTAAAACATGAAATTAACCAATGAATCCATTCCTGACAGACATCAATTAACCTTTAATTACCTTGTTCTTAGCAATTAACCCATTTTCCAAGTAAGTTAAGAGACAACAAATATGAAATTAATCAAATTGAAACCTACATCAACCCCTTTCCCAAGCAAGTTAATAGAAAGAAACATTCAATCAATCTCATAATATGCCCCAAGTAATTAAATACCAAGAAAAACAACCAATTAATCAAAAGATAAAATAACTCTAAAAACCATGAATATAAAAAATAATGTCAAATTACAATAAAACAATTAACATATCACTGTTCAAGAAAAAGAAAACAAAGTAAAAGAAAGCACTCATAGACAAGCCTCCTTCTTCTTCCTTTGAAGACCTTCTTGCACAACCCTCCTTGAATTGAAGAATTTCTCCTTTGATTTGAGTGATTTGCTATGATGATCAATGAATTCTCCCTTTTTCCCTTGTGTTTTCCATTTATTTATAGGCTTGTGAAGTGCCGAAACTTGTTGGTGTAATGTTCTTGGTTGAGTAGAAGTTGGAAAGTACTAAAACTCCACAGATTACCAAAAATCACGTAGAAAAAATCAAGCACTGCATTAACTTCAGGGCACAGCCAGCACAACCTTAGCTCTCGGACACGGCGCCAGTTGTGTTTTCTTTCTCCAATTGTTCGCCGATTTTTTTTTTCGAATTCCAGACAATGTATTCCAGAATGCAGCCGACACCGTCTTGGCTACTCGAGCCGACGCCGGTTCCACTTTGTTCTATCCTGTTTCACCAATTTTTCATCACTTCGAAGTTTGTGCAACCAGTGCATGGCTAGTGCCCGTTCCTCTATCCTAGCCGGCGCCGCTTCTAATCTATTTCGCGACGTTTTTGCTTCGTTTTACCCCAAAAATCTAAAATAATGACCATAATAACTTTCCCAGGGTAAAATCTCAAACATGATGGAATACGACTAGTTTTTAAACAAATGTATCACAAAAGAGCCTCAAATAACTAGGAAAAATATGACTAATTAGCCCCTATCAATTCCCCCACACTTGGCTCTTTGCTTGTCCTCAAGCAAAGTATCGAGAAGAAATAGGAAAACATAAGGTTTCATCAAATCACTTAATCAATTTCAAAACAATATCTCTAATGCTTTCTTCATTTAAAAACATAAAACATATGCTACTACAACTTTCACAACAAATGCAAGACTTTGTAGTGAATAAATGACTTAGTAGAACCCTCTCAAGACTTAACAATATTCTCAAACCATTGGAAAGAATTTATCTAAAAAAGGATATGCATTCCATAGGCTTACCTTTCATACACTCTCTCCACTAATCCGAGATATATCATGATTCTATTTAGATCAAGTAGGACTTTTAAGCTTGTAATATAAGGCTAAAGGTTTGTAATGTCACTTATCAAACGAAGGATATAGGAGAATTAAATAGCAAAGAAGCTGAGAGTTTGTAAGAAAAGGATAAACAAATGAATCAAAAATTTCCAACTCTTCTTGCTCTCCTATTCCAAAAATCAATCAAACCATAATCTTATTTAACAATTACAACCTCACTTAAGCAAATCTTGCATTTTTCTCTTTTTTTTCTTTTCTTTTTTCATCAACTCTTCTCTATTTCTTTCACAAGATCACTAAAATTTCCAGCAATAGTGTCAAGTACTTTATATGAACTTAACTTTTACAGCTCAATCACCATCCCTTTTGTTATCTTTCGTCTTTCTTTTGCTTTCAAAATTTTCCTTTTATTTCTTTTCTCTATTCTTTTCACTCTTACTGCTGCTTTTCTTTTCTTTCTCAATTTCTCTCTTTCCATCTTTTCTAGCAACTTTGTGTTTAATCTCTCTTTCTCTTTCTTTTCTTTCCTTGCTTTCTTTTCACATTCCAGCTCAACTCAACTCTTGATAGATGACTGCAAGTAACGAGTCATGATCTTTCTCCATGTACTCTCTCTCACATTCTCCTTCATTTACTTTCATCCATCAAGAGCATAAAGATTTGGAAAATTATTCAAACTCTCAAAAACAAGCAATGGACAAAGTATTGTGACAGGTTTTAAAGAAAGAAATCAATAATTTAGGCTCAAAATAGGCACTAGGGATAATATGAAAATAGATAGGCTTGAAAAGCTCAAACTATCCAAAGAAGGCCTATTACCGTCATTCCTAAGTTAAATCATGATTATCTTTCTTATTTCACCTCGAGAGGTATTCAAGTAATTTCTAGAATGCTCCACGAATTTTAGTAGAAAAACAGGTTCAAGAACAAAGCAAAGCATTTGATCAAGAACTTCTTCGTCTAAGTGAGTGCAAAAGGTCATGCATAAGCCATAAATGATCTAGAACATATGCTCTATAATCCATTATAAAGACATGCAATAAAAGTACAGCTTGAAATCTCAAAGAAAGTTAGAAATATTTTGAAATATTTTCGCTGAAAACTTTTGCTCCCAAGAAGGCTAATGTATATGTGTAGAAGACTTGTCAATCAAATCACTCCCCCACACTTAAACTGGACATTATCCTTAATGGCCAAATAAATATAACAAAGAATAAACCATACAATGGGACTAAAAATATAAAGGAGAAGAGATAAGAAAAACAAACTTTTATTCATTGGGCATTGTGTTGTATAAGAGTTGAATGCTTGAAGAGCGAGGCATTGGCAAAGTACCTAAAAAAAAAGAAAAATACAAAAGAGCACACCAAGGTATAAAAACTAGAACGGAAAATAAATCAAAAACAAAAGAATGAAAATAGTCAAAAAAAAAAAAGGAAGAAAGCAAAAACTACGGAAAAGAAAAAACATTAAAAGAGAAAGGAAAAACAAGAGTGATCGAGAAAATGTAGACACTCATCATCAATCTTCCTTATCATCATCATCCTAATCATCATCAACTGGTGTCGAAGTTCTCTCACCCCCATGTGGCCCAGAAGAATGCTACCTCAATTCGGCCAATTGTTGCTATATAGTAGCTTGCCATCTCACCATGTCATCCATAGTACCCTGCAAGCGTAGGAGCACCTCCATTTACTGGTCTAGTCGTCCCAACACGGCAGTCTCAAAGTCAATCCAGTGTTGGGACTGAGAACTGCTAGCTCGTGCACGTACCGGTGGTGGTGGGTGCTCCTCCTCCACTGTGGGTGGCCTTACCTGACCGGGATATCGAACCTTTAAGGGAGTTAGCCATTTTTTCAATTTTGGGTTGTACTTGTACCCACAACTCATCAGAGTTTTGCTCAGTCACCATATCGTGCTCAGTGGTAGCCTCTATTAGTTCTCTCTCAAGACTAACACCAAAGTCTTTTAGAATTTTCATTATAACCAAGAGAAAAATGAAGGCTTTTATTGAGAGATGGTGATGAACAACATCCCTAATGGATTGGATGATCAAAGATGCAAGAGGGATAAGCAGTGTGTGTAACACCCCGAAGCCTAGGCTCGCCAAGGCCGGAGATGTTGCCCCATCCAAAGGACAAGGGGTCTTTATAACTAGCGTCACACAAATAAAATGGCTGAAACAAAATAATACTTTAACTTAAAAATTTATTACAACCCAAAATACTCCAAGAGTAAATCCATGAAACTCCAAAACAAAAACCATAAATAAAATTATCCACTCTCGTCTCCCCAAAGCAATACATAAAATCAAAAGACACATTCTCTTCCAAGGCAGATATTACTAGCTACTCGACCCCACAGCAAGATCAACCTGAAATCATGATAAAAAGGTGATGAGATAGAAATCTCAGTAAGTCCGTGTGTGCTTTGGGTGTTTAGTGAAAACAGTTCGTGGATGCAAAGTGTGAAACTTTTATAAGAGAAACATTGGCAAGCATCAAACATTAGTCAAAAGTAAGAGTGGTGTTTTGGCTTATCTAGCCGTACATAAGTAATGAAATCAACCACTCGAAAGAAAGGGATATGGGTTACCACACGTTGGGCCCCATAACCGGTCAGAATACCGACACTTTGTGCAGACTGACAAAAGTAGGTGATCGGCCTATTGGGCAAGATACTCCTCCTTCTCTATACCCAAACAACAACCGGGTGTCCATTCTGGCAAAACACAGTCACTTGACTGAAAACAAACTGCTAGGTCGGACCGGCACGACTCACTGGACTGACATTTTATCCGGGAAGGACTCACCCCTCAGAGGTGGCCACCTGCTAAGAGACTTACCCTAACCCTTCAAAGACTAGTCCTAGTAGTCCACCCCTATTGAGTACTCAACGACGTTTCCCACTTGGGATAAAATGAACGAAGCATTGCTCTTCATTAAAATAGCAATTTGAGGGTTTCCAAAGTTTTGGGAGAAATCAGTTTTGGAAAGAGTTTTAAGTTTGGAAAATCTGCTCATTAGCTTTTAAATAATTTAAGTGTTGGAAATAAGAACGAATTCAACCCTCAATTGCCTTCAGATAAACGAGTGTCCATACACTCCACATTTAGCTTGCCATAAGGAAAACATTTTTCACATCAATAGGTTTTATACAGGAACTTACCTGATTCTTGCTCAAAACAACAAGGTCTCGAACAGCTGACCTAACCCCACATGGGTAAATACAAATCTTAATCAATTTCAAGTCACAAACCACTTCCTCAATTTTAAATCAATTCAATTCACTACTACCATGATCCTAGTGTCCCAAGCTTTAAGATAAAATAATAACTAAACAGGTTTATAAGCTAAGTTTAATTTGTTATTTAAAATAATTAATGGTTTGGGAAATAAATTCTAATAAGTTGAAAGTTTAAACCTTGTTAGGAAAAATTTAGAGTTTATTTGATCAAGAGTCATAGATGGTACTAGGTAAAATAGTGATTTAATGATAGTTTAGTTGTTAGAAAATAATTGATAGCTAAAACTAGTTGAGATTAAATTTAATAAGCCTTTCTTGGAAAATAATAAGTAAATCCTTAAGGGTTTTGATTTAGTAAATATTTTACTAATTATGAATCATTCTCATAAAGCTTTAATTGATCTCTTTATTTTAAATAATATTTATTTATTTTATTTTCTAGCAAAATTATTATTTATTTGACTAAAATATCCTTTATATATATAATAATTCCAAATCTACCCTTCCTAGGGTTTTTCAAAAATACTAGCAATATTATTTTATTGAGTATTTTATGCATAAAGTGAAAATTAGTTTTAGGGACAACTAGATCATGATCAAATTTCTATGGCCATCCTCAATCAAGAACATACACAATCCTTCAATTCATTAAATCATCCAAATCTTGCATATAGGCATAGATCTAAATTTATTAAGACATGATTTAACATTTACTAGCATAAATATGATCATGGCTTCAATATTCTAGTCATGCATATAACTTCTATTCACCAAAGGTGACATAATCTCTAGCATACTTCATCACACATACTACCTATGACATGCATCAAACTCAATTCCACATACAACCAACCAATATCATCCTTCCATGCATAAATCCCATCTTCTTCACAATCATACATGTACTCATGCTTCAATCATCAACAACACATACTCAATCCCATCGCCATTCATCTTTTAACAACATCATCCTAGAGACATAATTCTAGAGTTTAAAAGAAAGATTGAAGATACTTACTTGGTTGATGAATGCTTTGAAGGAGTTTAGAGTAGATCCCAACACCTAGATGGCTAACCTTGTCCATGAGAGATGGCGAGAACAAGATTATGGAAGGAGAAGTCATCCGGCCAAAAAAGAGTGATTTCGGCCATGAGAGAGAGAGAGAGAGAAAGAAGAAGAAGAAATCATTAGTATGTTTATTCACATAGGTTCTCATTAAAGATCAAGGTTAGAGAAGATGAAGTTGCTAGAATAAGTTTACCTTGACTGTGTTCTTGTCCTTCACAAAAATTTCTGGTTTTGATCCGAAGTAGCAAGATGATTCGTGGAGATTGATGTTAAGAATGGTGTTGATGGATTCATAGCAGTGAGTAAACTAAATCTGGAGATTTTCGTGAGGGTTTGGAGTGGTTTGAAGGTGTATTAGGTGAAAGCAAGTAGTAGGTGTTCTTAGTGTAATGTGTGTGTTATTGGTGGTTGAAGAAAAATCGAGAGAATGGATGTTGTAGCTGCCAAAATTCTGTGGAATTAGGGCTGTCGATATTCTGTAGGGTTTAGGAGGATGTTTTCTCTGATTTGAGAGGGAAAAGGAAAGGTTAGTTGTTACAATCTTGGTAGAATATTTTTAGGAAGTGATTTTGGAAACTAAATATTCTAAGAATATCTTGATTGTTTGGACAGCTTTGAAGGTCTACTATGGCCGACTGGTTGAGCAGCTGTTCTGAGGAATTAAAGCTGGTTCAAGGTAGCTTATGATGGCAAAAATTAAGGGGCACAATGGTGAAGAAGATGTCTGGTCAATGGGGTAAGATTTTATGGAAAGTTGCTAAACAAGATAGCTGAAATTTTGGAAACCAATCAAGCTAAATTGCAGGGATTTGTTGGAGAGATTTTCGGACAGCCATTGCTGCCTTTCGTCCAGAAGCTTGAGGAAAAAAAATGGAGCTCTGTTAATGGAGGTTTAAGGAAGGTTTTTGCAGAAGTAGGTTGGTGTTTCGTCTGGAAGGAAAATAGGAAACAAAGCTGGGAATTCTCCTGCACAGTTTTTTTTCGCTGCACAGTAATTTTCTGGGCAGAATTTCGACTGCCACTTCCAGCCGAGTTGCAGAGATTTTGAAGGGGGGTTTCAGGGGTATTCAAGGCTGGTTTCCAGCTTTCTTCATGGAGGAAAAACATGACTAAGGTGCTGCACAAACTCTGGAAGAAAACAGCTTGGTTTTGAACCTCCAAAGCTGCGATTTTGCCCAGAATTTTCACTGGTTTTGTACAGCCCTTAAGCAGTCCGAAAATGGCAGAAATAATTCATGTTTCAAGCTGAACTTAAGGCCATTTTTCTGGCAGCATTTGGGAGGGAATGTTAGCTAAGAAGCTCAACATTTTGAAGGTACAACAAGCTGGAAAATTTCAGCTCATTCCATGAAGGAAGATGAACTAGTCTAGAATGAAATTTCAGCAAGCTCACTAGAGGGATTTTTCCTCTTGGAATTTCCCACAACTCTTCCATATTTTCAGACTATAAGAAGTCTTTTACCAAGACACTTTGGTCCTAAAAGACCTCAGCACTTTACTGAATTTTCTGGAAAGAAAAAGGCTAGAACATCTTGATCAAACTAAGGAGTTGAGAATTGAGGAAAATCAAAGATCAAGGAAAAATGAATTCCCCTTTAAGAATTTCGAGTAGAGTAAAGGAGTGGAATGAGATTACGCCTATCATGTCTCTCCTAGGACATCATCACTCCTTGCTCTAGGCCCTTAGGGCCGAAACCAATTCCCCCATGCAAAAATAAAATTTAATCTAGCTAAAGCTTTTATGATGGAATTTGAACCGAAGACCTCAAGAATTAATTCCAAGGTTCTAACCACTAAACCACAACAACTCTTGTTGCTATTTCCACTAGAAAAATTATTTTCTATTCAATCCACAATCTATCTCCCTATTTTCACCTCGGGCAAAAATTACCATTTTGCTCCTCTCACACAATACTCACCAACAAGACTTCAAGACAATAAAAATCAAATCCAAAGCACATAGAAATCATATGAAAATATATTTAATTATGGAATAAAGTATGATATGCATCCCAACCCCCTTACTCTAAGGTTGGTTTTGACCGGGGTTTCACATCCTCCATTCCTTAGAAGAATTTCGTCCCGAAATTTAGGCATACCTATATTTCAGCTCGGGATACTTCCACTTAACCCATTCTTCTGACTCCCATGTGGCATCCTGCGTGCCATGGTGCTCCCACTGAATCTTAACCATCGGTATCTGCTTATTTCGTAGGGTTTTGACACTACGATCCAATATCCGCACAGGTTTCTCCACGTAGCTCAAGTCTGGTTGCAACACCAACGGTTCATCATTCAATATATGACTGGGATCCGCATTATACTTCTTCAACTGCGACACATGGAACACATCGTTGTTACCCGTCAACCCATCCGGCAGGTCTAATCAGTAAGCTACCGGTCCAATCCTTTCCTTAATAAAAAACGGCCCCAAATATCTCGGATTCAACTTTTCGCCCTTTGGATGCTTCAAAATTCCCCTATTCGGTGTCAGCTTCAAAAATACACGGTCCCCAACTTGAAATTCTAGATCCCTTCGCCGATTATCCGCATAGCTCTTCTGCCGGCTCTAAGCCACCTTTAACCTTTCCCGAATCAGTTTCACTTTATCCAACATTTCTTGGACATAGACCTCTCCGGTTTTGCTCACATGACCATCCTCCATCCAACTCCAATATAACGGTACCTGACACTTGCGCCCATACAAAGCCTCTTACGGTGCCATCCCAATCGAGGCATTAGCCTGATAGATATTGTTGTAAGATAGCTCGAGCATACGGTACACACTCGATCCACTTTTCCCCGAAATCCAGGACACAGGCTCTCAACATATCTTCCAGTATTTGGATTACCCTTTCCCCAAAAACGAGAAGTAAACCTCAGGTCTCGGTCTAACACTATGCTCGAAGGTACTCCATGAAGTCAGACTACTTCTCGAACATATGTCTGAGCCAGCTTCTCCATGGAATCCCTCATATTTACCGGGATGAAGTGGGCCGACTTGGTTAGTCGATCCACCACCACCCATATAGCTTCCTTCTGGGTCTTTGACATGGGAAGTCTGATGACGAAATCCATAGTCACCTCCACCCACTTCCATTCCAGCACTGGCAATGGCTGCAATAGCCTTGCTGACTTCCTATGCTCCGCTTTAACTTTCTGGCAAGTAAGGCAAGTCAACACATAGTTGACCACATCTCGCTTCATTCCGGGTCACCACTATGCTCTCTTCAAATCCTGATACATTTTGACCACTCCCGGATGAATGGCGTACTTGCTCTTGTGCGCCTCCTCCGAAATTCTGTCATTTAATTGCTGCTCCCCAAGTACACACAATCGGTCTCTCAAATGAAAGTTCCCACCTCATCATGACGAAATTCGCTGTCCTGTCTCTTAAGCTCCTTATCCTTGAAAATTTGAAACTCGGCGTTGCTTCGCTGAGCTTCCACTATTTCTTGCTTCAAATCCGGCACCAACTTCAAATTGTTGATGACGATTCTTTTATCTTGTACCTCTGCCCTTTTGTCCAATATATCCTGAACTACTTGCACCTTCAGTCTTGCCATTCCAACTTTTCTGCTTAGGGCGTCTGCCACAACGTTAGCCTTCCCGAGATGGTAGTTGATCGGGCAACGGTATTCCTCCAAGAATTCCATCCAACTTCGTTGAAGCCTTCAGGGCTGAGTACATCCCACAGTGGATTGTGGAGAAGCGGGAGGACGAATTTCAGAATCTGAGGTAGGGGAGCATGTCAGTGGCTCAATATGCGGCGCGATTCACGCAATTATCTAATTACTGCCGAAGATTGGTGGATACCGAGCAGAATAGGATGAGGCAGTTTGTCAAAGGGCTAAGACCAGAACTGAGGAGAGCATTGGGATCTGCCCACCGACAACTTACTCGGGGGCGGTGGATGCGGCTACTCGCACGGAGAATGAGGACCGCAACAGGATGACGGCCATGCCTTTCCAACCACCAGGACGGCCGCAGGGACATTTCCGGGACCGCAACCTCACAAGCGCCCTGCCAACCATCAATGGCAGAACCGGGGAAAGCAAGCCCGGATAGCACCAGCTGGACCTGCGCCGAATCTCCCAACATGCAGGCAGTATGGGAAGAAAGGCCACACTGAGAGAAATTACTAGTCCAAGGGTGGAGATAGAAAGTGCTACCACTGTGGTGACCCGAACCACTTGAGGAATACCTGCCCTAAGTTGCACCGAGTCGGGCAAGGAAACCCGGCTCAGAACCCGGGGCCCAACCGAGCTAACACCACTGGAGCATCTGGGAGTGGAGCACCGAAGCCGCAAGTGAAAGCCAAGGTATTCGCTCTTAACAGAGAAGAAGTTGGGGCTGATGCATCGGTGGTAGAAGGTACGTTCACTATTCAAGGACGTTCCGTTAATGCTTTGATTGATCTTGGCTCTACTCATTCCTATATAAACAAGTTGTGTGTATTTCATTTGGGTTGGGATGGAGTAGAGCTACCCTTCATTTTAGAGGTAAGCACACATTTGGGGAAAATGGTGCAAGCGGATCGATTTGTGAGGGATTGTAAGGTTAATGTGGGGAGAGAAAATCTGGAGGGAGATTTGATTGTGTTAGACATTGAGGATTATGACTTGATTTTGGGGATGGACTGGTTAGCCAAGCATGGGGCTAGAGTAGACTGTAAAAATAAGTCAATTCAGTTTGTCAGACCGGGTTGTGATGTATTGGAATTCAATGGCAAGAGAGTGAAAGAACTAAAGTACTTGATTGCGGGGGCTAAGGCCCGGAAACTGTTGAGGCAAGGATGTCAAGGTTATCTAGCTTACGTAATAAACAAGTCGAAGGACCGGTGCACTCTGGAGGACACCGAAGTGGTGAGGGACTTTCCCGATGTGTTCCTGGCGGAGCTTGACTCTCTACCTCCCGACCAAGAGGTGGAATTCACTATCGACTTAATTCCGGGGGCGGAACCAGTATCACGAACTCCGTACCGAATGGCACCGGCAGAATTGAAGGAATTGAAGAAGCAGTTAGAGGAGTTGGTGGGTCAAGGTTACATCCGACCCAACATGTCACCTTGGGGAGCGCTTGTACTATTTTTGAAGAAGAAGAACGGGACCTTGAGGCTATGCATCGACTACTGAGGGCTGAACTATTTGACGATTAAGAACAAGTACCCCATCCCACTGATTAACGAGCTGTTTGATCAACTGCAAGGATCCAGTTGCTATTCCAAGTTGGATCTGAGGCAAGGTTACTACCAGGTGCGGATAAGAGAAGATGATATTCCTAAGATAACTTTAACACCCGCTATGGATATTACGAGTTCATGGTGATGCCGTTCGGGGTAACTAACGCTCCAGCAGTATTCATGGACCTAATGCACCAAGTATTCCGACCCAATCTGGATAAGTTTGAGGTGGTCTTCATCGACGATATTTTGATCTACTCCAAGAGTCCGGAGGAGCATGCGGGGCATCTGAGGCTCGTGATGGAGAAATTGCGGGAGCACAAGTTGTATGCCAAATTCAGCAAGTGCGAATTCTGGCTAGACAGTGTGGCATTCCTTGGCCATGTGGTGACCAAGGAAGGAATCAAGGTAGATCTGGCAAAGGTCGAGGCGGTATCAAACAGGAAGCAGCCGGAAAATATTACTGAGATCCGGAGTTTCTTGGGATTGGCCAGATACTACTGAAGGTTTATTAAGGGATTTTCGACACTCGCATTGCCAATGACCCGTTTGTTGAGAAAGGATGTTCCATTTGTATGGGACAAAAAATGCGAGAAAAGCTTCCAAGAACTGAAGAAGAGACTGATGACAGCACCGGTGTTGAGTCTACCGGAGGAAGGCAAATCTTACGCGCTGTATACTGACGCTTCGAAAGAAGGACTGGGAGCGGTATTGATGCAAGATAGGAAAGTAATTGCTTATGCTTCTCGGAAGCTAAGACCCCATGAAGTGAACTACCCCACTCACGATTTGGAGCTGGCAGCTATAGTATTGTGAAACCCCAGTCAAAACCAACCTTAGAGTAAGGGGGTTGGGATGCATATCATACTTTATTTCATAATTAAATATATTTTCATATGATTTCTATGTGCTTTGGATTTGATTTTTATTGTCTTGAAGTCTTGTTGGTGAGTATTGTGTGAGAGGGGCAAAATGGTAATTTTTGCCCGAGGTGAAAATAGGGAGATAGATTGTGGATTGAATAGAAAATAATTTTTCTAGTGGAAATAGCAACAAGAGTTGTTGTGGTTTAGTGGTTAGAACCTTGGAATTAATTCTTGAGGTCTTCGGTTCAAATTCCATCATAAAAGCTTTAGCTATATTAAATTTTATTTTTGCATGGGGAGAATTAGTTTCAGCCCTAAGGGCCTAGAGCAAGGAGTGATGATGTCCTAGGAGAGACATGATAGGAGTAATCTCATTCCACTCCTTTACTCTACTCGAAATTCTTAAAGGGGAATTCATTTTTCCTTGATCTTTGATTTTCCTCAATTCTCAACTCCTTAGTTTGATCAAGATGTTCTAGCCTTTTTCTTTCCAGAAAATTCAGTAAAGTGCTGAGGTCTTTTAGGACCAAAGTGTCTTGGTAAAAGACTTCTTATAGTCTGAAAATATGGAAGAGTTGTGGGAAATTCCAAGAGGAAAAATCCCTCTAGTGAGCTTGCTGAAATTTCATTCTAGACTAGTTCATCTTCCTTCATGGAATGAGCTGAAATTTTCTAGCTTGTTGTACCTTCAAAATGTCGAGCTTCTTAGCTAACATTCCCTCCCAAATGCTGCCAGAAAAATGGCCTTAAGTTCAGCTTGAAACATGAATTATTTCTGCCATTTTCGGACTGCTCAAGGGCTGTACAAAACCAGTGAAAATTCTGGGCAAAATCGTAGCTTTGGAGGTTCAAAACCAAGCTGTTTTCTTCCAGATTTTGTGCCGCACCTTAGCCATGTTTTTCCTCCATGAAGAAGGCTAGAAACCAGCTCTGAATACCCCTAAAACCCCCTTCAAACTCTCTGCAACTCGGCTAGAAGTAGCAGTCGAAATTCTGCCCAGAAAATTACTGTGCAGCGAAAAAAAAACTGTGCAGGAGAATTCCCAGCTTTGTTTCCTATTTTCCTTCCAGCCGAAACACCAACCTACTTCTGCAAAAACCTTCCTTAAACCTCCATTAACAGAGCTCCATTTTTTTCCTCAAGCTTCTGGACGAAAGGCAGCAATGGCTGTCCGAAAATCTCTCCAACAAATCATTGCAATTTAGCTTGATTGGTTTCCAAAATTTTAGCCATCTTGTTTAGCAACTTTCCATAAAATCTTACCCCATTGACCAGACATCTTCTTCACCATTGTGCACCTTAATTTCAGCCATCATAAGCTACCTTGAACCAGCTTTAATTCCTCAGAACAGCTGCTCAACCAGTCGGCCATAGTAGACCTTCAAAGCTGTCCAAACAATCAAGATATTCTTAGAATATTTAGTTTCCAAAATCACTTCCTAAAAATATTCTACCAAGATTGTAACAACTAACCTTCCCTTTTCCCTCTCAAATCAGAGAAACCATCCTTCTAAACCCTACAGAATTTTGGCAGCCCTAATTCCATAGAATTTCGGCAGCTACAACATCTATTCTCTCGATTTTTCTTCAGCCACCAAGAACACACACACTACACCAAGAACATCTACTACTTGCTTTCACCTAATACACATTCAAACCACTTCAAACCCTCACGAAAATCTCCAGATTTAGTCTACTCACTGCTGTGAATCCATCAACACCATTCTTAACATCAATCTCCACGAATCATCTTGCTACTTCGGATCAAAACCAGAAATTTTTGTGAAGGACAAGAACACAATCAAGGTAAACTTATTCTAGCAACTTCATCTTCTCTAACCTTGATCTCTAATGAGAACCTATGCAAATAAACATACTAATGATTTCTTCTTCTTCTTCTCTCTCTCTCTCTCTCTCTCATGGCCGAAATCACTCTTCTTTGGCCGGATGACTTCTCCTTCCATAATCTTGTTCTCGCCATCTCTCTTGGACAAGGTTAGCCATCTAGGAGTTGGGATCTACTCTAAACTCCTTCAAAGCATTCATCAACCAAGTAAGTACCTTCAATCTTTCTTTTAAACTCTAGAATCATGTCGCTAGGATGATGTTGTTAAAAGATGAATGGCGATGGGATTGAGTATGTGTTGTTGATGATTGAAGCATGAGTACATGTATGATTGTGAAGGAGATGGGATTTATGCATGGAAGGATTATATTGGTTGGTTGTATGTGGAATTGAGTTTGATGCATGCCATAGGTAGTATGTGTGATGAAGTATGCTAGAGATTATGTCACCTTTGGTGAATAAGAGTTATATGCATGACTAGAATATTGAAGCCATGATCATGTTTATGCTAGTAAAGGTTAAATCATGTCTTAATAAATTTAGATCTATGCCTATATGCAAGATTTGGATGATTTAATGAATTGAAGGATTGTGTATGTTCTTGATTGAGGATGGCCATAGAAATTTGATGATGATCTAGTTGTCCCTAAAACTAATTTTCACTTTATGCATAAAATACTAAATAAAATAATATTGCTAGTATTATCAAAAAACCCTAGGAAGGGTAGATTTGGAATTATTATATATATAAAGGATATTTTAGTCAAACAAATAATAATTTTGCTAGAAAATAAAATAAATAAATATTATTTAATACAAAGAGATCAATTAAAGCTTTATGAGAATGATTCATAATTAGTAAAATATTTACTAAGTCAAAACCCTTAAGGATTTACTTATTATTTTCCAAGAAAGGCTTATTAAATTTAATCTCAACTAGTTTTAGCTATCAATTATTTTCTAACAACTAAACTATCATTAAATCACTATTTTACCTAGTACCATCTATGACTCTTGATCAAATAAACTCTAAATTTTTCCTAACAAGATTTAAACTTTCAACTTATTAGAATTTATTTCCCAAACCATTAATTATTTTAAATAACAAATTAAACTTAGCTTATAAACCTATTTAGTTATTATTTTATCTTAAAGCTTGGGACACTAGGATCATGGTAGTAGTGAATTGAATTGATTTAAAATTGAAGAAGTGGTTTGTGACTTGAAATTGATTAATATTTGTATTTACCCATGTGGGATTAGGTCAGTTGTTCGAGACCTTGTTGTTGTGAGCAAGAACCAGGTAAGCTCCTGCATAAAACCTATCAATGTGAAAAATGTTTTCCTTATGACAAGCTAAATGTGGAGTGTATGGACACTCGTTTATCTGAAGGCAATTAAGGGTTGAATTCGTTCTTATTTCCAACACTTAAATTATTTAAAAGCTAATAAGAAGATTTTCCAAACTTAAAACTCTTTCCAAAACTAATTTCTCCCAAAACTTTGGAAACCCTCAAATTGCTATTTTCATGAAGAGCAATGCTTCGTTCATTTTATCCCAAGTGGGAAATGTCGTTGAGTACTCAATAGGGGTGGACTACTAGGACTAGTCTTTGAAGGGTTAGGGTAAGTCTCTCAGTAGGTGGCCACCTCTGAGGGGTGAGTCCTTCCCGGATAAGATGTCAGTCCAGTGAGTCGTGCCGGTCCGACCTAGCAGTTTATTTTCAGTCAAGTGACTGTGTTTTGTCAGAATGGACACCCGGTTGTTGTTTGGGTATAGAGAAGGAGGAGTATCTTGCCCAGTAGGCCGATCACCTACTTTTGTCAGTCTGCACAAAGTGTCGGCATTCTGACTGGTTATGGGGCCCAACGCGTGGTAACCCATATCCCTTTCTTTCGAGTGGTTGATTTCATTACTTATGTATGGCTAGATAAGCCAAAACGCTACTCTCGCTTTTGACTAATGTTTGATGCTTGCCAATGTTTCTCTTATAAAAGTTTCACACTTTGCATCCACGAACTGTTTTCACTAAACACCCAAAGCACACACGGACTTACTAAGATTTCTGTCTCATCACCTTTTAATCATGATTTCAGGTTGATCCTGCTGTGGGGTCGAGTAGCTAGTAATATCTGCATTGGAAGAGAATGTGTCTTTTGATTTTATGTATTGCTTTGGGGAGACGAGAGTGGATAATTTTATTTATGGTTTTTGTTTTGGAGTTTCATGGATTTACTCTTGGAGTATTTTGGGTTGTAATAAAATTTTAAGTTAAAGTATTATTTTGTTTCAGCCATTTTATTTGTGTGACTTAGTTATAAAGACCCCTTGTCATTTGCACGGGGCAACATCCACGGCCCTGGCGGGCCTAGGCTTCGGGTTGTTATAGTGTGTTCATTATCCAATGCAAAATATACGTGTCAATAAGTCGGGCCTCATTGAAACTACTAGCACGGGGTACAACATTGAACCTTAACATATGGACTAGAGCTCTAAAGTTAGCAGCAAGATCGTTGTTGGAATAGGAACTATTGGCTTGAAAGGCGTTATGTTTATACAACCCTAGTGTGGCTCTAGTCTTGCTAACATCCCAATTCGGGTCAGAAAGAATCTTTTGATTATTCACATCTATTCCTTACCAAGAATCATCGTCAAATACTTGGAGGAGGTAGCTAATTGATTTTGGGTGATGACAATGGGGATTCCTTTCACTCTCGTTTCAATATGGGGAAGACGTTTATTGCCCTTATCAATTATGTTAGCATAAAATTCCTTGATGAGCACTGGACAATACTTCCCTTTTAGTTGTATTATCAAACCCCATCCTAACCTTCTAAACATCATTCCCAATTTGAGTGCACGGTCTAAGGTGGGTGCGAAAGTACGCTCGATAATGATTTTATTGTATGCTCTCCTATTATACCATACCTCACAAGATGCATCAATAAACTTAGTTGGTCTAAGGAATAAATTATCGATAGATGAAGGGGCTGAGGAAGAAGAAGCTCTTACCCTTTTAAAAGAATGACCCCTTGCTCTAGGCATGTTCAAGTAAGGAGTAGGGGAAATCGAAAGAGAGAACAATTGAGCTTAACAATGTCAAACGGGATGTAACTACCCCTTACAAATACACTCTTCAAATCTCACTTAACCCTCAACCAATCTCACAATCTAGAAAACCCAAACTCCTTCAATACATATCACACTCCAACAATCAATCCATTCAATCTCCCTCTACTCAATTCAACACAACCTGCAACAATACATGTAGAGTGCACTATAAAGCGTAAATGTGTTGAATATCCTCAATGTATGCGAGTAGATATGATCATGCCAATGAAGGTATCATTATGGCATTACGTGAAAAACAATGCATGTTCCATATATAGCCTATAGTCAATCATCACAAATAGCCATAATTCCATCCTTAACTATATGTATGAAGCCCCTAATGATCATATGTATGGATCAAGTATCAAAGAATCAGTACTCCTAATCTAGTCCAATTCATTATGCTCAAGAAGTAATGCATAATTCAAGAAAGCATACACAGTCCCAATTTTCGGCCAAAATTGTTCCTAAAATTAGAAAAAGTCATCCCCACCATTTTAACTGTAGGAATTGAATAAAAATATACCTTTGTGCTCATGTATACATGGGCAAGCAAAAGGTGTAGCTTTTTGCACAAATCTAAGCTCCTTGCTTGTGGATTGAATGTGGTGTTGTTGTGAAAAATGGAAGAATTGGAGGATTTTGATCCATAGAATCAACAAAAGAGAGGTAGATAGATGTTATAGAAGTATTTAGGAGGTGAAAAATCTAATTTTAGGAAGTGGAGGATGTGAAGCCGGAGCGGGTTAGAGAGAATTTGAGAGGGAATTTGGAGATTTTGAAGAAAAAGTGGCCAAAATGGCCTATAAGTTGCGCCTACCCGACAAGAACCGGCGCCGGTCCTGGCTCTTGGAGCCACCGACTTTGTTCTGTCCGGATCTCCAATTTTTATTTTTTTTTCAAAATATGAAAAACATAATGATGCTGAATAATGCACTCTAATTAACGAAAAACAATCAATCAAAATGACAAGAATAAAAATTATCTCAATCACAAAAAATGAAAGTAAAGTAAACGAAAAATATAGCTTTAATGCTTTCCAAGGCTTTGATCTCGTGGATTTTCCTTTGTATTTCCTAGCAATGTCCCAGCTTGACGATCTGCTAGTAGTTTTAGTTAACTGGCCAATTTAGTTTTCCAAGTTGCGCATGGAGGCCTCTAGGTACCATGTTGTCACATCGACCCTTTGGAATTTAGTCTCTGTTGTACTTACAAATTGGCCAATCAACTCTTCCAATGGTAGCTTTGAAGGTGCTGCAGTATTGGTCACGGAGCTTTGGTTCTTTTGATGGCCACCAAGATTGAAAGAACCCTGCCTAGGTTGATTCCCATTGCTCCAACAGAAATTAGGGTAATTTCTTTAACCAAGATTATAGGTAGAGCTATAAGGGTTGTTACCTAGCCGGACATTACCTGCAAAAGTTGCTTATTCTGAAGTTTCTTGGAGTGACCCCATTTTTTGGCATTCATGATTGTGGTGTCCCTCTCCACAGAAATCACAAGTTACGTTTAACACCTGGCCTTGAGGCATCACCATCTGTTCTATCTTTTGGGTGATGGCATCCACCATAGCCTCTAATACTGACATAGCATCCACTTTGTGTACTCTTTACACACGAGCTCTAGACTTTGCACTTCCCCAAGAATAGTTATTAGAAGCCAAATTCATAATAAGATCGAATACCTATTCCAGGGTCTTGTGATTAATGGAACCCCCTGTAGAAGAGTCCACCACTTGCCGTGTTGCGAATGTGAGGCCATTTAAAAAGATAAGCATCTGTATTCCTAACTTAAATTCGTGGTGTGGGTATTTCCTCAACATCTTCTTGAATCTTTCCCAACTTTCTTAAAAGGGCTCAGAATCTACTTGTTAGAAGGCAAATATCTCGTTCCTAAGTTTGGAAGGCAAATGTCTTTAATATTAATAATCCATAATTAATTAGAATTAATCCAATTAATTCTAATCATGATTGGTTTATTAATTCATCAATTAGTAAAACTATATTCTCAGATCATGAGCGGTATTTAGCAACACATCATGACCACCCAAAAGTCCAAGAAGTCAAGTGGCTTGACATGAACCCTTCAACAACAAACTTCAGTGCAATTAACACCTTTAGCCATGCAATATCTCATTTGGTTTAGAGTACGGAATCAGTGCTAACCCCCTCCAGAATTTATTCTTGCCCGAATACAATAGTACTTATACCAGGAACCCACTACTCTAAATGTGTATTAATTGAAACTATTTCCAATACACATATGACATGGCCAAGGACTTTTCGAGTAGTAATTCCTACAAGTGGCCGTGAAATATTCGCCCCTACATTTAGGAATGGTGAATCCTTTATTGACCCTCTCAAGTACTTTCGTTCACCTCACAATGTACCCAATATCCATCCCATAGGCTGTAACATCCCGCTACCTAGGCCCGCCAGGGCTGGGGATGTCGCCCCGTCCAAAGGACAAGGGGTCTTTATAACTAAGTCACCCAAATAAAATAGCGGATTAAAATAATACTTTAACTCAAAAATTTATTATATCCCAAGAATAAATCCAAGAATAAATCCATGAATTCCCAAAAACAAATCCATAAATAAAAATTATCCACTCTCAACTCCTCAAAGCAATACATAAGAATAAATGACAACATTCTCTTCCAAGGCAGATAACACTAGCTACTTATCCTCACAGTAGGATCGACCTGAAATCATAGTAAAAAGAGTGATGAGACAGAAATCTCAGTAAGCCCTGTTTGTGAGTTGGGCTAAAAAGACAAAACACTTTTCATGATGCATGCACTAGCGTTTATTAAAAGCTTGTCATGCCTTCTTTACAAATTTAACTCTCACTTCTTGGAAGTTAGTAGTGAGAAGTCATGGAGCAAAATGCTCTTAAAATATTTTGTTTGGAAAGATATGAATAATTAAAAGATTTTGAGCTTCGAATAAAATTCCAATGACACTTTAGAACAGTTCGACGAAAATAACTCATCAATTAAAGCAACCAAGTTAATCTGACAGGGTACAGCGGTGGCTCTCACACCAGGTGAAGCACTTGACCCCCGATAGGTGGTGAAAGGGCACAAAGGTAGCTCTCACTCCTGTGAAGCACTTGACCCCCAACACTTGGTAGGTGTACATCCTACCGAGTTAGATACTCCTCCTTCTCTCACTGAATCCAAACCGGTTGTCCCACTTCCGGCCGTCGATTCTACCAGAACCCCGTCGCTAGCTGAGGATGGCTCAACCTTCTATACTGACGCCCTGATCGAAAAGAGTCAACCTCTCGGAGGTGGCCACCTGCCGAGAGATATCCCCAGACCAACCAAAGGCTAGTATAAAGGCCTAGCCCCCATTGAGTACTCAATGTTATTCAATCTTCACAATTCATAAGGCTCCAAAGTGGAACTTACAAAATTAGCTGAATACAGTTCCAAACAACATTTTTCAACTCGTACAAAAATTTTAGAAGGCATGGTTTTAAGTCAACAATTTATTCCACAAATTCATAGTGGAGGAGCCACATGCTCAAATAAGTCATGCTGTGATTTTCAAAAATTAGATGCATGCCCAAAAATTTATCTCTTGCATATTCAAAACAAATTAAAATGTTTTATGCTTGGCTCCTAAGTCATGCCTGACACATTTTAAAAATTTATAAATCTAGAAGTTTCTAAAATTAGAAGTTTTCCAAATGTAGAAAGTTTCCAAAATAAGAAGGTTCCAAATATAGAGGTTTCAAAATTAGCTACCATGCTAAAATTTCGTATTTGCAAGAGATACTCGCCAACCTTACTTTCAAACCAAGATAATAAAATAAAATCAATTTGATGAATGCAAGGGAACTTACCTTATCCTTAAGCTTAGGGTATGAACTCTAATAAGTTGGTCCCTACCCTTGACAATCTTCTAAATCTATCAAATAGTTCATATAAATTAATTACAGCACTTTCTAGATCATCCCAAAAGAAAATTAAGTCCAAAATCGACTTTCACAAATAAAACAAACTCAACTCACTACTACCATGATCCTAGTGTCCCAAGCTTTAAGGCCAAATAATAAATAAAAAGGGTTTATAAGCTAAGTCTAATTTGATATTTAAAATAATTAGTGTTTTGGAAAATCGGTACTAATAAGTTGAAAATTGAAATCTCGCTAAAATAATTTAGAGTTTATTTGATAAAGGGTCCTAGGTTATATTAGGTAAAATAATGATGTATTAATAATTAAGTTTTTAGAAAATAATTGATAGCTAAAATTAGTTGAAAATAAATTTAATGAGTCTAGCTCGAAAAATAATAAATAAATTCTTAATGGGTTTTGATTAAAAGATAATAATTAAATTTTTAGTAATAAATATTTTACTAATTATAATTATCTCCATAAAAGGCTTTATTTGATTTCATTATTTTAAATAATATATATATATATATATATATATTATTTTTCTAGCAAAAGCTATTATTTATTTGACTAAAATATCCTTATTATATATAATAATCCAAATCTACCCCTCCTAGGGTTTTTTTTTTTACGAAATTACTAGCAAAATCATATTAGGAAATATTTTATTCATGAAATAAAAATTAGCTTAGGGACAACTAGGTCATGATCATATTTCTATGGCTAACCACAATCATGAGCATATACAATCCTTCAATTCATCAAATCATCCAAATCATGCATATAAGCATAGATCTAGACTTACTAAGGCATGATCTAACTATTACTAGCATAAATATAATCATAGCTTCAATAATCACACAAGAATATAATTCCTATTCATCATAGATGACATAATCTCTAGCATACTTGATCATGGAGACATACATCAAACCCTAGAACACCATATATTCAACCAAGATAAGCAACTCATGCAAAAATCCCATCTCCAACATATTCATACATATATTCATGCTTCAATCTCAACTCATCACAACAATATATACTCAACCCTATTCATGATTCATCTTCTTTCAACATCATCCTAGAGACATAAGTCTAGAATTTAAAAGAAGGGTTAAAAAGGCTTACTTGTTTGATGAATACCTTGAAGGAGTTTCGAATGAATCTAAACCCCTAGATGCCTAAATCCGTCCAAAGGAGATGAAGGAAGAATGGCCATGGAGAAGAAACCATTCGGCCAAGCAAGTGAGTGGTTCGGCCAAGAGAGAGAGAGAGAGAGAGAGAGAGAGAGAGAGAGAAGAAGAAGAAGAAGAAGAAGAAGAAGAAGAAGAAGAAGGCTCATTAGCATGCTTAACCACATATATGTTCATTAGAGATTGAAGATTAGCGAAGATGAAGTTGATTGAATAATCCTACCTTGAAGGTGTTCTTAAGCCTTCACAAAATTTCTGGTTTTTTATCCAACAGTGCAAGTTGGATTTTGGAGTTTGATGTTAAAAATGGTACGGATGGACTCACTGCAATGAATAGATGAAATCTGAAATTTTTAGAGGTAATTTGAAGTGATTTGGAGAGGTATTAGGTGAAAGGAAGGAGTAGGTGTTCTTGGTGTACTATGTGTTCTTGAAGGTTGAAGAGAGTAGAGAGCTTTTGGATGGAGGCTGCCGAAATTCTATGAGGATTAGGGTTGCCGATTTTTTGTAGGGTTTAGGTAGATGGTTTTTCTGGTTTGGAAGGGAAAATGAAAGGCTAGTTGTTGGAATCCTTGAAGAATATTTTTATGAACCAAATTTGGAAACTAAATATTCAAGAATATCTTTGATTATGGAAGAGCTCTTGGAAATTTGCCATGGCCGACTACTTCTGCAGAATTTTGGCTGGATGAAAGCTGGTTGAAGAAGACTAATGGTGGCCAAAATTAAGGAGTCTAATGGTGAAGGGAAGGTCTGGTTGTTTGAGGTATATTTTATGGAAAGTTGTTAAATCATGGTGGCTGGAATTTTGGTATCCAAATCAAGGCATGATTGCAGAATTTTTTTGGAAATCTTTTTGGCAGCCATGACTGGATTTTCATGCAGAACTTAGGGAGGACAATGGAGTTCAGTTAATGGAGGTTTAAGGGTTGTTTGAGCAGAAAAATGATGGAGTTTCGGCTAGGGTTGAATTAGGAACAAAGCTGGACAAAATTCTGCACAGTATTTTTGCAAGGTTGGAATTTTTCTGGGCAGCTTTAGCTGCCATTTTCCAGGGGATTTGCAGAGGCTTTGAAGTGGAATTTATGGGGCTTTCAAGGCTGGTTTCCAGCCTACTTCATGGAGGAAAAACATGGCTAAGGTGCTGAACAAAAACTAGAAGAAAACAGCTTGGTTTCGGACCTCCAAAGCTGTGAATCTGCCCAGAAAATTTTCTGGTTTTGCACAGTATTTGTGCTGTCCGAAAATGGCCAGGAAAATTCAGATTTCAAGCTGATCAAAATGGCCATTTTCTGGCAGCATTTGGGAGGGAATAATGGTTAAGAATTTCGTCACCTTGAAGGCACACAAAGTTGGAAAAATTTCAATTCTAAGCATGAAGGAAAATGAACCTAGCTAGAGTGAATTTTTAGAAAGTTCACTAAGGAATTTAATTCACTTGAAATCTTTTCCCATCTTCCATTGTTTCGGTCCATATGATGTCTTTTACTAAGACATTTCAAACCTTCAAAACCACTGCACATTGCTAGAATTTTTCTAGAATAAAATTGGCTTAACAAAATGAACAAACTAATGAATTGAGAAATAGGAAAAATTAAGGATCAAGAGGAAATGAATTCCCCTTAGGAATTTTGTGCAGAGAAAAAGAGTGGGATTTGAAGACTCCTATCATGTCTCTCATAGGACAACATCTCTACCATACTCCAAACACCACTAAGGCTGAAAATGATACTTCCCAAGCAAAAATAAAATTTAACCAAGCTAAAGCTCCAATGATGGAATTTGAACCCAAGACCTCAAGAATCAATTCTAAAGCTCTAACCACTAAACCACAACAACTCTTGTTCTTATTTCCTCTCTAAAATTCTTTTCCTATTTAATTCCCAAGCTATCTCCATATTTTCACCTTAGGCAGAAATTACCATTTTGCCCTTCTCACTCAATAATCATAATCAAGCCCTCTAGACTATAAAACACAAATTCAATGCACATAAAATCATATAAAAATATATTTAAACGTGCAAATAAATATGCTATGCATCCCAACCCCCTTACTCTAAGGTTGGTTTTGATTGGGGTTTCATATAGGCGGCCCTCGATCGAGCTCTGGAGATTGGAATCAAAGTACAATACTCAGCAAATAAAGTACCTTGAAGATCTCAAGTCTAAGGATACTTGCACGTTTGCTATATTGAGATTGTATTACTGGCACTAAATAGTTATCCATATGATTATCTCAAAGCTAGGTCATCCAATGATCTTGTTTCAATAACAAGCATCCATATGTTAACTTTAAGTATCTCAATACTCGCGGATATGAAAACCACTACCTAATTAAATCAGGAAATCTAACACATGCTAGTCTTAATGCATTAATGATTTCCCATCTCAGCAATACTATGACTAAGGACTATTTAAGTAATAACACTATACAGTGTAGTAGGAATCTCATATCATGATTTTCTTAACACAGTGTTGTACTAGGGACTTTATCGAACAGTTATATTACTTAAAAGTAAATAAAAGAAATTGTAAGATAAATAATGCATTTTATTGAAATAAAATGTGTCATATACAATATACATATGATTGCTTTTAGGGCACAATACTTACATTCTTGGGACATGAGATATCTAAGGATGGGATTATAGTAGATCCTACAAAAGTCGAGGCGGTGACAAATTGGAAATGTCTCAAGACTCCAACTAAAATTTGAAGTTTCCTGGGATTAGTAGGGTATTATTGGAGATTTATTGAGGGATTCTCTAAGATAGAATCACTTTTGACTCGACTCACCCAAAAGAAAGTTCCTGATGTGCGGACCGAGAAGTGTGAGAAAAGTTTTCAAGAACTAAAAAGAAGGTTTAGCTCTGCTCCTATTTTGGCATTACCAAAGATGGATAAACCTTATGATGTGTATATAGATGCATCAAAAGAAGGATTGGGAGGAGTGTAGATGCAGGAAAGAAATGAGATAGCCTATATCTCTAAGAAATTGAAACCCCATGAGGAGAATTATCCAACACATGACCTATAATTGGCAGCTATTGTGTTTGCCCTTAAGAAATGGAGGAAATATTTGTATGAAGCTGTGCTTGAAGATTTCACCGATTACAAAAGTTTGAAGTATATTTTTACTCAGAAAGATTTGAATATAAGACAATATCGGTGGATGGAGTTCTTGGAAGAATTTTGGTGTCTAATTAAGTATCATCTAGGGAAGAAGAACATCGTAGTGGATGCTCTTAGTAGGAAAATGAATTTATCAGCTCTTCGGATGTTATAAATTCCAGAATTGGAAACATTTATTGTAGAAAGAGAAATATAGCTGAGTAATATCTCCATTCGACCTATCCTTCTAGAACAGTTGAAGGAAGAGCAAGGTAATGACGAAAAGTTGCAGAAGTTGGTGCTAAAGGAGGTAAATAAAGGAGAAGATGAGTTTTGAAGGGACGTTGATGGAATCATTTATTACCGAGATCGGTATTGTGTCCCGAAACAGTCTGCGATAAGGCAAGACATTTTAACAAAAGCACATTAGATTAAATATGCTATCCATCCGAGTGCCATAAAGATGTATCAGGACAGGAAACAGCATTATTGGTGGATTCGTATGAAGAAGGATATCTCAGATTTTGTAGCTCGGTGCTTAACTTGTCAACAAGTGAAAACCAAACAGCAACAACCTAGAGGATTATTGCAGCCGTTACTAACTCCATCATAGAAATGGGATGACTTCATTATAAGATTGCCTATGGAGGCAGGACAGCTAGATACCATATAGGTAATAGTGGATCAGTTGACTAAGTATGCTAGTTTCATCCCTATCAATCAACGGGATTCTCTAGATAAGTTGGGCAAACTTTATATAGAGGAAGTAATCAGACTCCATGGAGTACTCTCTAGCATTGTATTGGATCAAGATCTAAGATTTACTTCAAAGTTCTGGGCTAAGTTACAACAGAGATACGGGACAACCTTAAAGTTTAGCACAGCTGCGAACCTACAAGCGGATGGACAAACTGAATGAGTAAACAGGATTTTGGAAGATAAGTTGCTAGCTTGCGCTCTAGATTTTGGAACAAAGTGGGTTGATAATTTAGCATATGTAGAATTTACCTACATTAACAATTATCAATTGACTATCAGAATGGCCCCGTTTGAATCTTTATATGGAAGGAAATGGCAAGTTGGGAAAGTTTAGGAAGGTGAACAGGTGAACATGATGCTTTTATCTCAAAAAGGTTTGGCAGGGCGTGGAACTGATCAAAACCAAGTTGAAGGTACCGCAGAGTAGACAGAAAAGCTATGCGGATTGATGTACAAGAGAGATTTGGAGTTTGTTGAAGGGGAGCATCTATTCTTGAAGTTAACTCCACAATGACAATTGGGGGTTAATAGACAACGGATGAAATTGGTTCCTAGATATATAGGACCACTCCCTATTATTGAGAAAATTGGGAAAGTAGCTTACCGATTAGAATTACCCATAGATCTTCAAGGAATTCACGACGTGTTTCATGTATCCCAACTTAGAAAGTATGTAGCTGATCCTGCCCATATCTTAAATGAAGAGCCTATTGAGATGACTCCGATCTTGAAGTATGAGGAAAAACCTATTAAAATCTTGGAGTATGCTGAAAAGGAACTGCGGAATAAGAAAATCTCACTTGTAACAGTGTTGTAGAATCATCATCCTGTACAAGATGCAACTTGGGAAATAGAGGCAAAGATGTTGAAGATGTACCCATAACTATTCCAAGTGTAGGCCAAATTTCAAGGACTAAATTTTTGTAAGGAGGGGAGAATGTAACACCCCACCTTGTTACTTTCGATTGGCTACTATTTGTAATAGGATTAAAATTTGTATTGTTGTCCAGAACAAAAGTTGATTGGTGTATTGCAACAAATACTTTGATGAAATAAATTTTTATTAGGACCTTGATGTAATTATTGGATTTGTTCTACCCGTACCTTAAATTTTAGGAAGGCTATTATTATTAACAAAATAAGAATTTTAGTATACTCTGGAAAGAGAAATTGATGAGTGCAATGAAACGCACATTTTGGTGCGAATTATGCAAGCTGAGGTATCGGGGGCATTTTCGTAATTTTGATCGGGCCCGTGACTTTGACCGCAAATTTGACCAAGTAGAGAAGGAATTGAAGAATTTAAGTGTTACCAATATATTCAATGGAAATTTTGGAGTTGAATTGCGAAATAAAATATTTTTTTCATTACAGACCCGATTTTAGTTATTTTTGAAAAAAATAGGAAAATGTGGTTGAAAAATAGGACATGTGGCTTCTTGTGATTGAAGGCCAAGGACAAGTGTCAAATAATAAGAGGGTGCATGAAATATTCATGCATACAAGGCTTCTTAAATAAGTTTTGCAAAAAATAAATAAATAAATAAATAAGGAAAATAAGGAAAAAGTCGAGTTTGCAACACATGTAAAGTAGCCACCATTCATTTAATTGAGCAAAATCTTATTGGTAGTTATTTTGACCAAGAATGGTGGTGGAATCAGTGGGAAAACTAGCTAAGGGCTTAAATGAAGAAGGGAGGAGGAAATAAGGAAGAAAAGGAAAGGAAAAATCAAGAAACATTGGAAAAAGAGATAGAAAATATTGTTATTGAAGAAGTTGGAGATTCTTGGAGCAAAATTCAAGCTAGAGCACCTTGTACACAAGGTAAAATCCTATACTTCAAGAATTAAAGATGTTGATTTCATCACGGTGATAGTTTTGATATAAATTTTAACATGAAAACGTGAGGTTTGTGATGATTAAAATAATTATTATGTACTATGTAAGAGTTTGTGTGTGCAAGTGTGTGTACCGGTTGGATAAAGGATTCATAGGCTATATTTTGTATGGTGAATGAGGGTATTTGAATGGTGATTTAAAGGGTTGCTGACGATTGAGAAGAAACATGGTAGAATTGAGATAAAAATGGGGTTAGATGTTAAACAAAACAAATTATGATTTGTTTTTGAACATAGATGTTAATTATATGTTATTTGCATAAGAACTTAGTGGCTTTCTTGAACCTGAAAATCTGAAGAATTAAGTTTGTTTGAAGTGGATTAAGGGTTAAATAGGTGTTATGAATCAAGAAGCACAAGTAGGTGAAGTTGTTTTGTGGAAATGGATTAAAAATCAGAAAACTACTGGGGCAGTTTTTGCACAGTATCTAGTTCTGAGCACCGGAACTCTCAATAGGGCTGAAGTAGAATTGAATTTAAGAGTCTTACGGTCATTTTGGTATATCATAGAGCCGAATCAGAGTTGTAGGTTGAAAGTTCTGTCCAAAACAAAATCATGTCTCAAAACAGCAAAATTTCAGAATTTTACTTAGAACATGGACGAATTTAGGAATAATTTATTGTGTGATTTTGGATGAAATAACTAGGGAAACATGAATTGAATCCCTTCTTTATGAAGGGAGAAAGGATGTGGAAAAATAAAATTGAAAGAATCGAACAAACGACGAAAAAAATGACGAGAACCAAAATTTAACGTTTTACTTGACCATCGGCCCTCGTTGGCTAAATGTTGGTTGGACGTCGGGTACCCGTAGGGCACATTGGCTATTTTTTAGACAAACACAAATTGACACAAAAACAATGTTTGGTGTAGGTTTAACGACACACGGCCAATGAAACGTCAAAAAAGGTAGAAGCAAAGGTTAAACGGCCGTGAACGGAAATAGTTGCCTAGGACATGAGGTGAGTCCCTTTGATTTCTAAAACTTTTTGAAAGCTAGTATGCTTTACTCTTCCATGAAATGCTATGTTTTATACCATTTTGGAATTCTCTAAATATGTTTCAGGTTTATCTAAGCAAGAATTATTTTACACCATGTTGGGCTCGATTGAACATCATAATCAGCTTGGAAACTTTACTGGATGATTAAAGTATGAATTTTGTGAATTTAGTCCTTTTTGGATTAAATATTTGGAATTTTCAGAAAACGAAAAATTTTTGGAATCTGGTATTCATAAATTGACCAGAATGCCCTTATTGGAACATTTTATGGAAATACGTTTAGAAATTTTGAATTTAATCATTTTTTGGGATTAGAATTCTGGATTTCATGAATTGAGTTCCTTTGCAATTGGATATTTTGAAAATGATCCAAATGTCCTTATTGGATGTTTATGAAAACTTTTGGAATCGGGTAAATGATAAATGATTGAAATACCCTTATTAAAACTTTTGTGAATACTTATCAAATCTGGTAAGGGTAAAATGACCCGAATTCCCTCAAAAAGTTTTTTAGAATCGGGTATGGATAAAATGACCTATATACCCTTGGAAATAACTTTTGTGATCAAGTACTGGGAAAATAACCCGGATACTCTTGGAAACATGTTTTGATGTATGAACACTACTTTTTATCCTATTTCAAAAATTTTGAAAATTATCTTTCATGATGAGATTGACTTTTGGAAAACGACCTTTTGATCCCTGAAATTATTTTATTGGCCTAGTGTGCCATGGAATGAATTGACTGGCTCTGGAGCCTATGTGAATGATGATCTGACTTGTGAGTCATTGGGATCAAATTTTGAAAAAGTGTTGTTTTGCCCCAAAAATGTTTTGATTTGAAAATCCTGGCAGATCAGGTAACTCTCTGGACTGATCAGTCAGACGGGGTTGGTATTGTTAACATTGAGTACTCTGCAAGGACTTTGATCTTTGTACTAGCCTACATTAGAGTTAGACGACCCTAGTAATCTAGCCTAGTTCTAGGGATTGTCTTGCTCAGAATGGGGTGACAGGATATTGAGATGAGTCATCTAGGCTTGCCATTTTGCAACTGGTGATTATTGCATCTGCGAGCGCTTCTTATTTTTTAGTCATTCGTTGGATGCCGGGTGAGACACTCGGTACGTTTGACTCCTTGCCGCCTCAATGAAGATTAACATCAGGATTGGGACCCATGAATTTTGGTGGCAAGTAAAAAATTGTACGTTGCGGTACACTAGGTATGCTGCGGTATACCTGAGTAGAAGTACGTTATGGTGTACTTATTCTGGCAATGAACGGTTAAGTTCTAGAGGCTGCAGTCTCCGTACAATGATACGTGGTGCCAAAGGCAAGAACTGCAGGACTTGTATACAGGTCGACCTTCTGTTGGAGAAGTGCCTGTGATTTGCAAACTGGGGTAATTATTTGAAATCTGAAAAAAAGTTTTCCAAAAATAATTGAGTTCTGAATAAACTTTTCTTTAGAGAGTTTTAAAATTGTTTCCAGAGAACAAATGATATGCAATTCCATAAAAGCTTTATGTACCGTATTCTTTCATAAAGTACTAGAACACACGCGACTCACTGGGTGATTCGTCACTCACACGTGTCTTTTTTTTTTTACCCTTTGTAGGTTCCAGAGCCGAGCTGACCTACAGATAGATGGACGATACCATAGAATCAACGGTTTAGGTCTGGACAGCTTCTTTTGGTCATATACTCTATTCTATTATAGATAGGGATGGCATGTATGAGATTTTCTGACATATGTATATGTGTGGCCATTAGTGTGGGATATTGTTGAGTATGGACCTTATACATATGTATTTACTCTGTTATTTTCGTTATAAAGACCCCTTGTCCAGAAAATTGGACGGGTTGACACTTGGTGTGGATATGCTTCCGTTGTTGCCTTTATTACTTAATACTTCTCCATGAAATGGCTCCTCCAAATAAGATGAAGACATATCCCCTAGTGGATTTTCTCTCATCCATATCTCCCTAGAAGTCAAAGTTCGTGTATCTTGTAAGAACAAAGTCATCAACCTTGTAAACTAGCATATAATCTCTCATACTCTTAAGATACTTGAGAATATACTTTATAGCTTGCCAATGAATCTCTCTAGGGTTTGATTGATATCTGCTAACTATGAATTCTAATGTCCTTATTGGATGTTTATGAAACCTTTTGGAATCGGGTAAATGATAAATGATTGAAATACCCTTATTAAAACTTTTGTGAATACTTATCAAATCAGGTAAGGGTAAAATGACCCGAATTCCCTCAAAAAGTTTTTTAGAGTCGGGTATGGATAAAATGACCTATATACCCTTGGAAATAACTTTTGTGATCAAGTACTGGGAAAATGACCCGGATACTCTTGGAAACATGTTTTGATGTGTGAACATTACTTTTTATCCTATTTCAACAATTTTGAAAATGATCTTTCATGATGAGATTGACTTTTGGAAAACGACCTTTTGATCCCTGAAATTATTTTATTGGCTTAGTGTGCCATGGAATGAATTGACTGGCTCTGGAGCCTATGTGAATAATGATCTGACTTGTGAGTCATTGGGATCAAATTTTGAAAAAGTGTTGTTTTGCCCGAAAAATGTTTTGATTTGAAAATCCTGGCGGATCAGGTAACTCTCTGGACTGATCAGTCAGACGGGGTTGGTATTGTTAACATTGAGTACTCAGCAAGGACTTTGATATTTGTACTAGCCTACATTAGAGTTAGACGACCCTTGTAATCTAGCCTAGTTCAAGGGATTGTCTTGCTCAGAATGGGGTGACAGGATATTGAGATGAGTCATCCAGGCTTGCCATTTTGCAACTGGTGATTATTGCATCTGCGAGCGCTTCTTATTTTTTAGTCATTCGTTGGATGCCTGGTGAGGACACTCGGTGCGTTTGACTCCTTGCCGCCTCAATGATGATTAACATCAGGATTGGGACCCGTGAATTTTGGTGGCAACTAAAAGATTGTATGTTGCGGTACACTAGGTATGCTGTGGTATACCTGAGTAGAAGTACGTTATGTTGTACTTATTCTAGCAATGAACGATTAAGTTCTAGAGGTTGCAGTCTCAGTACAATGATACGTGGCGCCGAAGGCAAGAACTACAGGACTTGTATACAGGTCGACCTTCTGTTGGAGAAGTGCCTGTGATTTGCAAACTGGGGTAATTATTTGAAATCTGAAAAAAAGTTTTCCAAAAATAATTGAGTTCTGAATAATCTTTTCTTTAGAGAGTTTTAAAATTGTTTCTAGAGAACAAATGATATGCAATTCCATAAAAGCTTTATGTACCCTATTCTTTCATAAAGTACTAGCACACACGCGACTCACTGGGTGATTCGTCACTCACACGTGTCTTTTTTTTTTATTACCCTTTGTAGGTTCCAGAGCCGAGCTGACCTACAGATAGATGGACGATACCATAGAATCAACGGTTTAGGTCTGGACAACTTCTTTTGGTCATGTACTCTATTCTGTTATAGATAGGGATGGCATGTATGAGATTTTCTGACATATGTATATGTGTGGCCATTAGTGTGGGATATTGTTGAGTATGGACCTTATACATAGGTATTTACTCTGTTATTTTCGTTATAAAGACCCATTGTCCAGAAAATTGGACGGGTTGACACTTGGTGTGGATATACTTCTGTTGTTGCCTTTATTACTTAATACTCCTCCATGAAATGGCTCCTCCAAATAAGATGAAGACATATCCCCTAGTGGATTTTCTCTCATCCATATCTCCCTAGAAGTCAAAGTCCGTGTATCTTGTAAGAACAAAGTCATCAACCTTGTAAACTAGCATATAATCTCTCATACTCTTAAGATACTTGAGAATATACTTTATAGCTTGCCAATGAATCTCTCTAGGGTTTGATTGATATATGCTAACTAAACTTACGACAAAGCAAATATCTAGCCTCATACACAGCATGACATACATAAAACTTCCCACAGCTGAAGTATAGGGAATCTTACTCATTCTATCTTTTTCTTGTTAAAAGTTTAGATAGTCCTTTGATGAACATGACAACCCATGTCTGCAAGGGATCATCGCTTCCTTACATGAGTCTATGCTGAACTTGGCCAACATCTTGTCAATGTATGTAGGTTAGGATAAACCTAATATTCTCCGCTTCCTATTTCTAAGAAGCTTTATTCTATGAATGTAACTAGCTTCACCTAAGTCCTTTATACTAAATTGACTAGATAGCCAAACTTTAGTAGATGACATGTCCCTACCTCTTTTCCAATGAGTAGAATGTTATCCATATATAGTACAAGAAATGAGTAGAATGTTCAATTTTACCACAATAAGTACCGCATGTATAATTTGCGTTTCAAGAGCTTTTTTTCACAAAATAATATTTGTATTTTTTTTTTTTTGCTTTATGAACGTTCCTATAAGCAAGACCACTTCTATTTGCAGCCATATGTTGCACTCCAATTAGTTTGTTCAAACTATTTTGGCCATCAGTGAATTTTTCAATACAAATAGAGAGATTATCAGCTTTCTTTTTCATATCATCAAAACTACTAAGCATGATTTCAAGAGAGGAGATTTGATCACAGATGCATTTGTTCTCAAGTGTAGAACAGTTCAACACGGTAGAAATTATATGTATATATATATATATATATATATATATATATATATTACATTCGAGCAACAAATGGAGTCAAGTAGAATTTAGTTCTCACTAACTAGCTTGTCATTCTCGTTTGATTAGGAATCAATTTTCATTTTCATTTCCTTGTTTCTTCTTAATAGCTTTTTGGGTTCACGGAATATATCAATGAGAAGTTCATTTGGATCATTTCTTTTATCAGAAATAGAGTCATGCAATTCAACAATTAGGCAGATTGGGAAGAATTTACCTTATCCTCCACTTCCATGAAGTGTATGTTAGTTTTTTCATCTTCAAATTCTCCATTTTCTTTGGATTCATAGTCATTTTGCTCCCAAGTTCCCATTAGTCATTTTCCTTTCTTTGTTTTCAAGTCCTTTCTTTTCTTTTTGAATAACTTGGCTTCTCTCTCCTTGGCTATTTGGCAGTCAGCACTGATGTGTTCTGTACTTTTGCACTCATAGCATTGAAACTTGAAGGATGAAATTTGTCCCTTCCTTTTTACGAACTTTTTTCCTCTTTTCAGACTTCCTTTTCTGAACATCATTTTGAATTTCATAGCAACCATGGCAAATTCTTCTTTATCCAATTCAATTCCATCGTCACTATCAGATTGACTACTATCAGTATCATCATCAACATCTTTTAGAGTTGTACCTTTTTGCCTTTGTCTTTGTCATCAAATTATTAAAACCTTCTAAACTTCATTTTGCGAGTCGAGAGAGAGCCAATTAGCTCTTTAGTGGGTAAGTTTTTCAAATACTTGGATCCCTCCACTGCCAGAGCTTTAGGCTAGCAGCTCTTTGGTAAAGCCTCAAGAATTTTTATATTTTATTCACCAAGGGAATATCTTTTCCCACAAGCCTTAAGTCCATTTGTTATATTTGTAAATCTTGTGAACGTGTCGGTTATTATCTCATTGGACTTCACAGTAAATAATTCATAGCCATGAATTAAAAGTCACATCTTCGATTCCTTTACTTGATTTATCCTCTCATGGGTGACTTCAAGTAATCTCCACATATTATAGGTTGTATAACAGGCACTTACTCGGTTATATTCAATGGCATCAGGGGCACAACAAAGAATATTCATAGCTTGAAAATTTAATGTCATTTTGGCATTATTTTCAGCATAATATTCGTCACTCTATTTGGAAACTATTAGACCTTTAACACTTTTAAAAGGAACATATGGTCCGTTTTCAATCAAATTCCATAGCTCATAAAGAATTGAGCATGCATAGATATTCATGCAAGTTTTCCAGAATAAATAACTTCTCTCAGTGAACAAGAGAGGTCTATTTGTCGAGGATCCCTCGACGTAAGAAAGAGAAGAGATCTTTGCCATAAGGTTCTTTTCTACAAGGTTGTTTAGCCGAAGAAATGTAGACCAACGCACTAATACCAATTAAAAGAAAACCTTAGGCAGGGTAGAGGTGAATAAGGTTTTTGGTAATTTGAAACACCTTTCAAAATCTGTTTTTCAAAATCCTCTTTTGTTTTAAAAACAGATTGTGATGTATGAAGGGTATGGGAAGTGGAAATTCGTGCTGCTTTGAATAGATATCAAGGATCTTAAAAAGATGTATCAAGTGAAGTGCAGTCATTAAAATAGTAAAGTTGGGTTGGTAAAAGTCTTAAAGATTTCTTCGGGCGATTGAAGCTTTGTGTTGAGAGGTTAACAAACGTTTAGAAATAAAAGCAAGAAAGATGGACAAAAGATTTATAGTGGTTCGATACTCAAAGATGTACATTCACTACCTTAAGCTCACATTTACGGATTTTAAACCAACTCACTATAAATCTCAATTAGATCAATGGTGTTTGACTACACCAATTACACAAGAGGGTCACCACACTTGGTTTTACCCAAAACCTCTTAACCAACTACGAATTAAGTTTCATACCAAGTGGGTTTTACACCGCAACCTTGATAAACAAAATGATTCGAGAAATAAGACCGAGATAGCTCACAATTTTGAGTGGATCTACCAAACTTGAGCACCTTTTGCTTTTTCACCTTTGAATGATTTGATTTCACAATGAAGTACAATGAAAGAGGGAATTTTGTGTTTTGAAGGTGTAAGAGTGTTTCTGAATAAGTTAGCACAAAAAAATCTATTTGAAAATCATGTTTAAATGCCTTTTGTAGAAGCAAAAAGTGAAGCTCCAACAGTTAGATAATGGCTAATTTTCTATCAGGAACTTCAACGCTTTGGATTCATGAAGTGGATGAATGTGCATCTCGATCATCCATCCAAAATAACACTGTTCTTTTAAAATAGTGTTTTGAGAATTCTACAAAATACTGGATGGATAGTTTGGATTCAAAGTTTTGTCCAAAACACTTTTCTAGAATATTTATAAAAATCATTTGAAAAACTTTTATAAGTGCTTCAATGTAAAATAAAATTAAGCCAGGGTAAAGAGATATAGGAATTACAGTCAATACCTTGAAGCAAAAATTCCTAGTCTATAATTCTTTAAGAAAGTCTTCAATATTTACAACCTCAGCTGATCATTCATCACTGCCCTTGAGTTGCGTGGATCATTTAATATTTTCAAGACCTTGAAGAGTGAAGGTCAAACATATCATATCTAAAAATTCCTATCATATGTAAACACTCATATTAGTCCATATCAATGTTTGTCATAAGTCAAAATATAGGAAAATGCCCTTCGGGATAACATTTGTAAATCTTGCAAAAGTTGAAGCCATAGTGAATTGGAAGCATCCAAAAACCCTATAGAAGTACGAGATTTCTTGGGATTGGAAGGCTATTGTTCAAGTTTTATTGTAGGATTCTCAAAACTTGCCTCACCCATGACCCGATTAACTCAAAAGAAAATGTCATCTGTGTGGTCAGAAGTTAGTAAGAGAAGTTTCTCAAAATTTAACTTGAGGTTTAGTACCTTACCTATTTTGTCCGTAGCAGTAATGGATAAACCTTATGAACTATATGTCGATGCTTTAAAAGAACGATTAAGTGGAGTGTTAATGCAGGACAAGAGTGTGATAGCCTATATATCAAGAAAATTGAAACCTCAGGAAGTAAATTACCCTACTCGTGACTTGAAATTGGCAGCTATTGTAACACCCCGAAGCCTAGGCCCGCCAGGGCCGGGGATGTCGCCCCGTCCAAAGGACAAGGGGTCTTCATAACTAGGTCACACAAATAAAATGGCTGAAATAAAATAATACTTTAACTTTAAAAAAATATTATTACAACCCAAAACACTCCAAGAGTAAATCCATGAAACTCCAAAACAAAAACCATAAATAAATTTATCCATTCTCGTCTCCCCAAAGCAATACATAGAATCAAAAGACATATTCTCCTTCAAGGCAGATATTACTAGCTACTCGACCCCACAGTAGGATCAACCTGAAATCATGATAAAAAGGTGATGAGACAGAAATCTCAGTAAGTCCGTGTGTGCTTTGGGTGTTCAGTGAAAACAGTTCGTGGATGAAAAGTGTGAAACTTTGATAAGAGAAACATTGGCAAGCATCAAACATTAGTTAAAAGCAAGAGTGGCATTTTGGCTTATCTAGCCGTACATAAGCAATGAAATCAACAACTCAAAAGAAAGGAATATGGGTTACCACACGTTGGGCCTCATAACCGGTCAGAATGCCGACACTTTGTGCAGACTGACAAGTAGGTGATCGGCCTACTGGGCAAGATACTCCTCATTCTCTATACCCAAACAACAACCGGGTGTCCATTTCGGCAAAACACAGTCACTTGACTAAAAACAAACTGCTAGCTCGGACCGGCACGACTCACTGGACTGACATCTTATCCGGGAAGGACTCACCCCTCAGAGGTGGCCACCTGCTGAGAGACTTACCCTAACCCTTCAAAGACTAGTCCTAGTAGTCCACCCTTATTGAGTACTCAACGACGTTTCCCACTTGGGATAAAATGAACAAAGCATTGCTCTTCATGAAAATAGTAATTTGAGGGTTTCCAAAGTTTTGGGAACAATCAGTTTTAGAAAGAGTTTTAAGTTTGGAAAATCTGCTCATTAGCTTTTAAATAATTTAAGTGTTGGAAATAAGAACAAATTCAACCCCTAATTGCCTTCAAATAAACGAGTGTCCATACACTCCATATTTAGCTTGCCATAAGGAAAACATTTCACATCGATAGGTTTTATGCAGGAGCTTACCTGGTTCTTGCTCACAACCACAAGGTCTCGAACAGCTGGCCTAACCCCACATGGGCAAATACAAATCTTAATCAGATTCAAGCTACAATCCACTTCCTCAATTTTAAATCAACTCAATTCACTACTACCATGATCCTAGTGTCCTAAGCTTTAGGGCAAGACACTAATTAAATAGGTTTATAAGCTAAGTTTAATTTGTTATTTAAAATAATTAATGGTTTGGGAAATAAATTCTAATAAGTTGAAAGTTTACATCTTGTTAAGGAAAATCTAGAGTTTATTTGATCAAGAGTCATAGGTGGTCCTAGGTAAAATAGTGATTTAATGATAGTTTAGTTGTTAGAAAATAATTGATAACTAAAACTAGTTGAGATTAAATTGAATAAGCCTTTCTTGGAAAATAATAAGTAAATCCTTAAGGGTTTTGATTTAGTAAATATTTTACTAAGCATAAATCTTTTTCATAAAGGCTTTAATTGATTTCTTTATTTTAAATAATATTTATTTACTTTACTTTGTAGCAAAATTACTATTTATTTGGCTAAAATATCCTTTATGAATATAAGAATCCAAATCTACCCTTCCTAGGGTTTTCGAAAATACTAGCAAATTATTTTATTGAGTATTTTATGCATAAAGTGAAAATTAGTTTTAGGGACAACTAGATCATGATCAAATTTCTATGGCCATCCCCAATCAAGAACATACACAATCCTTCAATTCATTAAATCATCAAAATCTTGCATATAGGCATAGATCTAAATTTATTAAGACATGATTTAACCTTTACTAGCATAAACATGATCATGGCTTCAATATTCTAGTCATGCATATAACAACTATGCACCAAAGGTGACATAATCTCTAGCATACTTCATCACACATACTACCTATGACATGCATCAAACTCAATTCCACATACAACCAACCAATATAATCCTTCCATGCATAAATCCCATCTCCTTCACAATCATACATGTACTCATGCTTCAATCATCAACAACACATACTCAATCCCATCGCCATTCATCTTTTAACAACATCATCCTAGAGACATGATTCAAGAGTTTAAAAGAAGGATTGAAGGTACTTACTTGGTTGATGAATGCTTTGAAGGAGTTTAGAGTAGATCTCAACTCGTAAATGGCTAACCTTGTCCAAGGGAGATGGCGAGAGCAAGATTATGGGAGGAGAAGTCATCCAGCCAAAGAAGAGTGATTTCGGCCATGAGAGAGAGAGAGAGAGAGAAAGAGAGAAGAAGAGATCATTAGCATGGTTATTCATATAGGTTCCCACTAGAGATCAAGTTTGAAGAGGATGAAGTTGATAGAGTGAATTTACCTTGAAGATGTTCTTGTTCTTCACAGAAATTTCTGCTTTTGATCCGAAGTAACAAGATGTTTTGAGGAGTTTGATGTTAATAATGGTGTTGATGGATTCAAAGCAATGAGTAGACAAAATCTGGAGATTTTCGTGAGGGTTTGAGATAGTTTGGAGGGGTATTAGGTGTAGAGAAGAAGTAGGTGTTCTTGGTGTAGTGTGTGTGTTCTTGATGGTTGCAGAAAATCGAGAGAGAGAGGTAAGGAATTTGCAGCTGCCGAATTTTCTGTGGGAGATAGGGCTGATCGATTTTCAGTAGGGTTTAAGGAGTTGTTTCTGTTATTTGGAAGGGAAAAGGAAAGGTTAGTTGTTACAATCCTTGAAGAATTTTTTAGGGAGTGAATTTGGAAACTAAATATTCTAAGAATATCTTGATTGTTTGGACAGCTTTGAAGTCTCCTATGGCCGACTGGTTGTGTAGCTTTTCTAAGGAATTAAAGCTGGTTCAATAAGGCTTATGATGGCCGAAACTAAGGGGCACAAGTGATGAAGAAGAAGTCTGGTCAATTGAGCAAGATATCATTGAAGGTTGCTAAATAAGATGGCTGGAATTTTTGAAAGTAATCAAGCTAAATTGCAGGGATTTGTTGGAGAGATTTTCGGACCGCCATTGCTGTCTTTCGTCTAGAAACTTGTGGGAAACAATGAAGCTCTGTTAATGGTGGTTTAAGGGATGTTTTGACAGATTAGGGCTGGTGTTTCGGCTGGAAGAAAAATAGGAAACAAAGCTGGAAATCTGGACTGCCCAGTTTTTTTTCCGCTGCACAGTAACTTTCTGGGCAGAATTTTGTCTGCCACTTCCAGCCAATTTGTAGAGAGTTTGAAGGGGAATTTCAGGGGTATTCAAGGCTGGTTTCCAGCCTTCTTCATGGAGGAAAAACGTGGCTAAGGTGCTGCACAAAATCTGGAAGAAAGCAGCTCGGTTTTGAGCCTCCAAGGTAGCGATTTGCCCAGAATTTTTCACTGGTTTTGCTCAGTCTTTGTGCAGCCCGAAAATGACAGAAATAATTCATGATTCAAACTGATCTTAAGGCCATTTTTCTGGCAGAATTTGGGAGGGAATGTTAGCTATGAAGCTCGACAATTTGAAGGTACAACAAGCTGGAAAATTTCAGCTCATGCCATGAAGAAAGATGAGCTAGTCTAGAGTGAAATTTCAGCAAGCTTACTAGAGGGATTTTTCCTCTCGGAATTCCCCTCAACTCTTCCATATTTTTCAGACCATAAGAAGTCTTTTACCAAGACATTTTGATCCTAAAAGACCTCAGCACTTTACTGAATTTTCTGGAAAGAAAAAGGCTAGAACATCTTGATCAAACTAAGGAGTTGAAAGCTAAGGAAAACCAAAGATCAAGGGAACAAGAATTCCCTTTGGGAATTTCGAATAGGCAAAGGAGTGGAATGAGAATACTCCTAACATGTCTCTCCTAGGACATCATCACCACATTGATCTAGGCTTTTAAGGCCGAAACCATTCCTTCCCAAGCAAAAATAAAATTTAATCAAGTTAAAGCTTCTATGATGGACTTTGAATTCAAGACCTCAAGAATAAATTCCAAAGCTCTAACCACAAAACCACAACGACTCTTGTTGCTATTTCCACTAGAAAAATTATTTTCTATTCAATCCACAATCTATCTCCATATTTTCACCTCGGGCAAAAATTACCATTTTGCCCCTCTCACACAATACTCACCAACAAGACTTCAAGACAATAAAAATCAAATACAAAGCACATAGAAATCATATAAAAATATATTTAATTATGAAATAAAGTATGATATGCATCCCAACCCCCTTACTCTAAGGTTAGTTTTGACCGGGGTTTCACATCCTCCCCTCCTTAGAAGAATTTCGTCCCGAAATTCAGGCATACCTCTATTTCAGTTTGGGATACTTCCGTTTAACCCATTCTTCCGACTCCCATGTGGCATCCTGCGAGCCATGGTGCTCCCACTGAATCTTAACCATCGGTATCTGCTTATTTCGTAGGGTTTTGACACTACGGTCCAATATCCGCACAGGCTTCTCCACGTAGCTTAAGTCTGGTTGCAACACCAACGGTTCATCATTCAATATATGGTCGGGATCCGCTTTATACTTCTTCAACTGTGACACATGGAACACATCGTGGATACCCGTCAACCCATCCGGCAGGTCTAATTAGTAAGCTACCGGTCCAATCCTTTCCTTAATAAAAAACGGCCCCAAATATCTCGGATTCAACTTTCCGCCCTTCGGATGCTTCAAAATTCCCCTATTCGGTGTCAGCTTTAAAACTACACGGTCCCCAACTTTAAATTCTAGATCCCTTCGCCGATTGTCCGCATAGCTCTTCTGCCAGCTCTAAGCCGCCTTTAACCTTTCCCAGATCAGTTTCACTTTATCCAACATTTCTTGGACACATACCTCTCCGGTTTTGCTCACATGACCATCCTCCGTCCAACTCCAATACAACGGTACTTGACACATGCGCCCATACAAAGCCTCATACGGTGCCATCCCAATCGAGGCCCGATAGCTATTGTTATAAGATAGCTCGACATACAGTACACACTCGATCCACTTATCCCCGAAATCCAAGACACAGGCTCTCAACATATCTTCCAGTATTTCGATTACCCTTTTTGATTGCCCATCGGTCTGCGGATGTGCCGTCGTACTGAATTTCAAATTCGATCCCATTGCCTTCTGGAACTTTCCCCAAAAGTGAGAAGTAAACCTCGGGTCTCGGTCTGACATAATGCTCGAAGGTCCTCCATGAAGTCGGACTACTTCTCGAACAAATGTCTGAGCCAGGTTCTCCATAGAATCCCTCACATTGACCGGGATGAAGTGGGCCGACTTGGTCAGTCAATCCACCACCACCCATATGGCGTCCTTCTGGGTCTTTGACATGGGAAGTCCGGTGACGAAATCCATAGTCACCTCCTCCCACTTCCATTCCGGCACTGGCAATGGCTGTAATAGCCCTGCTGATTTCTTATGCTCCGCTTTAACTTTCTGGAAAGTAAGGCAAGTCGACATATACTTGACCACATCTCGCTTCATTCCGGGCCACTAGTACGCTCTCTTCAAATCCTGATACATCTTGACCTCTTCTGGATGAATGGCGTACTTGCTCTTGTGCGCCTCCTCCAAAATTCTGTCCTTTAATTGCTACTCCTTGGGTACACACAATCGGTCTCTGAAATGAAGAGTTCCCGTCTCATCATGACGAAATTCGCTGTCCGGTCGCTTAAGCTCCTTATCCTTGAAAATTTGAAACTCAGCGTTGCTTCGCTGAGCTTCCACTATTTCTTGCTTCAAATCCGGCACCAACTTCAAATTGCTGATGACGATTCCTTTGTCTTGTACCTCCGCCCTTCTATCAAATACATCCTGAACTACTTGCATCTCCTGCACCTTCAGTCTAGCCATTCCAACTTTTCTACTTAGGGCATCTGCCACAACGTTGGCCTTCCCGGGATGGTAGTTGATCAGGCAACGGTATTCCTCCAAGAATTCCATCTACCTTCGTTGCCTCAAGTTCAAGTCCTTCTGAGTGAAGATATACTTTAGACTCTTATGGTCGGTGAACACCTCATATTCGGCTCCATACAAGTAGTGTCGCCATTTCTTTAGGGCGAACACTATTGCTGCCAGCTCCAGATCATGAGTGGGGTAGTTCACTTCATGAGGTCGCAACTTCTGAGATGCATAAGCGATCACTTTTCTGTCTTGCATCAACACCGCCCCCAGTCCTTCCTTTGAAGCGTTGGTGTACAGCGCATAAGGTTTGCCTTCCTCCGGTAGACTTAATACCAGTGCTGTCATCAGTCTCTTCTTTAATTCTTGGAAACTTTTCTCGCATTTTTCGTTCCACACAAATGGAACATCCTTCCTCAACAAACGGGTCATTGGCGATGCGAGCGTCGAGAATCCCTTGATAAATCTTCGGTAGTATTTTGACAACTGCGTGAATCGCGCCGCATATTGAGCCGCTGACATGCTCCCCTGCCTCAGATTCTGAAATTCGTCCTCCCGCTTCTCCACAATCCATTGTGGGATGTACTCAGCCCTGAAGGCCTCAACGAAGGTGGACCATGCCCATTCTTGCTCATCCACCACCCAGTCCTCTTGGACCCGCTGCCACCATGCTCGAGCTGGTCCTCTCAACCGAAAAGCTGCAAACTTAACCATCCGCTTCTCCGAGTACTGGAGCGTTGCAAAGATGTCCTCCATTTGCTCGACCCATTGCTCGGCCTTCTGATCTTGTTCGGATTCACCCATAAAGATGGGCGGTTGGAATTTCAAGAACTTCTCTAACGCCTCGTCTTCCCCTCTAGGGTTCCTCCGCTCGACCAAAGTCTGAAGAATCTCGGCCACCTTACCGAGTGCCTGGCCCATTGACATATCAGCCGGGGCATCCGTCCCCATTCCCATCTCAGGATCACTTCGTCCATTACCCGGATTGGGTGATTGCATCTGCTCAGTTCCAATTTCCGGTGCTACATGGTCTACCTCCGGAGTTCTTCTGGCTGAAGGAGCTGCACGATGCTTGGGTGCCATTCTAAACTATACCCCAGATGTCAAGTGAATGCACTCAAGCATCAAATCATTTTAGTTGTGCATACATGCATGGTTAAGCGTGAGTAGAAAGAAATCATATGCAAACTCATTTAAAGAATTGCTCATAATTTTCGATTTCAAAAGTTGACTTGCATAAATCCAAAATTGTGAACAGAACATAGAATTGAAAATCTTTGACAAACTAGTTCTCAAAAGATAGTAATTAAATAATCATCCAAGTAAAATATCTCCTAACTCTCTAATCCTCATCCGAACCCCCATCATCGGCCTCATACAACCAACCTCCAGTGTTCTTGGAAAAATCCACCCCATCCCCGCTAGCAAATCCCTCTATTGGTTCCTTCCTAGTGCGCCTAGAGCTCACACCGGGCTCAACTCGGCTGAAGGAAGGGATGAAGGAAGGCCTAGGTGGAGACTCATAGTCATTCTCCCCGGGTCATCACTAGCTGCTGCTAAATCCACTTCGGGATTAGGAGGGTGGGGTTCAGGCTCCACTAGCATCACTTCAACTCACTGTCAGAGCTTATGTCTATCACCAGGATTGGAGGTGGCTCTAGGATCTGGACCTCGTCCTCACTGCTATCCTCCATAAGGTCAAGCTTATCATCACTATTATCCTCCATAGGGATAACCCCAACATCATTGTTATCCTCTATAGGGACAACTGGCTGTGGGGCAGGTTGGGGAACTGGAAGGTCCTCCTGGTCTAGATAGTAAGGCGGGTGCCACTGCTGCCCTTTCCTTGCTGTCCTAAGTAGTCTAACCATCCTACAACATCAACAAGATAGGTTAGATAAGATTTAAACTTAAATAAATAAAACATATATCATCAATATTTGCCTATAAACTTAGGGACTGGTGCTTTTTTTCGAAAGCCATATATTGTATAAAATAAAAGCCACCACCTAAAAGAAATAGAAATGGCACCACACTTTCTGCACCGTGAGAAAAGAATGTTTAGGATGCCACAGTTTGTGCATTCTGACAAAAGGTAGGTATACGGCCCATCGAGTGAGATACCCCTCCATCTCTGCACCAAAACATAACGGTTGTCCATTCTGAAAATACACAGTTCCCTTTGAACTTACTTACTTGCTCGGACTGGTATAGTCTACATAACTGGCATCTCATCTCGGAATGACTCACCCCTCAGTAGAGGCCACCTATTGAAAGTTTTATCCTAGCCCTTCAAAGATTAGTCCTAGTAGTCTACCCTTACTGAGTACTCAATGTTGTATTTGTCCATTTTGGAAAAAGAAGAATCATCCAATGCAATTTCTTTGAAATAGCAATTATGGTTTACAAAATCCGTGTCAAAGTTGGTTTTTAGAAAAAGTTTAGCATTTTGCCTAAAATTGCTTGCTCAACTTGAAATTGATTGATTGAATGGAAATAGAAAGGAAAATTGTTCATAAGTGCATCCAAAGTACATTTCCACATATACAACATGTTTTGACATGCTAAAGTGATTTTGACCTCCAAATAGCTTTACGCAAGGACTTATTGTTGGGTATCTTAGGCTCGTATCCTATACGGCGCAGTAGAGGAATAAAACGAGATACCATCCCAGGATCCGCATATGTGTGGAAAATAAGACATAAAGATAACAAAGGTAATAGCTTTTTACATTTCATTGACTGTCCGAAGATCAAAAAATTTTCTTCTTCAAGTCGAGGCGCGATCCTGCAATCCTCTTGTTCAAACTCCACAAGAGTTGAACGTCCAACCACTATAATCACAGTGTGTGATTATCTCTAACAGTAATCCACATAGCGGATGCACTCAAGCACTAAAATTTCCTGGGCTAGCAGAAAAAGATGACGGCTAGGGTTTCTCAAGAACAATAGCGAGAGAGAGAGAAAAGAGAAATCGTGTGCCTTAGGGTTTGGAGTTATTTTTGTGACTTACACAAAATCAGCTAGGGTTTCGAGTGTTACCACTATATCACACTAAAAATCCTGCTCAAAATATACTTCAATCTTAGAATTCTAAAATAGTTAGAACTCCCTAATTTTAATTGAAACTATCAAGTTCTCACAATTACAATTTGGACCATTAATTATAACTAATTATAATTTAGCCAAATAACTTCTCTTTCTCGTAATTAACCCCACTATGTTATCAAATAACATCTTCAGTATATAATCCTTTATTGTGTGTGACCTATTAGGTTTCCCAGCCCATTTGTAGTGAATATGAAGTAATCCAAACATCTCTGAGATTAATAATCTATAATTAATTACAATTAATCATATTAATTATAATCAAGATTAGTTTATTAATTCATCAATTAATAAATCAATATTCCCAGATCATGAGCAGTATCTAGCAACACATCATGACCACCCAAGAGTCCGAGAAGTCATGTGGCTTGACATGAATCCTTCAATAACAAACTACAGTGCAATTAACTCCTTTCACTATACAATATCTCATTCGGTTTGGAGTACGGAATTAATGCCAACTCCCTCCAGAATTAATTCTTACCCGAATACAATAGTACTTATACCAGGAACCCACTACTCCAAATGTGTGTCAATTGGAACTATTTCCAATACACAATCGCCTTGGTCAAGGACTTCTCGAGTAGTAATTTCTACAAGTGGCCGTGAGATATTCGCCCCTACTATTAGGAGTGGTGAATCCTTTATTGACCATCTCAACTACTTTCGTTTACCTCACAATGTACCCAATATCCAGCCCATAGGCAGCCCTTGATCGAACTCTAGAGATTGGAATCAAAGTACAATATTCAGCAAAAAAAGTACTTTGGAGATCTCAAGTCTAAGGATACTTGCACGTGTGTTATATTGAGATTATATCACTGGCACTAAATAGTTATCCATGTGATTATCTCATAGCTAGGTCATCCAATGAACTTATTCCATTAACAAGCATCCATGTGTTCACTTTGAGCAACTCAATACTCAAGGATATGAGAACCACCGCTTGATCAAATCAGGAAGTCTAACACATGCTAGTCTTAACGCATTAATGATGTGCTATCTCATTAATACTATGACTATGGACTATTTAAGTACTAACACTATACAGTGTAGTAAGAATCTCATATCATGATCTCCTTAACACAGTGTTGTACTAGGGACTTTATCGAATAGTTATATTACTTAAAAGAAAACAAAAGAAACTATAAGATAAATAATGACTTTTAATAAAATAAAATGTGTCATATATAATGTATAAGTGATTGCCTCTACGGCATAACACTAACACTTACCTGATTTGTTCTTTTCCTTGACACGATAGCCTTTCAAGTTGGTTCAAGAGAAACTAGCCCTGCCTGGGGGTAAATATAGGGTACAAATCCTAATACCCAAACAACACTTGCTTAAATAAATAACTCCTAACCTAACAGAATTTAGCCCAACTAGTTAGAACAACATCCAGTTATGACAATAATGTCTTAAGCTCTAATACTAATTGATAAAGTAATTTATAAAATAAGATTAATTTGATATGCCAATATAACTAGGTGTTATATGTAATACCCTACATTTTTATCATTGACTAGCTACTATTTGTAATAGGATGAGAATTTGTATCAATAGCCAGAACAAAAGTTGATTGGTGTAATGAGACGAATATTTTGGTATAATAATATTTGGTCGGGACGTGGATGTAATTATTGAATTTGTTCTACCCGTGCCCTAAATCATCTAAAGCTGCTATTTTTAATAAAATTAGAATTTGGAAGTATGCTGAGAAGAGAAATTGATCAGTGCGACGAAACGCACATTTTTGTGTGAATTATGCCATCCGAGTCAACGGGGGCATTTTGGTCATTTTGACTGCGCCGCGACCTTAACTGCAACTTTGACCAAATAGAGAAGGAATTGAAGAATTTAAGAATTACCAATGGATTCAGTAGAATTTTTGTAGTTGAATGATGAAATAAAATATTTTTTAATTCCGGACCCGATTTTGGTCATTTATGAGAAAAATTAGAAATGCAAGTAAAACTTGGATGTGCGGCACTATGTGATTGGTGGATAGGGATTTGTGTCACATTATGAGAGATTGTTTGAGACTTCATACAAGATAAATTGTATCAAATAAGCTTTACAAAATAAATAAAAAAATGGGTGGACAAATGAAATTGCGACACGTGGCGGATTGTGAAACCCCAACTAAAACCAACCCTGAAGTAAGGGGGTCGGGATGCATAACATATTATCTTGCATGCATAAATATATTTTTGAATGATTTCATGTGTTTTGGATTTTTTATTTATAGGCTTAATTATGCTTGTTGAGTAGGAAGGGCAAAATAGTAATTTTGTTTAAAGTGAAAATAGAGAAATAGCATGAGGAGTAAATAGGAAGAATATTTAGAAGAGAAAATAAAAAAAAAAACAAGAGTTGTGTGGTGTAGTGGTTAGAGCTTTGGAATTAATCCTTGAGGTCTTGAATTCAAATTCCATCATTTAAGTTTTAGCATGATTAATTTTATTTTTGCTTGAGGCTTGGGATTTTTGGCCTTATGCTCCATGAATAGAAATAAGAGTGTTGTCCTAGATGAGGCATGAAAGGATTGTCCTAATCCTATTCTTTTGCCATGCAAGAATTCTTAAAGGACTCAAGTCCTTCTACTCTCTAGCCTACCTTAATTCTTTATCAATTAAGTTTTCAATTCATCCCAAGGCCATTTTTATTTCCAGAAATTTCAGCAAGGTTTATTAACCTTGGAATCTCAAAAATAATTCATAGATGATGGAGTTTTGGCTAAAAATAGGGAAAGAGTTAAGGAAGGTTCCCAAGAGAATTAACCTCCATGGTTGAACCTTCAAACTCCACCCTATAAGTGTTCATCTTCTTCATGTAGTAATCTGGAAAATTTTTCCAGCTTCTTGGTCAGTCCAACTTTCGAGATCTTTAGCCACATTTCTCACTCAAATACTTCCAGAAAAATAGCCAATTTACTCAACTTGAAGACTGAAAACTTTGGCCAAAATTTGGACTACACAAAGCTGTGCAAACCAGAAAAAATTTCTGGACAGAAATCGCAACATAGCAGCCCAAAAACCAAGCTGTTTCTTCTAGCCTTCAAACCAGTAATTCACCTCTATCTTTCCTCCATAAAGAAGGCTGGAAACTAGCTTTAAAGGACCCTCTAATACCCCTTCAAACCTTCTACAAGTTGGCTAGAACATTGCAGAAAAATCTGCACAAAAATTCTAGCAAACCATTCAAATGGACAACCAGAAATTCCAGCCTTGTTCCTTCTCCAACCTTGTCCAAAAAACCACTCCAACTTTCTGTGAAACTAACATAAGTCAGCCATGAACTGAACTCCTTCACCCCCTCCATTGATCTATAGGAATGAAGCTCCATGGCTACTCCTTAAATCACTCCATCAATCACTACAATCAAGCCACCAATTAAAATTCAAAATTCCAGCAATTTGCCCCATGAAAATTCCTTGGATTAAGCTTCAAACAACCAGAAGATCTTCCACCATTACACTCTAAATTTCAGCCATCCTATAACCCATTCAAACATCATTCATCTCAACAAAATCCCAGCCAAACCAGTCGGCCATTGAAGCTCCCAAAGACCTCCATCAACAAAGCCATTCTTACCATATCTTCTACCTTAATTCACTCCCTAAATTACTTCTTTTAGATTTCAAACAACCAACTTTCCTTCTTTTCCCTAATCTGAAAATTCAATCACAAGGATTCCCCAATCCATTCAGCTAACTCCATCCAGCAAAATTTCGTCCAGCTTCTTTCCATTCCTCCAAAGAACACCAAGAACACACACCACTATTTTCCAAGCCTAAGACCTCTCTAAAGATGTCCAATCTCTCCCCAAAAACTCTAGATCACATCTACTCACCCTCTAGAATCCATTTTTGTATTTTATAACATCAAACATTGAAAGCAAAATTCTGCTACCAAATCAAAAAAACAAAAAATTTTCTTGAAGGTTCAAGAACTCTCTCAAGGTAACCATGAATGATTATGTTCATCTTCTTTTCTGTTCAATATTTAAAATAATATACTAAAACACACACACACACACACACTCTCTCTCTCTCTCCTCTCTCTCGGCCAAAGTTGTTTCAACCGTGGCCATTTTCTCTTCTTCCTTCTTGGTTGGATCAAGTCTTCCAAGCATGTAGATTCTCTTGAGACTTCATCAAGGTAGTTGTCAATCGAGTATGTCTTTTTAACCATCTCCATAATTCAAAGATCATGTCTCTTAGATGTTGTTAGAAAAGGATGGATTATGATTGGAGATTGAGTATGTGATTGTATGAAGGAGTTGGGATTGAAGTATGAGGATGTTTTGACATGATGGAGTTTTATGATATTTTGGGGCTTGTTGCATGCTTCATGTCGTGAGTTAGTATGAATAATTAAGTATGATAGATATTATGTCACCTTTGGTGGATAGGGTTTTATGTTCTTGTATTCTTGTTGAAGCCATGAATATGATTATGTTTAGTGAAGTTTGGGTCTTGCGATGGTAGTTAAAGATTTAAGTCTTCGTTCATGACTTGAATGGTTTGTTGATTGGTGTAAGAGTTTATATCCATGATTATTGTTAGCAATAGGAGAATTATGATCATGACCTTGTTGATCCTAAACTATTTAAGTTAGCCAATTTTATTACATTAATAAAAATTAATGCTATATTTTCTTCTAATGATTTCGAAAACCCTATGGAATTAGATTGTTATATGAAATAATGATATTTTAGCCAAATAAATGATATCTTTTATTAAAAATAAAATATATAAATAGCATATACATAATATAATATTAGATAAAGCCTTTTATATAAATAATCATAATAAGTAAAATATTAATCTTATAAGTCATATATTCATAAATCTATTAAAATTTATTTATCAAAATATATTAAAATTTACTTTTTATTAATTTTATTTATCAATTATTTTCTAACTATTAATTATTAGTTAAAAGAATAGTAATAATTTATTATTTTAATAATATCATCTAGGACTTAGGACCCATCATCAAATAAACCCTAGTTTATTTATTAATAGCAAAGATTATATTTGAACCTATAACTTATTAGTAATTATTTCACAATCCCTAGTTATTTTATTATCAAGCTAGATTGATTTTATAAAATCCTTTTTATCATCTAGCCTAAAAGTTTGGGACATTAGGGTCATGATTGTAGTAAGTTGAACCAGGATTACTTATGGAAGCAAATTTGGCTTGAGTCTAATTATGGCTTGTGTTTACCCCAGGCGGGGTTAGGTCAGCTTTTGAAGATCTTTGAATTAACTCAAGCAAATGATCAGGTAAGCTCCTGCATAAAACTTATTTGATGACAAAAGGTTACTATGGCAAGCCAAATGCGAAGTGTGTGAACACTCATTTTATAAAGGCAGTTGAGGACAGTTTCCTTTCTTGTTTTAGTCAAACAAATTATTTGAAATCCAATAAGCAGTTTTACTCAAATACTAAACTCTTTCTAAAACCAACTTTGGCACAAACTTTAGAAACCCTTGATTGCCATTTCCAAGTAAAGTAATGTTTTATCAATTTTCTCCCATGTGGGATAAACAACGTTGAGTACTCAATAAGGGTAGGCTAGTAATACTAGTTTTGAAGAGTAAGAGCGAGTCTTCTGGTAGGAGGCCACTTCTAGAAAATTAACTCAACTTGGAGAAGCAACAGTACTACTTAGTTGTGCCGGTACGAGCTAGCAAGTTTCAGTTATGTGGATTGTGTGTTGCCGGAGTGGACAACCGATTTGTTTGGGTGTAGAGAAGGAGAAGTATCTTACTCGGTAGGCCGTACACCTACCTTTTGTCAGTTTGCACAAAGTGTGGCATTCTGATCGTTATATAGACATGGGGCCTAACGTGTGGTAACCCATGGCCGCCCATTTGAGTGGTTATATTTATTGTGCACTTATATGGTTTGAAAAGAGGAAAACGCCACTCTTACTTTTAATCCTTATTTCTTGCTTGCCAATACTCTCTTTTATGAAATTTTTACAACCTGCATTCCTGAACTGTTTTACTTGGACCAGTCAATGCACACACATGGACTTGCTGAGAATTTTATCCCATCACCTTTTATGCCATGATTTCAGGTCGATCCTACTATGAAGATGAGTAGCTACAAAGTTGCCTTCTTGAAGACGTTATGTTATTTATTTCTTATGTTGCTTTGAGAGATGATAGTGAACAATTTATTTTGGATTTGTTCTTGAATTTTTGGGTTGTAATAAGTTTTAAAGTTTGACGTATTGTTTTATTTTTGTTGTGTGACCTAGCTATAAAGACCCCTTTTCATTTGGACAAGGCGACATCCCCGGCCCTATTGGGCCTAGGTTGTAGGTTGTTAACACGGATAGCCCACAATTTGTGACCAAATGGTAACCAATTTGGACCATATATGGCAGTGATGAAGCTTTTATAATAGCCTGAATTTTGGCCAGCATTGAAGAGGAAAAGAACAAGAGAAGACAAGAAAGAGAAGGGTTGAGAAAAATTAAAGAAAAAATTGGAAAAAGAGAGAGAAAATGTTATTCTTGAAGAGTTGGAGATTCTTGGAGTAAATTCAAGCTAGAACACTTCAAACAGAAGGTAAAATCCTATGTTTCAAGATTTAAAGTTGTAGGTTTCATTATGGTGATTATTATGATATCAATTTTAACATGAAAACAAGATTTTGATGTCTTAGTTTTGGATCAAAACTAAGGTTTGTGAAATTTTGTGTATGAACCTTATATTTGCTTGTAAAAGTACCGACTGCCTAAGAGTTTTTGAATGAAGTTTTGTGGGAGGAGAAAATGAATAATTATGGTGATTTGAAGTCTTATTTTTGGTTAAGTAGGTTATGATCAAAGTAGAGTAAAAGTGAAATATAGTTGGTTGGAAAAATGAATCAAACTAGCTTTTGATTAGAAGAGATGGATATGTGTTGAATAAGTGTGACTTTTGTGAGCTACTAGAAATCTAGAAATTCAGAATTAAATATGATTTGAAGGAGAATTGAATAAATTAATGGTTCTAAGGTTTTAAAGATTAAAGAAGGACAAAGGAAAACATGAACAGTAAAAGTGAGGTAAAACTACCCGGACTGTTTTTTCCCAGTACCATACCTTAGGAACAAGAATTCTAGAATATTACTTATATAGAATTAAATTTTAGAGTCTTATGGTCATTTTGGTATCCCATAGAGCCAAAATGAAGTTATAGATTAAAAGTTATGTCCGAAACAAAATCATGTGTCAAAGCAGCAAAATTTCATGATTTTGCTTGGGAAGTGAATGAACTTAAGAAAGAATAATTGGGTGATTTTGGATGAAATGAATGAGAAATATGGAGTGAATACCTTGTTCATGAAGTGATAAAGGATGTGGAAAAAGGAAAACAAAAGAATCAAACAAACGACGAAAAAATGAAGTGAATAAAAGTTAGACGTATTCCTTAATCGTCAGTTGGACATTGACGACTCGTCAGGCACGTCACCGAACCGTCGGCTATTTTTCGGTCGAACAAGAATTGACCTAAAAACCATGTGTGGTGTAGGTTTATCCGTAAATGGCCAATGGTTCATTGGAAAGGAAGAAACGGTGGTCGAACGGCTATGAACGGAAAAGTTTAGTCAAGACACGCAGTGTGTCCCTTTGAATTATAAAACCTTTTGAAAGCTAGTGTGCTTTACTTTTCTATGAAATGCTACATTTTATATCATTTTGGAAATCCCTAAATATATTTAAGGTTTATCTAAGAAAGATTGGTTTTTATGCTATTCTAGACTTGAATGAACTTCTTAATTGGCTTGGAAACAATAACAGATGTTCAAAGTATAAATTTGTGAATTTAGTCCCTATTGGATTAAATACTTGGGATTTTCAGAAAATGGTAATTTTGGAATATTCATAAATTAACTAGAATGCCCTTATTGGAACATTTTATAGAAATGTGTTTGGAAACATCGATTTTAATCTTCATTTGGAATTGAATTCTGGATTTTTAGAAATGAGTTCTTTTTGGAATTGGATATTTGGAAAATTATCAAAATATCCTTATTGGAATGTTTTATGAAAACCTTTGGAATTGGGTATTCGGTAAATGACTGAAATATCCTCGTTGGAACTTTTGTGAACACTTTTTAAATCGAGTAAGGGTAACTGACCCGAATACCCTCAGAAAAGTCTTTTGAAATTGGGTATGGGTAAAATGACTTGAATATCCTTGGAAATGACTTTTGTGATCGAGTACGATGAATGACCTAAATACTCTTGGAAACTTATTTTGATGTGAGAAAAGAACTATTTACCCTATTTTAACACAAAGATGGAAAATACCCTCTTGATATAAGATTAACTTTGGAAAATGATATTTTGATCCCAAAAATTATTTTATTGGCTTGATGTGCCTACAAAAAGAATTGATTGGCTCTACGGAGCCTATGGGAATTATTAACTGACTTTCGAGTTAGTGTGGTCAAATTCTGGAAAATAATATTTTGCCCCAATAGTGTTTTTCTTGATATGGAAAAATGGTTTCATGATGTGCTTAAGTACGAGCCTTTTTAGATTTGGAAACATAGTGGACAACATGAATCTTGAATTCTTGATTTCTTAAACTTGAGAAACCTTGAATACTTATCATATGCACTAACTTGAATACTTGGCATAAGCATTTACTTACTTGGCGTATACAGTAACTTGAATACATGGCGTATGCACTAACTTGACTACTTGGCATAAGCACTAACTTGAATACTTGGCATATGCACTAACTTACATGGCATTTGCACTATCTTGAACACTTAGCGTAAGCACTAACTTTAATACTTGGCGTATGCACTAACTTGAAAAATTGGCGTAAGCACTAACTTGAATACTTGGCATATGCACTAACTTGAATACTTGGTGTATGCACAAACTTGAAAGCTTGGCATAAGCACTAACTTACTTGGCGTATGCACTAACTTGAATACTGGGCATAAGCACTAACTTGATTCTTGGTAGTACACGGTGGTGTACTTACCCTCTCGGCGATGCATGGTTGAGTTCTGTAGGCTGAGGTCTAAGCACAATGATACATGACGCCAAAGGCAAAGCCTTGTGAGCTTTGTGTACAGGCCATCCTTCTGTTGGAGTAATGCCTGTGATGTTGAAAACGGGGTAATAATTTGAAAATTGAAGTACAGTTTTCCAAAAATGACCGAGTTCTGAATAAACTCTTTTTTAAAGAGTTTTGCAATTGTTTCTAGTGAACAAATGAAATGCTTTCCCCATAAGAGTTTTATGTACTCTGTCTCTTTACAAAAGCACTAGCACACAATGGATTCAGTAGAATTTTTGGAGTTGAATGATGAAATAAAATATTTTTCTATTCTGGACCCGATTTTGGTCATTTTTGAGAAAAATTAGAAATGCGGGTAAAACTTGGACGTGTGGTGCTGTGTGATTGGTGGATTGGGACATGTGTTATATTATGAGAGGTTGTATGAAACTTCATACATGATAAAGCTAAACAAATAAGTTTTACAAAATAAATAAATAAATGGGTGGGCGAATGAAATTGAGACACGTGGTGGATAGCCCACAATTTGTGACCAAATGGTCACCAATTTGGACCATGCATGGCAGTGAGGAGGCTTTATAACAACTAGAATTTTGGCCAGTGTTGAAGAAGAAAAAAAAAAGAGAAAAAAGAAAGAAAATGGTTGAGAAATATTAAGGAAAAAATTAGAAGAGAGAGAGAGAGAAAATATTGTTCTTGAAGAGTTGGAGATTCTTAGAGCAAATTCAAGCTAGAACACCTTAAACACAAGGTAAAATCCTATGCTTCAAGAATTAAAGTTGTAGATTTCAAAATAGTGATCATTATGACATCAATTTTAAGATGAAAACATGATTGTCATGTCTTTATTTTGGATTAATGTTAGGGTTTATGAATTTTTGTGTATGAACCCTATATATGCTTTTAAAAGTACCGCCTTCCTAAGAGTTTTTGAATGAAGTTTTGTACGAGTTAGAACTGATTAATTATGGTGATCTAAAGTCTTATTTTCGATTCAAGAGGTTATGATCAAAGTAGAGTAAAAATGGAATTTACTTGGTTGGAAAAATGGATCAAACAAGCTTTTGATTAGAAGAGATGAATATGTGTTGAATAAGTGTGACTTTTGTGAGCTACTGCGAAATTTGGAAATTCAGAATTAAAGAAGATTTGAAGGAGAATTGAATGAATTAATGGTTCTATGGTTTTAATGAAAGATGAAAATGGCAAAAGTGATAAAATCGAAAGCATGCTTACAGAATGAAAAAATTATAGAGCATCATGGAAGCTGTTGACCTCTGTGTTTGAAGGACCGTATTGGCACTGAAGAAGATGTCTGCAGTAGGATGCCTGAAGCCACTGGATCACGTCTTTCTAAATGCCATCATCGTCTCATTTACTCAAAGCTTTTGAGCTTCCGAAATGACACCCTTTTCCCTACTAGTGAAGCCTTACAGAGTGTTGGGTTCTTCTACTCATTTAGCCAGTAAAAGCTTCACAGACTTCATCATCTTTCACCTTGGTCTTGATTCCTTTTTCTTTCATTTCATGTAAATCATTACCAAGAGAGACCAAGAGAGTGGAACCAAAAGCCCCATGCTTTTGTTATCCTCTCAGGCCAAACAATACAACATCCATCTCGTTTTTTTTATTTATTTTATTTTACCCTTAGTCTTATTCAATGGACCAGATAAAATTATTTACACTTGAACACCTATAAATAATAAGTCTCAAATATTTATTTTCTGGACTTCATAAAACAGCCCAATAAATAATTAACAAGCCTAAATATACAAATATAAAATATCAAGTCTTTTAATTAATCAACTAATTAAACTAGACAAAATATATACTCTCTCTTGAATCTTTTATTTTATTCTCATCCTATAATAAATTAGACTACTTAAATAAAATAAAATAAAACATATAATTATCAAGACCAATTTCTTTATCTAAATTTGTCAAGATGTCAGGGCTATTCTTGGGACCAAAAGACACATCACATTGGGTACTAAAATGACCAAATTACCCCTAATATATAAATAACTATATTTTGTATTTTAAATATTTTCTAATATCACCATAAGTTAATATTGACCCCAAGGACAATGCTATTAGCAAAGTTTTCAACCTACTGGTGTAATGACTAAAATACCCCTCTACGTATCACCGTGCATTTAGAGAGGAGTATTGTACTAATACCTCTCTAATAGACATCTACCATCCTTAGACCTCTAGTCTAATGATCCATGACTTTTGAAATGTTTCTACATTCCAAGGGAGCTACCTTAAAGTAAACATCCAAGTCATGTTCCCCAGGGCCGTGGATATTTAGATCATTTGAACAGTCATAAGGGGAGATATAGCATAGAAGCTATCTTGTACAAGTCTGTCTTAACTAACTAGTCACATATACTCAACATACAAGTACATCGGCTCTACTAAAGAACCTCAACTACAACATATCAAGATACATGCTTCCAGCTTCATTCGACCACCAACTTATACTCAGGCGGTAGAGTATTAGTCCATGTTGTTGTAGTAATAGTTTGGGTTTCTTCTAAATAGTACTTTTATAAACCATTATTATAGGTCCTGTTCTACGTATTCAAAATACGCTCATGCTATGAAGTGAGTGGACTACTCACTAGCAAAAGGTAAGTCATTCCCTATTTCGAATTCATAACACAACAACCTAAACATGATGAGATTCTTATTCTCAACAATCGGTAAATAATAATATTTATGTATTAAGTAACCTGTGATCCATACCTTACTGTGAAAGACCACAATTCATATGGATTACTTACTTAAACACAATGGGTCCTATCCAAACATAAATTGTGCGTAAATAAAACGTAAATTCACAAACAAATTTTGAGAATATATTTTTTTAATAAATTCGATAATTATATCAGAAAATTAGTCTAGAGGGCATATATATGTCAATAATCTCCCACTTACACTCTAAGACTAAGAAAACCTATAGGTGCCTAGCCCTACGGCATCTAAATGTCTCTTGAAGACTCTCTCAATCAAAGGCTTGGTGAAGGGATTTGCTAAATTGTTCTCTGAGGCAACTTAAACACAATGGGTCCTATCCAAACATAAATTGTGCGTAAATAAAACGTAAATTCACAAACAAATTTTGAGAATAATTATTTTTAATAAATTCGATAATTATATCAGAAAATTAGTCTAGAGGGCATATATATTTCAACAATCTCCCACTTACACTCTAAGACTAAGAAAACCTATAGGTGCCTAGCCCTACAGCATCTAAATGTCTCTTGAAGACTCTCTCAGCCAAAGGCTTGGTGAAGGGATTTGCTAAGTTGTTCTCTGAGGCTATCTGTTCCACCACAATTTCCTGTCTTTGTATGAAATCCCAAATCAGGTGGTGCTTTCTCGCGATGTGCTTCCATTTCTTGTGGTTCTTGGGTCTTTGTATTGCAAGATTGCTCCAAAGTTATTACAATACACTACAATCGATCTGTCCATGTACGGCCCAACTCCTAGTTTTGAAAGGAATTTCCGGAGCTTAACTGCTTCCTTGGATGCTTCCAAAGCTGCCACATACTCACCTTCCATGACTGAGTTAGCAATGCAAGATTACTTGATACTCTTCCATGAAACAGCTCCTCCAGATAAGGTGAAAACATATCCAGAAGTGAATTTTCTCTCATTCTTATCTGCCTGGAAGTCTGAGTCTATTTTTCTTGTAGGAACTAAGTTGTCAGCCCTGTAAACTACCATATAATTTTTCGTACCACTGAGGTACTGGAAAATATACTTTACAACTTGCCAATGAACCGTCCAATGGTTTAACTGATATCTGTTGACTAAGCTTACGGCAAAACAGATATCTGGCCTAGTGCACTCTTGGATTGTATGCCCTCTTAGACTAGATTTCTGATGTAAAATCGAATATTTTAATAAAAGAATTTATTTTCAGAAATTGTTTGTGAATTTATTTTTTGTTTGTGCACGATTTTCGTTTGGAACAGACCCATTGTGTTTAAATAAGTGATCCATGTGAATGGTGATCTTTCATAGTAAGGTATGGATCACGGGTTATTTAACACATAAATAGTTGTTCTTAACCTATTGATGAGACTGGGAACCTCATCATGTTTAGGTTATTATGTTATGAATTCCAAATGGGGAATGGCTTACCTTTAGCTAGTGGGTAGTCCACTCACTTCATGACATAAGCGTATTTCGAATACGTAGAACAGGACCTGTAGTAGTGGTTTCTCAAAGTACTATATGGTAGAAACCTAGACTACTACCGCTACAACGTGGACTAGTACTCTACGACTTGAGTATGAGTTGGTGGTCTGGCGAAGCTGGAAGCATATACTTTGATTTGCTGTAGTTGAGGTTCTATCGTAGGGCCAATATACTTGCATGTTGGGTATGTATGACTAGTTAGTTAAGACAGCCTTATACAAGATAGTCTCTGCATTATATCGCCCCTTGTGGCTGTCCGAATGGTCTAAATTATCCAGGGCCCTGGGAAACATGACTTGGATGTTTGCTTTATGGTAGCTCCCTTGGAAAGCAGAAACACTCCAGGAAGTCGTGGATCATTGGACTAGAAGCCTAAGGATGGTAGATGTCATTTAGCGGGGTATTAGTACACTTCTTCCTCTCTAAATGTACGACGATGTGTAGAGGGGTATTTTAGTCATTTCACCTGTAGGTCAGAGACTTCGTTATTGCAGCATTGTCCTTGGGGTCAATATTTCCTTATGGTGATATTAGAAAATATTTAAAATGCAAAATACAGTTATTTATATAGCAGGGGTATTTTGGTCATTTTAGCGACCAAAGCGATGTGTCTTTTTGGTCCTCGGGATAGCACGTAAGTCCTAACTACTTTTGGGTTGAGGAATTGGTCTCGATTGAAGAGGATTTTATTTTATTTTATTTTATTCAGGAAGTCTAATTTATTATTGGACTAGAATAAAATAAATAAATAAATAAAATAGGAGTTGAGAGAAATTAATTATCTAGTTTAATTGGTTAATTAATTATTCAGGGCCTAGGTCAGATATGAATAATTAAGAAATTAACACAGGCTTAAACTAGGGGAAATAAATAATGTTTAATTATTTATTGGGTTATTTACATAGGCCCAAGAAATAAATAATTAAAGATTAATTATTATGGTTCATTTGGGCTCATTAATTATTTATTGGGTTACTTATGTAAGCCCAGGAAATAAATAATTAATATTTATTATTTTGGGTCTTTTGGGTCCAAGAAAAATAATAAATATTTTTCTGGCCCAATAGTTTGGACCTTAGGGTTTTTCCAGATACGGTTAAGAGGAGTTTAGGGTTAGGCCAAACGATTTCTCAAGATAACATCCGGGTGTTTTGAAATCTCGGGGATATGTTTATCAGAAATTGAGAGACCTAGTTTAGGCTAACTAATAAACAACTCTTTGAAAAGAAAAAACCCTAATTTTTCCCTAGCCTAAAATGACTCACGTCACTCTCTCTCTGGAAACTCACGTTTTTCCCTCTCCCTTCCTCTATGGTTTCTTCTTGTTCTTTGCTAATCAATAGCGAAAGAACCAAGGAGTTTTGAGATCATTCCTCTTCACCATAGTGTTCACCAACTAGAGGTTAGGCTGAGGAATATCCCGAGAGCTGGAGAGCTAAGCGTTAATGCAAACAAGGCGAAGTAGAAGGCTAGCGGGTGTTCAACTGGAAGCTCCTTCAAGTGTGCAAAGCGAGGCGATTCCAACCGTTTAATCTATTCCTACGCAACCTAGGAGGGTTAAGGAATGCAAAGGTATGATCTTCACGCTTCCGCATAGCCTTTAAGGCTCGCGTTTTATTTTTCTCCAATTTTTTTTACGTACAGAGCATGCTCCCCTATTTTTCGTTTTCCCTCAATGTGGTATCAGAGCCACTGGTTTTGATCAATATAGGGAGCATGGTAGTTAATAAAATGGAGAAGATGATTATACCTGTGATCCTTCACTGTTTTGGTATGGGATAGATGGTTTTGTAAGCTTCACCATTGAAGCATAGGAGCTCTCTATTTTTTTTTTTTTTTTTTTTTTGCTTTCAAGTTTAATCGTGTAAACCCAATTTAAATGGATATAGGCTGTTGTGTTTTTATTTTGGATGTTTTCTGTAAGTAAATATGTCCAAAGAAGCTAAAAATATGAGCAAAAGGTCGCAGGATAAATGCTCTGCAAGTTTTGCACGAGAAAGATGAAAAAACGAAGAAGACAACTATTCCTAAGCCAATTGAGCCGAGCCGCGCCGCCGCCGAAATTGTTAGTAGAGCCGTGTTGCTGGAGCCGCGTAAGCCGAGCCGATTGCAGAGAATTCAAGCCGATTTGCATCTGAAAATTGCAATTGAATTGCAATTGGAGGCCGGGTGGAGCGCGGGTTATCGGGCCAACACGCGGGTCGGCAGTTGAGGAGGACCGGGCACGGGCACTGGCACTTGGGCGGGCGGGTCGCGGTTGGCGAGTTGCTGAGGATGGTGATCTGGTGCACGCGGTGCACCGCGGCAGCGATAGACCGCAGGCCACGCGGGCGTAGATCCGGTTCGGCCGGTGCAGTAGACCGCCAGTCAAAATTTTTATTTTATTTTTTTTCTTTTTCGTTTTGGGTCCTATATCAGGCGAAGTTAATATTTTTGCAATTTTTATATTCTTGGAATATGTTTGCATGAAAAATATTAGTAAAGGATTTTAGGATTAAACAAGATAATTAATTAATTAATTAATTACCGAGTCTTAGAGTGCAAGTGGGAGATTGTTGGATTGTATGCCCTCTTAGACTAGGTTTCTGATGTAAAATTGAATATTTTAATAAAAGAATTTATTTTCAGAAATTGTTTGTGAATTTATTTTTTGTTTGTGCACGATTTTCGTTTGGAATAGACACATTGTGTTTAAATAAGTGATCTATGTGAATGGTGATCTTTCACAGTAAGGTATGGATCATGGGTTATTTAACACATAAACAGTTGTTCGTAACCTATTGATGAGACTGGGAACCTCATCATGTTTAGGTTATTATGTTATGAATTTCAAATGGGGAATGGCTTACCTTTAGCCAGTGGGTAGTCCACTCACTTCATGACATAAGCGTATTTCGAATACGTAGAACAGGGACTGTAGTAGTGGTTTCTCAAAGTACTATATGGTAGAAACCTAGACTACTACCGCTACGAGCGTGGACTAGTACTCTACGACTTGAGTATGAGTTGGTGGTCTGGCGAAGCTGGAAGCATATACTTTGATTTGCTGTAGTTGAGGTTCTATCGTAGGGCCAATATACTTGCATGTTGGGTATGTGTGACTAGTTAGTTAAGACAGCCTTATATAAGATAGTTTCTACATTATATCGCCCCTTGTGGCTGTTCGAATGGTCTAAATTATCCAGGGCCCTGGGAAACATGACTTGGATGTTTGCTTTAGGGTAGCTCCCTTGGAAAGCAGAAACACTCCAGGAAGTCGTGGATCATTGGACTAGAAGCCTAAGGATGGTAGATGTCATTTAACGGGGTGTTAGTACACTTCTTCCTCTCTAAATGTACGGCGATGTGTAGAGGGGTATTTTAGTCATTTCACCTGTAGGTTAGAGACTTCGCTATCGCAGCATTGTCCTTGGGGTCAATATTTCCTTATGGTGATATTAGGAAATATTTAAAATGCAAAATACAGTTATTTATATAGCAGGGGTATTTTGGTCATTTTAACAGCCAAAGCGATGTGTCTTTTTGGTCTTCGGGATAGCTCGTAAGTCCTAACTACTTTTGGGTTGAGGAATTGGTCTCAGTTGAAGAGGATTTTATTTTATTTTATTCAGGAAGTCTAATTTATTATTGGACTGGAATAAAATAAATAAATAAATAAAATAGGAGTTGAGAGAAATTAATTATCTAGTTTAATTGGTTAATTAATTATTCAGGGCCTAGGTCCAGTATGAATAATTAAGAAATTAACCTGGGCTTAAACTAGGAGAAATAAATAATGTTTAATTATTTATTGGGTTATTTACATAGGCCCAAGAAATAAATAATTAAAGATTAATTATTATGGTTCATTTGGGCTCATTAATTATTTATTGGGTCAGGAAATAAATAATTAATATTTATTATTTTGGGCCTTTTGGGTCCAAGAAAAATAATAAATATTTTTCTGGCCCAATAGCTTGGACCTTAGGGTTTTTCCAGATATGGTTAGGAGGAGTTTAGGGTTAGGCCAAACGATTTCTCAGGATAACATCTGGGTGTTTTGAAATCTCGGGGATATGTTTATCAGAGATTGAGAGACCTAGTTTAGGCTAACTAATAAACAACTCTTTGAAAAGAAAAAACCCTAATTTTTCCCTAGCCTAAAATGAGTAGCGTCACTCTCTCTCTGGAAACTCATGTTTTTCCCTCTCCCTTCCTCTATAGTTTCTTCTTGTTCTTTGCTAATCAATAGCGAAAGAACCAAAGATTTTTGACATCGTTCCTCTTCACCATAGTGTTCCCCAACTAGAGGTTAGGCTGAGGAATATCCCGAGAGCTGGAGAGCTAAGTGTTATTGCAAACAAGGCGAAGTAGAAGGCTAGCGGGTGTTCAACCGGAAGCTCCTTCAAGTGTGCAAAGCGAGGCAATTCCAGCCGTTTAATCTGTTCCTACGCAACCTAGGAGGGTTAAGGAACGCAAATGTATGATCTTCACGCTTCCGCATAGCCTTTAAGGCTCGCGTTTTTATTTTTCTCCAATTTTTTTTACGTACAGAGCATGCTCCCCTGTTTTTTGTTTTCCCTCATGCACAACATGGCATATATAAGACTTTCCAAAGCCGAAGTGTAGGGAATCCTACTGTGTTAGTGTTATGCCCTAGAGGCAATCACTTGTACATTGTATATGACCTATTTTATTTTAATAAAAGATATTATTTATCTTACCGTTTCTTTTTGTTTACTTTATGTAATATAACTGTTCGATAAAGTCCCTAGTACAACACTGTGTTAAGGAAACCATGATAGAGATCATTATATGAGATTCCTGCTACACTGAATGGTGTTATTATTGAATAGTCCCTAGTCATAGTATTAATGAGACAGGACATCGTTAATGCGTTAAGACTAGCATGTGTTAGACTTCCTGGTTTGATCAGACGGTGGTTCTCATAACCGTGAGTATTGAGATACTCAAAGTTAACACATGGATGCTTGTTAACGGAAGAAGTTCATTGGATGACCTAGCCTTGAGATAATGATAAGAATAACTGTTTAGTGCTAGTGATATAATCTCAATATAGCAAACGTGTAAGTATCCTTAGACTTGAGATCTCCACGGTACTTTGTTTATCGAGCTTTGTACTTTGATTCCAATCTCTAGAGCTCGATCGAGGGCCGCCTATGGGATGGATATTGGGTACATTGTGAGATAAACGAAAGTAGTTGAGAAAGTCAATAAAGGATTCACCACTTCTAATAGTATGGGAAAATATCTCACGGCCACATGTAGGAATTACTACTCGGAAAGTCCTTGGCCAAGGCAATTATGTATTGGAAACAGTTCCAAATGATACACATCTAGAGTAGTGGGTTCCTGGTACAAGTACTATTGTATTCGAGCCAGAATTATTTCTGGAGGGAGTTGGCACTAATTCCGTACTCCAAATCGAATAAGATATTATATGGTGAAAGGAGTTAATTGCATTAAAGTTTGTTATTGAAGGGTTCATGTCAAGCCACTTGACTTCCTAGAATCTTGGGTTGTCATGATGTGTTGCTAGATACCACTCATGATCTGAAAATATGGTTTATTAATTGACGAATTATTAAACCAATCCTGATTAGAATTAATAGGATTAATTATAATTAATTATGGATAATTAATCTCAAAGACGTTTGATTAATTCTTGTTCTCTACCAATTGATTGGGAAACCTAATAGGTCACACATAATAGAGGATTATATACTCAAGATGTTATTTGATAACATAGTGGGGTTGATTGAGAGAAAGAAAAGTTGTTGGGGATAAATTATAATTAGTTATAATTTGTGGTACAATTGGTAATTGTGAGAACTTGATGTTTCCAATTAGAATTAGGAAATTCTAATAGGATTAGAATTCTCAGTTTTGGGAAGGGAATTTCGTGTGATATATAGTAGCTAATAACACACAAAAAACCCTAACCAATAGTTGTACAACACACAAAAGAAACAACAGCCACGAACTTTTTCTCTTCTTCTCTCTTGATTTGATCTTGAAGAAGAACCCTTGCCGCCACTTAGAAAATTTGCTAGCACAGAAAGCTACGTGTGCTTGAGTATTCCTCCGTATGGATTAATATTAGAGATAATCACACAGTGTGATTATAGTGGGTAGACATTCAACTCACGTGGAGGTTGATCACGAGGATTGCTGGATCGCGCCTCAACTTGAAGAAGAAATTTTTTTTCTTCGCACGATCACCCAAAGGTAAAAAGCTGTTACATTTACTCTCTTTATTTCTTATTTTTCACACATAGAATAGTCCTAGGAAGGTATCTCCTTTTATTTTCCGCTGCGCCATATAGGATACGAGCCTGAGATACCCAACAGTGGTATTAGAGCCATGCTATGTGTGGTCTACGAACATTGTTTTGGCATGAAAAACTATTTTTGTGTTTGTCTTTGTTTGCTGTGAAAATCGTTTTCACTCAAGTCGAAATCATTTCGATCTTTTTGTGTTATGTCTGTAGCACAATATGATTGTGTAAAAGTCACAATGTATTTCAAAAAGATGCTTTCTTTAGTGCTGAAAATTTCTACATGAAAATCGTTTTCTTGCAACATGGATGTTGCCCTTCGTTTCATCTTAATTTTCCATTTTGATTTTGTTTAAACTAACAAATTGGTTGTTGTTTAGAGCTTCAAAACAGGAAATACTGCTGAGAATTGTTATCAATGAAAGTTTGTAGAAGAAGAAAGCACCAAAAATTGTTTCTGGAATTTTATGAAAATCGGCGCCATTGTTGCAGAACACAGGCGGCGCCGGCACCCGGCCTCAAGCTCGCACTGGTTCCATTCTGTTCGCGATGTACGAAAATCATTTTTGGAAGGTATAAAATTTTGGAAACCAGAATAGAGCCGGCGCCAGCTCCGGCTTCCAAACTGGCGCCGGTTCTACTTTATTTGCGACTCCCAGCTATTTTATAAAAAAAAATAAAAATCTAGAACAGAATTTTGAAAGGGAAAAACCTCATTTGATGAGAGATGGGACCCAAAAGCATTTTCTCAAAATTAGTTTTGAGACAATCAATTTTGTTCTTCAAAATAATGATTTTGAAAATCTAAAATTGATGTATTCTCTAAAATGGTGATTTTAGAATTTGTTTTATTTTTCCAAAAATAGTGATTTTGGAATAATAAAAGTATATGTTTATTTTGTTTAAGCATAGTCAATGGCATGGTGGATGGTTATGGACTAAAACCAATTATATATGTTCATGCATTTTACAATTTTGGTTTTTATGAAAAATGGCCTGCATGTCCTGTCTTCTCTAGAATTATTGTTTAATTCTCTTCTCATCTAACTCCCCTCAAATGTAACTCGAGGTTTTCTCTCTTTAGGAAATTATGTAATTAGTTTAAATAGGTTAGATATGAGTAGAATTATTTTATTCTGGAAATGGCAACCAAAACAAGAAGAGGAGGTAAGACCTTGTACTTAAATCATGCATGAATACATAGGGTTAACTATATTAATTTCTTTTATGGCTCAATGAAATTAATTTAGGAAAAGTCCATAACTATACCACGTAATCGCTTTATTACTATGATTATCAATTATGTTATTTAATGATTATTATGCATGTCATTCAATGAAATCACTAAAAGGAATAAATCTCTCAATTAATATTAAACCTAATTCATTTCATTAATATAGTACGAACGAGAGTCCTTTTTTGAGACCAGGTTGTTGGGCAAACCCAAGCCTACTTGACATTGGGCATGTTCAAGCTTTGGAATTAAATTCCTTTAGAATTAAATTCCTGATTAATGGGTCGGGTTTAACAAAATTCTTTATCCTGGTTGGGAAAACTCAAGCATAAAGAAATTTAGAGGAAAAGTTGGGGTAGCCCAAAAGGCTTTAAGATTCAAAACTGTTAATCACCGAATGATCCAGTAGTTACATATAATGTAATTAGTATTAGATACCTACCAATGAACTCAAGGGTGGCTTGTTGGGCAAACCTAAGGTTATTCTTGAGAAATTTAGATATCGGTCCACTAGGAAAGCTTCCAACTGGCTTTCCCGAATCAGTAGTGGGGGCTATTGGTTTGAGTAAAATAGTGGAGTAAAAATACGTTTAATTAAAGTCCTAATTATTTGCATATCATGTGCATATACAAGTAGCTAATGCTTTCTATCTTTACATCTAGGTCACTTGCATCATGTTAACGAACTTGAACTTATGTAGCACTTTGGAAACCAACAAGTTAACCGAATCAAACTATCTCGACTGGTATAGAAATTTGAAAATTGTTCTCAAATCGGAAAAGTTACTCTACGTGCTATATGCTCCTATTCCACCACCACCAGCCCAAGATGCTCATGCTGATAAGCATGCTGTCCACAAGAGGCACAAGGAGGATAGTGATACAATATCATGTATTATGCTGGCATTCATGACTCCTGAGTTGCAAAAATAGCACGAGCATATGGATGCTCAATCGATCATTTTACATCTTCGAGAGCTATTTGATGCCCAAGCCAAAACTGAGAGATATGAGATCTCGAAACAACTATTTCGTTGTAAAATGGCAGAGGGTTCTTCTATGGCCACTCATGGGCTGAAGATGCTGGGCTTGATAAAGAAGCTTGGATCTCTCAGGTTTGCAACGGATCATGACTTAAGTGTTGACTTAATTCTACAATCTTTGCCTAATAGTTTCTCACAATTTGTGATTAACTATCAAATGAATAAGATTGAGTCCACCATTCCTGAATTGATTAATCTTCTCAAAACTGTAGAGTCCTCCATGAAGAAGGATTCCAATGCGGTTTTAATGGTAGAATCTTCCTCTTCTAAGAAGAAAGTTCAAAAAAAGAAGAAGAAGGATGCCATGAAGCCCAAAGGTAGTGTGAACAAGAAGGATGTAGCTACCAAGGGTCCATACCATCGTTGTGGAAAGATGGGCCACTGGAAGCACAACTGCAAAGCCTACTTGGAGACCATCAAGGACAAGAAGTAGAAGGAGAAGCTTATAAGCACTTCTACTTCTTCTCCAGGTATGTTTATGATTGAGATATATACTGCCTTTAGAAATGAGATATGGGTATTAGATACTGGATGTGGATCTCATTTGTGCAATAACTTGCAGGGCTAAAAATCAGTAGAAGGCTAGAAAAAGGCAATGTGGACCGATGTACAACAAATGGGGCAAATGTTGTTGCACTTACTGTGGGGACATACGAGCTGAACCTACTTTCGGGATTGATTCTAGAACTGGAAAACTTTTATTACGTACTAGTTTTAATGAAAAACATTATTTCAGTTGCATGTTTAGACTTATGTGGATTTCATTTATTATTTAAGAATAAATGTTGTTCTTTTTCATTAAATGATATTCATTATGGTTCAGCAACTTTGGTTAATGGTTTATATGTTCTAGACTTGGATAATCTAGTTCTCAATATAAACAATAAGAAACCTAAAATGGATAACTCTAACACCTCTTACTTATGGCATTATCGTCTGGGCCATGTAAACGAAAATCGTGTTTCTAAGTTACACAAGCTTGGTGACTTAGGGTCATTTGATTATGAATCATATGGCACATGCGAGTCTTGTTTACTAGGTAAAATGACTAGAACTCCTTTTCTAGGAAAAGGAGAATGGGACAAGGAGTTATTAGAACTCATACATTCTGATGTATGTGGCCTAATATCAATATAAGCAAGAGGAAGTTAACTATTTCATAACATTTATCGATGATTTCTCACGATGCGAGTATTTGTATTTAGAGAAATACAAATCTGAGGCCTTTGAAGGTTCAAAGACTTCAAGAATGAAATAGAGAAATAACTTAGCAAAAGTATTAAGACTCTAAGATCTGATCAAGAAGGAGAATACTTGAGCCAAGAGTTTCTGAGTTATCTTAGAGATAATAGGATATTATCTCAATGGACTCCGCCACATACACCTCAACGTAATAGTGTATCTGAGAAAAGGAATCGAACCCTTCTAGACATGGTACGAACAATGATGGCTTCTATAGACCTACCAAAATTGTTTTGGGGGTATGCACTAGAGAGTTCTATTTATATACTAAATAGAGTTCCAAAAAAATCGGTTGATACTACCCCATTTAAGATGTTCTTTGGTAAGAGACCAAAGTTATCTCACTTGCGAGTATGGGGTTATCTGCCTTTGTCAAAAGGCCACAGTTAGACAAACTTGAAAGTAAGTCCGACAAGTGTTTGTTTGTGTGATTTTCGAAAGAATCTTTCGGATATTACTTCTATCTACCCTCCAAAAATAAATTATTTGTTTCGAATCATGCCGTTTTCTTAGAGAAGGAGCACATGCTCAAAGGGGACAGTGGGAGTAAGATTGAACTTAGTGAAGTTCATGAAGATGAAACAAACGAGGGTCAACCGTCTAACCCCATATCTATTGAGAGAATAAATGAACCTTCTAATACACAAGACCTCGTAGATCTAGTAGGATACGTGTGGCACCTGAGAGATATGGATTTCTCATTAGAGACCACAATGACGTATTGCTTATAGATGAAGATGAGCCTACTACCTACAAGGATGTTCTGAATAGTTCAGAATCTAGCAAATGGCTTGATGCCATGAAGTCAGAGATGGATTCTATGTACGAAAACTAAATATGGACTTTGGTTGATCCAACCAAAAGAATTAAACCTATTGGGTGCAAGTGGGTTTTCAAGAAGAAAACGGACATGGATGGTAACTTAGTTACCTATAAAGCACGACTAGGGGTGAAGGGTTATCGTCAACAATATGGTATTGACTATGATGAAACCTTCTCGCCAGTAGCCATGTTGAAATCCATCAGGATACACCTAGCCATTACTGCTCATTATGATTATGAGATTTGGAAAATAGATGTGAAAATAGCTTTCCTAAATGGAAATTTGACTGAGAAAGTATATATGACACAACCTGAGGGTTTCACATCCAGTGATGGCACAAAGGTGTACAAGCTGCAAAGGTCCATTTATGGACTTAAGCAAGCTTCTAAGAGTTGGAATATCCATTTTGATGAAACAATTAAAGAGTTTGGTTTCATTCAAAACATGGATGAGCCTTGTGTATACAAGATGGTTAATGGGAGTGCAATCATTTTCTTACTGCTTTATATAGATGGCATATTGCTAATAGGAAACGATATACCTGTCTTGCAAACGGTTAAAAATTAGTTGCCCAAATAATTCTCCATGAAAGATCTTGGAGAAGCAACCTACATTCTTGGAATAAGGATCTATAGAGATAGATCCAAAAGGTTTCTTGGTCTTTCACAGTCTACATACATAGATAAAGTGCTAAAGAGGTTTAGCATGGATCAATCTAAAAAAGGATTCTTACCCATTTCACACGGTGTAAGCCTTTTAAAGTCGATGTCTCCTAAGACACAAGTTGAAAGGGATCATATGAGTAAGATTCCATATGCCTCAACAGTTGGATCTTTCATGTATGCTATGATATGTACTAGGCCCGATGTATCTTATGCTCTCAGTTTGACGAGCAGATACCAATTCGACACTGGTAAGGGTCATTGGGCGGCTGTAAAGAATATCCTTAAGTACTTATGAAGGACTAAGGATACGTTCTTAGTATATGGGGAAGGTGATTTGAAAATAAACAAGTATATTGATGCCAGTTTTCAATCTGACAAAGATAATTTCAAATTACAATCCGGCTACGTGTTTACGTTGTATGAAGGGGAAATAAGTTGGAAAGGTTCCAGACAAGAGATTATTGCCAACTCTATGACAGAAGCTGAGTACATAGCCGCTTCTGAAGCAGCTAAGGAAATCAAGATAGAGAGAGTTCCCACGGATGAGAACTTAGCTGACTCGCTTACAAAAGTACTATCCTAAAAGAAACATAATTGTCATGTTGAGTCATTCGGTATTAGATACATGAATGATTGGCTCTGGTGCAAGTGAGAGTTTGTTACTCTTGTGCCCTAGAGGCAATCACTTGTACATTGTATATGACACATTTTATTTTAATAAAAGACATTATTTATCTTACAATTTCTTTTTTTTTTACTTTAAGTAATATAACTATTCGATAAAATCCCTAGTACAACATTGTGTTAAGGAAATCATGATAGAGATCATGATATGAGATTCCTACTATACTGGATGGTGTTAGTACTTAAATAGTCCCTAGTCATAGTATCAATAAGACAGGACATCATTAATGCATTAAGACTAGCATGTGTTAGAATTCCTGATTTGATAAGGCAGTGGTTCTCATAACCGTGAGTATTGAGATACTCAAAGTTAACACATGGATGCTTGTTAATGGAACAAGTTCATTAGATGACCTAGCTTTGAGATAATCATATGGATAATTGTTTAGTGCCAGTGATATAATCTCAATATATCAAACGTGCAAGTATCCTTAGACTTGAGATCTCCACGGTACTTTGTTTGTTGAGCTTTGTACTTTGATTCCAATCTCCAGAGCTCGATCGAGAGCTGCCTATGGGATGGATATTAGGTACATTGTGAGGTAAACGAAAGTAGTTGAGATGGTCAATAAAGGATTCACCACTCCTAATAGTAGGGGCAAATATCTCACGGCCACATATAGGAATTACTACTCGGAAAGTCCTCGGCCAAGGCAATTGTGTATTGAAAACAGTTCCAATTGATACACATCTAGAGTAGTGAGTTCTTGGTAAAAGTACTATTGTATTCGGGCCAGAATTACTTCGGGAGGGAGTTAGCACTAATTCCGTACTCCAAACCGAATGAGATATTGTATGGTGAAAGGAGTTAATTGCACTGAAGTTTGTTATTGAAGGGTTCATGTCAAACCACTTGACTTCCTGGACTCTTGGGTGGTCGTGATGTATTGCTAGATACCGCACATGATCTGGGAGTATGGGTTTATTAATTGATGAATTATTAAACCAATTCTGATTTGAATTAATAGAATTAATTGTAATTAATTATAGATTATTAATCTCAAAGACGTTTGGATTAATTCATGTTCTCTACCAATTGATTGGGAAACCTAATAGGTCACACACAATAGAGGATTATATACTCAAGATGTTATTTGATAACATTGTGGGGTTGATTGAGAGAAAGAAAAGTTGTTGGTGACAAATTATAATTAGTTATAATTTGTGGTACAAGTGATAATTGTGAGAACTTGATGTTTCCAATTATAATTAGAGAATTCTAATAGGATTAGAATTCTCAGTTTTGGGAAGGGAATTTAATGTGATATATAGTAGATAATAACACAAGAAAAACCCTAGCCAATAGCTGAACAACACACAAAAGAAACAACAACCACAAACTTTTTCTCTTCTTCTCTCTCGATTTGATCTTGAAGAAGAACCTAAGTTGCCACTTAGAATTTCTGCTAGCACAGAAAGCTACGTGCTTGAGTATTTCTCTGTGTGGATTACTATTAGAGATAATCGCACACTGTGATTATAGTGGGTAGACATTCAACTCACGTGGAGGATGATCACGAGGATTACGGGATTGCGCCTCAACTTGAAGAAGAAAATTTTGTTCTTTTCACGATCACCCAAAGGTAAAAGCTGTTACCTTTACTCTCTTTATGGCTTGTTTTCCACACATAGAAGAGTCCTGGGAGGGTATTTCATTTTATTTTTTGCTGCGCCGTATTGGATACGAGCCTTAGATACCCAACATACTCATCCTGTCTTTTTCCTCTTGAGACTTATGATATTCGTTAGAACAAAAAGATAACCCATGTCTATAAGAGATTAGAGCTCTTTTGCATAAGTCCATGCTAAACTTGGCTAGCATCTTGTCAATGTATGTCGTTCGGTCTAATCCTAACATTCTCTACTTCTTATTTCTAAGAAGTTTAATCCTGAGAATGTAACTGGCTCTCCCAAGTCATTTATACTGAATTGCTTAGATAGCTAAACCTTAATAGATGATAATATTTCTACATCATTCCCAATGAGTAGAATGTTATCCACATATAGGACAAGAAAAACCATATTTATACTTTCTAATTTTCTGTACACGCATAGTTCATCCTCCTTTTGAATGAAACCGTAGGACTTTATAGTCTCATCAAAATGAATGTTCCGTGTTCTAGATGCCTACTTAAGTCCATAAATAGACTTCTTAAGCTTGCAAACCATATGTTTCAGGCCTTTAGCAATTAAACCTTCCAGTAGAGACATATAGATGTCTTCGTTAAGATTCCTATTAAGAAATGCCATCTTGACATCCATTTGCCATATCTCGTAGTCAAAATGACATGCAATATCAAGGAGGATACTGCGGGACTTAAGCATGGCTACTGGGGAAAAGGTTTCCTCATAATCGATTCCCTCTTTCTGAGTGTACCTTTTCACCTGAAGCCTAGCTTTGAAGGTTTCCACCTTCTCATCTGCTCCCCTCTTCCTCTTATATACTGACTTACACCTAATGGGTTTTATCCCTTCAGGTGAAGCTACAAGATCCCAAACCTGATTGAAGTATATAGACTCAATCTCGGCTTTCATTGCTTCATACAATAGATTTGCATCAGCATCAGCAATAGCCTTCTCGTATCTAGTAGGATATTATTCCTAATTGTCAAAGACCAGCTCGAAAGCCTCTCATGTCCGTCTTTCTGGAACTATAGATACCTTCCCTCTACGTTGAAGCTCCATTTGTATAAGTTCTTAAGGATGTGCCTCTTCTTGTTCCATAATCGAGTCTGAAGAAGTTGATTCCAAAGATAACTTCTCCATGAGTTCCAACCTTGTTGAACATTTAGTGGAAGTACTTCGATCATCTTCCAAGTATCTAGCATTCTGCTCTTTGAGATGATAAAAGTATCCTCCTTTTGTCCTTTTTGGATACCCAACAAAGTAGCATAATTCTGATCTTAGTTCTAACTTATCTAACTTGATCAATACATAAGCTGGACAGCCCCATATCCTGAGATGATTTAGACTTTGCTTATGGCCAGTCTATATCTCCTAGGGTGTTCTAGGTACTGACTTGGAAGGCACTAAGTTCAGAATATATTTCACTATTTCCAATGCATATCTCCAAAAAGAGACCTTAGAGTAGCATGAGACATCATGCTTCGGACCATTTCAAATTATGTCATGTTCCTTCTCTCAGCTACTCCATTTTGTAGAGGTGTACCTGGTGCAGAGAGCTAGGATAATTTCCCATGATGCACCACATAATCTTTGAACTCACTGAGGAGGTAATCTCCACCATGATCCGATCATAAGGTTTTGATCAGTTTACTTGTCCGACGCTCCACCTCAGCCTGAGACTCTCTGAACTTGTCAAAAGAGTCAGACTTGGGCCTCATTAGGTAGACATAACCAAATCTTGTACAATTATCCGTGAAAGTGATAAAGTACTTAAAACCCCCTATAGCTTGTGTAGATAAAAGACTACACATATCAGTATGAACACAGCCCAATATCTCCTTGGCTCTATCAACCTTTTGGGTGAACGACCTTTTGATCATTTTTTCCATAAGGTAGGATTCACATTGAGGTTAACTTTTCAATCTTAATGACCCCAAGGGCCCATCGTGGATTAGCCTCTAAATCTTAGTTGAGTTAATATGACCCTGTTGGATTGTATGCCCTCTTAGACTAGGTTTCTGATATAAAATCGAATTATTTAATAAAAGAATTTATTTTCAGAAATTGTTTGTGAATTTACTTTTTGTTTGTGCACGATTTTCATTTGGAACAGACCCATTGTGTTTAAATAAGTGATAAATGTGAATGGTGGTCTTTCACAGTAAGGTATGGATCACGGGTTATTTAACACATAAACATTTGTTCTTAACCTATTGATGAGACTGGGAACATCATCATGTTTAGGTTATTATGTTATGAATTCCAAATGGGAATTGGCTTACCTTTAGCCAGTGGGTAGTCCACTCACTTCATGATATAAGCGTATTTTGAATACGTAGAACAGGACCTGTAGTAGTGGTTTCTCAAAGTACTATATGGTAGAAACCTAGACTGCTACCGCTACAGCGTGGACTAGTACTCTACGACTTGAGTATGAGTTGGTGGTCTAGCGAAGCTGGAAGCATATACTTTGATTTGCTTGTAGTTGAGGTTCTATCATAGGGCCAATATACTTGCATGTTGGGTATGTGTGACTAGTTAGTTAAGACAGACTTATACAAGATAGTTTCTGCACTATATCGCCCCTTGTGGTTGTCCGAATGGTCTAAATTATCCAGGGCCATAGGAAACATGAATTGGATGTTTGCTTTAGGGTAGCTCCCTTAGAAAGCGGAAACACTCCAGGAAGTCGTGGATCATTGGACTAGAAGCCTAAGGATGGTAGATGTCATTTAGAGGGGTGTTAGTACACTTCTTCCTCACTAAATGTACGGCGATGTGTAGAGGGGTATTTTAGTCATTTCACCTGTAGGTCGGAGACTTTGCTAACGCAGCATTGTCCTTGGGGTCAATATTTCCTTATGGTGATATTAGGAAATATTTAAAATGCAAAATACAGCTATTTATATAGCAGGGGTATTTTGGTCATTTTAGCAGCCAAGGCGATGTGTCTTTTTGGTCCTCGGGATAGCCCATAAGTCCTCAGCTATTTTATTTTATTTTATTCAGGAAGTCTAATTTGTTATTGGATTGGAATAAAATAAATAAATAAATAAATAAAATAGGAGTTGAGAGAAATTAATTATCAAGTTTATTTGGTTAATTAATTATTCAAGGCCTAGGTCCAGTATGAATAATTAAGAAATTAACCTGGGCTTAAACTAGGGGAAATAATTAATGTTTAATTATTTATTGGGTTATTTATATAGGCCCAAAAAATAAATAATTAAAGATTATTTATTATGGTTCATTTAGGCTCATTAATTATTTATTGGGTTACTTATGTAAGCCCAGAAAATAAATAATTAATATTTATTATTTTGGGCCTTTTGGGTCCAAGAAAAATAATAAATATTTATCTGGCCCAATAGCTTGGACCTTAGGGTTTTTTCCAAATACGGTTAAGAGGAGTTTAAGGTTAGACCAAACTGTTTCTCATGATAACATCCGGGTATTTTAAAATCCCGGGGAGATGTTTATCAGAGATTGAGAGACCTAATTTTGGCTAAATATAAACAACTCTTTGAAAAGGAAAAAACCCTAATTTTTTTCCCAAGCTACAAGCTTCACGTGAGTCTCTCTCTCTCAAAGGCTCTCTCCTTCTTCTTGTTTTTCCCTTATTCTTTGCTAACCAATAGCGAGCGAACCAAGGTGAATTGAGACCCTTCCTCTTCACCATAGTGTTCACCGACTAGAGGTTAGGCTGAGGAATATCCCGAGAGCTGGAGAGCTAAGCATTAATGCAAACAAGGCGGAGTCGAAGGCTAGCGGGTGTTCAACCGGAAGCTCCTTCAAGTGTGCAAAGCGAGGCGATTCCAGTCGTTCAATCCGCTCTTACTCAACCTAGAAGGGTTAAGGAGCGCAAATGTATGATCTTCACGCTTCCGCATGGCCTTTATGGCTCGCGGTGTAATTTTTTTTTTTCTCTGTTTTTTTCCCGTCCATGGCTCCCCTGTTCTGCGTTTTCCATCAAACCCAACCTTAGATGCCAAAAATATGAGTCATTGAAATTGGTCTTTCTCTTCTTACTTAAAGGTTTAGATTGATCGTTATATATTTGATTATTTGTAGGATTTAAAAAGAATAAGTTTCCGTACATGTTCCCTGTATATAAAACTTCTCAATTTCTACTGATAGTAATACTATAATAGAAAGAAACAGAATATCCATGATTTATTAGCTTTGCAACTGAAATCAAACTCTATCTGAAATCAGGTACATATAAAATATCCTTCAAAATAACTACTTTATTCTAATAAAAAATAAGATCTGACTCTCCTACTACAAGGGCTCATACTTGTGCTCCATTTCCTACTCGTAGTCCATGCCTGCTCTTCTGGAGTCTTCTTATCTTCCTAAACCCCAACAAGGAGTTACAGATATGATCAATGACACAAGAATCAACAATCCAAGTGGAAGTTGATCCAACTGTTGAAATTGACTTTGGATAGAGAACAATACCTGTAGTTTTTTTCTTAGCCTGAAGTTCTAGACACTGCTTTTTCCAGTGTCTCTTCTACCCGCATTTGAAGCATTTGCCTTTGGGGTTGTTGGGCTAGTTCTTGGGTTAGGCCAGTGCGTTTCTCTTCTTCTTCTTGAACTTCCTGGGCTTGGACCCAGTTCTGGAAGAAAAAGTCCTAACAATCATAACCTTGGACTGTGGCTTCATGACATTCTCTACCACTTGGAGCTCTTTCATTAACTTGGTTAAATTCAGGTTTAACTTGTTCATGTTATAATTTAACTTGAATTGAGTAAAAGAGCCCAGAAGAAATTTGAGAACCATGTCCACATGCCTCTAGGGTTAATTACAACCCCTAAGACTTCTGCTTCCTCCAAAGCAGTAATCATTTTGAGCAAATGCTTTATGACTAATGCTCCATCAGCTATCTTAGTGTTGATGATCGTTCTAAAAGCCTCCTGCCTTGCGGGCTGGCTCTTATCTGTAAACATCGTGGCTAATGTAGTATGCAGTGACCATATATTCATGTTTAGATTGGAGCACATTAGACATGGAGTACGACATGTAGCATCGAGACATTTCGTTAGCCATCTTCCATGCTTTCTCAGCCTCTCGCCCCTCAGCGGTGGAACCCTCCTCGATAACAGGGTAGGTGTCAAAAAAGACATACTTATACTCCTCAACAGTGAGTATTATGTCCAAGTTCCTTTTTCAATCCACATAATTTGGACCCGTTAGCTTATTCTCATAGAGAATAATGGCAAAAGGACAAAAAGAACCTCCACCAACGATTTCTGAAAAAAAAAAACTTAGTATGTGAAAAATAAAATAATTTGTGACTTTATCCTCATATTAAATCCGATAATAGTTAACCCTTTCTCTATTATCGTTAATATGATTAATTTAGCTCATAGAAAATTGACATAACTTCTTGGGAAGATTAATAGTTTCTTAAGCTAAGTGTATTAACCACTACAAATTAATTTCCTTTCTAGGTAATAATTTAGAAGATAACTCCATGGGATTACCGTTTCATCACATTTCCTATGGATATTCGTAGCACTATAACCTCCAACATGGGCTGGCCAATCATAGCACGCGTCATGTGTTATTAAATACATCTATCAATTAGTTCTAGATACTTGTGGTATTCCCATCCTATATGGATTCACTCTCAAAATGACACAAGGGGATGTACGATCTCTAATGAGGATCGTGATGGAAGCCGTGGGGCCGTTGGAACCCTTCCCCCACTTAGCATTTTAAAATAAGGGTTTTCTTGGAAAAATACCCTTTGAAAATTTCAATAAAGTTTTGTTTTAACTTAAAAATAAAATATCTAAACTCATAAAAATTTCTATGTTAAGGTTTTGTATCCTTTGAGAAATTTTTCATGGATTAATTTTATTTAAGTTAATAAACTTAATAATTTCAAAAATTTCCAATAAAACTTTCGAGAGATTTTGATCTCAAGTTTAATTTGAAAAAAATAATTTTTCTTGTTAAAATTAAATCAAAATGGTTTTCTATTTTAATTCACAATAAATCTAAATCTAGCATATTTTCTATGTCAAGGATAAAATCTATTGAGAAAATAACCAAGAATTAATTTTGTTTGAATAAAAATTAACGATTTGAGTGAAGAAAAATGTTTTTCTTTGTCAAAAATTCACAAAGACCAAACACGCACATAAGGTACAAAAAGAAATAAGCATGCTAGAAAACTGTAAATGTTTTCATTCTTTTATATTCGTTTAATCTAAGTGTCCAAATAATAGAATTAAACACATTAATTAATTAATGGTCTTGTTTAATCCTAAATTTCCTTTACGATTATTTTTCACGCAAAATTTTCAAAGAATATTAACTATTGCAATAAAATTAACTTCATCTTGTATGGGACAAAAAAAAAATTATTGTTTGTCAGGTGCACTCGCCACACTGGATCATGGCCCAGGGGAAAACCCATGGGCTACGATCCGGATGGGTGCCCACGACCCAGCCCGCCAACAACCTTGCTACCGTGGTCAAAATTGATGACCACGGCAAATTGCAAATTGCAATTGCTAATTGCTAATTTGCTTCCTAGCGGAAGAAGCTCTTCCACGAGGAAGCCAGAGGCTACTGGGAGGAAACAGCCCTCTCCAGCCTACATGATTGAGGTTCCAAGCCCTGGCCGGCTTGGCTCCACACTCATCCGTGGCTCATCTCAGCTTGTGGCTCGGCTCGGCTCGGCTTAGCTCATATTCTCCAGTATTTCTTGCGATTTTGCATTTCTTCTTCTGGTTCATTCCTCCAGACAGCATGTAAAGCCACTTAACAAGCTCCTCTGTCGTTAAAAACAGTGAGCTTACATATTTCATCTAAGAAAGCAATAAATTACAATGTTCCAACGCTTCCACTCGCGAAGCTTAAACAAAGACTATCCCATACCATAAACAGCAAAGGTTTACAGAAAACATCCAAAACAAATATTTTCTTATTTTAGTTAAACCCAGCATACTTCCTATATTTGCCAAACCATGGCTCTGATACCAATTGAAGGATGAAAATAGCAAAAGTGATGAAACCGAAAGCATGCTTAAAGAACGAAAAAATTACAGAGCATCATGGGAGTTGTTTACCTCTATATTTGAATGACCTTATTGGCATGAAGAAGTTGTTTGAACTAAGATACTTAAAGCCACTGGATAATGTCCTTGTAAAAGCCAGTTTTGTCTCATTCACGCAAAGCTTTTGAGCTTCCGAAATGATGTCCTTTCTTCTACCATTGCAAGCTTACAGAGTGTTGGGTTCTTCCACTTTTTTTAGCCAGTGAAAGCATAATAGACTTCATCATCTTTCACCTTGGTCTTGATTCTTTTTTCTGTCATTTCATGCAAATCATTACCTAGAGAGACCAAGAAAGTGAAACAAAAAGCCCTATGCTTTTATTTTCCTCTCATGCCAAATAATAAGAGATCTATCCCGTGTTGTTTTTTTTTTTAATTTTATTTTACCTTTGGTATTATTCATTGGGCCAAATAAAATTATTTACTCTTGGGCTTCAACACCCATAACTAATAAGTCTCAAATATTTATTTTTTGGGCCTCATAAAACATCACAATAAATAATTAACAAGCTCAAATAGATTAATATAAAATATTAGGCCTGTTATCTAGTTTATACCTAGATTAATTTTTTAATTATTCAATCTGGGCCTTGGCCCTGTATAATTAATTAACTAATTAAACTAGATAAAACATATACTCTCTCTTGGGCCTGTTATTTTATTCTAGTCCAATAATAAATTACACTACTTAAATAAAATAAAATAAAACCTATAATTATCAAGATCAATTCCTTGACCCAAATCTGTCAGGACATAAGGGCTATTCCGAGGACCAAAAGACACATCGCCTCGGCAACTAAAATGACCAAAATACCCCTACTATAAAAATAGTTTTATTTTGCATTTTCTATACTTTCTAATATCACTATAAGGAAATATTGACTCCAAGGGCAATGATATGTTAACAAAGTCTTCGACCTACATGCGTCATAACTAAAATACCCCTCTGCGCATCACCGTGCATTTAGAGAGAAGGAGTGTACTAATACCTCTGTAATAGACATCTACCATCCTTAGACCTCTATTCTAATGATCTACGACTCCTGGAATGTTTCCACTTTCCATGGGAGCAACCCTAAAGTAAACATCTAAGTCATGTTCCCCAGGGCCTAGGATATTTATATTATTTGAACAGTCACAAGGGGTGATATAGTGCAGAAGCTATCTTGTACAAGGTTGTCTAAACTAACTAGCCATATATATTGGCTCTATGAATGAACCCCAACTATAGCATATCAAAGTACATACATCCAGCTTCGTCAAACCACCAACTCATATTCAAGTAGTAGAGTATTAGTCTACACTGTAGTAGTAATAGTCTGGGTTCTTCTAAATAGTACTTTTAGAAACCACTATTACAGGTCTTGTTTTACGTATTCGAAATACACTTATGCTACGAAATGAGTGGACAACTCACTGGCTAAAGATAAACTATTCCCCATTTGAAATTCATAACATAATAAACAAAACATGATGAGATTCCCATTCTCATCAATCAGTTAAGAACTAACATTTATGTGCAATATAACCCGTGATCCATACGTTACTATGAAAGACCACTATTCACATGGATCATTTACTTAAACACAATGGGTCCTATCCAAATGTAAATCGTGCATAAATAAAATGTAAATTCACAGACAAAATTTGAGAATAAATTTTTTTACTAATAAATACGATAATTACATCAAAAATTTTTTCTAAAGGGCATATATATTCAAACAGTTAAAGATTAAAGGAGGAAAAGGAAAGCAAGAATAGTAAAAGTGAAGTAAAACTACTCGGACTATTTTTGCCCAGTACCATGCCTTGAGGACCAGAATTTTGGAATACTGGTTATATCGAATTAAAGTTTAGAGTCTTACGGTCGTTTTGGTATACCATAGAGCCAAAACGATGTTGTGGATTGAATGTTATGTCTGAAACAAAATCTTTTGTCAAATCAGCAAAATTTTAGGATTTTGCTTGGGAAGTGAATGAATTTAATAAAGACTAATTATGTGATTTTGGATGAAATGAGTGAGAAATATGGAGTGAATCCCTTGTGCATGAAGGGAGAAAGAATATGGAAAAAGGAAAAAAAATCCAAGAATAAAAAAAACGATGAAAAAATAATATGAACGAAAGTTGGACGTTTTCCTTAACCATCGGCAAACTGTTGTCTAACCGTCGGTGGGACGTCTGCTACCTATCGGGCACGTCGGTTGGACGTCGGTTGTAACACCCCACCTTTTTACTTTCGGTTGGATGCTATCTGTAATGGGATGAGAATTTATATCAATGGCCAGAACAAAAGTTTATCAGTGTATTGAGACGAATACTTTGGTGAAATAAAATTTGTCGGGACCTGGATGTAATTATTGGATTTGTTCTACCAGTACCCTAAATTTTTGGAAGGCTATTAAGATTAAAAAAATAAGATTTTTAGGGTACTCTAGAAAGAGAAATTGATCAGTACAATAAGACACACGTTTTGGTGCGAATTGTGCTACCCGGGGTATCAGGGGCATTTTTGTCATTTTAACCGCTCTCGTAACTTTGACCGCAAATTTGACCAAGTAGAGAGGGAATTGAAGAATTTAAGTGTTACCAATGGATTCAGTGGAATTTTTGGAGTTGAATAGTGAAATAAAATTTTTTTTCCGTTATGGACCGATTTTGGTCATTTCTGAAGAAAATAGAAAATTAAGGTTGGAAATGGGACGTGCGGCTTCTTATGATTGGTGGATGAAAATATGTGTCGATTAGTGAATGGTTAATGAGGTCAAGTGTTTCTATTTGATTGGTTTTGATAAGTTGAGATAAAAGTTTATAAATAAATATGTTTACTAAGCTTAGTCATTATTATGTGCCACCTAAGGGGACACCTCATCACCATATGGACCAATGAAAACTCACCAAGTGTTGATTCTATGATTGGTTACATGAGCAATCATGCAAGGACTTTCTAAATAATTCCATAGAATTCTTGAATATTCTTAAGGACACCTAAGTAGCTAGGTGGACCAATCAAGGGCTTCCAAATGTTTGAGACCATTTAATGCATCTTTGACTTGAAGACCATATCTCTCTATATATACGCCATGAAGGCTGGCTGAAACGGCTTTAGAAAGCCAGAATTTCATAGCAAATAAGGAAGAAAAAGAGAATAGAAAGGAAAAAGAAAATAGAGAAGAGAGAGAGAGAGAGAGAGAGAGAGAGAAATCAAAAAATAGAGAGGAGAGAGAGAGAGAAGGAAAAACAAGAAGATGCTTGGGTTGTTTAGCTTCCAAACACAGTAAAGAAAAGGTAAGGATCTACCTTGCTTGAAGTAAATTTATTATATAAAGCATGGAGATCATTTTGGTATACATATTATGAGAGGTTATGTATGAATGAGGAAAACTAGCTAGGTGAAGTTGTGTGAAAACTGTTCTTGTGTGCATGTATATGTGGTGGATGGGATGGCAACTTATTAGCTGTGTTTGTGTGATGTTTGATGGAGATTTGGAGGTGTTTTAGAGACTTAACTATGGCTGCATGTAACTATGGCTGCACGTTGTTATTGAATTAGAAAAAAGAAATGAAGTTGGAAATAAGATAATTGTTAAGAAACATTCAAGGATATATGTTATGATTGAGGCTACCTGTTTTCTTCTTGTGCGATGGTGAAATTTTCTATTTTATGTATGATTGGAAATCCATGGCTTTAAGGTTGCTAACAGGAAGATTGGATTGAATTAATTTGTATTCATATAATAAACAAGGAATGAAGATATAATGTGTTTTGCTGGACAATAGGTTTAATTCCAGAAACTTATGGGAGGTTTTATGTCCAGTAAATCTGTAAGGTTTTCAGATTTCAACAAAGAAGACATTTATCTTTGTAGCTAAGGATCATAGTGGCATTTTGGAGCAAGTTTGAGGTTAATCAGATTTACGGATCAAAAGTTATGGTGAAAATAGTAAAAGGTGCCAAATCAGTGACGGAATTTTACTACTGGATCTTTGTGTTCAAAACTGAACAAAATGGACAACAGAATTGGTACTCCATGAATTGGAACCTGTAAAGGAATGTCTTAAGGATATTTTACAATTAGTTTGACATCATTTGGATTTGTGGATTGAAAGTTATGAGCAAAACAAGTTATGCTGTCAAAACTGAAAAATTGCAGAATGCTATTAAGAACAAATGAATGCATGGTTGATGGACTGAATCAGAATTTTTATGGATTTATTAAGTCCTTATATTCATGTGAGGAGGATGGTATTATGAAATGGATTATAAGTGTGCAAGAATTATATTTCTTTTCAAGCATGAAATGAAACGAGAAATGAAGTGATTTCCTTAGACAATAGTCATATGTATATTATGGTCGAAAAACATAGAATACTAAATGCGTTATGAATGATTATTATTGTAGGTCTTTCATTTCATTGTAAAGCCTTGGTGATGACTTAGCAAATATTTATATCTCTAGGTAATAAGCTATTCGAGATGAGTCCCTTGGATTTCTAAAACTCTTTCTAAAGCTAGTGTGCGTTGTTTTCCCATGAAATGCTATGCTATATATCGTTTTCGAAATCCCTGAACATGTTTAAGATTTATTTGAGCAAGAATTACTTATATGCCATTTTGGGCTCGATTGACCATTATAATTGGCTTTCAAAACCTTACTGAATGACTAAAGCATGAATTTTGTGAAATTAGTCCTTTTGGATTAAATTTTTGGGATTTTAAAAAATGGTAAATTTTGGAATCGAATATCTATAAATTGACTGGAATGCCTTTATTGTAAAGCTTTATGAAAACCTTTGAAACTCGGGTATTCAGTAAATGACCAAAATATCCTTACTGGAACTCTTGTGAATATTTTTCAAATCGGGTAAGGCTAAAATGACTTGAATATCCTCAGAAAGTCTTTTGTAATCGGGTATCGGTAAAATGACCTGAATACCCTTGGAAATGACTTTTGTAATCGAGTACGGGGAAAATGACCTGGATTGTGAAACCCCAGTCAAGACCAACCTTAGAGTAAGGGGGTTGGGATGCATATCATGCCTTATTCCACGATTCAATATATTTGTATATGATTTTTATGTGCTTTGGATTTGAGTTTTATTCTCTTGAAGCCTTATTGGTGAGTATTGAGTGAGAAGGACAAAATGGTAATTTTTGCATGAGGTGAAAATAGGAGGATAGCTTAAGGATTAAATATGAATTAATTTTCTAGTGGAAATAACAACAAGAGTTGTTGTGGTTTAGTGGTTAGAGCTTTGGAATCAATTCTTGAGGTCTTGGGTTCGAATTCCATCAAAGAAGCTTTAGCTTGATTAAATTTTATTTTATTTTTATTATTATTTTTTTCTTTGCTTGGGGAAGAATAATTTCGGCCTTATGAGCTTGGAGTAAAGTAGGGATGATGTCCTAAGAGAGACATGTTAGGAGTAACCTCATTCTACTCCCTTACCCTACTCGAATTTCCTAAAGGGAATTTATTTTCCCTTGATATTTGATTTTCCTTAATTCTCAACTCATTAGTTTGATCAAGTGATTCTAGCCATTTTCTTTCCAGAAATTTCAGTAAAGTGATGTGATCTTGTAGGATCAAAATTTCTTAGTAAAATACTTCTTATGGTTTGAAAAATGTGGAAGAGTTGTGGGAAATTCCAAGAGGAAAAAATCCCTCTAGTGAGGTTGCTGAAAATTCACTCTAGCTAGTTCATCTTCCTTCTTCGAATGAACTGAAATTTTCTAGCTTATTGTGCCTTGAAAGTGTCGAGTTTCTTAGCTAACATTCCCTCCCAAATGCTGCCACAAAAATGGTCTTTAGGATCAGTTTGCAATCTGAATTTCTTGGCCATTTTCGGACTGCTCAAAGCTGGAGCAACAACAGGAAAAATTCCTCTACAAATCGCCACCTTGAGAGTCCAAAACCAAGCTATTATCTTCCAGATTTTGTGCAGCACCTTAGCCATGTTTTTCCCCCATGAAGGAGGTTGGAAACCAGCCTTGAATACCCCCGAAATTCCCCTTCAAACTCTCTACAAGTTGGCTAGAAATGGCAGCCGAAAATCTGTCCAGAAAATTTTTGCCCAGCGAAATTCTATGCAGGAAAATTTTCCAGCATTGTTTCCTAATCTTCTTCCAGCCGAAACACCACCCTTGTTCTGCATAAACCTTCCTTAAACCTCCAGTAATAGAGCTCCATTGTTTCCCTTAAGCTTCTGCACGAAATTCAGCAATGGCTGTCCGAAAATCTCTCCAACAAATCCCTGCAATTATGCTTGATTGATTTCTAAAATTCTAGCCACCTTTGTTTAGCAACTTTCCATACTGCATTCCCCAAATAACCAGACTTCTTCTTCACCATTGAGCACCCTACTTTCGGCCACCATAAGCTTCCATAAACTAGCATTAATCCCACCAAAATTCTGCTCAAACAGTCGGCCATGGCAGATTTCCAAAGCTCTCCAACAATGACGATATTCTTGGAATATTTAGTTTCTAAATTCACTTTCTAAAAATATTCTTCAAGGATTGTAACAACTAACCTTTCCTTTTCCCTTCCAAATCAGAGAAACAACTTCCTAAACCCTATAGAAATTCGGCCAGCCCTAGCTCTCACAGAATTTCGGCAGCTACACAAATCCAATCTCTCGAATTTTCTCAACCTACAAGAACACACACACACACACACACTACACAAAGAACACCTACCTCTTTCCTTCACCTAATACCCCTCCAAACCATCTCAAATCCTCTCTAAAACTTCCAAATTTGACCTACTCACTGCCGTGACTCCATCAACCCCATTCTTAACATCAAACTCTACAAATCATCTTGCTACTTCGGATCAAAACCAGAAATTTTTGTGAAGGACAAGAACATCTTCAAGGTAAATTTATTCTAACAACTTCATCTCTTCCAATCTTGATCTCTAATGAGAACCTATGTGTATAAGCATGGTAATGGTTTCTTTTTCTCTCTCTTTCCTCTCTCTCTCTCTCTCTCTCTCTCTCATGGTCGAAACCTCCATCTCTTGGCCGGATGGCTCCTTTTCCCCATGTCCATGTTTTAGCCATCTCCCTTGGACAAAGTTAGGCATTAAGGAGTTGAGATCTATTCTAAACTCCTTCAAAGAATTCATCGATCAAGTAAGTCCCTTCAATCCTTCTTTTAAACTCTAGAATCATGTCTCTAGGATGATGTTTATAGTGGGTGGATGGTGATATGATTTGAGTATGTATTATTGAGATTGAAGCATTAATATGTGTATGATTGTGAAGGAGATGTGATTTATGCATGGAAGGATTATCTTGGTTGATTGTGTGATGATTTGAGGTTTGATGCATGAAGTATTTGAGATAAAGCATGCTAGAGATTATGTCACCTTTGGTGAATAGGATTTATATGCATGTTAGGTTATTGAAGCCATGATCATATTTATGCTAGTAGAGGTTAGATCATGTCTTAATAAATTTAGATCTATGCTTATGTGCATAATTTCGATGATTTGATGAATGGAAGGATTGCATATGTTCTTGATTGTGGTTAGCCATAGAAATTTGACCATGATCTAGTTGTCCCTAAACTAATTTTATTTCATAAATAAAATATTTAGTGATATAAAATTTTCCTAGTAAATGTCGAAAAAACCATAGGAATGGTAGATTTGGATTATTATATACATAAAGGATATTTTGGTCAAATAAATAATATTTTTGCTAGAAAATAAAATAAATAAATAATATTTAAAATAAAGAAATCAATTGAAGCCTTTTATGGAAATAATTATAATTAGTAAAATATTTATTAAATCAAATCCCTTTTTAAAAATTTACTTATTATTTTCCAAGCAAGACTCATTAAATTTAATCTCAACTAGTTTTAGCAACCAACTATTTTCCTACAACTAAACTATTATTAAATCGTTATATTACTTATTACTACCTAGGACTCTTGAGCAAATAAACTCTAAATTTTCCCTAGCAAGATTTAAACTTTCAATTATTAGAAATTATTTCCCAAACCATTAATTATTTTAAATATCAAATTAGGCTCAACCCTCAAACCTATTTATGTATTTTTTGGCCTTAAAGCTTGGGACACTAGGATCATGGTAGTAGTAAGAGAAGTTGATTTAAAATTGCGGAAGTGGATTGTAGCTTGGAATTGATTGTGATTTGTATTTGCCCATGTGGGGTTAGGTCAGCTGTTGGAGACCATGTTGTTGTGAGCAAGAATCAGGTAAGCTCATGCATAAAACTTGATTATTGGAAAATATTTAATTATGGCAAGCCAAATGTAGAGTGCGTGGACACTCATTTTTGTAAAGACAATTAAGGGTAGTCTCTTGTTTTATTTCCGTCAAATGAGTTATTTGAAATTTATCAAGCAGATATACTCAAACTCAGAACTCTTTCTGAAACTATTTTTGACAAAGATTTTGGAAACCCTTTATTTGCCATGTTCAAGTGGAACTGTGTTTGTTCATTTTTCCCAAGTGGGATACGTTACATTGAGTACTCAATAAGGGCGGACTACTAGGACTAGTCTTTGAGGGGTTAGGGTAAGTCTCTCAGTAGGTGGCCACCTCTAAGGGGTGAGTCCTTCCCAGATTGGACATCAGTCCAGTAGGTCGTGCCGGTCCGAGCTAGAAGTGTTCTCTTCAGTTAAGTGACTGTGTTATGCCGGAATGGACACCCGGTTGTTGTTTGGGTATAGAGAATGAGGAGTATCTTTCCCAGTAGGCCGATCACCTACTTTTGTTAGTCTGCACAAAGTGTGGCATTCTGATCGGCGGTATGCACAAAGTGTGGCACGCTGACCATTCGGTTATGGGGCCTAACATGTGGTAACCCGCAATCCTTTCTTTCGAGTGGTTGATTTTATAAATTATGTATGGCTAGAAATGCCAAACACCACTCTTGTTTTTTACAGATATTTATTGCTTGCCAGTGATCTCTTATAAAGAATTTTATACTTTGCATTCACGAAATGTTTTCACCTAACACATAAACACACATGGACTTATTGAGATTTCTGTCTCACCACCTTTTTACCACGTTTTCAGGTCGGTCCTGCTGTGGGGACGAGTAGCTAGATTATGCCCGCTTTGGAAGATTTATGATGATTTATGTTTGTGTGAAGTTATGGAGAGATGAGAGTGGATGAATTTTTATTATGGATTTGTTTTTGGTATTCTCGGATTTATTTTGGATAGATGTTTATTTTGGGATGTAATAAATATTCAAGTGTCATTTATTTCTGCTATTTTATCTGTATGACCTAGTTATAAAGACCCCTCGTCCTTTGGACGGGGGGACATCCCCAGCCCTGGCGGGCCTAGGTAGCGGGGTGTTACATAGATACTCTTGGAAACATGTTTTCATGTGTGAATAGAACCCTTTATCTGGTTTGAACATGATTTTGGAAAATGTTGTTCGGCCCCAAATATATTTTGATTTGAAAATTTTATGGGAACAGATAATCCTCTGGCCCGATCAGTCAAATTGGGTTAGTATTGTTGACGTTGAGTACTCAGTAAGGACTTTGATCTTTATACTAGCTCATGTTAGAGATAGAAGACCCCAAGTAACCCGATCTGTTCTGGGGATTGTCTTACTCCAAACAAGACGACAAGACATTGAGATGAGTTGTCTTGGCTAGCCGTTTTAAGCCCGGCAATTGCCTATTGATTATGATGGTGGATTGTACACAAGATACTGAATGGGGACACTCGATATGTTCAATCCCTTGCCACCTCGATGGTGACTTATGTAAGGATTGGGACCCCTAGCTTATGGTAGCAAGTAAAAGATCCCTAAGTGCTAGGTGAGCAATACATTTTTACACTCACTGCTCCCGCATGACACGGGTGATGTGCTGTAAGGCGCAGTTCCTAGCATAAGAAATTGTGTAGCCGAAGGCGAAGTTCCTTGAACTTTGCACACGCGTCTCCCTTCTAGATAGAGATGAACCTGCTTTTATTAAAATTAAGGGCCCTATATTTGGAAACTATGTTTTTTGTATGTATAAGACAAATTGAACCCAAATCCATCAATTACTTCTATTTCCCAGTTGTAAAGTTATTTTCGATGAAGAAATTGATAATTGATTTCATAAGAAAAACACTAGCACACACGGGACTCACTGGGTGATTTTTACTCACACGTGTCTTCTATCTTAACTTTTTGAAGGATCTGGAGTTGAAAGGACCTACGGATAGAGGACGATACCACAGTGATAGCAAAATAGGTCTGGACGTTTCCTTTTTGAATAATACACCTTATTACTGATGTTGAATGGAAATTTTTTGTGTATGATATTCTTTACTATATATGTGCATGTGACCATCAGTATGGGTTGTTGTATGGATTTGGACCTTGCATAATCTATTGGATTTTTTGTTATAAAGACCCCTTGTCTGGGTAACTGGACGGGGTGACACCCGGTGTTGATATGCTTTCGCTATTACCTTTAGAAAGGGTGTTACATTGGCTAACCGTCGGCAATTTTTTTGGCTGAACACGAATTAACTTGAAAACCATGTGTCGTGTAGCTTTATCGGTAAATGACCAACGGTTCATTGAAAATACTAGAAACGGTGGTCGAACAGTCGTGAACGGAAAAGTTTAGTCTGGACACGAGATGAGTCCCTTTGAATTCTAAAACCTTTTGAAAGCTAATGTGCTTTACTTTTCCATGAAATGCTGCGTTTTATACTATTTTGGAAATCCCCTAATATATTTAAGGTTTATCTGAGCAAGATTTGTTTTTTTGCCATTTTGTGCTTGACTAAACTTCATAATTGGCTTGGAAACCGTAACGGATGTTTAAAGTATGACTTTATGAATTTAGTCCCTATTGGATTAAATACTTGGGATTTTTAGAAAATGGTAATTTTGGAATCGGGTATTCATAAATTAACTATAATGCCCTTATTGTAATATTTTATGGAAATGTTTTTGGAAACTTCAATTTTAATCCTCTTTTGGGATTTAAATTTTGGATTTCCTGAAATGAACTCCTTTTAGAATTGGATATTTGGAAAATGATCTAAATGTCCTTATTGGAATGTTTTATAGAAACCTTTGGAATAGGATATTCGGTAAATGACCGAAATATCCTCGTTGGAACTTTTGTGAACACTTTTTAAATCAAATAAGGGTAACATGACCCGAATACCCTTAGAAAAGTCTTTTGGAATTGGGTATGGGTAAAATGACCCGAATACTTTTGGAAACTTATTCTGATGTGAGAGAATAACTCTTTACCCTGTTTTGATACAGTTTTGGAAAAGAACCTCTCGATATGAGACTGACTTCAGAGAACGATATTTTGATCCTGGAAATTATTTTATTGGCCTGATGTTCCTATGGAAAGAATTGATTGGCTCGATGGAGCCTATAGAAATTATTAACTAACTTGCGAGTCAGTGGGATCAAATTTTGGAAAATAATATTTTGCCCCAATAGTGTTTTTTTTTTTTATACGGAAAATTGGTTTCTTGATCTTGAATTCTTGATTTCGTAAACTTGACAAACCTTGAATATTAGTGTATGCATTAATTTGAATACTTGGCGTAAGCACTAACTTACTTGGCGCTTGCACTAACTTGAATACATAGCGTATGCACTAACTTTAATACTTGGGGTAAGCACTAACATGAATACTTGGCGTATGCACTAACTTAAAATACTTGGTGTAACATCTCACTACCTATACCCCATTAGGGCTGGGAATGTAGCCCCGTCCACAAGATAAGGGGTCTTTATAACTACGACACACATAAAAATAAAATAAAAGAAATACTTCAAATTTTAACTTATTACAATAGAGAAATACATGAACAAATTCAAAATTAAATGTTTGCTACTGTCTCTCAAAGTAATACATAGGAAAAATAACAAAGAGTCTTTCAGACATGGGTAACATTCTAGAAAATGACCTTCACAGTAGGATTGACTTGAAAACATGATATAATATGTGGTGAGATAAAATCTCAGTAAGCCCGTGTGTGCTTTGAGTATTTCAGGTAAAACAATTCATGTATGCAAGTTGTAAAAGTTTCATAAGAGAAAGTGCGGGCAATCATTAAATAAATGTCATAAATGAAGAGTGGTGTTTTGCTTTCCAAAACATACATGTGCACAATAAATACAACCACTTAAAAGAGGTAGCCAAGGCACCACATATCGTGCACATGACAATATAACGTTCAGAATGCCACACGTTGAGCATACTAACATAAGGTAGGTGTACTGTAACACCCTACTACCTAGGCCCGCTAAGGCCGGGGATGTCGCCCTGTCCAAAGGATAATGGGTCTTTATAACTAGGTCACTCAAATAAAATAGAGGAATAAAAATAATACTTTAACTTAAAATTTATTACAACTCAAGATGAAATCTAAGAATAAATCCACAAATTCCCAAAAGAAACACAAATCCATAAATAAAATCATCCACTCTCAACTCTCCAAAGCAATACATAAAAATAAAAAACCAAATTCTCTTCCCAGGCAGATAACACTAGCTACTCATCCTCACAGCAGGAACGACCTGAAATCATGGTAAAAAGGTGATGAGACAGAAATCTCAGTAAGTCCGTGTGTGCTTTGAGTGTCCAGTGGAAATAGTTTGTGAATGCAACGTATAAAACCTTTATAAGAGAAATACTGGCAAGAAATAAACATTAGTCAAAAGCAAGGGTGGTGCTTAGGCTTTTTCAACCATACATAATCAATAAAATCAACCACTTAAAAGAAACGATCATGAGTTACCACACGTTGGGCCCCATAACCGGCCAGAATGCCGACACTTTGTGCAAACTGACAAAAAGGTAGGTGATCAGCCTACCGGGCAAGATACTTCTCATTCTCTATACTCAAACAACAACCGGGTGTCCATTCCGGCAAAACAGAGTCACTTGACTGAAATATAAATAACTGCTAGCTCGGATCGGCACAACGAACTGGACTGACATCTTATCCGGGAAGGACTCACCCCTCAGAGGTGGCCACCTACTGAGAGACTCACCCTAACCCTTCAAAGAATAGTCCTAATAGTCCACCTTTATTGAGTACTCAACGTAACGTAACCCACTTGGAAAAATGAACAAACTATAGATCCACATGAAAATGGCAATTGAGGGTCTCCAAAATCTTTGTCAAAATTAGTTTTGGAAAGAGTTTTGAGTTTGAGTAAATCTACTTATGGATTTTCAAATAATTTGTTTGACTGAAATAAGAATGGAGTGAATCCTCAATTGCCTTACAAAAATGAGTATCCATGCACTCTACATTTGGCTTGCCAAAATAAACATTTTACATCAATCAGGTTTAATGCAGGAGCTTACCTAATTCTTGGTCATAATAAAAAGTCTCCAAAAGCTGACCTAACCCTGCATGGGCAAATACAAACAAGAATTAAACTCAAGCCAAAATCTACTTTCTCAATTTAAAACAACTCAACTCACTAATGCCATAATCCTAGTGTCCCAAGCTTTAAGGCCAAACAATAAATAAATAGGTTTATAAGCTAAGCCTAATTTGATATTTAAAATAATTAAGGTTTTGGGAAATAAGCACTAATAAGTTGATGGTTTAAATCTTTCTAACAAAAATTTAGAGTTTTTTTTTTTTTATGAAGAGTACTAGGTGGTACTAGGTAAAATAATGATTTATTAATAATTTAGTTGTTAGAAAATAATTGATAACTAAAATTAGTTAAAATAAATTTAATGAGTTTTGCATGAGAAATAATAAATAAATTTTTAATTGGTTTTTATTAAAAGATAATAATTAAATTTTTAGTAATAAATATTTTACTAATTACGATTATTTCCATAACAGGCTTTAGTTGATTTAATTATTTTATATAATATCCACACACACACACACACACACACACACACACACGCATATTATTTTTCTAGCAAAAGCTATTATTTATTTGACTAAAATATCCTTATTATATATATTAATCCAAATCTACCCCTCCTAGGGTTTTTTTCGAAATTACTAGCAAAATCATATTATGAAATATTTTATTTATGAAATAAAAATTAGCTTAGAGACAACTAGGTCATGATCATATTTCTATGGCTAACCACAATCATGAACATATACAATCCTTCAATTCATCAACTCATCCAAATCATGCAGATAAGCATAGATCCAGACTTACTAAGGCTTGATCTAACCTTTACTAGCATAAATATAATCATGGCTTTAATAATCACACAAGAATATGAATCCTATTCATCATAGATGACATAATCACTAGCATACTTGATCATGGAGACATGCAATAAACCTCAAAACATCATACAATAAACTAAGATAATCCCTTCATCATAAATCCCACCTCCATCATATTCATACCTATATTCATGCTTCACTCTCAACTCATCACAATAATATATACCCAAACCCAATTCATGATTCATCTTCTATCAACATCATCCTAGAGACATGAATCTAGAATTTAAAAGAAGGGTTAAAAAGACATACTTGATTGATGAAAACCTTGAAGGAGTTTCGAATGAATCTCAACTCCTAGAAGACTAGATCCGTCCAAGGACGGTAGAGAAAGCATGGCCATTGGAGAAGAAGCCATTCGGCTGAGAGAGAGAGGTTCGGCCGAGAGAGAGAGAGAGACCATTAGCATGTTTATTCATATATGTATATATATATATATATTCATTGGAGATAAATATTAGAGAAGATGAAGTTGTTAGAACAACCCTACCCTGAAGGTGTTCTTGAGCCTTCACAAAACTTCTAGTTATTGATCCAAAAGAGCAAGTTGGATTTGGGAGTTTGAGGTTAAAAATGGTGTGGATAGACTCACAATAATGAATAGATGAAATCTGGAAATTTTAGAAGAAGTTTGAAGTGATTTGGAGAGGTATTAGGTGAAAGGAATGAGTAGGTGTTCTTGGTGTGCTATGTGTTCTTGAAGGTTGAAGAGAATAGATAGGTTTTGTTCAAGGCTGGCCGAATTGCTGAAGGGATTAGGGCTCCCGATTTTTTTGTAGGGTTTTGGAAGATGATATTCTGGTTTGGAAGGGAAAAGGAAAGGCTTGTTGTTGAAATCCCCAAGAATATTTGTGGGAAGCAAATTTGGAAACTAAATACTACAAGAATATCTTTGATTGTTGGAGAGCTTTTGGGAAGCTGCCATGGCCGAATTTTCTGTACAGTGGTTCTGCTGGATGAAAGCTGGTTGAAGGAGGCTATGGTTGGCTGAAAATAAGGAGTATAATGGTGAAGGAAAGGTCTGGTTGTTTGAGGGATATTTTATTGAAGGTTGCTAAATTCTGGTGGATGGAATTTTGGTATCCAAATCAAGGCATGATTGCTGAAATTTGTTCGAAAGATTTTTGGGCAGCCATGTCTAAATTTTGTGCAGGAATTTGGGGAAGACAATGGAGCTCTAATCATGGCTGTTTAAGAGTGTTTTGTGTAGAAGAAAGCTGGAGTTTCGGCTAGGGATGAATTAGGAAACAAAGCTGGAAATTTTCCCTGAACAGAATTTTCGCAAGGCTGGAATTTCTGGACAGTTTTCGACTGCCACTTTCCATTTAGTTTGCAGAGAGTTTGAAGGGGATTTCAGAGGTCTTTCAAGGTTATTTTCCATCCTTCTTTATGGAGGAAAATCATGGCTAAGATGCTAAACAAAAACTGAAAGTAAACAGCTTGGTTTCGGACCTCCAAAGCTGCGATTTTGCCCAGGGATTTTTCTTGTTTTGCACAGCTTTTGTGCAGTCCGAAAATGGCCAGAAATATTCAGGTTTCAAGTTGATCAAAAGGTCCATTTTCTAGCAGCATTTTGAAGGGAATAATCGCTAAGAATTTCAACACCTTGAAGGCACAAGAAGCTAGAAAATTTTCAGTTCAATGCATGAAGGAAAATGAACCTAGCTAGAGTGAAGTTTTAGAGAGTTCACTAGGGAAATTAATTCACTTGAAATCCTTCCCCCTCTTCCATGGTTTTAGTCCACAAGATGTCTTTCTATAAGACATTTTGAACCTTCAAAGCCATAGCACATTGCTAGAATTTTCATAGAATAAAATGGGCTTGAACAAATTGAACAAACTTATGAATTGAGAAATAGGAAAAATTAAGGATTAAGATGGAATGAATTCCCCTTAGGAATTTTGTGTAGGGAAAAATTGTAGGATTAGAATACTCCTATCATGTCTCTCTTAGGGCAACATCTCTTCCCTACTCCAAGCACCTAAGGCTGAAAGTAATACTTCCCAAGCAAAAATAAAATTTAACCAAGCTAAAGCTTCTATGATGGAATTTGAACCCAAGACATGAAGAATTAATTCCAAAGCTCTAAGCACTAAACCACAACGACTCTAGTTCTTATTTTCTCTCTAAAAATATTTTCCTATTCAATTCTCAAGCTATCAGCCTTTTTCCACCTCAAGCAAAAATTACTATTTTGCCCTTCTTACTCAATAATCATAATCAACCCCTCTAGACTATAAAATACAAATTCATTGCACATTTAATAATATAAAAATATATTTAAACATGTAATGAAATATGATATGCATCCAACCCCTTACTCTAAGGTTGGTTTTGACTAGGGTTTCACATCCTCACCTCTTTAGAAGAATTTTGTCCTGAAATTCAAGCATACCTCTATTGCAGCTCGGGATACTTCTGTTTAACCCACTCTTTTGATTCCCACGTGGCATCTTGTGTTCCATGATGCTCCTACTAAACCTTGACCATCGGTATCTATTTGTTTCGGAGAGTCTTGACATTGTGGTCTAATATTTGTACATGCTTCTCCACATAGCTCAGGTCTGGCTGCAACACTAACGGTTCATCATTCAAAACATCATTGGGATCAGCATTGTACTTCTTCAATTGTGACATATGGAACACATCATGAATTCCCATCAACCCATCTGGCAGGTCCAGTCGGTAAGCTATCGGTCCAATCATTTCCTTAATCGGAAACGGCCCCAAATATATTGGTTTCAATTTTTCACCTTTCGAATGCTTCCAAATTCTCCTATTCGGTGTTAATTTAAAAAATACACTATCCCCGACATGAAATTCTAATTCTCTTCGCCGATTATCCGCATAGCTCTTCTGTTGGCTCTAAACTGCCTTAAACCTTTCCCTGACCAATTTCACTTTATCTAACATTTCGTGGACACAGACCTCTCTGGTTTTGCTCACATGACCATCTTCTGACCAACTCCAGTACAACGGTACCTGACACTTGTGCCCATACAAAGCCTCATACGGTTCCATCCCAATTGAGGCTTGATAGCTATTATTATATGATAGTTCGGCATACGATACACACTCTATCTACTTGTCCCCGAAGTTTAAAATACAGGCTCTCAGCATATCTTCCAATATCTGTATAACCCTTTCTGATTGCCCATCGGTCTGCGGGTGTGCCGTTGTACTAAATTTCAGACTCGACCCCATTGCTTCCTGAAACTTTCCCAAAAAATGAGACGTAAACCTCGGGTCTCGGTCTGACACTATGCTTGAAGGCACTCCATGCAGTCGGACTATCTCTCGAACATAAGTCTGGGCCAACTTCTCCATGGAGTCTCTTACATTTATCGGTATGAAATGGGCCGACTTGGTCAGTCGATCCACCACTACCCATATGGCGTCCTTTTGTATCTTTGACATGGGAAGCCTGGTGACAAAATCCATAGTTACCTCATCCCATTTCCATTCCGGTACTGGTAATGGCTGCAATAGTCCTGCTGACTTCTTGTGCTCTGCCTTAACCTTCTGGCAAGTGCGGTAGGTCGAGACATACTCTACCACATCCCGCTTTAGTCTAGGCCACCAATAGGCTCTCTTCAAGTCCTGATACATCTTGACTTCCCCCGAATGAATGGCGTACTAGCTCTTGTGCGCCTCTTCCAAAATTCGGTCCTTTAACTGCTGCTCCCCGGGTACACATAACTGATTTCTGAAATGGAGAACTCCCGCCTCATCTTGACGGAATTCACTGCTTGGCCGCTTAAGCTCCTTGTCCTGGAAAAGTTGAAACTCGGCGTTGCTTTGCTGAGCTTCCACGATTTCCCTCTTCAAATCCGGCACCAACTTTAAATTGCTGATGACAATTCTTTGGTCTTACACTTCCACCCTTTTGTCCAACATATCCTGAACCACTCGAATTTCCCGCACTCTCAATCTGGCCATTCCAACTTTCCTACTCAGGGCGTCTGCCACAATATTGGCCTTCCCGAGATGGTAGTTGATCGGACAACGGTATTCTTCCAAAAATTCCATCCATCTTCGCTATCTCAAGTTTAGATCCTTCTGAGTGAAGATATACTTCAGACTTTTGTGGTCGGTAAATACCTCGTATTCGGCTCCGTACAGGTAGTGTTACCATTTCTTTAGGGCAAACACTATAGCTGCCAGCTCCAGATCATGAGTAGGGTAGTTGACTTCATGAGGTCTTAGCTTCCGAGAAGCGTAAGCGATCACCTTCCGGTCCTGCATCAACACTACTCCCAGTCCTTCTTTCGAAGTGTCGGTATACAGTGTGTAAGGTTTCCCCTCCTCCGGTAGACTCAATACCGGTGGTGTCATCAGTCTGCGCTTCAGTTCTTGAAAAATTTTCTCGCATTTGTCGTTCCATACAAATGGAACATCCTTTCACAACAATCGGGTCATTGGGGATGCAAGTGTCGAAAATCCCTTGATAAACATTCGGTATTATCCAGCCAATCCTAAGAAACTCCGAATCTCAGTGATATTCTTCGGCTGCTTCTAGTCTGATACCGCTTCAACCTTTGTCGGGTCTACCTTGATTCCCTTCTTGGTCACCACGTGGCCAAGGAATGCCACACTGTCCAACCAGAATTTACACTTTCTAAACTTGACGAAGAGCTTGCTCCATTGTCACTCCAACAGGTGCTTCAGACCCCATTTCCAAATCTGGTTCACTTTTGATTCCTTGGTTGGGTGGCTGCATTTGAGTCGTCTCAACCTCCGGTGTCACAGGTTCTGCTTTGGAAATTCTTCTGCTTGATGTGGCTACACGGCGCTTGTGTGCCATTTTCAACCATGCCCGGATAATGAATGTATGCATTCAAATTTAAAACATTTTGAGCATGCATTCACATTCAGGTTTATGTAAACGAAAATTGGATGTATGTTTTTGTATAAAGAATTGCATAAAAATTTTTCTCAAATCTTAGAGTACTCTAGGTACTCCTATTTGCACAAATTTAAAATTAAAGCAAGTAAATGGAAAAGAAATTCTTAATATAGAAGTTCATGAAAAGCAGTAAATAAAATGTCCTAATCATAACAGCTCTCAGCCCCCGCTAGTCCTCATCAGAATCCTCAAAATCAGTGTCATACAACCATCCCCCAAAATTCTTAGAAAAATCCACCCCAACCCCGCTAACAAATCCCTCTATTGGCTCCTTCCCAGGGCGCCTAGAACTCTTCCTAGGCTCAACTCGGCTGAAAGAAGGAAGGAAAGAAGGCCTAGGTGGAGACTCATAGTCTATCTCCCCCGGGTCATCACTATCTACTGCTAAGTCCACCTTGGGATTAGGAGGGTGGGGTTCATGCTCTACTATCATCACCTCATCCTCACTATCAGAACTTATGTCTATCACTAGAATTTGGGGTAGCTCAAGGATCTGGACCTCGTCATCAATGCTATCCTTCATAGGGTTAACCTTATCATCACTGTTATGCCTCATAGGAATAATCGGCTGAGGGGCAGGCTGGGGAACTGGAAGGTCTTCCTGGTATATAGGGATAGGCGGGTGCCATTGTTGCCCTTTCCTCGCAGTTCTAAGCATTCTAACCATCCTACAACATAAACAAGATAAATTAGATAAAGATTTTAAACTTAAATAACTGGAACATATATCATCAATATTTTCCTATAACCTAGTCTCTAATACCACTTGTAACACCCCGCTTCCTTGGCCCGCCAGGGCTGGGGATGTCACCCCATCCAAAGGACAAGGGGTCTTTATAACTAGGTCACTCCAATAAAATAGCGGAATAAAAATAATACTTTAACTTAAAATTTTTTACAACTCAAGATGAAATCTAAGAATAAATCTACAAATTCCAAAAAGAAACACAAATCCATAAATAAAATCATCCACTCTCAACTCCCCAAAGCAATACTTAAAAATAAATGATAAAATTCTCTTCCAAGACTGATACCACTAGCTACTCATCCCCACAGTAAGAATGACCTGAAATCATGGTAAAAAGGTGATGAAACAGAAATCTCAGTAAATCCGTGTGTGCTTTGAGTGTCCAGTGAAAATATTTCGTGAATACAATGTATAAAAACTTTATAAGAGAAATAATGGCAAACAATAAACATTAGTTAAAAGCAAGAGTGGTGCTTTAGATTTTTCAACGATACATAATTAATAAAATCAACCACTTAAAAAAAATGATCATGGGTTACCACACGTTGGGCCCCATAACCGGTTAGAATGCCAACACTTTGTGCAAACTGACAAAAAGGTAGGTGATCGGCCTACCGGACAAGATACTTCTCATTCTCTATACTCAAACAACGACTGGGTGTCCATTCCGGCAAAACACAATCACTTAACTGAAAAATAAACAACTGCTAGCTCGGACCGGCTTGATCTACTGGACTGACATCTTATCCGGGAAGGACTCACACCTCAGCGGTGGCCACCTACTGAAAGACTCACTCTAACCCTTCAAAGACTAGTCCTACCAGTCCACCCTTATTGAGTACTCAAAGTAACGTAACCCACTTGGGAAAATGAACAAACCATAGTTCCACATGAAAATGGCAATTGAGGGTCTCCAAATTCTTTATCAAAATCAATTTTGGAAAGAGTTTTGAGTTTAAGTAAATCTGCTTATGGATTTTTAAATAATTTGTTTGACTGAAATAAGAATGGAGTCAATCCTCAATTGCCTTATAGAAAATGAGTGTCCATGCTCTCTATATTTGGCTTGACATAATAAACATTTTACATCAATCAGGTTTTATGCAGGAGCTTAGCAGATTCTTGCTCATAATAAAAGGTCTCCAACAGCTGACCTAACCCCGCATGGGCAAATACAAACCACAATCAAACTTAAGCCAAAATCCACTTTCTCAATTTAAAACAACTCAACTCACTACTACCATGATCCTAGTGTTCCAAGCTTTAAGGCCATACAATAAATAAATAGGTTTATAAGCTAAGCCTAATTTGATATTTAAAATAATTAAGGTTTTGGAAAATAAGTACTAATAAGTTGATGGTTTAAATCTTGTTAAGAAAAATTTAGAGTTTTTTTATGAAGAGTTCAATGTGGTACTAGGTAAAATAATGATTTATTAATAATTTAGTTGTTAGAAAGTAATTGATAACTAAAATTAGCTGAAAATAAATTTAATGAGTCTTGCTTGAAAAATAATAAATAAATTTTTAATGGGTTTTGATTAAAAGATAATAATTAAATTTTTAGTAATAAATATTTTACTAATTACGATTATTTCCATAAAAATGCTTTAGTTGATTTCATTGTTTTATATAATATCTATACACACACACACACACACACACACACACACACACACACATACACACATATATATATATATATGTATTATTTTTCTAGCAAAATCGATTATTTATTTGACTAAAATATATTTAATAATCCAAATCTACCCCTCCTAGGGTTTTTTCGAAATTACTAGCGAAATCATATTATGAAATATTTTATTCATGAAAGAAAAATTAGTTTAGGGACAACTATGTCATGATCATATTTCTATGGCTAACCACAATCATGAACATATACAATCCTTCAATTCATCAACTCATCCAAATCATGCATATGAGCATAGATCTAGACTTACTAAGGCATGATCTAACCTTTACTAGCATAAATATAATCATGGCTTAATAATCACACAAGAATATAAATCTTATTCATCATAGATGACATAATCTCTAGCATACTTGATCATGGAGACATGCATTAAACCTCAAAACATCATACAATCAACCAAGATAATCCCTTCATGCATAAATCCCACCTCCAATATATTCATGCTTCACTCTCAACTCATCACAACAATATATACTCAAACCCCATTCATGATTCATCTTCTAACAACATCATCCTAGAGACATGAATCTAGAATTTAAAAGAAGGGTTAAAAAGTCTTACTTGATTGATGAAAATCTTGAAGGAGTTTTGAATGAATCTCAACTCCTAGATGACTAGATCCGTCCAAGGAAGATGGAGAAAGCATGGCCATTGGAGAAGAAGCCATTCGGCCAAGAAAGAGAGGTTCGGTCGAGAGAGAGAGAGAGAGAGAGAGAGAGAGAGACCATTAGCATGTTTATTCATATATATATATATATATATATATATATATTCATTAGAGATTAAGATTAGAGAAGATGAAGTTGTTAGAACAACCCTACCTTGAAGGTGTTCTTGAGCCTTCACAAAACTTCAGGTTTTTTATCCAAAAGAGCAAGTTGGATTTGGGAGTTTGATGTTAAAAATGGTGTGGATGGATTCACAGTAGTGAATAGATGAAATCTGGAATTTTTAGAAGAAGTTTGAAGTGATTTGGAGAGGTATTAGGTGAAAAGAAGGAGTAGGTATTCTTGGTGTGCTATGTGTTCTTGAAGGTTGAAGAGAATAGATAGGTTTTGTTCAAGGTTGGCCGAATTGCTGAAGGGATTAGGCCTGCCGATTTGTTTGTAGGGTTTTGGAAGATGATTTTCTGGTTTGGAAGGGAAAAGGAAAGGCTAGTTGTTGAAATCCCTCAAGAATATTTTTGGGAAGCAAATTTGGAAACTAAATACTATAAGAATATCTTTGATTGTTGGAGAGCTTTTGGGAAGCTGCTATGGACGAATTTCTATGCAGTGGTTCTGCTAGATGAAAGCTGGTTGAAGGAGGCTAAGGGTGGCCAAAAATAAGGAGTAAAATGGTGAAGGAAATGTATGGTTGTTTGTTGGATATTTTATGGAAGGTTGCTAAATTGTGGTGGCTGGAATTTTGGTATCCAAATCAAGGCCTGGTTGTAGAAATTTGTTGGAGAGATTTTTGGGCAGCCATGTCTGAATTTCATGCAGGAGCTTGGAGAAGACAATGGAGCACTGATCATGGCTGTTGAAGAGTGGTTTGTACAGAAGAAAGCTGGGGTTTCGGCTAGGGATGAATTAGAAAACAAAGCTGGAAATTTTCCCTGAACAGAATTTTCACGAGGCTGGAATTTCTGGACAGTTTTCGGCTGCCATTTTCTAGTCAGCTTGTAGAGAGTTTGAAGGGGATTTTAGAGGTCTTTCAAGGCTAGTTTCCATCCTTCTTTATGGAGGAAAAACATGGCTAAGATGCTGAACAAAAACTGAAAGAAAACAGCTTGGTGATTTTGCCCAGGGATTTTTCTGGTTTTGAACAGCTTTTGTGCAGTCCGAAAATGGTCGGAAATATTCAGGTTTCAAGCTGATCAAAATGGCCATTTTCTGGCAGCAATTGGGAGGGAATAATGTCTAAGAATTTTAACACCTTGAAGGCACAAGAAGCTGGAAAAATTTCAGTTCAATGCATGAAGGAAAATGAACCTAGCTAGAGTGATGTTTTGCAGAGTTCACTAGGGATATTAATTCACTTGAAATCCATCCCCCTCTTCCATGGTTTCAGTCCACAAGATGTCTTTCTCTACGACATTTTGAACTTTCAAAGCCACAACGCATTGTTCTTTAATGGTGGAAGGTCTTTTATTCTTTAAAGGTGTAAGGCTGAACTAGCTAGGCTTTATGCAAAGAATGAAGGGTTGTTCAATTCATAAGGCTGGCCAAAAATGGTCTATAATGGCAAAGAATTTATGGTTTGATCACTTGCTAAAGGAGTGTTTTAATGGATCAAAAATCTGGAATTTAGTTTGAAGTTTGAATAAGTTTTGGATAAAGTAATCTTAGGAGGTTTTTGAGGTGAGATCATGGAGTCCAAAAATTCAAAGTTAGTATGGAGGCCAAGGTGTTCAGTCCATGGCTGAACAATTTCTGAATTGCTGAGGTTTGAGTGCAGAATTTCGGCCCTTGCCTTGAGAAAACAAGCTGGAAAATTTTTGGATTTTAATGCTTCAAGAACACTTGGAATGGAGATGTTTTTGGTGCAGAATTTTCTGCCTTCTTTGGCCCGATTTGTATCTGGTTCTTCAAGGTGTTTGATGGTCTTTTAATGGTGATTTTCCAGCCTTCCTCTTGAAGAAAAATTGAGGAAGTTCCAGCTGTTCTTATGTCCTAATGGTGGCTTCAAATTCCAGCTTCAATGCAACGAAAATGCTAAAACAAAATTCTAGTTTTGGAAGGGTTGTGCAGTCCGAAAATTCACTAAATTTCTAGCCTTCAACCTTACATGAAATGACCATTCTTCTGGCAGTAATTGGGTAAGAAAATTGGTTGAAACTTTCAAGAACAACCTTGAAAGAATTCTGGAAAATTTTCTAGATTTCCCTTTACCAAAACATGAACAAGATGATGATGGAGTTTGAAGGAATAGCTATGGTGTTTTCTTTTCCATGGAATTCCTACGTAATTCTCCACCCTATTTTCGGCCTTATCTATCCCACATGAGCTGATTTTTGAATTCAAATGCTTGTGATTTATCATAGAATTTTTGGAATTAAAAATGGATTAATGAATTAAGGATAGTTTAAATTATAAAAAATGTTAGGACAAAGGCTAGGTAAATTAAAGGGAACAAGAATTCCTCTAGAATTCTTTTTAGGACAAGACCTCATGGTCAAGGCATTACCATCATGTCTCCCTTAAGACAACATTCCTATCTTTAAGTAATGTAAGAAAATAAAAAATTCAAACATGGTTAAAATAATCATGAATAAAACTTAAGTGAAGGTATTTGAACTCAAGACCTTAGAGATTAAACTACAAAGCTCTAACCACTTCACCACACTAACTCTTATTCTTATTTTCTAACCCAAATATTCTTCTTATCGAAACCTCAAGCCATCTTCCTATTTTGACTTCAAGCAGAATTGCCATTTTACAATTTCTGCTCAATAAGCATTAATAAGCCACTTAACCTATAAACCACAATTCTAAGGCACATAAAATCATTCAGAAAGTATATTTTTATGCATGATGACATGATATGCATCCTATCCCCCTTAGTCTAAGGTTGGCTTAGGTGGGGTTTCACACTTAGCATAAGCACTAACTTGAATACTTGGCCCATGCACTAACTTGATTCTTGGTAGTACGCTGTAGTGTACTTACCCTCCCAGCGATACACGGTTGAGTGTTGTAGGCTGCAATCTAAGCATAATGATATGTGGTGCTGAAATCAAAGCCTTGTGAGCTTTGCATACAGGTTGACCTTTTATTAAAGGAATGCCTATGATGTGGAAATCGAGGCAATGATTTGAAAATTGAAACACAGTTTTCCAAAATTGACTCAGTTTCGAATAAACTCTTCTTTAAAGAGTTTTGGAAACCAGCCTTAAAGGACCCTCCAATACCCCTTCAAACCATCTGCAAGTTGGCTGGAACATTGTAGAAACAATTGCACAAAAATTCTAGCAAAACCTCTCAAATGAACAACTAGAAATTCCAGCCTTACTCCCTCTTCAACCATGTCCAAAAATCACTTCAACTTTCTGTGAAAATAACCTTCGTCAGCCATGAACTAAAATTCATCACCCTCCTCCATTGATCTACATGAATGAGCACCATAGCTGCTCCTTAAATCACTCCTTCAATCACTACAATCAGGCTTTCAATTGGAATTCAAAATTTCAGCAAATTGCTCCATGAAAACATCCATGGATTGAGCTTCAACCAACCAGAAATTCCCTCCACCATAACACTTAAAATTTTGGCCACCCTATAGCTCTTACAAACCTCATTCATCTCATCAAAACTTCAACAATACCAGTCGGCCATAGCAACTCCAAGAACCTTTATCAACCAAACCACTCTTACCATATCTTCTACCTTAATTCACTCACTAAATTACTTCTTTTGAATTTCAAACAACCAGCTTTCCCTCTTTCCCCTAATCTAAAAATCCATTCACAAGAATTCCTCTAACCATTTGGCCAACATCATTCAGCAAATTTCATCCAGCTTTCTCTCAATTCTCTCAATTTCTCCAAGAACACCAAAAACACACACCACCATTCTCCAAGCCAAAGACCACTACAAACACCTCGAATCGCTTCCAAAAACTCTAGATCACGTCTGCTCACCCTCTAGAGACCATTTTTGTATTTTATAACATCAAACATTGAAAACAAAATTCTGCTACCGGATCAAAAACTAGATTTTTTCTTGAAGATTCAAGAACACTCTCAAGGTAACCAAGAACGATTTTGATCAGTCTTCTTTTCTCTTCAATCTTTAACATAATGTACTAATATTCTCTCTCTCTCTCTCTCTCTCTCTCTCTCTCTCTGGCTGAAATGGTTGTTTCAACCATGGCCGTTGTTCTTCTTCTTCCCTGGACAAATCAAGCCTCCTATGCGTGTGGACCTCCTTGGATCTTCAACAAGATTGTCATCAACCAAGTATTTCTCTTTAACCCTCTCCTTAATTCTAAAATCATGTCACCCAAATGTTGTTAGAAAAGAATAGATTATGTTTGGGGATTGAGTATATGCTTGTGTATGAAGGAGTTGAGATTGGAGTATGAGGATGTTTTGACATGATTAAATGCTGTAGTATTTCTTGTGGATCGATGCATGTTTTTCATGTCTTGAGTAAGTTGGGTGGTTAAGAATGCTAGATATTATGTAACCTCTGGTGAATAGGGTTTTATGTTCTTGTATTCTTGTTGAAGCGATGAATATGATTATGCTTAGTGAAGTTTGGATCATGTGATGGTAGATACGGATTTAACCCTTTATTTATGAATTGAATGGTTTGTTGATTGGTGTTGGAGTTTATGTTTATGATTCTTGTTAGCCATAGGAAAATTATGATCATGACCTTGTTGATCCTAAACTATTTAAGTTAGCCAATTTTAATACATTGATAAAAATTAATACTATATTTTTCTCCAATAATTTCGATAACCCTAGGAAGCTCTAAAAGTTGGATTATTAAATGAAATAGTGAGATTTTAGCCAAATAAATGATATCTTCTATTAAAAATAATATATATAATATATATATATATATATATGTAATAATAATAAATAAGGCCTTTTATATAAATAATCATGATAGGTAAAATATTAATCTTATAGGTCATATATTCATAATTACTATTAAAATTTACTTATTTCCTTATGATAAAAAATTAATAAAATTCACTATTAATTTTATTTACTAATTTTTTTCACTCTACTAATTATTAATTGAGAGATTAATAATAATTTATTATTTTTAAGACTTAGAACCCTTCGTCAAATAAACCCTAGTTTATTTATTAATAACAAAGATTATATTTGAACCTATAACTTATTAGTATTTATTTCACAATCCCTAGTTATTTTATTATCAAGCTAGTTTTATTTTATTAAACCCTTTTATCATCTAGCCTTTAAGCTTAGGACATTAGGGTTATGATCGTAATAAGTTAAACTAGGATTACATATGGAAGCAAATTTGGCTTGACTTTAATTATGGCTTAAGTTTACCCCAGGCGAGGTTAGGTCCGCTTTGGGAGAACTTTGAATTAGTTCAAGTAAATGATCAGGTAAGCTCCTGCATAATACTTATTTTCTATAAAAAGGTTACTATGGCAAGCCAAATGCAAAGTGTGTGAACACTCTTTTTATAAAGGTAATTAAGGACTGTTTCCTTTCTTGTTTCGATCAAACAAATTATTTGAAAATCATCAAGTAGTTTTGCTCAAACGTCAAACTATTTTTAAAACTAATTTTACATGGACTTTAGAAACCCTTGATTGCTATTTCCAAATAAATTAATGTTTTATCAATTTTCTCCCAAGTGGGATAATTAACGTTGAGTACTCGAATAAGGGTATACTAGTAGTACTAGTTTTGAAGAGCAAGAGTGAGTCTTCTAGCAGGAGGATACCTCCAGAAGATGAACTCAAGTTGGAGAAGCGACAGTACTACTTAGTCAAGCCGGTCCAAGCTAGCAAGTTTCAGTCATGTGAACTGTGTGTTTTCAAAATGGACGACCAGTATGTTTGGGTGTAGAGAAGGAGGAGTATCTCAGCCGGTAGGTCGTAGACCTACCTTTTGTCAGTTTGCACAATGTGTGGCATTCTGACCATTGTATGGTCATGGAGCCCAACGTGTGGTAATCCTTGGTCACCATTTCGAGTGGTTGATTTTATTGTGCACATGTATGGTTTGAAAAGGGGAAAACGCAACTTATTATTTTTAACATTGTCTAATGCTTGCCAGTGCATTTTCTTATGAAGTTTTTACAACTTGCATACATGAACTATTTTACCTGAAATACTCAAACAACACACGGACATACTGAGATTTTTATCTCATCACCATTTATGCCATGTTTTTGGTCGATCCTGTTGTGGGGATGAGTAGCTAGAATGTTGCCTGCTTGATGACTCTTGTTGTTTATTTTATATGTTGCTTTGAGAGATGATAGTGAACAATTTATTTTTTTGGATTTGTTCTTGAAGTTTTGGGTTGTAATAAGTGTTAATTTTAAATTATTGTTTTATTTCCATTTGTGTGTCCTTGTTATAAAGATCCCTTGTCCTTTGGACGGGCGACATCCCCGGCCCTGTTGGGCCTAAATAATGGGGTGTTACAAGTGGTATCAGAGCCTAGGTTTAGGCAAATCTTAATAGTATATGTTCTGTATTATTAAGTTAAATTCTTTTATCTAACCTATCTTGTTTATGTTGTAGGATGGTTAGAATGCTTAGAATCGCAAGGAAATGGCAGCAATGGCATCCTCCTATCCCTATCTACCCAGAAGACCTACTAATGTCTCAACCTGCACCTCACCTTGTACCACAACCAATTATTCTCTTAGAAGATAGTAGTGATTATGAGGTCTTGATCAATTAGCCACCCCCAATACCTGTGATAGACTTGAGTTCTAACAGTGAATATGAGGAGATTGATATGGAATATGTTCCCTACCCTCCTAGTCCCATAGTTGACTTGTTAGCTGATAGTGATGATTTGGGGGTAATAAATTATGAATCTCCACCTAGACCTTCTTTCATACCTTCATGTAGCTAGGTTGAGATTGGGGAGAGTTCTAAGTGACCCGGGAAAGAGCCAATGGAAGGGTTTGCAAGTGGAGTTGGGATAGACTTCACTAAGAATTTTGGGGGATGGTTATATGAGGCTGACTATAAAGAGTTTGATGAGGACTAGAGGGACTAAGGGCTATTATGATCTGGACGTTTATTTACTGCTTTTCGTAAATTTCCATGTTAAGGAGTTTCATTTCTATTTACTATTTTAATTTCAAATTTATGCAAATAAGAGTACCTGACTACTCTAAGATTTGAGACAAATCTACATGCAATTCTTTAGACAAAACTTGCATCTGATTTTCTTTCTTTTAAACTTGAATGTGAATGCATGTTCATATGAAAGGATTTAATCATTGAGTCCATAAACTCATCATGTGGGTATGGTTTAGAATGGCCCCCAAGCGCCGTGTAGCTACATCAGGCAGGAGAGTCCCGAAGGCAGAACCGATGGCACCAGAGGCTGAAACGACCCAAATGCAGTCACCCAATCGGGGAATTATGAGTGAGACAGATTTGGAGATGGGGTCTGAAGCACCTGTTGAAGTGACAATGGGGCAAACATTCAGCAAGATGGCCGAGATTCTACAGACCTTGACAGAATGGAGGTACCCCAAGGTAGAGGATGAAGTATTGGAGCGGTTTCTGAAATTTCAACCACCCGTCTTCTTGGGAGAAGCTGAATTGGATTAGAAAGATGAGCAATGGATAGAGCAGATGGAAGACATATTTGCTACACTCCAGTATAGTGAGGTGCGAATGGTAAAGTTTGATGTATTCCGTTTGAGGGTCCCAGCTCGGGCATAGTGGCAGCGGGTTCAGGATGATTGGGAGATGATTGATTAGGAATGGACATGGGCCAATTTTGTGGAAGCATTCAGAGGTGAGTATATCCCTCAGTAGATATTGGAAAAGCGGGAAGACGAGTTTTAGATTTTAAAATAGAGAGGTATGATGGTAGCTCTGTATACAACGTAGTTCACCAAGCTATCAAAGTACTGCAAGAGACTGGCGGACACGGAACAGAACAGAACGAGGCAGTTAGTCAAGAGACTGAGGTAGGAGTTGAGAAGGGCATTGGCACATTCTTCACCAACGACCTACTCAGGGGCCTTAGACGCAGCCACCAGGACTAAAAATAAGGACTGCAGTAGAATGGCATTGAGACCTTTCTATCTACCAAGGCAACCGCAAGGACACTTCCCGAGGCAGCAATCCAATAAGCACCCCGCCAACCAGCAGTAGCAGAATCAGGGAAAGTAAACTCAGACAGCACCGGCTAGTCTTATGCAGAACCTTTCGTTATGCCGGCAATGTGAAAAAAGGGGCCACACAGAAAAGAACTAGTGGTCCAAAGGAGGTGAGCGGAAATGTTACTACTGCGGGGACCCGAACCACCTGCGGAACACTTGTCCTAAGCTTTACCAAGTCGGGCAAGGGAATCCAGCTCAGAATCTAGGGGCCAATAAACCTAATGCCACGGGAGCATCCAAAAGTGGAGCACTGAAGCCTCAAGTGAAAGCAAAGGTATTCTCTCTCAATTGAGAGGAGGTTGGAGCTGATGCGGCGGTGGTGGAAGGTACGTTTACGATCTAAGGACATTCCGTTAATGTATTGATAGACCCTGGATCTACCCATTCCTATTTAAACAAGATCTGTGCATATCATTTGGGTTGGGATGGAGTAGAACTACCATTTACTTTGTTGGTGAGTACACCTTTGGGGAAGATGGTGTAAGCGGATCGGTATGTGGAAAATTGTAAAATTGAAGTGAGGAGAGAAAATTTGGAGGGAGATTTGATAGTATTGGATATTAATGATTATGATTTGATATTGGGAATGGATTGGCTAGCAAAGCATGGGGCTAGGGTACACAGTAGGAATAAATCGGTTTAGTTCATTAGACTAGGGTATGACGTGTTGGAATTTAATGGCAAGAGAGTAAAGGAATTGAAGTATTTGATAGCCAAGGCTAAGGCCCGAAAATTCTTAAAGTAAGGATGTCAAGGATATTTGGTTTATGTGATAAATAAGCCAAAGGACCAATGCACTCTAGAGGATACCAAGGCAGTAAAGGATTTTTCTAATGTGTTCCTTGCAGAACTCACTTCACTACCTCCCAGTTGAGAAGTTAAATTTACCATTAATCTAGTACCAAGAGCGGAACCAGTATCCCGAACTCCATATTGGATAGTACCGGTGGAGTTAAAAGAACTAAATGAGCAGCTAGAAGAGTTAGTGAAGCAAGGTTACATCAGACCTAGCACATCGCACTGGGGAGCACCTGTGCTATTTGTGAAGAAGAAGGATAGGACTCTGAGATTGTGTATCGACTATCGGGGCTTGAACAACCAAGCAATCAAGAATAAGTATCCACTACCGCTGATTGACGAACTGTTCGACCAGTTGCAATGATCCAGTTGTTATTCCAAACTAGATCTATGGCAAGCGTACTATCAAGTGAGGATAAAAGAGGAGGGTATCCCTAAGATGACCTTCAACACAAGATATAGTCACTATGAGTTCGTGGTAATGCCATTCGTGGTAATCAATGCACCAGCAATGTTCATGGATTTGATGTATCGAGTATTCAGACCCTATTTTGACAAGTTCGTAGTGGTCTTTATTGATGACATACTCATTTATTCCAAGAGTTCGGAGAAGCATGCGGAGCATCTGAAGTTGGTATTGGAGAAGCTAAGAACGCACTAGCTTTTCGCCAAGTTTAGCAAGTGTAAGTTTTGGCTGGACAGTGTGGTATTTCTTGGCCACGTGGTGACCAAGGATGGCATCATCGAGATTCGAAGCTTCAAGGGATTGGTTGGCTATTATAGGAGGTTCATCAAAGGATTTTCAACACTTGCATCGCCTATGACCCGACTACTGAGGAAAGATGTACCATTTGTTTGGAGTGAAAAATGTGAGAAGAGTTTCCAAGAGCTGAAGCAAAGATTGATGTAAGCTCTTGTGTTGAGTCTGCTAGAGGGAGATAAGCCTTACACGCTGCATACCGATGCCTCGAAAGAAGGTTTAGGAGCAATTCAGATGCAAGACCGAAAGGTGATCACTTATGCTTCTCGGAAATTGAGACCTCATGAAGTCAATTACCCCATGCATGATCTAGAGTTGGCTGCCATTGTGTTCGCTTTAAAGAAATGGCGACACTACTTAAACGGAGCGGAATATGAAGTGTACACTGACCACAAGAAGGATTTGAATCTGAGACAGCGTAGATGGATGGAATTTTTGGAAGAGTTCCGTTATCCAATCAACTATCATCCCGGGAAGGCCAACATTGTTGCAGATGCCCTGAACAAAAAAGTCAGTGTGGCCAGGCTAAGGGTACAGGAGATTCAAGTGATTCAGGATGTGTTGGATAGAAGAGCGAAAGTGCAAGGCGAGAAAATTTCTGTTAGCAACCTGAAGTTGATACTAGATCTAAGGTGGGAAAATATTGAAGCTCAGCAAAATAATGCAGAATTTTAGTTTTTCAAGGACACGGAGCTCAAACGGCAATGCAGTGAATTCCGGCAGGACGAAATTGGAATTTTGTATTTCAAAGATTGACTGTGCATACCTGAAGAGCTGCAATTAAAAGATAAAATTTTGGAAGAGGCACATAAGAGCAAGTATGCCATTTATCCAGGGGAAGTCAAGATGTACCAGGATCTGAAAAGGGCCTATTGGTGGCACGTAATGAAGCGGGACGTGGTCAAGCATGTCTGAACATTTCTCACCTGTCAGAATGTCAAAGGAGAGCACAAGAAGTCAGCAGGACTGTTGCAACCGTTGCCAATACATGAATGGATGTGAGAGGAAGTGACCAAGGACTTTGTTACCGGACTTCCTATGTCAAGGACACAAAAGGACGCCATATGGTTGGTGGTGGATCGATTGACCAAATCAGCACATTTCATACCAGTGAATGTAAGAGATTCCATGGAGAAGTTGGCATAGACTTATGTGCGAGAAATAGTCCGATGTATGGAGTGCCTTCTAGTATTGTATCTGACCGAGATCCAAGGTTTACATCTTGATTTTGGGGTATGTTTCAAGAATGAATGGGGTCGAGTCTGAAGTTCAGTACATCGGCGCATCCGCAAATTGTTGGGTAGTTAGAAATGGTTATACAGATACTAGAGGATATGCTGAGAGTGTGTGTTCTGGATTTCGAGGATAAATTGATCGAATGTGTGCTATATGTGGAGTTGCCATATAATAGCAGTTATCAAGCTTCAATTGGGATGGCTTCGTATGAGGCACTATATGGACGTAAGTGTCAGGTACTGCTATACTGGAGTTGGTTAGAAGATGGACATATAAGCAAAATCGGAAAAGACTGTATTCATGAAATGTTGGACAAGGTTAAGTTAATTAGGGAATGGTTGAAAGTAGCTCAGAGCTGACAAAATAGCTATGCAGACAATAGGCGGAGAGAGTTAGAATTCCAAATGGGAGACATGGTATTGCTAACATTAACACTGAATAGAGGAATCTTGAAACATCCAAAAGGTGTGAAGCTGAATCCAAGTTATATGGGACTGCTCCCGATAAAGGAAAGAATTGGGCTAGTGGTGTACCGATTGGATTTGCTGGATGAACTGATAGGAATTTTGTAACACCCCATACTACGTATCCTAAAAAGGGCGGGGATGTCGCCCCGTCTCGAGGATAAGGGGTCTTTAAAACGAGGTAAACAATATAATGACAAACCCAAGAAATCAAACTTAGATAAATAAAGGAAAAATCTTATTACACCAGGCTCAAAACTAGTGCAAAACCAAATAAAAACGATCATCTAATCTCGAAGCATAAAACAACAACTGTCTCTCAAACAAAATGGAAAATAACAAAAGCTTCAACTATCTCACATCCTGCCTACTTAGCATAACTAAGCTCCTGAAAACATGATATAAAATGGTGTGAGATTAAATCTCAGTAAGTCCTGTGTGTGTACATGGTACATTGAATAGTTTGTGTATGCATAGTGAAAACATTTGCAGAAATATTTGGCAAGTCATAAATAATTTCGCTTGGCAAATAGTGGATTTTCCTCATTGTCACACTTTCTACAAAATAAATCACCCACTCGAACAAACAGTCATGTCACCACACTTTGGGCTCCTTGATAAGAAAACGGTCTATGCACCACACTTTGTGCACCAAGACAGGAAACGGTCAAGGCACCACACTTTGTGTACCAAGACAGGATCAGATTTCCACACTTTGGGTGTTCTGATAAAGGTGAGTGTACAGCCCATCGGGTGAGATACTCCTCAATCTCTACACCTAACAAAACCATCCGAGTGTCCATGTCGGGAAAATAAATAGTACCTTACCAGGTACAAATGCTAGTTCCGACCGGCCTGACCTAACAATACTGTCGCCTTTTTGAGTGGAGGTCATCTTTTGGAGGTGGCCACCTGCCAGAAGATTCACTCATGCCCTCCAAGACTAGTATTGTGAGCCTACCCTTATTGAGTACTCAACAAACATATCCATCAATTCCATATTCACAATAATAAGTCATACTTTGGCTTTGTAAATATGGTTTTCTTGAAAAAGGAGTTTTCTAAAATATTTGAGAGAAAGAGCAGTTCTTGAGAAAAGCATTGATTTAACAAAACCATTTAGAGCGTAAACATCCACGTTTACAACCCAAATAATTATAGTACAACAATAGCTTTACAAAGCTTCACAACAAACGACTTGCCATCATAATCATTTAACAAAAGGGTTTATGCAAGGACTTACTTGATATGCCTAAGATAAACAAGATAAAATCACAGCTCGCTTCTTTCAAATACCCTCCTAATCTAGAATCACATTATGTCATGATCAGGGTCTCAATCAACTCAAGCATGCATTAAACCCATTTATTCCCATAACAAATCATGATCCATTGCCTAACTTCAAATAAATCATCTAATCCTCAAAGTACATACACTTTGATCACATATCCATCGAGAGTATGAATAATATATCAATAAGGTCTTGACTTGACCACCACAATTCACATCCATCATTATCACAATAAAATATAGTATGGCTATCCATCGAATATGCTTCATTAATTACTCGCCTTAAAATATTCATCTACCCCAACTAAGCACATACATCATGCTATCATACTTCCATAGACCTCATCAATCTTATTAAATCTTAATTTTGATATCAAGGGTAAGAATTCCCTTACCTTGCAACAACCGGATTAACAAGATCTCGATGCTCCTATGGTGATCGTCCCGAGTTGCTTGACAAGAAGAGAAAAGCTGTCTTCTTTACCTCCTTTTGATCGAAAGTAGATAAAGAGGATGAAATCAGCCTCTAAGTGGCGTGATTCAAGGGAAGAAAAAGAGAAGTATCAATGGAAGAAAGGAATCAAGAAGTTAAGATGGTTTCTGCTTACCTTAGGGTGTGATCAATTTTGGCAGCAATGGCGAAAATTGCAACTTGTTGTCCTCTTATCGCTGCCGAAATTGAGAGGAGTTGATAGCAGAAAAATAGTTTAAAGTTGTTCACCTATGCTGGCCGAAGGACTGCACAAGGGAAGGGTTGTGTGTGTTCAGGGTTTTTGGCCAAAACAAGAAGTTTATGCAGCTTTGGTAACTAGAAATTCTGCACGAAATCTGTGAGCAAAAGAGAGGATTTTCTGGACTGTTTTTGGCTGCTATTTTGTCCACAATTCAGAGAAGAAATAATGAGCGCTTTAGGCATTGAAATTAGCCAATTCAATAAGGAGTTTTAGTAGGGTTTGGAGTGCAGAATTTTCATGCATTGCACTAAGTAAAGCTGGCTGAAAATTCTGGTGTAAAGCTGGTCGAAATTCTAGAATTTTTTGTGGATAAAATTTGATTTTGTGTAGCTAAAATAATCTGTTTTGGTGAGAGGTGCTCTAGGTGATTTGAGCTCGGGTTTGAAGAGTTTGATTGCACTTAGGAGTGCAGGATTTTCGTGTAGCTTGGGCATGCACAAGGCTGCCAAAATTCTGTAGGAAAGGAAAGAGTAAAACTTAGGTGGTTTAGGATTGAAATAAAATCTGATTTGCTAAAGGATTTAGGATAAGATTTCCTAGTATTGGAAGAGTTTGAGTTGAGCTAGAACTCCTCCAAAGGTGGTGGCACTAAGCTAGAGAGATTTCTAGATTTTTCAGCTAAGGTTCCTTGATCAAATCACCAAGATATTTAACTAGAAAAATAACAATTTAATTCCAGCTATCCATTATAAAATCTGATAAATTAAAACCAAGCTAGAATTTAATTATTCTAGCAGGAATTTTCGAAATTCAAAAAGGATAAAAGCTGAAAATAAAATCAATCTTTATCCTTATGAAAAGTCCTTGAATTTTAGGAGATAATTATGGAGACTTATTCCTAAGAAGATGGCGCTGAAAATTTAAAAAGGAAAGCTGGAATTTTCGGCCAAGCATGAGGAAATCTAGGAAAAAGAATTCAAAAAGGAAAGCTAAGATTCTCAAGAGGTAAGATTCAAACTCGAGTCACCATAGGATATTCACCAACCCTAACCGCTATTCCAACTCAACTCCAATGGTAATATTTCTCTAGGAAATTCTTTTCACCCTAGTTCTCATCCCTCCATCTCCTCTACTAAACTTCACTTAAAACAAATTTTCAGTTAATGCCACAACACAATTATTTTTCCCAACAAATAAATCTGATGCAAGTGCAACCTTGAAGATCACATGCACCCATGCAAGGATAATTTTAAGATAACACATGAAATGCAAAATGCTATGTAATGCATGACTTTTTCCCCATAGGTCAAAGGTGATTTTGGGCGGGGTATTACAAATTCACAATGTGTTTTATGTATTGTAGCTGAAAAAGCACAATGACGATCCCGGTCATTTTTTGAATGATGAACTGTTGGTGTTGCAACCCGATCTGAGCTATGTAGAGAAACCCGTGAGAATATTGGACCGAAGTATCAAGACTCTTCGGAACAAGTAGATTCCGATAGTAAAGGTGCAGTGGGAGTATCATGGCACGCAAGATGCCACATGGGAAACAGAAGAGTGGGTAAAGCGAAAGTATCCTGATTTGAGATAGAGGTACGCTTGAATTTCGGGACAAAATTCTCCTAAAGAGGGGAGGATGTGAAACCCCAACTAAAACCAACCCTTGAGTAAGGGGGGTCGGGATGCATATCATATTTTCTTGTATGTATAAATATATTTTTGAATAATTTTATGTGCTTTAGAATTGTGATTTATAGTCTAGAAGGCTTAATGGTGCTTATTGAGTAGGAAGGGTAAAGTGATAATTTTGCTTCAAGTGAAATTAGGGAGATAGCTTAAGGATCAAATAGGAAGAATATTTGGGAGAGAAAATAGGAACAAAAGTTGTTGTGTTTTAGTGGTTAGAGCTTTGGAATTTATCCCTAAGGTTTTGAGTTGAAATCCCATCAATTAAGTTTTAGCATGATTAAATTTTATTTTGTTTAAGATTGGACATTTGGCCTTCGTATTCCATAAGTAGAACTAGGAGTGTTGTCTTAGGGAAGACACGAAGGGAATGTCCTAATTCTATTCTTAGGCCCTACAAGAATTCTTAAGGGATTTATATCCTTCTACTCTCTAGCTTACCTAAATTCTTTATCAATTAAGTTGTTCAATTTATCCCAACGCCATTTTTATTACTAGAAAATCTAGAAAGGTTCATTAACCTTGGAATCTCGAAAACAACTCTTAGAGGATAGAGTATTGGCTGGAAATGGGGAAGGACTTGAGGAGGGTTCCCAAGAGAATTAATCTCCATGGTTGAACATTCAAACTCCACTTCATAAGTGTTAATCTTCTTCATGGTACCAATCTGGAAATTTCCCAGCTTCTTTGACCAGTCCAGCTTTTGAAAACTTGAGCCATTTTTCTCACTTAAATACTGCCAGAAAAATAGCCAATTTTTTCAAGTTGAAGATTGAAACCTTTGGCCAAAAATCAGACTACACAAAGTTGTTCATGTTCATGATTCCTGTTAGCCATATGAAAATTAGGATCATGACCTTGTTGATACTAAACTATTTAAGTTAGGCAATTTTAATACATTGATAAAAATTAATACTATATTTTTCTCCAATAATTTCCAAAACCCTAGGAAGCTTTGAGAGTTGGATTATTAAATGAAATAGTGAGATTTTACCCAAATAAATGATATCTTCTATTAAAAATAATATATATAAATATTATATATAGTAATAATAATAAATAAGGCCTTTTATATAAATAATCATGATAGGTAAAATATTAATCTTATAGGTCATATATTCATAAATACTATTAAAATTTATTTATTTTCTTATGATAAAAAATTAATAAAATTCACTATTAATTTTATTTACTAATTATTTTATCTCTACTAATTATTAATTGAGAGATTAGTAATAATTTATTATTTTTAAGACTTAGAACCTTTTATCAAATAAACCCTAGTTTATTTTTTAATAACAAAGATTATATTTGAACCTATAACTTATTAGTGATTATTTCACAATCCCTAGTTATTTTATTATCAAGCTAGTTTTATTTTATAAAACCCTTTTATCATCTAGCATTTAAGCTTAGGACATTAGGGTAATAACCGTAATAAGTTGAATTAGGATTATTTATGGAAGCGAATTTGGCTGAAGTTTAATTATGGCTTATGTTTACCCCAGGCAGGGTTAGGTCAGCTTTGGAAGATTTTTGAATTAGCTCTAGCAAGCGATCAGGTAAGCTCCTGCATAATACTTATTTGCTGTAAAAAGGTTACTATGGCAAGCCAAATGCGAAGTTTGTGAACAAGCATTTTGTAAAGGCAATTAAGGACTATTTCCTTTTTTGTTTTAGTCAAACAAACTATTTGAAAATCATCAAGCAGTTTTGCTCAAACATCGAACTATTTCTAAAACTAATTTTGACATGGACTTTAGAAACCCTTAATTGCTATTTCCAAATAAAGCAATGTTTTATCAATTTTCTCCAAAGTAGGACAATCAACGTTGTGTTCTTAAAAAGGGTAGGTTAGTAGTACTAGTTTTGAAGAGCAAGAGCGAGTCTTCTGGTAGGAGGCCACCTCCAGAAGATGAACTTAACTTGGAGAAGCGACAGTACTACTTTGTCAAGCCGGTCCGAGCTAGCAATTTTTAGTCATATGGACCGTGTGTTTTCCGGAGTGGACAACAGGTATGTTTTGGTGTAGAAAAGGATGAGTATCTTACCCGGTAGGCCATACACCTACCTTTTGTTAGTCTGCACAGAGTGTTGCATTCTGACTGTTGTATGGTCATGGGGCCTAACGTGTGGTAACCCATGGTCACCCTTTCGAGTGGTTGATTTCATTGTGCACATGTATGGTTTGAAAAGAGGAAAATGCCTGCTCATTATTTTTAACATTATCTAATGCTTGCCAGTACATTTTCTTATGAAGTTTTTACAACTTGCATACATGAACTGTTTTACCTGAAACACTCGAAGCACATATGGACTTACTGAGGTTTTTATCTCATCGCCTTTTATGCCATCTTTCTAGTCGATCCTGCTTTGGGGATGAGTAGCTAGAATGTTGCCTGCTTGCAGACTCTTGTTGTTTATTATATATGTTGCTTTGAAAGATAATAGTGAACAATTTATTTTTTTTGGATTTGTTCTTGAATTTTTGGGTTGAAATAAGTTTTAATTTTAAAGTATTGTTTTATTTCCACTTGTGTGTCATTGTTATAAAGACCCTTTGTCTTTTGGACCGACGACAACCCTGGCCCTGTTGGGCTTAGGTAGTGGGGTGTTACATCCATACTAGTGACATAAAGCATTTTATAATAGTACAAGGAGCATACAATGATCCTAAAGCATAATCTAACAACAATTTATAAGCCTCAATATTCCTTTCAATTTTCCTGTCTTAGAGTTATTCTCTTTACCCATATACATATCTTCATCCCATCAAATAATATCAACATACAAATTTAATCATCTAAAAGCCATGGGTTCAAGAATTTAAGAAGAATGCCATGGAAGAAATACTTGTTTGATTATGGTTAGAGTTTAAGACGTTGTCTTTTCCATTGAAGATCCTTAAGTGCTTGAAGAGTCCTTTTACGTTTGAAGTTCTTCAAGAATAGCCACTAATGGATTGGCCAAGAGAGAGAGAGAGAGAGAGAGAGAGAGAGTGTGTGTGTGTGTGTGTGAGTGAGTGATTAAGATAATGATGAAATGGAGATGAAGAAGTGAACAAGGATAAAAAAAGCACGTTTGATCTGAAGGAGAGATCAATTTCTGTTGTTTAGAGTTATGGAATGTGCAATGGATGAGTATCGATTGAATCCCAATTGATTTAGCGGATTTTGGAGTGATTCGGGATGAATAGAAGTGTCTAAAGGTAGAATTTTAGCGTGTGATCTTGGTGTTCTTGAGAACCCAAGAGAAAATTGAGAGAATAAGATAAGTGTGTGCTTGGTGTGTGATGGCCAAATGGCAGGGGGTTTCTATTATCCTATGGAGAGAGAGAAAGAGTTTAGCTAGTTTCAATTTCAAAATGAGGGAAAAGTGGAGGTGTTTGAGGTAGGAGATTTGTTAATGGCGATTTCTTCATGAAGGTTTGTAGTCCTTCAATGGTAGGTTGCTAGTCAAGCTTTGCATTGGTTTTGAATTGGAAGATTATTCTAGCTTTAATGCTGCTAAAAAATGGTTGTACCAGAGAGGGGAAAATTTTGGTTTATTCATTTAGCTAGGTTAGAGTTTAAAGGAGTAAAAGCTGGAATTTAATTTTCAAGTTTCAAAAGTTTTGAATGGAGTAAAGTTAGGAGTGGTTTTAGGTGTGTTAATGGAGGTCTAATGGCAATGGTAGATGAAAAAGATAAGATGTTTAGTCCATGGCTTCAAGGTGGCCAAAATATTGAAGAGAATTGAGGAAGAAATTGGTTCTTGACTTTGCTAAGCAAGCTAGAAAAATTTTGGGATTTCGCTACAAGAATTCTTAGGATATGGAAGGATTTGTGAGCGGAATTGTGAACCATTTTTAAACGTATGCAGCTGAAACTTATTATTTTTTGAAGATCCATTAATGGTGGTTTTCTAGCCATGATCTTGGAGAAGAAGGAGGGAAATTTTAAATCTCCATGGTTAAACACTTGGTTGCTTGCTGAAAAATTTCTGATTTGGTGAGGTTACATGAGCTGCGAAATTCAAAGATATTTTCAGCCCCTTGCTCAAACGAAATTTGTTGATTTCTAGCAACAATATAATGGCATTTAGACTGCATTTTTTGGACATTCCAGCCAAAAGGAATTGCTGGAAATTTTTCCAGATTTTTTTTTTTACCAAAACAAGAACAAGCCAGGCATGGTTCTTTGAAGGTGAAGCTATGGTGATTTAGTTCAAAACTAAGTAGCTATGTTTTCTCCTTTATTTTGGCCATCCTTTATCACAAGAGCTAGAAATTTTCAAAAATTCAAGACCAAGATTTATCCATGACATTTTATAAAGAAATTAGGAGAATTAAAGATATAGGAGTATTTCGAATTTAAATAGGTTAGGACATAGGTTTCTAAAATGATGCTACTTAGAACTCTTCTAGATTTCTTTTAAGACAAGATCACATGCTTAAGACATTACCATTGTGTCTTCCCTAAGACAACATTCCTAGCTTTATGGAATGTAAGAAGAAAATTAAAACGTTAGTTAGAATAATTAAAAATAAAACTTAGGTGATGGGATTTGAACTCAAGACATTAGAGATTAAATTACAAAGCTCTAACCACTTAACCATACTAACTCTTGTTCTTATTTTCCCTACCAAATTCTCTTCTTTTATAAGCCTCAAGCCTTCTTCCTATTTTGTCCTCAAGTAAAATTTCATTTTTACCCTTACTACTCAACATATATAAATAAACTATATAACCCTTATATCACAATTCTAAGGCATACGAATTTAAATAGGAAATACATTTTTATGCAATATGATATGATATGCACCCCATCCCTCTAACTCTAGGGTAGGTTTATGTGGGGTTTTAAATCCTCCACTCCTTAGAATAATTTCGTCCTGAAATTTAACGTGTACTTTTATCTGAAGTCGAGGTATTTCTATTTCACCCATTCTTCCATTTCCCACGTGGCATCTTGGGTGTTGTGATGCTCCCATTGCATCTTCACCATTGGTATCTATTTATTTCGAAAAGTCTTGATACTTCGATCTAAAATTTTAACTAGTTTCTCTATGTGGCTCAAGTCGAGTTACAAACTAGCAGTTCATCGTTTAAAACATGTCATGGGTCAGCATTGTACTTCTTTAGTTTAGACACATGAATACATCATGTATTTCAGTCATACCATCTCGCAAATCCAGCCGATACACAGTAGGGCCAATTCTCTTTGTGATTGGAAATGATCCCAAATATCTTGGATTCAGCTTTCCTCCTTTTAGATGCTTCAAGATTCTCCTACTCGGAGTCAATCTAAGAAACACACTGTCTTCTACCTGGAATTCTAATTCCCTTCGCCTATTATCTGCATAATGTTTTTGTCGGTCTTGAGCCGCTTTCAACCTTTCTCTTATCAGCTTCACCTTATCTGACATTTCTTGAATGTACACTTCTCCAGACTTGCTTATGTGACTGTCTTTCAAACAACTCCAATACAAAGGCACTTGACACTTATGCCCATACAATACTTCATACGGAGCCATGCCAATTGAAGATTGGTAACTATTGTTGTAAGCCAACTCCGCGTACGGTACGCAATCAATCCACTTATCCCCAAAATCAAATATGCAAGCTCTTAGCATATATTCCAATATCTGAATAACCCTTTCTGACTGACCATCGATTTGTGGTTATGTTGTCATGATGAACTTTAAATTAGATCCCATTGACTCTTGAAACTTGGCCAAAAATCAAGACATAAACCTTGGGTCTTGATCAGACACAATACTCGAACGTGCTCCATGTAATCTGACTATCTCCTGCACATATGTTTGAGCTAACTTTTTCATTAAGTCTCTTACGTTGATCGGTATAGAATGCACTGATTTAGTCAATCTATCAACCACTATCCATATGGCATCATTTTGGGTCTTTGCCATAGCTAGTTTGGTCACGAAGTTCGTGGTCACCTCTTCCCATTTCCACTCTGATACTGGTAAAGATTGCAACAATCCTGCCGAGTTCTTCTACTATGCTTTAACTTTCTAATAGGTCAGGTACGTGGAGTCATACTTCACCACGTCCGTCTTCATTCCGAGCCACTAATAGGCTTTCTTCAGATCTTGATACATTTTCATTTCTCCCGAATGAATAGCATATTTTCTTTTATGCGCCTCTTCTAAAATCTTATCCTTTATCTACTGCTAATTCGGCACATACAAGTGGTCTTGGAAATACATCAATCCTATCTTGTCTTGCCGACAATCACTGCCTTCCCGCTTAAGTCCATTATCCTTAATTTGTTGAAATTCCGCACTGCTTTGTTGTGCTTTGATAACCTCCTACCTTAGATCTGGTATTGAGTTTAGATTGCTGATATAAATTCTTTCTTCCTGTACCTCAGTCCTCCTATCCCATACATCTTAGACTACTTGAATCTCTTGAATTCTCCATCTGGCCATTATGACTTTACAGCTTAGAGTATCAATAAGTACACTGGCCTTCCCTGGGTGGTAGTTGATAGGACAACAATACTCTTCAAAAAATCCCATCTATCTCTGCTACCTCAAATTCAAGTCCTTTTGAGTAAAAATATATTTCAGACTCGTACGGTCTATGAACACTTCGTACTCGATTCCATATAAAAAATAATGCCATTTCTTCCACACAAAAATAATGGTAGCCAGCTCCAAATCATGTGTGGGATAATTAACTTCGTGAGACTTCAACTTTCGAGATGCATAGGCTATTACCTGCCTATCCTGCATCAGCATCGCTCCCAGACCTTCCTCAAAAATATCAGTAGATAAAGCGTAGGGTTTATCTCCCTTTGAAAAACTCAGTATGGAGCCGTCATTAATCTCTGCTTTAGCTCTTAGAAACGTTTGCCACACTTCTTACTCCAGATAAAAGGCACAAATTTTCTCAACAATTAGGTCTAGGTTATGCTGAAGTTGAGAACCCTTTAATAAACTGCCTCGTAATAACTATTACTATTGTGTTGTAGAGGCAATCACTTGTACTTTGTGTTTGACACATTTCTTTTATAATACAAGGCATTATTTATCTTTCAGTTTGTTTTCTTTACTTTTATGCAAAATAACTGTTAGATAAGGTCCCTAGTACAACACTGTGTTAAGAAAATCATGATAGAGATCGTGATGTGAGATTCCTACTACACTGTATAGTGCAAGTACTTAAATAATCCCTAGTATTAATAAGGTCAAACATCATTAATGCATTAAGACCACCACGTGTTAGACTTCCTGATCTAATCAGCCGGTGGTTCTCATATCCGTGAATATTGAGATATTCAAAGTTAACCCGTGAATGCTTTTAATAGAATAAGTACATTAGATGACTTGACTATGAGATAATCACATAGATAACTATGTAGTGCTAATGATAGAATCTCATTTTAGCAAATGTGCAAGTATCCTTAGACTTAAAATCTCCAAGGTACTTTGTTTATTGAGCATTGTACTATGATTCCAATCTCTGGAGCCAGGTTAAGAGCTATCTACCGGATAGATATTGGGTACAATGTGAGGCAACGGAAGTAGTTGAGAGGATCAATAAAAAATTCACCACTCCAAATAGTATGGGCGAATATCTCATAGCCACTTGTTGGAATTACTTTTCATGAAATCCTTGGCCAAGATTATTCTACATTGGAAACAAATCTAGTTGATACACATGCAGAGTAGTATATTCTTGGTACAAGTACTAATATAATCAGGCAAGAAGTAATATTTATTCGAATGAGATATTATCTGGTGAGGCATTCGTGGACTCCTAAACACGGAAAACATCCACGAATCCCTCCCGAGGACCCAAGTAAACGATTAAGAAGATCTAAGGTTTAAGAATTACCTCTGGTTGCTGTAATCGAAATCCTTCGATTCTGATTGCGCTGTTATACGTTCAACTCGAACAATCACCAGACGCTACAGTATGCGAACGTCTTCTATCGGATACACACCGCGAACTCACTCGATACTCGGGGAGTGCTAGAACTAAGGGTTTGAGAGGTTTTTTTTCCATTCTTCTGGTAGAGAATGGCACAAATGTTCTCAATCGAAAAATTAGACTATTGAAAAGACGGCTATAGTTTTCTTAAAAAGCCCCGAACCTCTTAAAGCCCAACCCTAATAATATCTTATCATATTCTAATTTAAATTCAAATTAAATTAAAACTGATATGATAATATTCTGCCATTATCTCGGTAATTTAACTAATTAATTTACCGAGTCAGATTCTTGTAATATGGATATCATTCAGATACATCGAATGTGGACATATATCCAGATTTATCGAATCTGGTCACCAGAAAAATAACCTAACAAGTTCGCTTATTGTGTGACCCTATAGGTTCATTTAACACTAGCAGTGTGCCTAAATCATATTTAAATGGCCCACAAGTTATAAGCGATTTCTAGCAAAACATTATAACTATCCAGGTTAAATGAAGATCGGTGATCTCTTTGAACCAAACCATAATTTTATATTTAGTCCTTTTGTCACACGATATCCAGATTAAGAATAAGGCATGGAGCATGTCATCCTTATTAAGCTTAATCAATTATTTCTTGATTTCATAGTAGACTATTCAAACAAATGATATCAATATCTTAGATTGATATATTTGAGCACGGCCATGCATTTTTAACAGTCTAACTTATCAAGGGGCCCATGGATATCTCTCCCATAATTGAGAGGGACAAATTCCTTCACAATCAATCATATTCCTCTCCTTAATTTATTCTATATGCAACAGTAGTTTAATTTATTATCTGGTTAAAGACAACTTTAGCCAATGTCAAAATATAGAATTTATCAAGTAGGAAACTATGATGAATTTAGGTCGAAGGACTTTCAATATTATTATGGCTAGAAAATATTTATGACATATTCCATGAAGTACTCTCACGGTAGGTCATGTCCAATACAATGTTCTCTAATATTTATTTATGTCTTGACTCGACATCACCAATATCCATGGCCAGTAAAACATAGCCATCAAGTCACAAACATACTAATCTTAATTTATTATTATTCCAATAACAATAATTGATCAGGGACAGTTTTAGAATAGTCATTGTATTCATTGTAGGGTTTTACTATCAAGTCACGTACTTGATGACCACAAAACAAAACTCACTATTCATGGAAAGGAAAGCCTCATATTATTATATAAAACATAATGACAATAGTATAAGTACAAATTGACTCTAGGGCATATCCCCAACATATTCTACATTAGAAACAAATCTAGTTGATTCACATGTAGAGTAGTATATTCCTGGTACAATTACTAATATATTCAAGCAAGAAGTAATATTTATTCGAATGAGACATTATCTGGTGAAATGAGTTTATTGTATAGTAGTTTGTTATTGAAGGGTTCAAGTCAAGCTTAACTTCCTGGACTCCTGGGTGGTCCTGATGTGTTACTAGATACCGTTCATGATTTGCTGAATATGAGTTTATTAATTGATGAATTAATAAACTATTCCTCCATAGAATTAATAGATTAATACTAAATTATTAAGGACTATTAATCTCAAAGGCGTTTGGATTATTTCATATTTGCTACCAATAAACTGGGAAACCTAATAGGTCACACACAATAGAGGATTATGTATTCGAGATGTTATTTGATAACATTATGGGGTTAATTGTGAGAAGTAGAAGTTTTTTAGGCTAAATTATAAGTAGTTATAATTTTTTGGCCAATTTGTAATTGTGAGAACTTTTAGGTTCCAATTGTTGGGTATCTCTCACACATATCGTATGTGGCACAACGAAAAATAAAACGAGATACCATCCCAGGATCCGCATATGTGTGGAAAACAAGACATAAAGATAATAAAGGTAACAACTTTTACCTTTCTTTGATCATCCGAAGAACAAAAATTTCTTTTTCAAGTCGAGGTGCGATTCAACAATCCTCTTGATCAAACTCCATGAGAGTTGAATGTCTAACCACTACAATCACAGTATGTGATTATCTCTAATAGTAATCCACACAGAGGAATACTCAATGTAATACCCATGTTAGACCGTATTCGGTAAGTGTGTGAAACCCCACCTAAAGCCAACCCTAGAATAAGGGGGTCGGGATGCATATCATATTATCTTACATGAATATATATATTTTTGAATGATTTTTTGTGCTTTAGAATTGTGGTTTATAGGTTAAAAGGCTTAGTTATGCTTATTGAGTAGGAAGGGTAAAATGGTATTTTTGCTTGAGGTCAAAATATGAAGATAGTTTGAGGATTAAATAAGAGGAATATGTGGGTGGGAAAATAAGAACAAGCATTGGTGTGATTAAGTGGTTAGAGCTTTGTGAATTAATTTCTAAGGTCATGAGTTCAAATCCCATCATCTAAGTTTTTGTCATGATTATCTTAATTAGGTTTGAATTTTTGTTTTCTTGCATTCCATAAAAATAGGAATGTTATCTTAAGGGAGACATGAAGAGAATGTCCTAATCTTATCATCATGTCCTAAAAAGAATTCTAGAGAAATTGTTATCCTTTTTATTACCTCTAGCTTTGTCCTAACATCTTCATAATTTAAATGAACCAAAATCCATTAAATCTCTTCTTTTAATTCCAAAAATTCTGTGATAATTCTTCAGCCTTGAATTTCAAAAATCAGTCTTGAAGGATAGAGATTGGCTGAAAATAGGAGAGAAGTTAGGATGGGTTCCCAAGAGAAATGAATCACCATGGTAGAACCTTCAATCCTACCTTCATGTTGATCATGGTTTTAATGAAGGAAAATCTGGAAAAATTCTAGCATTCTTGTCAGTCCAACTTTCAAAAAATTCAGCCAATAATCCTAACCATTTGCTACCAGAAAAATGGTCATTTCATGTGGCTTGAAGACTGAAAATTCTCTACAAAATTCGGACTGCACAAAACCAGAAAAATTTCCTGCACAATTCACTGCATTCTAAGCTGAAATTGAAGCTATCTTTTGTCATTGATTCAGCCGAGGCACCCTCAGTTTTTCTCCAGAAAGAAAGCTGGAAAACCACCCTTAAAAGACTCTCAAATACCCCAAAAAAACCAGCTGCAAATCGGGCTGAAGAAATGAAGAATTCTGCATAAAAAAGCTTGTCCATTCAAAACCTTGAACAAGTTGAAACCAGAAAAAAATTCCAGTTTTGTCTCCCTAGGCCTAGACCGAAAAACACCTTCAAACCTCTGCAAATTGAACCTTGTTCAGCCATGGATTGAACACCATTAACCTCCACACTTACCTTCAGTACTTGGACTCCATGATCATACCTCAAAAACCTCCTAAGATCACTCTATCCAAAACTCATTTGAACTTCAAAAAAATTCTAGAATTCTTGCTTCATTAAATCACTCTTGTATCAAGCTAGAAAATCAAAATTTTCTCTGCCATTGTAAACTGAATTTCAGCCAGCCTTAGAGCTATATTAACCTTCATTCATTTCAGCAAAACCAAACAGTCCAGCCGGCACCATTGAAGAGCAAAGAAACCTCTCTCCATCAAACACCATTAATATATCCTATACCTCAAACCACTCCTCAAATCACTCAATTTGAATTTCAAACAATTTGATTTTTCTCTCCCTCTCTAAGCTGAAATCGAAACCCCTGAATTCCCTAAACCAATCGACTAGCACTTTCCAGAAATTCATCCAGCATTTTCCCTCAACTTTCTCCATTTTCACCAAGAACACCAAGAACACACACTACCTTTATTCAAGCCAAAGATTACTTTAAACACCTCCAATCCCTCTCAAAAACTCCAGAACACTCCTACATACTCCCTAAAGATCATTTCTGGAATTTATAACATCAAGTCTCGAAAATAAAAATTAGCATTCGGATCAAAACCAGTTTTTTCCCTTGAAGTCTCAAGAACATCATCAAGGTAACCAAGAACAATTCTTTTGTTCATCTTTTTCTCTTCAATCTTTAACATATCATACTAATGCTCTTTCTCTCTCTCTCTCTCTCTCTCTCTCTCTCTCTCTCTCTCTCTCTCAACTGAATGGTTACTCCCACTATGGCCATTTTTCTTCTTCTCCTTAGACGGATCAAGCCTTCCTAGCGAGAGGGTTCTATTGAAACTTCCTCAAGGTAGTCATCATTCAAGTAAGCTTCTTCAAACTCCTCTTTAAATTCTAGATTCATGTCTCTTAGATGTAGTTGGATAAGGATGGAATATATTTGGAGATTGATTATGTGTTTTGTGATGGAGTTGGGATTGAAGCATGAGAATGAACGTGTTTGTATGATGGAGATGGAGGAGTATCTCACCCGGTAGGCCATACACCTACCTTGTGTTAGCTTGCACAAAGTGTGGCATTCTGACCGTTGCTTAGTCATGGGGCCCAACGTGTGGTAACCCATGGCTACCCATTTGAGTGGTTGTATTTATTGTGCACATGTGTGGATTAAAAAGCAAAACACCACTCCTTATTTTCAATACTTATTTAATGCTTGCCAGCACTTTCTCTTATGAAACTATTACAACTTGCATACATGAATTATTTTACCCAAAACACTCAAAGGACACACGAGCTTACTGAGATTTTTATCTCATCACCTTTTATACCATGTTTTCAGGTTGATCCGGCTATGGAGGTCAATAGCTAGACTTATTGCCTATGTTTTGAAGACTTTATGTTGTTTTCTTTATGGATGTTTTGAGAGAGTGTAGCAAACAATTTATTTTGGATTTGTTCTTGTATTTATCTTTTGGGTTGTAATAAGTTTAATTTTAAGTTATTTATTTTATTTTATTATATGTGACCTAGTTATAAAGACCCCTTATCCATTGGACGGGGTGACATCCCCGGCCCTGTTGGGCCTAGGTAGTGGGGTGTTACAAAGTAGGGGAAAAGTCATGCATGTCATATTGACTTATACCACATTTGATGATTTGAATTATTTTCCATGAAAATATTGGTTGTGGATTGCATGAGCTTTCATTTATTGAGGAGAGTTTATTAAAAAAAAAAAAAAGGGGTAAACTAAGTGGGAAGAAATCAAGGGAGGTGTTAGAAGAATATTTAGAAAGAAAATGTAGCTTGGTAGATAAAGCTTGACATTTAAACCTTGACGGGCTTGAGTTCGAATCCTAGCTATTTCAAATCCTTTTCATTCTCTCATTTTCTTTCCTCATTCCCTAATTTTTCCCTAACTTGGCCTAAATCCCTAGGAGAATAGCCACTAGGAAATTAATTTCCTAAGAAGAGAAAAATAAATTAGAAGAGTGATTTATTTGAAAATTATTTCATAAAATACTTGAGAACAAATTAAATTTTTGGTTCTAATATCTTATCATAATCTTTTGGAGAATTTTAAAGATTACTAATCTAGATTTTCTTTTAACAATATCTAAATAATATATTAGTAGAGAAAAATATATATAAGAAAGCATATAAGTATTATTTTCAAGGAAATAAATTCCCATATTTTATCTTCTTTCAAATAATATTTTCTTGAGGGGAATAAAAGGCTTGGAGGTGAATCCAGGAATTTTCAAAACCTTTAGGGAAAATTTCAATAGATATGAATAGGAAACTAGAATTTTTATTTCCTAATAACTATTTAATAGCTATTACCCAATTTAATATAGGAAATTAATTAAACTCTTTCTTAATTAGACGACCTAATTCTCCTCTAAGATTTTCTAGAAAATTCTCTCAAAACTGCAGCCACAGTGAAGAGAAATAACCTACCAAAACACTATTCAAAACCTAGCTAGGGTTGGCCAAGAAAACCCTAACCAATTAGGACTTCTTTTCAGCTAAAAGGGAAACCAGAATCTCAGCTCCTAGACCATCAGAATTTTCGTCACTGTTCACACACACACACACACACACACACTCTCTCTCTCTCTCTCTCTCTCTCTCATGAAATTTCTAGCCAAAACCCCACATAAAAAACCCCTCTAGCAGACCAGCACAAACAGCTACTCAAACCCTAATCTTTCCCTTCCTAATTTTGTCCAAGAAGCAGCCAAAAAATCAATAATTTTCCCTTCTCCTTTTCCTCCAAATTTTGGCCACCATCAGCCCTAATTCACCAATAAATTCCAGCACAAAGTCTGCACAAAAGTTCCCAAGTTATCAAGCAGAAAAATAGCTACACAAAGGCCCATTTTCCCCTCCTATTTTTGCTATTATAAGGGCCCAAAACCAATCAGATTTTTCCTCCCTTTCTGTCCAGAATCTCAGCACCCTCAGCATCACAAACACAGTAGCTACCAATACTAATTCCCCTTCAAAATCTCGACAGCCCTAGAGAACACCAAAGCAGAACAATATTCTATTTTGATCAAGAAACCCTAGCCAGGCCAAACCTTCTTCAAACACCTAAACCCTAAAGTACCTCAGCTTAACCTATCTCCTTCATCAAATAGCCTCAAACAAACCCTAAATGCCCTCCATTGCTTAGAAATTCTAGCCGCTAACCCTCCTCCACATCTACACCAAAGCAGCACCAACACTCCATCAAAGTGAAAACCAACTCTAAGGTAAGCAACTCCTCAACTCTTCATCAACTCCTCTTCAATTTCTCTCATCTTCTTCTCCAAAATCTCGATCATAAGGGACTGATTTTACCCATTCTTTGGGGAGTCTTGATCAAGGCAATCCAAGCAATCTAAACTCTTCAACTAGTGATCAAACTTAAGCTAGTCGACAAGGAGTTGCCGTGATTTAACGTCTAAATCGCTAAGAGGTAATTAAGATCCTATCTTTATTGATTTAAACAGTCTCAAACTTCAAAACATTGGCTTAAGCATGCCTATGGAGTCTAGTATGAAAGCATGAATATACTAGATGGATGAACATGTTGATGAAAGCCATAGACAAAACATGTAGGAGTTAGGACATTGATGTATCTTGTCATAATAAATCTAGATCCATGCTAAATAGGCCAAAGATGAGATCTTTTAATGTCTAGGTCTATTTATGATGATTTTATATTAGCTTATTATGGAAGATGTCATGTGATGAATTGATTTAAGTCAATGCATGGTCAAGATGAATAGAATAGTAAAGGAAAGTTATATATGTGATTTAGTGAATTAAATACCATGGATACAATAGGTAAATAATGAAATCATGAAGAGCCGTGCTGTATGAATTAATGAGTGGAACGATTAAATCCTAATGAGTGGTTATTTATTCTAGATAAGGAAGGTGTGGAAATTAGAGCAATCGATTGAGTTGGATTTGGCTGTGATATATCCAAGTAAGTCCCTACATAACTGTTTTGATAAATGTTATATGTTTGCAAGCAATTTTTACAGTGTTATTTGGAATTGATGTCAATATGATGTTTTGACACAAGGATTGAGCCTTGACTAAAAATGATGAGTTATACTGGATTGTTGTGAGATTTGGATCGGAAACGTGGATGTTTTATTTTCAAAAAGAATTTACTAAATTTTATATATTCAAACTCAAAAGCGATTTCTTACCCTCTTGTCAAACGATTTGAAAACGCTATTACGAAAGCCATGTTTTGCAATCAAATTAATTAAAGAATTTCGGAAAAGGGAAAATGATTCTACCCCTAATCGGGGAGCGTTAAGTACTCAGCGGGGGTAGGCTAGTAGTACTAGTTTCGAAGAGCAAGAGTGAGTCTTCTGGCAGATGAACTAAACTTGGAGAAGCAACAATACTACTTAGTCAGGCCAGTCTGAGCTAGCATATTGGTTCATGTGGACATTGTTGATCCGGATTGGACAACCGGAATGTTGGGTGTAGAGATGGAGGAGTATCTCACCTAGTGGGTTAATTCCCCACTGCCCATTGTTGAAAGAATACATTGGGAAGCTATTATGGTGGTAACCATGATATGGATTGTGTAACTATATCGTTGAATCATTTGCTAATCCCTATTTAATGAATTATGATTGTGATGAAACTGTGATTGATTGTGAATTGTTTTAGATTTATTGAGCAAGGCTTCTTTGTATGACTATTATTGATGAGATTGGCTTGCAAACACGATTTTGTAGTTTTGATAAACCTGCATACATGAAATGGTCATAACTAGCTTTTGCACACACGAGACTTACTGAGATGTTAATCTCACACCTTTTATATCATGATTTCAGGGGATTGCTTACATTGAGCGGGGTGAAGCTAGGGTTGAGCTCCAATTTATTTATTTAGTTGTGTTTTGAATTTATTTTAAGAGACGCTTATTTATTTTGATTTTCCAGACTTGTATATGTTTTTCTTTCGGATGTAATGGAATTATTCTTTTAATTTTTATTTAGCAGCTTTCGTTTTATTTTGTACCTCGTTATAAAGACCCTGGTCATTTGGACGGGGCGACATCCTGCCCTATCTAAGTACCTAGGGTATGGGGTGTTACAAGTGGTATCAGAGCCTTGGTTTAGGCAATTGGCTTGATTAAGTGGTACCTAAACCTTTGGAATTGAGATTCATTGAATAGTGTGTGACCTCTAAGAATTGAGATTTAGTTCTGATTTCTTTCTGTTTCTTTTATATGATGTCTAGAAGATCCGCAGCCATAACCCGAGACTAGCCTTTTATGTGTGGTCCCACTAGTGGTAGAGCACCTAACCCCATCCCCGTACTAGATTCATCAACATCTGATTTAGAGGCAGAACTCGAGGGTGGATGGATTTTGGGTGAGGACGAGGTAGACCATGAGCCACCTATGATAGAAGATTTTGGAGTAGAGAAAGAACCCGAGGATCCGATACCTAAAGTGCTTGCACCTGAGAAGAATAGGGATATGGAAGAGTATGAGGGAGATGATGAGGAGGAGTTACGGGAGGGAGGAGCAATGCAAAGTGAGAGTGAAGATGAGCTAGGAGGACTTGAGATTAAGGGGGAGGGTAGTAATGATGCACCTGCGACCCTATCCATAGAGTAAGGAATCCTTACGCTTCTAGGAAGTGAGTCCCATGGGTTGGAATCTGGGAGGCCTAAGAGTGCACTGATGTTAGCAATGGAGAAACTGAGAGATGCGGAGTTGAGAGCCAAATTAAGGAGTAGAGACATTGAAGTGCGTTTGTTGGGCGCAACCTAGGAAGAAGCATAGATCCTTTAGTTTTGCAAGCGGTTGTGACATAGATTGCGATAGGATCATGCTAATAACAGTGCAGGATGGCTAGTGGAACCTTCTATAGAGACTTCTGAGGATTCTAGCGACTCTAGTGATGCTTAAAGTTTTAGGATCTTTAGTGCCTATTCTTTTATTTTATTAAAGAGATGTTTGTTCATTTATGTGATTCAACATTTATTGCATATCCCGAAATTTTGTTTAGCAAGAATAAAAAGGGCATATCTATGGAATACTCCCTTATTTTGTACCAATTTAGAATTGGTTAATAAAAAAAATTATGATTAATTGATTTCTTTAATTCACTTGGAGCATTATTTACAAAATTTATTTTCCATTGCATTGCAAATTATTTCGAATCTATAAGTTGATCAATTGCATGTCATGAACTTTCCCCTAATAAGGCTTGTATTGGGTGCATGTAGATGGCACCAAGGCGTAGAATTGCTTTGCAAGGTCTCTATTTCTATTTAAATAGACCCCGGATCGACTCATTCACATATGAACGATAAGTGTGCATGCCATTTAGGTTGGGACGGGGTAGAGTTACCTTATACCATGTTAGTGAGTACACATTTGGGGAGGCAAAGAGGTGTGAGTAAAGTAGTGCAAGGGTGCGATGTGGTGGTAGGAAAAAATGATTTTGAAGGCAAACCTCATAATCCTACCCATCGATGACTACGATCTGATTCTGGGTATGGACTGGTTAGCAAATCATGAAGCAAGAGTGGATTGCAAGGCCAAGATAGTGCAGTTTGTTAGACCTAGATGCAACTTATTTGAGTTCAACAGGAAAAAGGTGAGGAAGTTGAAATTCTTGATAGTAGGCGCAAAGGCGAGGAAAATCCTGAAGAAGGGTTGTGTGGGATATTTAGCTTATCTAATCAATAAGCCCAAGGATCAGTGTACTTTGGAGAGCACCGAGGTGGTAAAGGACTTTGCAGACATATTTTCGGCCGAACTTACTTTTCTTCCACCTTCCCGAGAAGTCGAGTTCACCATCGATTTAGTTCCGGGAGCGGAGCCCATGTCAAAGACTCCTTATCAGATGGCGCCCACAGAATTGAAAGAATTGAAGCAGCAACTGGAAGAATTAGTTAACTAAGGGTACATAAGACCCAATACATTGCCATGGGGAGCCCCAGTGTTGTTCGTGAAGAAGAAGGATGGGACATTGAGATTGTGCATAGACTATAGGGGGCTGAAGAACCTCACAATCAAGAACAAGTATCCATTGACTTTGACCGATGAGTTGTTCGATCAGTTGCAAGGTTCGTGCTACTTTTCTAAGTTGGATCTTTTGCAAGGTTACTACCAAGTGCGAATCAAGGAGGAGGATATTCCCAAGACGGCTTTCGACACGAGATTTGGCCACTACGAGTTCGTGGTGATGCCATTTGGAGTAACTAATGCACCTGTCGTTTTCATGGATCTTATGCACAGGGTTTTCCGGCCGTACCTAGATAAGTTTGTGGTAGTGTTCATAGATGACATCTTAATCTACTCTAAAAGTCTCGAGGAGCATGCGAGCATCAAAAGTTGGTATTAGAGAAATTAAGAGAGCACAAACTTTATGCTAAGTTTGGCAAATGTGAGTTTTGGTTGGATTCAGTGGCTTTTCTTGGCCATGTGATATCTAAAGATGGAATCAAGGTGGACCCATCGAAAGTTGAGGCGGTTTCAAATTGGAAGCAACCGGAGAACGTGATCGAGGTTAGGAGTTTTCTTGGATTGGCGGGATATTACTGCTGTTTTATTAAGAACTTCTCTACGCTGGCGACACCAATGACCCAATTGCTAAGGAAGGACATCCCATACATCTGCAATGATAAGTGTGAGAAGAGCTTCCAAGAACTTAAGAGGAGATTGATTATGGCACTAGTACTGAGCCTACTCGAGGAAGCTATGGCCTACTCCTTGTATATGGATGCGTCTAAGGAAGGTCTAGGGGTGGTGCTGATGAAGGACAGGCAAGTTATTGCCTATGCCTCAAGGAAGTTGAAGTCGCATGAGGTAAACTATCCGACTCACGATCTGGAGTTAGCAGCGATAGTGTTTGCTTTGAAGAAATGGCGACACTATTTGTATAGGGTAGAAAATGAAGTTTTCACAGATCATAAGAGCTTGAAGTATATATTCATGCAAAAGGACTTAAACATAAGGCAGGGGAGGTGGATGGAGTTTTTGGAAGAATACAAGTGTCCAATTAACTACCATCCGGGGAAAGCGAATGTGGTAGTTGATGCTCTAAGTCGAAAAGTGAGGATGGCTAACTTAAGGGTACAAGAGATTCAAGTAGTACAGGATATCTTAGGGAAAAAGGTGGAAGTGGGAGAAGGAAAAATTAGCTTGAGTAACTTGAGATTAGAGCCTAAGCAAAGGCAAAAGATTAGTGAGGCTCAATGGAATAACCAAGAGTTTCAGGTTTTCAAGGCAAAGGAAGTGAAGAGAGGAAATAAAGAATTTCGAATTGATGAATCAGGAGTGACATATTTCTGAGAGCGTCTATGTGTACCGGATGACCCAATATTGAAGAAAAAGATAATGAATGAGGCTCACAAGAACAAGTATTCTATCCATCCGGGGAAGTTAAGATGTACCAAGATCTGAAAATGGCCTATTGGTGGCCGGGAATGAAAAGCGACGTGGGGCAATATGTCTCTACATGTTTGACCTGCCAGAAAGTAAAAGCGAAGCACAAGAAGGCAGCCAGATTGTTGCAGCCGTTGCCTATTCCCGAGTGAAAGTGACAAGAGGTGACGATGGATTTTGTTACTGGATTACCAATGTCTAAGACTATGAAGGATGCTGTGTGGGTAGTGGTTGACAGATTGACCAAGACAACTTATTTCATTCCGGTGAATGTGAGGGACTCTATGGAAAAATTGGCCAAGACATGTACTTGCAAAGTAGTTAGATTGCATAGAGTGCCTACCAGTATTGTGTCCGATCGAGACCCTATATTTACCTCCAGGTTTTGCACCAAGTTTCAAGAGTCAATAGGGACGACTTTGAAGCTTGTCACATCTACTCACCCGCAAACTAATGGACAGTCTGAGAGGGTCATCCAAATATTAGAGAACATGCTTAGGGCTTGTGTGTTGGATTTTGGAGATAAGTGGATAGATTGTATACCCTACACTGAGTTAGCATACAACAATAGTCATCAGGCGTCGATTGGAATGGCACCCTACGAAGCATTATATAGGTGGAAATGTCAAGTACCCTTGTATTGGGGATGGGCAGAGGATGGACAAATCAACAAGTTTGGGGAAGTGAATATTGAGGAAATGGCCAATAAAGTGAAGATAATAAAGGAGAGACTGAAAATCGCTCAAAGCCAATAGAAGAGTTATGCCGACAACAGAAGAAGGGAGTTGGAGTTTCAGGTGGGGGACCGAACTTTCCTAAAGATAATGCCGAGCAGAGGAATTCTGAAGCATCATAAAAGAGGGAAGCTGAGTCTTAGATACCTAGGACCTTTTCCCGTGATCGAACAGATTGGACCTATGGCGTATCGGTTGGAGTTGCCGGAAGGATTAGCAGGAATTCATGATGTGTTCCATGTATCCCAGTTGAAGAAATACAACCCTGACCCGGAGCATGTATTGAATGAGGAGCCATTGATTCTATAGCCTAATTTGAGCTACGTTGAGAAACCGATTAAGATTTTGGATCAGAGTGTCAAGGCGTTGAGAAGTAAACAGATACCCATGGTGAAGATTTTGTGGGATCATCATGGTACTTAGGATGCAACATGGGAAACCGAAGATTGGGTGAAGAAGAAATACCCGAACTTACTCTAAAGTTATAGCACTCTGAATTTCGGGGCGAAATTCCCTTAAGGAGGAGAGGATGTAATACCCCATGTTAGACTGTCTTTGGTAAGTGGGGGAAAAGTCATGCATGTCATATTGAGTTATACCGCATTTGATAATTTGAATTATTTTCCATGAAAATATTGGTGGTGGATTGCATGAATTAATTTATTCTTGAAGTAATTGGATTGCTTGAGCTTTTATTTATTGAGGAGAGTTTATTAGAAAAAAAGGGCAAAGCAAGTGGGAAGAAATCAAGGGAGGTGTTAGGAGAATATTTAGAAAGAAAATGTAGCTTGGTGGATAAAGCTTGACATTTAAACCTTGACGGGCTTGAGTTCGAATCCTAGCTACTTCAAATCCTTTTCATTCTCTCATTTTCTTTCCTCCTTCTCTAATTTTTCCCTAGCTTGGCCGAAATCCCTAGGAGAATAGCCACTAGGAAATTAATTTCCTAAGAAGAGAAAAATAAATTAGGAGAGTGATTTATTTGAAAATTATTTCATAAAATACTTGAGAACAAATTAAATTTTTTGTTCTAATATCTTATCATAATCTTTTGGAGAATTTTAAAGATTACTAATCTAGATTTTCATTTAGCAATATCTAAATAATATATTAGTAGAGAAAAATATATATAAGAAAGCATATAGGTATTATTTTCAAGGAAATAAATTCCCATATTTTATCTTCTTTCAAATAATATTTTCTTGAGGGGAATAAAAGGCTTGGAGGTGAATTTAAATGAAGTATTTATCTCTTGGATAAATCTAGGAATTTCGAAACGTTTAGGGAAAATTTCGTAAATTTGAATAGGAAACCAAAATTTTTATTTCCTAATAACTATTTAATAGCTATTACCCAATTTAATATAGGGAATTAATTAAACTATTTCTTAATTAGATGACCTAATTCTCCTCTACGATTTTCTGGAAAATTCTCTCAAAACTGCCGCCACAATGAAGAGAAATAACCTACCAAAAGACTCTTCAAAACCTAGTTAGGATTGGCCAAGAAAACCCTAACCAATTAGGACTTATTTTCAGCCAAAAGGGAAACCAGAATCTCAGCTCCTAGACCCTCATAATTTTCGTCACTGTTCACACACACACACACACACACACACACACATCTCTCTCTCTCTCTCTCTCTCTCTCTCTCTCTCTCTCTTGAAATTTCCGACCAAAACCCCACATCAAAAACCCTTCCAGCAGACCAACACAAATAGCTACAAAACCCTAATCTTTCCCTTTCTAATTTCGTCTAAGAAGAAGCCAGAAAATCAGTAATTTTCCCTTCTCATTTTCCTCTAGATTTTAGCCACCTTCAACCTTAATTCACCCATAAATTCCAGCACAAAGTCTACACAAAAGTTTCCTAGTTATCAAGCAGAAAAATTGCTGCACAAAGGCCCATTCTTCATCTCCTATTTTCGCTATTATAAGGGCCCAAAACCAATCAGATTTCTCCTCTCTTTCTATCCAAAATCTCAGCACCCTCAGATTCACAAACACAACAGACCACCAACACTAATTCCCCACCAAAATCTCGGCAGCCCTTAAGAATACCAAAGCTAAACAATATTCTGCTTTGATTAAGAAACCCTAGCTAGCCCAAAACTTCATCAAACGCCTAAACCCTAAAGCACCTCAGCCAAACCTATCTCCTTTATCAAATAGCCTCAAATAAACCCTAAATACCCTCCATTGCTCAGAAATTCCAACTGCCAACCCTCCTCCACATCTTGACCAAAATAGCACCGTGTAACACCCCGAAGCCTAGGCCCGCCAGGGCCGAGGTTGTCGCCTCGTCTAAAGGACAAGGGGTCTTTATAACTAGGTCACACAAATAAAATTGCTGAAATAAAATAATACTTAACTTAAAAATTTATTACAACCCAATATACTCCAAGAGTAAATCCATGAAATTCCAAAACAAAACCGTAAATAAAATTATCCATTCTCGCTCCCCAAAGCAATACATAAAATCAAAAGACACATTCTCTTCCAAAGCAGATATTACTAGCCACTCAACTCCACAGCAGGATCATCCTGAAATCATGATAAAAAGGTGATGAGACAGAAATCTCAGTAAGTATGTGTGTGCTTTGGGTGTTTAGTGAAACCAGTTCATGGATACAAAGTGTGAAACCTTTACAAGAGAAACATTGGTAAGCATCAAACATTAGTCAAAGCAAGAGTGGCGTTTTGGCTTATCTAGCCGTACATAAGTAATGAAATCAACCACTCAAAAGAAAGGGACATGGGTTACCACACGTTGGGCCACATAACCAGTCAGAATGCCGACACTTTGTGCAGACTGACAAAAGTAGGTGATCGGCCTACTGGGCAAGATACTCCTCATTCTCTATACCCAAACAATAACCGGGTGTCCATTCCGGCAAAACACAGTCACTTGACTGAAAACAAACTGCTAGCTTGGACTGGCACGACTCACTGGACTGACATCTTATTCGGGAAGGACTCACCCCTCAGAGGTGGCCACCTGCTGAGAGACTTACCCTAACCCTTCAAAGACTAGTCCTAGTAGTCCACCCTTATTGAGTACTCAATGACGTTTCCCACTTGGGATTAAATGAACAAAGCATTGCTCTTCATGAAAATAGTAATTTGAGGGTTTCTAAAGTTTTGGTAATAATCAGTTTTAGAAAGAGTTTTAAGTTTGGAAAATCTGCTTAGTAACTTTTAAATAATTTAAGTGTTGGAAATAAGAACAAATTCAACCCTCAATTGCCTTCAGATAAACTAGTGTCCATACACTCCACATTTAGCTTGTCATAAGGAAAACATTTTCACATCGATAGGTTTTATGCATGAGCTTACCTGATTCTTGCTCACAACAACAAGGTCTCGAACAGTTGACCTAACCCCACATGGGTAAATACAAATCTTAATCAATTTCAAGTCATAAACCACTTCCTCAATTTTAAATCAATTCAATTCACTACTACCATGATCCTAGTGTCCCAAGCTTTAAGATAAAATAATAACTAATTAGGTTTATAAGCTAAGTTTAATTTGTTATTTAAAATAATTAATGGTTTGGGAAATAAATTCTAATAGGTTGAAAGTTTAGTCCTTGTTAGGAAAGATTTAGAGTTTATTTGATCAAGAGTCATAGATGGTACTAGGTAAAATAGTGATTTAATGATAGTTTAGTTGTTACCAAATAATTGGTAGCTAAAACTAGTTGAGTTTAAATTTAATAAGCCTTTCTTGGAAAATAATAAGTAAATCCTTAAGGGTTTTGATTTAGCAAATATTTTACTAGTTATGAATCATTCTCATAAAGCTTTAATTGATCTCTTTATTTTAAATAATATTTATTTATTTTATTTTCTAGAAAAATTATTATTTATTTGACTAAAATATCCTTTATATATATAATAATTCCAAATCTACCCTTCCTAGGGTTTTTTTTTTCGAAAATACTATCAATATTATTGTATTGAGTATTTTATGCATAAAGTGAAAATTAGTTTTAGGGACAAGTAGATCATGATCAAATTTCTATGGCCATCCTCAATCAAGAACATGCGCAATCCTTCAATTCATCAAATCAACCAAATCTTGCATCTAGGCATAGATCTAAATTTATTAAGACATGCTTTAACCTCTACTAGCATAAATATGAACATAGCTTAAACAATCCCATATGAATAAAAATCCTATTCACCAACGGTGGCATAATCTCTAGCATACTTTACCACAAACACTACCTATGACATGCATCAAACCTCAAATCAACATACAATCAACCAAGATAAACCTTTCATGCATAAATCCCGTCTTCTTCACAATCACACAATTGCTCATGCTTCAATCTCAACAATAAATATATACTCAAATCCTACCACCATCCACCTTTTAACAACATCATCCTAGAGACATGATTCTAGAGTTTAAAAGAAGGATTGAAGGTACTTACTTGGTTGATGAATGATTTAAACGAGTTTAGAGTAGATCTCAACTCCTAGATGGCTAATCTTGTCCAAGAGAGGTGGCGAAAGCATGGTCATGGAAAAAGAGACCATTCGGCCAAGAGAGGGAATTTCGGGCCATGAGAGAGTGAGAGAGAGAGAAGAAGAGATCATTAGTATGTTCATTCACATAAGTTCTCATTGGAGATCAAGTTTGAAGAAGACGAAGTTGATAAAGTAAATTTACCTTGAAGATGTTCTTGACCTTCACAAAAATTTCTGGTTTTGATTCAAAGTAGCAAGATGATTTGTGAAGTTTGATGTCAATAATGGTGTTGATGGATTCACAGCAAAGAGTAGATCAAATCCGGAGATTTTCGTGAGGGTTTGAAGTGGTTTGAACGTGTATTAGGTGAAAGATGGTGGTAGGTGTTCTTGGTGTAGTGTGTGTGTTCTTGGTGGCTAGAGAAAATTGAGAGAGAGAGGTTGGGAGCAGCTGCCGAATTTCTGTGGAATTAGGGCTGCCGAAATTCTGTAGGGTTTAGGGAGTTGTTTCTCCGATTTGAAAGGGAAAGGAAAGGTTAGTTGTTACAATCGTTGAAGAATATTTTTAGGAAGAGAATTTGGAAACTAAATATTCTAAGAATATCTTGATTACTTGGACAGCTTTGAAGTCTCCTATGGCCGACTGAATGTGCAGCTTTTCTGAGGAATTAAAGCTGGTTCAATGAGGCTTATGATGGCCAAAACTAAGGTGCACAATGGTGAAGAAGATGTCTGGTCAATGGTGTAAGTTTTGATGGAATGTTGCTAAACAAGATGGCTGAAATTTTGGAAACCAATTAAGCTAAATTGCAGGGATTTGCTGGAGAGATTTTCGGACAGCCATTGCTGCCCTTCATCCAAAAGCTCAGGGAAACATTGGAGCTCTGTTAATGGTGGTTTAAGGGAGATTTTGACAGATTAGGGCTGGTGTTTTGGCTGGAAGAAAAGCAGGAAACAAAGCTGGACATTTGACTGCCTAGAATTTCGCTGCACAGAATTTTCTGGGCAGAATTTCGTCTGCCACTTCCAGCCGATTTGCAACGAGCTGGAAGGGGGGTTTCAGGGGTATTCAAGGCTGGTTTCTAGCCTTCTTCATGGAGGAAAAACATGGCTAAGGTGCTGCAAAAAATCTGGAAGAAAACAGCTTGATTTTGGACTCTCAAAGTAGCGATCTTGCCCAGGATTTTCACTGGTTTTGTACAGCTCTTGAGCAGTCCGAAAATGGCAGAAATAATTCATGTTTCAAGTTGATTTTAAAGCCATTTTTCTGGCAGCATTTGGAAGGGAATGTTAGCTAAGAAGTTCGACATTTTGAAGGTACACAAGCTGGAAAATTTCAGCTCATTCCAAGAAGGAAGGTGAACTAGCTATAGAGTGAAATTTCAGCAAGCTTACTAGAGGGATTTTCCTCTTGGAATTTCCCACAATTCATCCACATTTTCCAAACCATGAGAAGCCTTTTACTAGGACATTTTGATCCTAAAAGACCTCAGCACTTTACTGAATTTTCTGGAAAGGAAAAGGATAGAACACCTTGATCAAACTAAGGAGTTGAAAATTAAGAAAAACTAAAGATCAAGGGAGAATGAATTCTCTTTAAGGATTTCGAGTAGAGCAAAGGAGTGAAATGAGAATTCTCCTAACATGTCTCTTCTAGGTCATTATCACCACCTTGATCTAGGCCCTTAAGGCCGAAACTAATCCTCCCTAAGCAAAAATAAAATTTTAATCAAACTAAAGCTTCTATGATAGAATTCGAACCCAAGACCCCAAGAATTAATTCTAAGGCTCTGACCACTAAACCACAACCACTCTTGTTGCTATTTTTACTAGAAAATTAATTCCTATTCCTTCCACAAGCTATCTCCCTATTTTCACCTCGGGCAAAAATTACCACTTTGCCCCTCTCACACAATACTCACCAACAAGACTTCAAAATAATAAAACTCAAATCCAAAGCACATGAAATCATATGAAAATGTATTTAATCATGAAATAAAGCATGATATGCATCCCAACCCCCTTACTCTAAGGTTGGTTTTGATTGGGGTTTCACACACTAACACTCCATCAAAACTGAAAACCAACTATAAGGTAAGCAACTCCTCAACTCCTCTTCAATTACTCTCGTCTTCTTCTCCTAAATCTCGATCATAAGGGACTGACTTTACCCATTCTTTGGGGAGTCTTGATCAAGGCAATCCAAGCGATCCAAACTCTTCAACTAGTGATCAAACTCAAGCTAGTCGACAAGGAGTTGCCGTGATTTAAAGTCTAAATCGCTAAGAGGTAATCAAGACCCTATCTTTATTGATTTAAACGGTCTCAAACTTCAAAATATTGGCTTAAGCATGCCTATGGAGTCTAGTATGAAAGCATGAATATACTAGATGGATGAACATGTTGATGAAAGCCATAGACAAAGCATGTAGGAGCTAGGACATTGATGTATCTTGTCATAATAAATCTAGATCCATGCTAAATAGGCAAAAGATGAGATCTTTTAATGTCTAGGGCTATTTATGATGATTTTATGTTAGCTTATTATGGAAGATGTCATGTGATGAATTGATTTAGGTCAATGCATGGTTAAGATCAATGGAATCGTAAAGGAAAGTTATATATGTGATTTAGTGAATTAAATAACATGGATACAATAGGTAAATAATGAAATCATGAAGAGTTGTATGAATTAATGAGTGGAACGATTAAATCCTAATTGCGGGGCTATTTACTCTAAATAAGGAAGGTGTGGAAATTAGAGCAATCGATTGAGTTGGATTTGGCTGTGATATATCCAAGTAAGTCCCTACATAACTGTTTTGATAAATGTTATATGTTTGCAAGCAATTTTTACAGTGTTATTTGGAATTTATGTCAATATGATGTTTTGACACAAGGATTGAGCCTTGACTAAAAATGATGAGTTATACTGGATTGTTGTGAGACTTGGATCGGAAACGTGGATGTTTTATTTTCAAAACGAATTTACTAAATTTTATATATTCAAACTCAAAAGCGATTTCTTACCCTATTGTCAAACGATTTGAAAATGCTATTACAAAAGCCACGTTTTGCAATCAAATTAATTAAAGACTTTCAGAAAAGAGAAAATGATTCTACCCCTAATCGGGGAGCGTCAAGTACTCAGCGGAGGTAGGCTAGTTGTACTTGTTTCGAAGAGCAGGAGTGAGTCTTCTGGTAGGTGGCCACCTCCAGAAGATGAACTAAACTTGGAGAGGCGACAGTACTACTTAGTCAGGCCGGTCCGAGCTAACATATTGGTCCATGTGGACATTGTTGATTCGGATTGGACAACCGGAATGTTGGATGTAGAGATAGAGGAGTATCTCAGCTAGTAGGTGAATTCCCCACTGCCCATTGTTGAAAGAATACATTGGGAAGCTATCATAGTGGTAACCATGATATGGATTGTGTTACTATATTGTTGAATCATTTGCTAATCCCTATTTAATGAATTATAATTGTGATGAAATAGTGATTGATTGTGAACTGTTTTGGATTTATTGAGAAAGGCTCCTTTGTATGACTGTTATTGATGAGATTGGCTTGCAAACACGATTTTGTGGTTTTGATAAACTTGTACAAATGAAATGGTTATAACTAACAATTGCATATACGGGACTTACTGAGATGTCAATCTCACACCTTTTATATCATGATTTCAGGGGATTGCTTACATTGAGCGGGGCGAAGCTAGGGTTGAGCTCCAATTTATTTATTTACTTGTGTTTTGAATTTATTTCAAGAGACGCTTGTTAGTTTTGATTTTCCAGACTTGTATAAGTTTTTCTTTCAGATGTAATAAAATTATTCTTTTAATTTTTATTTAGCAGCTTTCGTTTTATTTTGTACCTCGTTATAAAGACCCCAAGTCCTTTAGACTGGAAGACATCATGCTCTATCTATGTACCTAAGGTGTGGGGCGTTACACTCAAGCATTAAAATTTCCTGTACTAGTAGAAAAAGATGGCGGCTAGGGTTTTTCAAGAACAATGGTGAGAGGGAGAGAAGAGAGAAATTGTGTGCCTTCGGATTTGGAGTTATTTTCGTGTCTTACACCAAATCAGCTAGGGTTTCGAGTGTATTTCTTTATCACACAAAAAATCCTGCTCAAAATATACTCCAATCTTAGAATTCTAAAACAGTTAGAATTTCCTAATTGAAATTGGTAACATCAATTTCTCACAATTACAATTTGGACCATTAATTATAACTAATTATAATTTGGCCACAACAACTTTTATTTCTCGCAATTAACCCCACTATGTTATCAAATAACATCTCGAGTTTATAATCCTCTATTGTATGTGACCTATTAGGTTTCCCAGCTAATTGGTAGCGAATATGAATTAATCTAAAAGTCTTTGAGATTAATAATCCATAATTAATTAGAATTAATCATATTGATTCTAATCAAGATCGGTTTATTAATTCATAAATTAATAAACCTATATTCCTAGATCATAAGCGGTATCTTGCAACACATCATGACCACCCAAGAGTCCAGTATGTCATATGGCTTGACATGAATCCTTTAATGAGAAACTATAGTGCAATTAATTCCTTTCACCATACAATATCTCATTCAGTTTGGAGTACGGAATTAGTGCCAACTCCTTCTAGAATTAATTCTGGCCCAAATACTATAGTACTTGTACCAGGAATCCACTACTCTAGATGTGTATCAACTGGAACAATTTTCAATACACAATCGCCTTAGCCAAAGACTTCTCGAGTAATAATTCCTACAAGCGGTCGTAAGATATTCACCCCTACTATTAGGAGTGGTGAATCCTTTATTGACTCTCTCAACTACTTTTGTTTTCCTTGCAATGTACCCAATATCCATCCCATAGGTGGCCCCCGTTCGAGCTCCAGGGATTGGAATCAAAGTACAATGCTCAGCGAATAAAGTACCTTGGAGATCTCAAGTCTAAGGATACTTGCACGTTTTCAATATTGAGATTATATCATTGGCACTAAATAGTTATCCATGTGATTATCTCATAGCTAGGTCATCCAATGAACTTGTTCCATTAACAATTATCCATATGTTAACTTTGAGTATCTCAATACTCAGGGATATAAGAACTACCACCTGATCAAATAAGGAAGTCTAACACATGCTAGTCTTCACACATTAATGATGTTCTGTCTCATTAATATTATGACTATGGGCTATTTAAGTACTAACAGTATACAGTGTAATAAGAATCTCATATCATGATCTCTGTCGTGATTTCTTTAACACAGTGTTGTACTGGGGACATTATCGAACAGTTATATTACTTAAAAGTAAATAAAAGAAACTGTAAGATAAATAATACCTTTTATTAAAAATAAAATGTGTAATATACAATGTACAAGTGATTGCCTCTAGGGCACAACACTAACACCAATTACAAATTTAGAATTCGAAAGACGTTGATCAGCTGCTATTTTTTTGGGAATTTTCGTTTGAATAAGTTGCAATTTTTTTTTTCAAAAATTAACAGAGAAAATCATTTTCTGTAAGTTTTGATACACACATCTTTTTCCCCCCTTTTCTCCGTGAGTTGCCCTAGCGGCCAAAAAATTCTCCTAGCAGAGAGTTTTTGGTTTCCTTAAGGGACACTACTAAAGAGAATTATGCACTTGGGGAGTAGTGGCAAAGACGTAGTTTGTACTGGATGGTGCCTTTAGCAGTCCGAAAGATTTTTATTTTTTATTTTTGAACAATAGAGACATCTGAGAGAAAGTTATATTTATACAGTTTTGATCCATCTTACACATATATGTAGTCCTCTTGTCATAGAATTCTTTTATTTCTATTGCGTAATACATATTTGATGCATGTATGGATTCTAGCAGCGGTATCACAACCACTTGTATTTGTTTTACGGACATTTGTTCACCATGAAAGTTGTTTCATGTTTATCTCTGTTTTCCGTTTCATGCTGCGATCATGTTTCTGGAAAATTATTTTCCATTGATTTTGTTGCCTATGTTTGAAATTTTTTCACACATATGTTTGGATCATAGAAAACGTTTCAATGATTCATTTGATTAAGAATTGTTCTGTACTTGGGTACGAGTCTCTCGGTTTTTTTTCCTTTCTCTGTTTTCTGGAAAAAATGTTTTTTCATTGTGGGTTCATTTTTGAGTAAGTGGTGAATGCATTGATCTCTGAAAATTGTTTCCATGACTTCGAAATTGCATCATGAATGCGAAATGAATTCTGTTGTTTGTTGAAAGTCGATTCTCATGTTTATGTTTCGTACAGTAAATGTTTCGGTAATCTTATTTTTCTATAGATATTGAGTTCTCTAGTTTGGTTCTGAAACGATTGTTTTATGAAAACATGATTGAAGATGAAATTGTTTCATGTGTTTAACATGAACAGAATGTCTATTCACAGAAAAACACTGCGAAAATCGAAGATGGAACATCTGAAAATTGGTTCTAGAAGTGGCGAGGAAAAAAAAAAGGCTTTCTTGCCCAAGCCGTGGCTTAAGGTAGCGGGCAATCAGTAGGGTGATCATGGGGGGGGGGTGAACATCATCCTCCCCAGGATGAAACTTTGCGCATTTGTGGGTTTCACATGTTAAAAGAAAAAAAAATTATTACAATTTCCCTTCAATTTTGTGGTCCATGAGTTGTTTTTTTTTTTTTTTCATTTTTCCACTCAATGCTAAAAGATTTCCGAAAATTATGTTTTGGTACTAACCTATAATAATTTCAAAAATGGGTCTTGGAAATAAATATATAATATATAAAATAGTGATTTTAGATATGTAAAAAAAATGTTTTTTTTTATTAATTCTCATTTTGAGAATTAAATCTAATTATGATTATTTATTAATTGAGACCCATGATTTGGGATATAACTATATTTTGAAAATTAATATATTTTCTAAAATATTGATTTTAGATTATATATTATTATTTAATTCCTAATATGTGATTTTAGGAATTATTAAATTTTCTAAAATATTAATTTTAGATTTTATCCTAATTAAATTTCTACAATTTCATTTTAGAAATTAAATCTAAAATATTGATTTTAGACTTTATCTTAATTTAATTTTTAGATTTTGATTTTAGCAATTAAATCTAAATTTGTTTTATTTTTCCAAAATAGAGATTTTAAAATAATAAAATTATATGTTTAATTTGGTTTAAGCATAATAAATGTCATGGCGGATGGTTATGGACTAAAACCAAATTATATCTGTTCATACATTTTTATAGTTTTAGTTTTTATTAAATAGGACTTGAGAGTCCTGCCTTCTATAAAATTTTGGTGTAATTTTATTCTCATCTAAATCCCCTCGAATGTAACTCGAGGTTTCTCTATTTAGAAAATTTATGTAATTAGATTACATAGGTTAGATAGGAATAGAATTTTGGACATGGCAACTAAAACGAGGCGAGTGGGTAAGACCTTCTACTTAAAACATGCATGAACATAGAGAGTTGACCATGTTAATTTCCTTTTTGGCTTGAGAAAATTAATTTATGCAAATTTCATGACCATACCACGTAATCGCTTTATTGCCATGATTATCAATTTATGTGATTTATTGATATATTTATGCATTTATTTTGACTAAATCACTAAAAGGAATAAATCCCTCATTGAATGTTAAACCTAATTCCTTCCATTAATATAGTAAGAACGAGAGCCCTTTTTTCGATAGCAGGTTGTTGGGCTAACCCAAGCCTACTCGATATAAGACATGTTCAAGCTATGGAATTAAATTCTTATGGAATTAGATTAGTGGGTTGGGTTTAACTAAATTCTGTATCCCGGTTGGGCTAACTCAACCATAAAGAAATTTAGAAGAAATATTGGGGTAGCCCAAAAGGCTGTAAGATTAAAATATGTTAATCACCCAATGATCCGATAATTACATACGATGTAATTGGTATTGGATACCTACCATTGAACATAATGGTGGCCTGTTAGGTAAATCCATGGTTATTCTTCAGAAATTTAAATACAGATGCACTAGGAAAGCTTCCAACTCATTTTTCCTATTCAAAAGTGGGGGCTATTGGTTTAAGTAAAATAGTGGAATGATAATGCGATTAATTAAAGACCTAATTATTTGCATTACATGTGCATATGCATCTAGCTAATGTTCTCTATCTTTACATCTAGGTCACGTGCATCATGTCAACCAACCTTATATCACATAGCATCTTGGAGACTAACAAATTAACTGAATCAAACTATCTCGACTGGTATAGAAATATGTGAATTGTTCTCAAGTCGAAAAAGTTGCTCTACGTAATAGATGCTCCTATTCTGCCACTACCACCTCAGAAGCTCATGCTGATGAGCATGCTATCCACAAGAAGCATAAAGACGATAGTGACACGGCATCTTGTATCATGTTGGCATCAATGACTCTCGAACTACAAAAATAGCACAAGCATATGGATGCTCAATGGATAATTCTCCTTCTTCGAGAGCTATTCGACGTCCAAGCTAGAACAGAGAGATATGAGATCTCAAAGAAACTGTTCCATTGTAAAATGGCTGAGGGCGCTTCTGTAGCTACTCATGGGTTGAAGATGCTGGACTTGATTGAGATGCTTGTATCTCTTCGGTTCATGATGGACTATGAATTGAGTGTTGACTTAATTCAAAAACCTTTACCTAATAGTTTTTCAAAATTTGTGATTAACTATTAAATGAATAAATTTGAGTCCACCATTCATTAGTTGATCAATCTTCTCAAGACTGTGGAGTCTTCTATGAAGAAGGATTCCAATGCGGTCTTGATGGTAGAATCTTGTCCTTCGAAGAAGAAAGATCAATGGAAGAAGAAGAAGGCTCCTACTAAGCCCAAAGACGGTGTGAAGAAGGAGGATGCAGCCACCAAAGGCACATGCCATCACTGTGGTAAAATGGGCCACTGGAGACGCAACTACAAAGTCTACTTGGAGACCGTTAAGGAAAAGAAGCAGAAGGAGAAGCTTGTGGGCACTTCTCCTTCTACTCCTGGTATATTTATGATTGAAAAAAATACAGCCTTTAAAGATGAGATATGGGTATTGAATACAGGATGTGGATCTCATTTGTGTAATAACTTGCAGGGACTAAAGGGCAATAGAAGGCTTGAGAAGGGCAACGTGAAACTGCGTACTACAAATGGAGCAAAGGTTGCCGCACTTTTGGTAGGGAAATAGAAACTAAACCTTCCTTTAGGATTAGTTTTAGAATCGGAAAACTGTTATTTTATACCAGTTTTAATAAAAAGCATTATCTTAGTTGCATGCTTGGAGTTGTATGCATTTCATTTGATATTTAAGAATAAATGTTGTTCTTTTTCGTTGAATAATATTCATTATGGTTCTGCAACTTTAGTTAATAGTTTATATATTCTAGACATGCATAATCTAATTCTTAATATAAACAATTAGAATCCCATGATTCAGAACCCAAACACCTCTTACTTACAGCATTGCCGTTTAGGCCATGTAAATGAGAATTGTCCTTCTAAGTGACGCTGGCTTGGTGACTTAGGGTCATTTGATTATGAATCATATGACACTTGCGAGTTTTTTTTTTTACTAAGTAAAATGGCTAAAACTCCTTTTTCTGGAAAAGGAGAAAGGGCCAACGAGTTATTAGAACTCATAGGTTCTGATGTATGTGGCCCAATGTCTATCCAAGAATGAGGAGGTTAAAAATATTTCATAACTTTTATCGATGATTATTCATGATATGGATATTTGTATTAATGGAATACAAATCTAAAGCTTTTGAAAAGTGCAAATACTTCAAGATTAAAGTAGAGAAACAACTAGGAAAAAGTATTAAAACTCTATCATCGGGTTGAGAAAGTGAATACTTAAGCTAAGAGTTTTAAGGTTATCTTAAAGATAATGGAATCTTATCTTAGTGGACTCCACCATATACACTTCAACATAACGGTGTATCTGAAAGAATGAATAGAACCCTTGTAGATATGGTATGGACCATGATGGCTTCTGCAGACTTGCTAAAACGTTTTGGGGGTACGTAATATAGACTTCTATTTATATTCTAAACAGTGTTCCGCAAAAAATGGTTGATACTACCACATTTGAGATGTTCTTTGGCAAGAAACCAAAGTTATCTCAGTTCGAGAGTATGGAGTTGTCTTGCCTTTGTTAAAAGGCCACAATCAGACAAACTTAAACGTAAGTCTGACAAGTGTTGGTTTGTGTGTTATCTAAAAGAATCTTTCAGGTATTACCTTTATCTCCCCCTCCAAAAACAAAGTGTTTGTTTTGAAGCATGTTGTCTTCTTGGAGAAGGAGTACATGCTCAAAGGGAAAAGTTGGAGTAAAATTGAACTTAGTGAAGTTCAAGAAGAATAAACAAACAAGGATCAATCGTCTGATCCCACACCTATTGAGAGAATAGATGAGCCTTCTACTACACAAGATCCTCGTAGGTCGACTAAGATACGTGTGGTACCTGAGAGATATAAATTTCTCATAACTGACCGCAATGACCTATTACTTCTAGATAAAGATGTACCTACTACCTACAAGGAAGTTTTGAATAGTTCAGAATCTAACAAATGGCTTGAGGCTATGAAGTTATGTTAGGTATCTCATGCATATCATATATGGTGCAGCGGAAAAATAATAACAAGATACCATCCCAGAATCCGCATACGTGTGAAGAACAAGACATAAAAAGAACAAAGGTAATGGTTTTACCTTTCTTTAACCCTCTGAAAAATAAAAATTTTTCTGCTTCTTGTCTGACGATTGTGATGCGATCTAGCAATCCACTTGATTAAATACCACGAGAGTTGAATGTCCAACCACTATAATCACAGTGTGTGATTATCTCTAACAGAAATCTATATAGAGGATCACTCTCAAGCACCAAGATATTTCTGTGCTAGCAGAAAACAAAGTGGCGGCTAGGGTTTAGAGAAGAACAACGAGAGAGAGAGAAGAGCAGGGGTCGTATGTGCCCCTAGGGTTTTGGAATTGTTTTTGTTAAATCCCCATTTTCCCTAGGTTTCGTGCATATCTCATATATGTCACGAAAAATCACTAAAAAACTGAGAATTCTAAAACAATTAGAATTCCCTAATTGTAATTAGAATAATCAAGTTCTCATAAGTACAATTTGGTCCATAAATTATAACTAATTATAATTTGGCCATAACAACTTCTCTTTCTCGCAATAAACCCACCCCACTATGTTATCAAATAACATCTTGAGTATATAATCCTATATTGTGCGTGACCTATTAGGTTTCCCAGTCAACTAGTAGTGAACATGAATTAATTCAAATGTCTTTAAGATTAGTAATCCATAATTAATTAGAATTAATCATATTAATTCAAATCAGGATTGATTTATTAATTCATGAATTAATAAACCCATATTCCGCAGATAATGAGCGGTATCTAGAAATACATCATGACCACCCAAAACTCTAGGAAGTCAAGTGGCTTGACGCGAATCCTTCAATAACAAACTACAGTGCAATTAACTCATTTCATCATATAATATCTTATTCGGTTTGGAGTACAGAATTAGTGGTAACTCCCTCCAGAATATATATATTAATTCTGGCCCGAATATAATAGTACTTGTACCAGGAATACACTACTATAGATGTGTATCAATTGGAACTATTTCCAATACACAGACGCTTTGGCCAAGGACTTCTTGAGTAGTAATTCCTATAAATGGCCATGAGATATTCTCCTCTACTATTAAGAGTGGTGAATCCATTATTAACCCTTTCAACTACTTTCTCTTACCTCACAATGTACCTAATATCCATCCCATAGGCGGCCCTCGATCTGGCTCTAAAGATTGGAATCAAAGCAGAAGGCTCAGCAAACCAAGTACCTTAGAGATCTCAAATCTACGGATACTTGCACGTTTATTATATTGAGATTATATTACTGGCACTAAAGCTAGGTCTTCCAATGTACTTGTTCCATTAACAAGCATCCATGTGTTAACTTTGAGTATCTCAATATTTACAGATATAAGAAACATCGCTTGATCAAATCAGGAAGTTTAACAAATGCTAGTCTTAATGCATTAATAATGTCCCATCTTATTAATACTACGATTATGGACTATTTAAGTACTAACACCATACAATGTAGTAGTAATCTCATATTATGATTTCCTTAACACAGTGTTGTACTAGGGACTTTATCTAATAGTTATATTACATAAAAGTAAACAAAAGAAACTGTAAGATAAATAATGCCTTTTATTAAAATAAAATGTGTCGTAGACAACATACAAGTGATTGCCTCTAGGGCATAACACTAACAAGTCAGAGATGGATTCCTTGTATGATAACCAAGTATGGACTTTGGTTGATCCACCCAAAGGAATAAAACCTATTAGGTGCAAATGGGGTTATAAGAAGAAAAATGGTAATGTATTTACCTATAAACCACGACTAATTGCTATAGGTTACCCTCAACAACATGGTATTGACTATGATGAAACCTTCTCACCAATAGCTATGCTAAAATCTATCAGGATACTTTTAGCCATTACCGACCATTATGATTATGAGATCTGGTAAATGGATGTGAAAGAAACTTGCCTAAATGGAAATCTGACTGAGAAAGTGTATATGACACAACCTAAGGGTTTCACATATAATGATAGTACAAATGTGTGCAAGCTATAATGGTCCATTTATAGATGTAAACAAGCTTCTAGGAGTTGGAACATCTATTTTGATGAAACAATCAAAGAGTTTGGTTTCATTCAAAATATGGATGAACGTTATATGTACAAGAAGGTTAGTGGGAGTGCAGTCATTTTCTTATTGCTTTATGTAGATGGCATATTACTAATAGGAAATGATGTACCTATCCTACAATCATTTAAAGTTTGGTTTTTGAAGAAATTCTCCATGAAAGACCTTGGAGAAGTAACCTATATTCTTTGAACAAAGATCTATAGAGATAGGTTAAAAAGGTTGCTAAGTCTTTCACAGTCTACATACATAGATAAAGTGCTAAAGAGGTTTTATATGGATCAATCCAACAAGGGATTCTTACCTATGTCCCAGGGGATAAGCCTTTTAAAGTCGATGTCTCCTAAGACACAAGTTGAAAGAGATCACATGAGTAAGATTCCTTATACTTCGGTAGTTGGATCTATCTTGTATGGTATGATATGTACAAGGCCTAATGTATCCTATAATATATGTTTAACGAGCAGATACCATTCTGACCCTGGTGAGGGTCATTAGGAGGCTGTAAAAAACATCATAATGTACTTGCAAAGGACTAAGGATGTGTTCTTGGTTTATAGAGAAGATGATTTAAAAGTAAATGGGTATATTGATGCAAGTTTTTAATCTGACTAAGATGATTTGAATTCACAATCTAGCTACGAGATTACATTATATGGAGGGATAATAAGTTAGCAGAGTTCCAAACAAGAAACTATTGTAGACTCTACGACAGAAGCTGAGTACATAGCTACTTCTGAAGCAACTAAGGAAGCTATTTGGTTCAAGAAGTTTGTGATGAAACTGTGGGTGGTACCTAGTATTGGTGGTCCAATATCATTTTATTGTGATAAAAACGGAGCCATTGCACAAGCAAAGAAAAATGGTATCATGAACGATCCAAGCACGTGCTACGACACTATTATCTGATCTGGGAGATCATCGATAAACACGATGCAAAGATAGAGAGAATTCCCATGGATGAGAACATCGTTGACCCCCTTAAAAAAGCACTATCCCAAAAGAAACATATAGGCATGTGGTGTCATTCGGTGTTAGATACACGAGCGATTAGCTTTTAAATGATTTTATGTGCTTTTGAATGATGATTTATAGTCTAGAAGGCTTAGTTATGATTGTTGGGTAGGAAGGTCAAATTGGTAAATTTTACTTGAGGTCAAAATAGGAAGATAGCTTGAGGATTAAATAGGCAGAATATTTAGGAGAGAAAATAAGAACAAGAGTTCTTGTGGTTCAATGGTTAGAGCTTTGGAATTAATCTATAAAGTCTTGAGTTCAAATTCCATCTTTTACATTTTTGTTATGATTATTTTAATCTAAAGGTGGATTTTCGTCCCTTCCATTCCATAAGTAACAACAGGAGAGTTGTCCTCGGGGAGACATGAAGGGAATGCCGTAATCCTATTTTTATGCCCTAAAAGAAATCTTAAGGGATTCATGTCCTTTTATTCCGTAGCTTACCTTAAATTCTTTACCAATTAAGTTTGTTCAATTTATCCAAATCTATATTTTAATTCCAAAATATTCAGCAAGGTTTATGGGCCTTGAAATTTCAGAAAATGGCTCTTCGAGGTTAGAGTTTTGGCTGAAAATAGGGAAGGAGTTAAGGAAGGTTCGCAAGAGAATTAATCTCCATGGTTGAACCTTTAAACTCCACTCCATAGTGTTCATCTTCTTCATGGAAGAAATCTGAAATTTTTCTAGGTTCTTGGACAGCCTAGTCTTCAAAAATTTCAACCATCTTTCTTACTCAAATGTTGCAAGAAAAATGGCCAACTTATTCAGCTTGAAGACTGAAATTCTTTGCCATAAACTGGACTGCACAAAGATGTGCAAACCAGAAAAAAAATTTATGGACAGCTTCGATGCATAGTAGTCCAAAATCAAAGCTGTTTCTTCTACCCTTTAAACCAATTTATTACCTATTGTTTTCCTCCATAAAGAAGGCTGGAAACCAACCTTAAAGGATCCTCGAATACCTCTCCAAACTCTCTACAAATCGGCTGGAACATTGCAGAAAAACTGCACAACAAATTCTAGCAAACAATTCGAAACTCAAACCAGGAAAATTCCAGCCTTGCTCTCTCTTCATGCCTTGTCCAAAAATCATCTCAAACTTTTGTGAGTTAAACTTTGTTCAGCCATAGACTGAACTCCATTACCCCCTCCACTGACCTTACACAATTAAGCTCCATAGCCACTCCTCAAATTCCTCATTCAATTACTCCAATCAAGCTTTCAATTGAAGTTCAAAAATTCCAGCAATTGCTCCATGAAAACACCCTTGGATTAAGCTTCAAAAACCAGAAATTCACCCACCATTGAACTCAGCATTTTAGCCAACCTTATAGCTCCTTCAACCCTCACTCATTTCAGTAAACCACAACAAACCAGCCGGCTCCATTGTAGCTCCAATGAACCTCCATCAATCAAAAATCATTACCATATCTTTTACATTAAAACACTCCATAAATTCCTCTATTTGAATTTCAATACAAGCAGATTTCCCTCTTCTCCCTAATCTGAAAATCAAATCACAGAAATCCCTCAATTATTCGGCCAACCCCTTTAGCAATTCGTCCAGCACTTTCTCTCCAATTCTCTCCATTTTCACCAAGAACACCAAGAACACACAATACCCTTCTTCAAGCCTAAGACCACTCTAAACACCTCAAATCCCTCCCAAAAAATTCCAGAAAACACCTACATACTCCCTAGAGTCCAATTCTAGATTTTATAACATCAAATCTCGAACACAAGAATTTTCAATTGGATCAAAAACCAGAATTTTCCTTGAAGTCTCAAGAACATCATCATGGTATGCAAGAACAATTTTTGTTCACCTTCTTCTCATCAATCTTAAACATGTCATACTAATATTCTCTCTCTCTCTCTCTCTCTCTCTCTCTCTCTCTCTCTCTCTCTCTCTCTCTCTCTCTCTCTCTCTCGGCCGAAATGGTTGCTACAACCATGGTTATTTTCTTTCTCATCTCTTGGATGATTCATGCCTTCCAAGTGTGTGGATCTCCTTAAACCTTAATCGAGATAGTCATCAACCAAGTATTTCTCTTTAACCTTCTCTTTAATTCTAAAGTCATGTCTCTTAGATGCTGATAGAAAGGGATAGAATATGATTGGGGATTGGATATATGCATATGTATGAAGGAGTAGAGATGGAAGCATGAGAATGATTGATCTTGATTAAGCCTTATGAAATTCCTTATGGATCGATGCATGTTCTTCATGTCTTAAGTGAATATGAATGTTTAAGCATGCTAGATATTATGTAACCTTTGGTGAATAGGATATTATGTTCTTATTTACATTGAAGCCATGAGTATGATTAGGCTTAGTAGAGATTTAGCCATGTGATGGTAGGTATGGATTTAAGCCTTTATTCATGAATAGAATAGTTTGTAGTTTAATGATGAAGAATATGTTCATGTTAGCAATAGGAAAATTATGATCACGACCTTGTTGACCCTAAGTTATTTTATTTTGCCAATTTTATTATGTTAATTAAAATTAATACTATGTTTTCCTTTAAATATTTTGAAGACCATAGGAAGTGTTGGAATTGAATTATTAAATGAAATAGTAAAATTTTAGCCGAATAAATGATATCTTTTATTAAAAATAATATATAAATATTTATATATGAAAATAATAATAAATAAAACCTTTTATATAAATAATAATAATAATAATAGGTAAAATATTAATGATCTTGTTGGCCATATATTCATAAATATTATATTTATTTGTTATCTATTAATCAAGATTTAATAAAATTTATTTATTATTAATTTTACTTATTATTAATTATTTTCTATCTATTATTTATTAATAAAGAGATTAGCAATAATTTAATATTTCCTTTAAAAATATTATTTACAAATGACCATTTAATAATATCATCTAGGACTTAGGATTCTTCATCAATTAAACCCTAGTTTATTTTTTATTAACAACACTCAAGATTTAATATTTGAACCTATAACTTATTAGTAATCACTTTACCAACCCTAGTTATTTTATCTTATCACTAGTTAATTTAACTTGTCATGTTAGACTTATTTTATAAAAGCCTTTATCATCTAGACTTAAAGCTTAGGACATTAGGGTCATGATCGTAATAAGTTGAACTAGGATTCTTTATGAAAGAGAAAATGGCTTGAGTATAACCATATGGTTTGTGTTTATCCCAAGTGGGGTTAGTTCAGCTTTTGGAGATTTTGAATTTGCTCAAGCAAAGGATCAGGTAAGCTCATGCAAAAATTTATTTGATGACAAAAGGTTTCTATGGCAGGCCAAACACGAAGTGTATGAACACTCATTTTGTAAAGGCAATTAAGGACTATTTTCCTTTTTATTTCATCAAGCAAATCATTTGAAAATTAAATAAGTAGTTTTGCAAAAAATATTAAACTCTTTCTAAAACCCAACTTTGACAAGAATTTTAGAATCCCTTAGTTGCTATTTCCAAATAAAGTAATGTTTTATCAGTTTTCTCCCAAGTGGGACAAACGGCGTTGAGTACTCAATACAAGTAGATTACTAGGACTAGTCTTTGAAGGGTTAGGGTAAGTCTCTCAGTAGGTGGCCACCTCTGAGGGGTGAGTCCTTCCTAGATAGGATGCCTGTCCAGTAGGTCATGCCGGTCCGAGCTAGCAAGTTTCAGTCTTATGGACTGTGTGTTTCCAGAGTGGACAACCGATAAATTTGGGTGTTCAGAAGGATGAGTATCTCACCCGATAGGCCGTATACCTAACTTGTTGTCAGTTTGCACAAAGTGTGACATTCTGATCGTTATATAGTCATGGGGCCCAACTTGTGGTAACCCATGCCTACCTATTTGAGTGGTTGTACTTATTGTGCACATGTATGTTTGAAAAGCAAAACGCCACTCTTTATTTTTAATCTTATTTTTACTTGCCAGAATTTTCTCTTATGCAATTTTTACAACCTGTATTCATGAACTATTTTACCTGAAACACTCAAAGCACGCACGGGCTTGTTGATATTTTTATCTCATCACCTTTTATGCCATGTTTTCAGGTTGATCCTGCTGTGGAGATGAGTAGCTAGATTTGTTGCCTGCTTGAAGACTTTATTTTATTTGTTTTATATGTTTCTTTGAGAGATAATTGTATTCAATTTATTTTGGATTTGTTCTTGAATTTTTTGGTTGTAATAAGTTCAATTTTAAAGTATTGGTTTTATTTATGTTTGTGTGACCTAGCTATAAAGACCCCTTGTCCTTTGGGCAGGGTGACATCCCCGACCCTGTTAGGCCTAGGTAGCGGAGTGTTACACGAAAATTCAGCCATGGCTGCCAAAAAGATTTCCAAAAAAATTCTACAATCATGCCTTGATTTGGATACCAAAATTCCAGCCACCATGATTTAACAACTTTCCATAAAATATACCTCAAACAACCAGACCTTCTCTTCACCATTAGACTCCTTAATTTCGGCCACCATTAGCCTCCTTCAACCAACTTTCATCCAGCCAAAATTCTGCACAAGCAGTCGACCATGGCAGATTTCCAAGAGCTCTTCCATAATCAAAGATATTCTTGAATATTTAGTTTCCAAATTTGCTTCATAAAAATATTGTTCAAGGATTCCAACAACTAGCCTTTCCTTTTCCCTTCCAAACCAGAAAAACCATCTACCTAAACCCTACAGAAAAATTGGCAACCCTAATCCTCATAGAATTTCGGTAGCCTCCATCCAAAAGCTCTCTACTTTCTTCAACCTTCAAGAACACATAGTACACCAAGAACACCTACTCCTTCCTTTCACCTAATACCTCTCCAAATCACTTCAAACTACCTCTAAAAATTCCAGATTCCATCTATTCATTGGTGTGTGTCCATCCGTACCATTTTTAACATCAAACTACAAAATCCAACTTGCACTTTTGGATCAAAAACCAGAAATTTTGTGAAGGCTCAAGAACACCTTCAAGGTAGGATTATTCAATCAACTTCATCTTCGCTAATCTTCAATCTCTAATGAATATATATGTGTTTAAGCATGCTAATGAGCCTTCTCTCTCTCTCTCTCTCTCTCTCTCTCTCTCTCTCTCTCTCTCTTGGCCGAACCACTAACTTACTTGGCCGAATGGTTTCTTCTCCATGGCCATTCTTCCTTCATCTCATTTGGACGGATTTAGGCATCTAGGGCTTGAGATTCATTCAAAACTACTTCAAGGAATTCATCAATCAAGTAAGCCGTTTTAACCCTTCTTTTAAATTTTAGATTCCTGTCTCTAGGATGATGTTGCTAGAAGATGGATTACGGATAAGGTTTGAGTATTTATTGGTGAGGTTGAAGCATGAATGTATGTATGAATATGAAGGAGATGGGATTTATGCATGGATGGACTATCTTGATTGATTGTATGATGATTTGAGGTTTAATGCATGTCTCCATGTCATAGGTAGTATTTTGTGATGAAGTATGCTAGAGATTATGTCACCTTTGGTGAATAGGATTTATATTCATGTTGGATTGTTGAAGCCATGATCATATTTATGCTAGTAAGGGTTAGATCATGTCTTGATAAATTTATATCTATGCTTATATGCATGATTTGGATGATTTGATAAATTGAAGGATTGTATATGTCCATGATTGTGGTTAGCCATAGAAGTATGATCATGATCTAGTTGTCCCTAAGCTAATTTTTATTTCATGAATAAAATATTTCATAATGGGATTTTGCTAGTAATTTCCAAAAAAACCCTAGGAGGGGTAAATTTGTATTATTATATATAATAAGGATATTTTAGTCAAAAAAATAATAGCTTTTGCTAGAAAAATAAAATATATAGATATTATATATAAAATGATAATATCAAATAAAGCCTTTTATGGAAATAATCATAATTAGTAAAATATTTATTACTAAAAATTTAATTATTATCTTTTAATCAAAACCCATTAAAATTTTATTTATTATCTTTCAAGCAAGACTCATTAAATTTATTTTCACCTAATTTTAGGTATCAATTATTTTCTAGCAATTAATTATTAATAAATTATTATTTTACCTAGTACCACCTAGGACTTTTCATCAAATAAACTCTAAATTATTTTAGCAAGATTCAAACCTTCAACTTATCAGTACTTATTTCCCAAAACACTAATTATTTTAAATATTAAATTAACCTTGGCTTATAAGCCTTTTTATTTATTATTTGGCCTTAAAGCATGGGACACTAGGATCATGGTTGTAGTAGTGAGTTGAGTTATTTGTGAAAGTGAATCTTTGGCTTGAGTTTGATTGTGGTTTGTATTTACCCCATGTGGGGTTAGGTCAGCTATTGGAGACCTTTGTTGTGAATAAGGATCAGGTAAGCTCCTGCATCAAACCTGCTTGATGAAAAATGATTTTTTTTTATGGCAAGCCAAATGTAGAGTGCATGGTCACTCATTTCTGTAAAGGAAATTGAGGATTATTTCCATTCTCATTCGGACAAATAAATTATTTGTAAATCAAGGGGCAGTTTTACTCAAAACCTAAAATTCTTTCTAAAACCAGTTTTGCCCCAAACTTTGGAAAACCTTAATTGCCATTTTCAAGTGGAACTATGTTTTGTTCATTTTTCCCAAGTGGGATACGTTACGTTTAGTACTCAATAAGGGTAGGCTAATAGTACTAGTTTTGAAGAGCAAGAGTGAGTCTTCTGGCTGGAGGCCACCTCCAGAAGATAAGCTCAACTTAGAGAAACGTCAGTACTACTTAGTCATGACGGTCCAAGCTAGCAGTGTTCTTTTCAGTCAAGTGACTGTGTTTTGCCGAAATGGACACTCGGCAGTTGTTTGGGTATAGAGAATGAGGAGTATCTTGCCCGGTAGGCCGATCACCTATCTTTTGTCAGTCTGCACAAAATATGGCATTCTGACCAGTAGTATGCACAAAGTGTGGCATACTGACCATGTGGACATGGGGCCTAACGTGTGGTAACCTATTACCACCCTTTTTGAGTGGTTGATTTTATTGTGCACTTTTGATTATGTATGCTTGGAAAAGCCAAAACACCACTCTTACTTTTGACTAATGTTTATTGCTTGCCAATATTTCTCTTATAAAGATTTCACACTTTGCATCCACGAACTGTTTTCACTGAACACCTAAAGCACATATGGACTTACTGAGATTTCTGTCTCATCACCTTTTTACCATGATTTTAGGTCGATCCCGCTGTGGGGATGAATAGCTAGTGTTATCTGCTTTGGAAGAGAATGTTATCTTTTATATTTATGTATTGCTTTGGGGAGTTGAGAGTGGATGATTTTATTTATGGATTTGTTTTTCTTTTGGGAATTCTTGGATTCATTCTGGGTTTTAATAAATTTTAAGTTAAAGTATTATTTTTATTCCGCTATTTTATTTGTGTGACCTAGTTATAAAGACCACTTGTCCTTTGGACGGGGCGACATCCCCGGCCCTGACGAGCCTAGGTAGCGGGGTGTTACAACCTAGGCCCACCAGGGCCGGGGATGTCGCCCAGTCCAAAGGACAAGGGGTCTTTATAACTAGGTCACACAATCAAAATAGTGGAATAAAAATGATATTTTAACTTAAAATTTATTACAACGCAAAAATAAATCCAAGAATACCAAAAACATATCCATAATAAAATTTATCCACTCTCATCTCCCTAATGCATTACACAAAATAAATTATCAGAAAATCTTCCAAAGCAGGCAATATCAAGCTACTCATCCCCACAACAGGATCGACCTAAAATCATGGTAAAAAGGGTGATGAGACAAAAATCTCAGGAAGTCCGTGTGTGCTTTGAGTGTCGAGTGAAAACAGTTCATGAATGCAAAGTATAAAATCTTCATAAAAGAAATACTGGAAAGCAATAAATATTAGTTAAAACCATAAGTGGCATTTTGGCTTTTCCCGCCATACACAATAATTAAAATCAATCACTCAGAAGAAAGAGGTCATGGGTTACCACGCGTTAGGCCCCATAACTGGTCAGAATCCCGACACTTTGTGCAGACTGACAAAAGGTAGGTGATCGGCCTACTGGGTAAGATACTCCTCCTTCTCTATACCCAAATAACAAGTGGGTATCCATTCCAGCAAAACACAATCCCTTGACTGAAAAACAAACTGCTAGCTCGGACCGACAAGACCTACTGGACTGACATCTTATCCGGGAAGGACTCACCCCTCAGAGGTGGCCACCTACTGAGAGACTTACCCTAACCCTTCAAAGACTAGCCCTAGTAGTCCACCCTTATTGAGTACTCAATGACGTTTCCCACTTGGGAGAAAATGAACAAAACACCGTTCTACATGAAAATGGCAATTAAGGGTTTCCAAAGTCTTTGTCAAAATCAGTTTTGGAAAGAGTTTTGAGCTTGAGTAAATATGCATATTGATTTTCAAATAGTTTTTTGTCTAACATAAGGAAGAAGTTAATGCTTAATTGCCTTTGCAGAACTGAGTGTCCATGCACTCTATATTTGGCTTGCCATAATAAACATTTTACATCAATCGGGTTTATGCAGGAGCTTACCTGATCCTTACTCACAATAAAGGTCTCCAACATTTGACCTAACCCCACATGGGGTAAATACAAACCACAATCAAACTCAAGCCAAAATTCACTTTCACAAATAAAACTAACTCAACTCACTACTATAACTATGATCCTAGTGTCCCAACCTTTAATACCAAATAATAAATAAAAAGGTTTATAAGCTAAGGCTAATTTTGATATTTAAAATAATTAGTATTTTGGGAAATAGATACTAATAAGTTAAAGGGTTAAATCTTGCTAAAATAATTTAGAGTTTATTTGATGAAGAGCCCTATGCGGTATTAGGTAAAATAATTGATAACTAAAATTAGTTGAAAATAAATTTTAACGAGTCTTGATTGAAAGATAATAGATAAATTTTAATAAGCTTTGGTTAAAAGATAATAATTAAATTTTAATAATAAATATTTTACTTGATATGATTATTTTCATTAAAGGCTTTATCATTTTATATAATATCTATATATTTTATTTTTCTAGCAAAAGCTATTATTTATTTGACTAAAACATCCTTATTATATATATAATAATCCAAATCTATCCTTCCTGGGGTTTTTTTGAAATTACTAGCAAAAATCATAATATTAAATATTTTATTGAAGGAATAAAATTAGCTTAGGGACAACTAGATCATGATCGTATTCCTATTGCTAACCACAATCATGAACATATACTTCCTCCAATTCATCAAATCATCCAAATCATGAATAAAAGCATAGATCTAAATTTATCAAGTCATGATCCAACCTTTACTAGCATAAACATAATCATGGCTTCAACAATCATACTTGAATATAAATCCTATTCACCAACGGTGACAAAATATCTAACATGCTTGATCACATATATCACTATCAACATGGAGACATGTATTAAACCCTAAAACATCATAATATCATCCAAGATAAATCATCACATGCATCAACCCCAACTCCATCATATACACACATTCATTCATCCTTCAAAATCAACTCATCATAAATATGCATGCTTAAACCACACTCATAGCCCATCTCCTTCCAATATCATCATAGACACATGAATCTAGAGCCTAAAAAGAGGGTTGAAGGGACTTAATTGATTGATGAGTACCTTGAAGGAGTTTTGAATGGATCTCAACTCCTAGATGTCTAAATCCGTCCAAGGAAGATGAAGAAAGCATGGCCATCAGTGAAGAAGTCATTCGGCCAAGAAGGAGAGAGGTTCGGCCAAAAGAGAGAGAGAGAGAGAGAGAGAGAGAGAGAGGAGTCCATTAGCATGTTTATTCATATACATATTCATTAGAGATCAAAGATTAGAGAAGATGAAGTTGTTAGAACAAACCTACCTTGAAGGTGTTCTTGATCCTTTACAAAAATTCTGGTTTTTGATCCAAAAGAGCAAGTTAGATTTTGGAGTTTGATGTTAAAAATGGTATGGATGGACTCACGGTAGTGAGTAGATGAATTCTAGAGTTTTTAGATGAAGTTTGAAGTGATTTGGAGGGATATTAGGTGAAAGGAAGGAGTAGATGTTCTTGGTGTGCTATATGTTCTTGAAGGTTGAAGAGAGTAGAGAGGTTTTGATTTGAAGCTGCCAAAAATTCTTAGGGATTAGGGTTGGTCAAATTGTTTGTAGGGTTTTGGTAGATGATTTTCTGGTTTGGAAAGGAAAAGGAAAGGGTAGTTGTTGAAATCCTAAAAGAATATCTTAAGGAATGAAATTTGGAAACTAAATATAACAAGAATATCTTTGATCATTGGAGAGCTTTTGGGAAGCTGCTATGGCCGAATTGTTGTGTAGTGTTTCTGCTGGATGAAAGTTGATTGAAGAGGAGTAATGGTGGCCGAAAAGATGGAGTGAAATGGTGAAGAATAAGTCTAGTTGTTTTAGGAACATTTTGTGGAAGGTTTCTAAATTAATGTTGCTGGAATTTTGGTATCTAATCAAAGCATGATTGTAGAGATTTGCTGGAGAGATTTTCGAGCAGCCATGTCTGATTTTTGTGCAAAATGATGGAGAAGGCAATGGAGTTCAGTTCATAGCTGTTCAAGAGAAGTTTGTGCAGAAAAATGGAGGAGTTTCGGTCAGGGCTGAATAGGAAACAAGGCTGGAAAATTCTGCACAGAATTTTCGCTGATTGCTGGAATTTTTCTGGGCAATTTTGGCTGCCATTTTCCAATCAACTTATAGAGAGTTTGAATGAGATTCCAGGGGTCTTTCATGGCCGGTTTCCAGCCTTCTTCATGGAGGAAAAACATGGCTAAGGAGCTGGGAGAAAATTCGAAGAAATCAGCTTGGTTTAGAGGCACCTACGCTGCGATTTTGCCCAGAATTTTTTCTGGTTTTGCATAGCATTTGTGCAGTCCGAAAATGGCCAGAAAATTCCAGGTTTCAAGCTGTTCAAAAGGGCCATTTTCTGGCAGAATTTGGGAGGGAATAATGGCTGAGAATTTTGACACCTTGAAGGCACAAGAAGCTGTAAAAATTTCAGTTCATGACTTGAAGGAAAATGAACCTAGCCAGAGTGCAATTTTAGAAGGTTCACTAGAGGGATTTATTCTATTAGAATCTCCCACATCTCTACCACATTTTCAGACCATAAGATATCTTTCACTAAGACATTTTGAACCTTCAAAGCCACAATACTTTACTAAAATTTCTGGAATGAAATTGGCTAAAACAAATTTGACCAATCTAATGAATTGAGAATTAAGAGAAATTAAAGATCAAGAAGAAATGAATTCTCTTAGGAAATTTTGAGTAGGCACAAGAATCGGATTAGAGTACTCCTATCATGTCTCCCCTAGGACAACACCTCTGCCCTATGCTAAGGTTCTTAAGGCTGAAAATACCCTTTCCCAAGCAAAAGTAAAATTTAGTCATGCTAACGCTCTACGATGGAATTTGAACCCAAGACCTCAAGAATTAATTCCAAATCTCTAACCACTAAACCACAATAAATCTTATTTTTATTTTCTCCCTAAAATATTTTTCATATTTAATCCTCAAGCTATCTCCCTATTTCCTCCTCAAGCAGAAATTACCATTTTGTCCTTCTTACCCAATAATCATAATCAAGCCCTCTAGACTATAAAACACAAACTCAAAGCAAATAAAATCATATAAAAATATATTTAAACATGCAATTAAGTATGATATGCATCCTAACCCCCTTACTCTAAGGTTAGTTTTGATTGGGGTTTCACAGGGTATCTCAAGATTGTATCCTATACGGCGAAGTAGAAAATAAACGAGATACCATCCCAAAACCCGCCTATGTGTGGAAAACAAGACATAAAGATAATAAAAATAGCAGATTTTTACCTTTGTTTGATCATCCGAAGAACAAAAATTTCTTCTTCAAGTTAGGGCACGATCCAGCAATCCTCTTTTGCAAACTCTACGAGAGTTGGACGTCTAACCACTATAATCACAATGGGTGATTATCTCTAACAGTAATCTATACAGAGGAATACTCAAGCTCCAAAATTTCCTGTGCTAGCAGGAAAAGATGGTGGCTACGGTGGTTTTTGTTTTCAGCAAAACGAGTGTGAGAGAGAGAGAAGAAGAAGAAGACGTTTGTTTTCTGGCTCCAATTATCGTGTGAATTTCCCTTGGATTAGGGTTTCGAGCATATGCAATATGTGTTCCAAAATCCACTAAAAATCTGAAATTCTAAAATAATTAGAATTTTCTAATTGAAATTGGAAACATAAAGTTTTCACAATTACAACTTGGACCACAAATTATAACTAATTATAATTTGTCCACAACAACTTCTCTTTCTTGTAATTAACCCCATTATGTTATCAAATAACATCTTGAGTATATAATCCTCTATTGCGTGTGACCTATTAGGTTTCCTAGTCAATTGGTAGCAAACATGAATTAATCCAAACGTCTTTGGGATTAATAATCTATAATTAATTGGAATTAACCCTATTAATTCTAATCAGGATTGGTTTATTAATTCATTAATTAACAAACCTATATTTCCGAATCATGAGTGGTATCTAGCAACACATCATGACCACCCAAGAGTCCAGAATATTAAGTGGCTTGACATGAACCATTCAATAACAAACTTTAGTGCAAAGAACTCCTTTCACCATACAATATCTCAATTGGTTTGGAGTACGAAATTAGTGCTATCTCCATCTAGAAATAATTCTGACTTGAATCCAATAGTATTTGAACCAGGAATCCACTACTCTAGATGTGTATCAATTGAAACTGTTTCCAATACACAATTGCCCTGGCCAAGGACTATCCAAGTACTAATTCCTACAAGTGGCCGTGAGATTTCCCCCCTACTATTCAAAATGGTGAATCCTTTATTGACCCTCTCAACTACTTTCGTTTACCTCACAATGTACCCAATATCAATCCCATAGGTGGCCCTCGATTGAGCTCTGAAGATTGGAATAAATGTATAAAGCTCACCAAACAAAGTACCTCGGAGATCTCAAGTCTAAGGATACTTGTACGTTTGCTATATTGAAATTGTACCACTGGCACTAAATAGTTCTCCATGTGATTATCTCAAAGCTAGGTCATCCAATGAACTTGTTCCATTAACAAGCATCCATGTGTTAACTTTGAGTATCTCAATACTCACGGTTATGAGGACCACCGCCTGATCAAATTAGGAAATCTAACACATGCTAGTCTTAACATATTAATGTTGTTCTATCTCAATAATACTATGACTAAGGACTATTTAAGTAATAACACCATCCAGTGTAGTAGGAATCTCATATCATGATCTTTAAAATGATTTTCTTAACATAGTGTTGTACTAGGGACTTTATCGAATAGTTATATTACTTAAAGTAAACAAAAGAAACTGTAAGATAAATAATGCTTTTTATTAAAATAAAATGTGTCATATACAATGTACAATTGATTGCCTCTAGGGCATAACACTAACAAATTAGACTACTTACCAAAAATAAATAAATAAAAACAAAACAAAACAAAATAAAAACTCTTTCCACTCATCGTGCTTCCTCATCAAACCTTTTGAAAAGAAATTAAAATTGAAAATAGAAAATATGCATAATGAATGTAGAAAGAAGAGAGGTTTTTGAGAAATAGCAGGTTTATGAAAATAATTTTTCTCACTAAAGCAAAATACATAAACCTTTTTCTCTAACATTCCTTTAGACACACAAATATTTTTGTCAAAATATCAGTGCATATGATTTTTAATGAATGCATCAAACTTGAAATCACCTTTTAACCCTTCAAAAGATTTGTCATAACTAAAATTCTCCTTAAAACTTTGCAATTGAGTTCCTAAAGAATGGATCAAGAAATCAGTACTTTTTGACACATCTTCAAAAACTAAGTTACCTTCCTTTGAATGGGTGAAGGGTAAAAATTACTACAATCCTCCAAGGACATCATACGATGCAGCGTTGAAAGATCCAACTCATTAAGGCGTGATAAATTCAACACATCATCATTTGGACTCATGTTCTCCAAGAATTGAGAAGAACCTAAAAAATCATGTGGTAAAAAGAAATTAGAATCATTAGCATATAGAGAAGAATTGAATACCTCCCTTTCCACATTGGATAATTGTTCCTCATATCCTCTCCCTTTTCCTTAGGGATTCTCTTGTTCTAGCGTATGCACCTTTATGGCATCCTCAACCAACTTAACTAGTTGTGTTCTTTAATAGCTCATTATGAAAGCTTCTTCATGCCACCTAATGGATGTGTTTGTATTGGCAACAAAGTATTTGATTGAAGCTTCAAGTGACGTCTCACTAAAAGCATTAATCCAAGCTTGAAACTTGGCCAACGTATGATCATTATTGCTCGTTTGACATTGTTCCCACGAATAATTGCCCATGATGATGTTTTAAATCTCACACTCAAAAACAAACAAAAATTAAATTGAAAATAAAAATAAAAAAGGAAAAATAAATAATACCTAAATACAGAAAAGAAAAACACACATTCACAAACTACCTAAATACAAAAGTTAGTGATATTTACAAGTACAACATGAACTAAGCTAGTTAATTAAGTCACAAAATATTACAAACAACAAGTTAGAACACTGATTTACATAAAGAACATATATACATATTTACATATAAACATATGGACAAATAAACATATAAATATGGTTAAATAAACAAAATCCAAGCTTTCATGATACTGTCCCCCGACAATGGCGCCAAAAACTTGATGCGTTAATTTTGGGTATATAAAATTATCAATTTTAAATCCATCTATTAATTAAGTTTTAATTAAAATAGTAATCCCAAAATATACATGTGAGCAAGTATACTCATCACAAGCATATTATAGAGAATTAATGAGTATCGATCCTCAAAGGAATAAGTACACACTAATCATTTTTTTATTATTTAAATGACCCAAATAAAGTAAGAAAAGAATAAAAAGAAGAACTAAAGAAACATATACAACTCAAGAATGTTGGTTTATGAAAATTTGACATGTCTCCTAGAAAACATGACAATGAACCAATTAGCAATTCTCTCAACTAATTATCATCTTAGCATCATGAATGAATATCAAGTAAAACTCAATTGTCTCACAAATCATGATTCTACTTAGGTAAACCACACTTCATGTCCCAATCCATGGAATCCTATATTTCGATTACATTAACATATTTGCCAATCAAGCTAATCCTAACCAAAACATGCATTAGGCTCAATTTCTTATACACATGAAATTAGCTAATAACCCTTTGCTCGAGGTAAAATACACTAACCTTTGACCACTTAGTCCTATAACCTTGACTTCATCACTCAAGTCCATTAAGATTAGACAAATATGAAATCAATGCATCGAAACTCCTAACATCGTCGTCTCAAGTCATTTAAATGAACTCGCATCAATAACCAATGAAATCAAGTAATCAAATGCCAAAGATGTCAAAGAAATGATCAAATAACTAAATTAACCCAAAATTATGTATCCCAAAATAATGCTAAATTACAATAAAAACAATGAATACATCATTGCTAAAGAAAAAGAAAAAAAAGAGAAAAAAAAGCACTCATAGACACGCCTCTTTCTTCTTCCTTAAAGTCTCCATTTGAACAATCCTCCTTGACTTAGGTTAATTCCTCCTTCAATGAGAAAATTAGAATTTCAGCACTTTAATTCACCTTTCTTATTTGTACATCCCAAACCCTTGTGTTCTCGTATCCTTTTATAGGCCTCTTTGATGCCAATTTCATGGCTGAGAAAGTCTTAGAGGAGTAGGAATAGAAAAATACCAAAATCCTTAGGTAAGTCCTAATTCTGCATATAGAATTTTCGCCTCCAGAACCTACCTAGCGCCGGGTACCTTCAACCCACCTGGTGCCAGGTGCACTCTGTTCTTCCTCTGTTTTTGCTTTGTTTTTTTTTGTTTTTTTTTTTTGTCTGGCAGACAGAATAAACCCAATGCTAGGTACACTTGCCAGTCCTGGCGCCAGGTCTGTTCTAGACAAACTCCTAAAACTTAATTAATCTCTTTTGCTGGACAAAAATGGACCCGGTGCCTAGTTCACTAGCTAGGCCTGGCACCAGGTACATTTTGGTTTTGTGCATGTTTTGCTTAATTTTAACATAAATCTGCACATATTTGCCAAAAACACCCTTTATAAGCAAAATATCATATAGGAAGGAATATGCCTAGTTATTACAACAAATGTATCTTAAAATACCATCAAATAACTAGAAAAACAATAGTGATTGTAACCCCTATTAGTGTTTCATGGATAACATCTTGGATAACCAAATCTTTATAGATTGAAGAATGGAAGCATTATTTCATATTAGCAATATGTCATCTACATAAAGTAATAAGAAAACATCCCACTTACCTTTTTATAAGGTTCATCCATGTTTTGAATGAAACCAAATTCTTTAATTGTCTCATCAAAACGAATGTTCCAACTCCGTGATGCTTACTTAAGCCCATAGATGAACCTTTGCAACTTGCATATTTTGGGCCATCTTCGGATGTGAAACCTTCAGGTTGTGTTCTATATACTTCCCCGATTAGGTTTCTATTAAGGAAAGTTGTTTTCACATCCATTTGCCAAACCTCATAGTCATAATGAGAGGCAACTGTTAGGAGTATTCTTATGGATTTTAGCATAGCGATTGTTGAAAAAGTTTCGTCATAGTTAATACATTACTGTTGTCGACAACCTTTTGTAACTAGACGTGCCTTATAAGTAACCACATTACCATCCATGTCGATTTTCTTCTTGAAAACCCATTTGCACCGTATAGGCCTGATTCCTTTGGGTGGATCAACCAAAGTCCATACTAGGTTGTCATACTTGGAATCCATTTTTGGCTTTATTGCTTCAAGCCATTTGTCAGATTCTGAACTATTCAAAACATCCTTGTAAGTAGTAGGCCCATCTTCTTCTATGAACAAAACGTAATTGTGGTCACTTATTAGAAATCCATATCTCTAAGGCACTACTCGTATCCTACTCGACCTACAAGGCTATGGTGTGTTAGAAGGTTTATCAATAGGTGTGGGTTTAGACGGTTGATCAATATTTATTTGTTTTTCTTGAACTTCACTATGTTCAAACTTGCTCTCACTATCTCTTTTAAACATGAGCTCCTGATCTAAGAAGATAGCATGTTTCGAAACAAAAACTTTATTTTCAAAAGGAAGATAGAAGTAATATCCGAGGGATTCTTTCGGATGTCCAACAAACAAACATTTGTCAGACTTACTTTCAAATTTATCTGACATTGCCCTTCTCACAAAAGCAGGGCAACCCCAAATCTTTAAATGAGATAACTTTGGTCTCTTACCAAACAACAACTCATAAGGAGTGGTATCAACTATTTTTTACAGAACTCTGTTTAATATGTAAACATCAGCATCCAATGCATATCCCTAAAATGATTTTGGTAACTCTGCAAATGCCATCATGGTTTGTACCATGTCTAGAAGTGTTCAATTCCTTTTATTAGATATACCATTATATTGAGGTGCATGTGGTGGAGTCCATTGAGATGATATCCCATTATCTCTAAGATAACTTAGAAACTCTTGACTTAAGTATTCACTTCCTCGATCGAAACTAAGAGTTTAAATACTTTTGCCAAGTTGTTTCTCTACTTCATTCTTGAAGTCTTTGAACTTGTCAAATGCTTCAGACTTGTATTTCATGAAATACAAAAACCCATATCGTGAATAGTCATCGATGAAGGTTATAAAATAGTGATAACCTCATCTTACTTATACGGACATTGGGCCACATACATCTGTATGTATTATTCCTAATAACTCTTTAGCTCTTTCTCCTATTCCAAGAAATGGAGTTTTAGCCATTTTACTAAGTAAACAAGATTTGCATGTGTAATACCCCGCCCAAAACCACCTTTGACCTAGGGGAAAAGTCGTGCGTTGCATAGTATTTTGCATTTCATGTGATATTTTAAAATTATGCTTGCATGGGTGCATGTGATTTTCAAGGTTGCTCTTGCATTAATTTATTTGAGGGAAATAATTGTGTTGTTACATTAATTGGAAATTGTTTTGGGTAAAATTTAGTATAGGAAATGGAGGGATGAGAACTAAGGTGAAAAGAATTTCTTAGAGATATATTAGCATCGGAGTTGATTTGAAATAGCTGTTAGCGTTGGTGATTATCCCTTGGTGACAATCTTACCTCTTGCAAATCTTAGCTTTCTTTTTGAATTCTATTTCTAGATTTCTTCATGCCTTGGCCGAAAATCCTAGATGTTCTCTTGAATTTTAGCGCCATCTTCTTAGGGGATAAGTCTCCATATTTAGCTCCTAAATTCAAGGATTTTTTATAAGAATAAAGACTAAATTTTATTTCACTTTTTATCCTCTTTGATTTAAAAAATTATAGCTAGAGCAATTAAATTCCAGCTTGTTTTTTATTCATCAGATTTTATATTAGTTACCTTGAATTAATTTGTTATTTTCCTAGCAAAATATCTTGTTGCTTTTGAACATAGAACCCTAGCTAAAAATCTGGAAATTTTTCCAGCTTTGTGCCGCCACCTTTGGAGAACACCTAGCTCAACACAAACTCTCCCAAGACTAGGGAATATTATCATAAATCCTCTTGTAAATCAGGTTTTATTCTAATCCTAAACAAATCAGATTTTGTTCCTTATATTTTGCAGATTTTCGGGCAGCCTTGTGCATGCACAAGCTGCACAAAAATCCTGCACTCCTAAGGCCATCCAAACTCTTCTAAACCTAGCTCAAATCACCTAAAACACCTCTCACCAATCCAAATTATTTTAGTTACTCAAATCAGATTTTTATCCCCTACAATTTCCAGAATTTTAGCCAGCTTGTGCACAAAATTTCGGTCAGCTTGCACACACCATATCACACGAAATTCTGTGCTTCAACACATACCAAAACTCCTTGTTGATCAAGCTAAACTACAGAATTTGAAACTCTAACTTTTCCCTTCTGATTTGTGGCAGAACAGCAACCAAAACAGCCGAAAATATTCTCTCTTTTGCTACAGATTTCACACAAAATTTTTGGTTGTCAAAACTCACTCAAACTCCTTCTAGTTTTGGACAAAAACCTGAACACACACAGCCCTATCCTTCAGCACTATTTCAGCTAGCCTAGAGGAGCAATCCTAGGTTATTTTTCTCCCCTTAACCTCTCTGAATTTCTACCGGCAATTAGGTACAGCAAGCTGCCAGATTTTCGGCCATGTTGCTAAGAAAGTTTAGAGCTGTTAGAAGACCTTCGTAATATCAACTTCAAACCCTAGATCAAACTCTCCTAACCCTAAACCAAGTTAGCCGTCCACTCCCTCCTTGCTGCACCAAAATTCCAGCAAACTCTCTCCTGCAAATTTCCAAAAACACAAGAGCAATCCCTAGCAAAAATAAAACACCCCTTAAGGTAAGCAAAAATCCTCTCAACCTCTCGATTCCTTTCTTCCATTGATTCTTCTCTTTTTCTTCTGTTGAAACACACCATATAAGGTCTGATCTCACCTTTCTTTCTTAACTTTTGGTCAAGAGGAGCAAAGAAGGTAGCTTTTCTCTTCTTCTCAAACGAAATCGAGACGATCACCATAGGAGCATCGAGATTTTGTTAATCCGGTGGTTGTAAGGTATGGGAATTCTTACCCTTGAGGTCGAAGCTAAGGTTTAATGTGATTGATGATGTTTATGGAAGTATGATAGCCTGATAAATGTGTTTAGTTAGGATCGATGAATATTTTGAGATGAGTATCGTATCAAGCATGTTCAATAGATAGCAATGCTATATTTAAGGTGATAGTGATGGATGTGAATTGTGATGGTTAAGTCAATACCTTTTTGATATATTGTTCATATCTTTGATGGATATATGGTCTTGGTGTATGTACTTTGAGGAATGGGGTAATTTATTTGAAGTTAGATAATGGATCATGGGTTGTTATGGGAATAAATGAGTTTAAATGCAAGCTTGAGTCGACTGAGACCCTGATCATGATATTATGTGATTCTAGATTAGGAGGTTATCTAAAGGAAGTGAGCAGTTGATTTTTATCTTGTTTATCTGAGGTGTATCAAGTAAGTCCTTGCATAAACTCTTTTGTTAAATGCTTGTAGTGGCAAGTCGAATGTTGTAAAGCTATTGTTAATCTATGATTATTTGGGATGTAAACGTGGATGAGTATTCTCTAAATTATTTTGTCAAACTAATACCTTTATCAAGAACTATACTTTCTCTTAAACATTTTAGAAAACTCTTTTTAAAGAAAATCATGTTTTACAAAGCCAAGGTATGGAATTATTATAAACCAAGAATTGACAGTTATATTCTTTGAGTACTCAATAAGTGTAGGCTAACAATACTAGTCTTGGAGGGCATGAGTGAGTCTTCTGGCAGGCGGCCACCTCCAGAAGATAAGCCCTGCTTGAAAAGGTGATAGTATTAATTGGACAGGCCGGTCCGAGCTAGCATTTTTACCTGGTAAGGTATTATTTTCCCGGCATGGACATCCAGATGGTTTTGTTGGGTGTAAAGATGGATGAGTATCTCACCCGGTGGGCCGTACACCCACCTTTGATCAGAACACCCAAAGTGTGGTAATCTGATTCTGTCAAGGTGCATAAAGTGTGGTGTCTTGACCATTTTCTTATCATGCGGCTCAAAGTGTGGCACCATGGCTGTTTATTCGAGTGGATGATTTATCTTGTACAAAGTGTGACAATGAGAAAACTCCACTCCTTGCAAAGAGAAATTATTTATGACTTGCCAATTATTTCTGTAAATATTTTCATCTATGCATTCACGAACTGTTCAAAGTACCATGTGCACACATAGGACTTACTGAGATGTTAATCTCACACTGTTTTATATCATGTTTTTAGGAGATTGATTATGCTGAGCAGGTAGGATGTGTAATAGTAGAAGCTTTTGTTATTTTCATTATGTTTTGAGAGACAGTTGTTGATTTATGCTTTTGGATCCAATGTATGCTTTTGTTTAGATTTGCTCCAGTTTGAGCCTGATGTAGTAAGAGTTTTCCTTTATTTATCTGAGTTTGATTTCTTTGAGTTGTCTTTATCTTTTGTACCTCATTTTAAAGACCCATTATCCTTGGGATGGGACAACATCCCCGCCCTTTTTAGGGTACATAGTAGGGAGTGTTACAGCATGTGTCATATGATTCATAATCAAATAACTGCAAGTCACCTAACTTATATAACTTAGACACGCATTTTTTTATTTAGATGGCCTAAACGACAATGTCATAATTAAAAAAAGTTATCTTTTCTTTGTTTCTTTTCATTATTATTAAGAATTGAATTATCTATATCTAGAACATCTAAATCATAAACCAAAGTTGTAGAACTATAATAGATAAGATTTAATGAAAAAGAATAATGTTTATTCTTAAAATTAAAATAAAATCTAAATAAGTATAAAAAAGTAACTGAGATAATGTTTTTTAATAAAACTGGAACAAAATAGCAGTTTTGAAGTTCTAAAATTAATCTAGAAGGTAGATTGAAATGATAAGTCCCCACAGCTAGTGCAGCAACCTTTACTCCATTTGCAGCTTGTAAGTCCATATCGCCATTTTCCAGCCTTCTACTGCCCTTTAGTCCATTCAAATTATTGCATAAATGAGATCTACAATCGGTATCCAATACCCAGATCTACAATCGATCTAGCAATCCTCTTGTGCAAACTCCACGAGAGTTGCTAACCACTATAATCATAGTGTGTGATTATCTCTAACAGTAATCCACACAGAGGATACACTTAAGCACGAAACTTTCTGTGCTAGCAGAAACACTAAATGGCGGCTAGGGTTCTTCACATTTTTGCAAAATGAGAGAGAAAGAGAGAGAAGAAGAGAATGTTATGTTGCTAGGGTTAGAGTTTTCGTATGTTGGGTACCAGCTAGGGTTTCGTGTTTCATCTATATGTCACACGAAAATCTTGCTAAAAAATCCTCCATCCCAAAATTTTAAAACAGTTAGAATTCTCTAATTGTAATTGGAATCATCAAGTTCTCACAATTACAATTTAGACCATAAATTATAACTAATTATAATTTATCCACAATAACTTCTCTTTCTCTCAATTAACCCCACTATGCTATCGAATAACATCTTGAGTATATAATTGTAACACCCGACTACCTAGGCCCGCCAGGGCCGGGGATATTGTCCCGTCCAAAAGACAAGGGGTCTTTATAACTAGGTCACATAAATAAAATAGCGCAATAAAATAATACTTTAACTTAAAATTTATTACATCCCAAAATACTCCAAGAATAAATCCATGAATTCCCAAAACAAAACCATAAATAAAATTATCCACTATCGACTCCCCAAAGCAATACATAGAAATAAACGATAACAGTCTCTTCCCAGGCAGATTACACTAGCTACTTATCCCCACAGCATGATCGACCTGAAATCATGGTAAAAAGGTGATGAGACAGAAATCACAGTAAGTCTGTGTGTGCTTTGGGTGTTTAGTGAAAGCAGTTCATGGATGCAAAGTGCGAAATCTTTATAAAAGAAATATTGGCAAGCAATAAACATTAGTCAAAAGCAAGAGTGGCGTTTTAGCTTTTCCAGCCATACATGATTTATAAGATCAACCACTCGAAAAAAAAGGATTATGGGTTACCACACGTTGGGCCCCACAACCGGAGGTCAGTATGTCACACTTTGTGTAGACTAACAAAAGTAGGTGATCGGCCTACTGGGCAAGATACTCCTCCTTCTCTATACCCAAACAACAACCGGGTGTCCATTCTGGCAAAACATAGTCACTTGACTGAAAAGAACACTCCTAGCTCGGACCGGCACGACCCACTGGACTGACGTCCTATCCGGGAATGACTCACCCCTCAGAGGTGGCCACCTACTGAGAGACTTACCTTAACCCCTCAAGGACTAGTCCTAGTAGTCCACCCTTATTGAGTACTCAACAACGTTTCCCACTTGGGATACCATGAACAAAACATTATTCCACATGAAAATGGCATTTTGAGGGTTTCCAAAGTCCTTGTAAAAATCAGCTTTAGAAAGAGTTTGAGTTTGGCAAATCTGCTCTTTGTTTTTTAAATAATTCAAATGTTTAAAATAAGAGAGAGTTCAACCCTCAATTACCTTTACATAAATGAGTGTCCATACACTTTACATATGGCTTTCCATAAGGAAAACATTTCACATCAATCAGGTTTTATGCAGGAGCTTACCTGACTCTTGCTCACAAATAAAAGGTCTCCAACAGCTGACCTAACCCCACATGGGCAAATGTAGGATTTCTAAATTAATTAATCAAATTAAACGCAGCGAAAAATAGCAAGAAATCCAAGCCATGAATCACGGGTTTGCAGTAGAAATGGGAAAAAGAGAAGATCACGCTTATTACCTCTTGAAGTCGGAATTTAAATTTTTCTTGTTCCAAGAACGCAGGTGTGATCCAGATCACAAAACCGGCTCACAGCAGCTCAATTGAAGTCCAAGAAAGAACTCCCTCTAATGATAATCCACACAAGGTCGAACGCTCACAATATCACAATTCTATGCTAGTAGAATTTAGGAGGCTATGGTTTTGATTAATAAGAGAGAGACGGCTAGGGTTTGATCAAGAGAGAGGCAGAGATACGGTTTCTCTGTTATTGCGTGAATAGTCTGTATATCTTACCCTAAGGAAACCGTTTCCTTATATTTATAGATTTATAATTACCCTAAATTGTAACTTAGTCCTTTAACGTCCAATTGTTAACAAATTGGTCCTTAAAGTTTACTTAATTACAATTAGGTCCCATAAATTATAACAAACTTATAATTCACCTATAAATATATTACCTTCTCTTAATTAATCCCACAATATTATCAAATGATATATTTGAGCATTCAAACCTTTATTGTGTGTGACCCATTAGGTTTCCTGGTCTTATTGGTAGTATAATATGAATTAGTTCTAACAATATTAGAATTAATAATCCTTAATAAAATAAAGGGTTAAATTTATTAATTCTCTAATTAATAAATCCATATTTAGTATATCAAGAGCGACATCTAGCAATGACTCTTGACCACCCAAAAGTCCAGAAAGTCAAGTGGCGTGACATGAACCTTTCAATAGCAAATTATCAGTACAATAAAATCCTTTCACCATACAACATCTCATTCAGTCTAGAGCATGGAAATAGTGCTAACTCCCTCCAGAATATTTTTAATTCTGGCTCGAATATTTTAGTACTTGTTCAAGAAATCCATTACTCGATATGTGTATCAATTAGAATCATTTCCATCACATAGTCGCCTTGGCCAAGGACTTCATGAGTAATGATTTCTACAAGTGGCCTTGAGATATACTCTCCTACTAATAGGAGTGGTGAATCCTTTATTGACTTTCTCAACTACTTTCATTTACTTTACGTTGTACCCAATATCCATCCCATAGGTAGTCCTAGATAAGACTCCAAAGATTAGAATCAAAGTACAACGTTCCTTAAACAAAGTACCTTGGAGATCTCAAGTCTAAGGATACTTGCACACTTGCTATAATGAGATACTATCACTGGCACTAAATAGTTATCCAAGTGATTATCTCGTAGCTAGGTCATCCAATGAACTTGTTCCAAAACAAGCATCCACACGTTAATCCTGAGTATCCCAATACTCACGGATATGAGAACCACCGCTTGATCCAATCAAGAGATATAACATGTGCCAGTCTTGGCGTATTAATAATGTCCCATCTTATTAATACTATGATTGGGGATCATTTAAGTACAAACACTGCATAGTGTAGTAGGAATCTCACATCATGATCTCTATCATGATTTCCTTAACACTGTGTTGTACTAGGGACTTTATCTAACGGTTTGTACACATATTTAGATATAACAATCAAACTGAAAGATAAAGAATGCCTCTTATTAATTTAATATGCAATATCCATAGTACAAGTGATTGCCTCTAGAGCATAACACTAACAGCAAATACAAAACACAATCAATTTCAAGCCACAATCCACTTCCTCAATTTTAAAACAACTCAACTTACTACTATCATGATCCTAGTGTCCCAAGCTTTAAGGCCACTCAATAAATAAATAGGTTTATAGGCTAAGGATAATTTGATATTTAAAATAATTAATGTTTTGGGAAATAGGTACTAATAAGTTAAAGGTTTAAAACTTGCTAAGAAAAAATTAGAGTTTATTTGTTAATGATTTATTAATAATTTAGTTGTTAGAAAATAATTTATAACTAAAGTTAGTTGAAAATGAATTTTAATGAATCTTGCTTGGAAAATAATAAATAAGTTTTAATAGGTTTTGATTAAAAGATGATAATTAAATTTATAGAAATAAGTATTTTACTAATCATTATCATTTCCATAAAAGGCTTTAGTTGATCTCATTATTTTATAAAATATCTATATATTTTATTTTTCTATTAAAACTATTATTTATTTGACTAAAATTTCCTTTATATAAATATAATATTCCAAATCCACCCTACCTAGGGTTTTCCGAAATCACTATCAAAATTATATTACTAAATATTTTATTCATGAAATAAAAATTTGCTTAGGGACAGCTAGATCATGATCATAATTCCAAGGTTACTCAAAATCATGAACATATACAACCATTTAACTCATCAATTCATCCAAATCATGCAAACAAGCATAGATATCAATTTATCAAGACATGATCTAACCTCTACTAGCATGGATATGGTCATGGCTTCAATAATCCAACATGAATATAAGTCCTAATCACCAATAGTGACATAATCTCTAGCATACTTCATCACAAATACTACCTATGACATGGAAGCATGCATCAAACCCCAAATCATCATTCAATCAAACAATATAATCCTTCCATGCATAAATCCCATCTCCTTCACAATCATACATATATTCATGCTTCAATCTCTACAATGCATACTCAAATCCTATCACAATCCACATACTATCAACATCATCCTATAGACATGAATCTAGAATTTAAAAGAAAGATTGAAGAGACTTACTTGTTTGAGGGATGCCTTGAAGGAGTTTAGAATGGATCTCCACTCCTAGATGCCTAAAATCGTCCAAGGAAGGTGAAGGGAGCATGGCCATGGAGGAAGAAGCCATCCGGCCAAGAGAGAGAGTTTCGGCCATGAGAGGAAGAGAGAGACAGAGAGAGAGAGAGAGAGAGAGAGAGAGAGAGAGAGACAGAGAGAGAGACAGAGAGACCATTAGATTGTCTATTCACATATATTCTCACTAGAGATCAAGATTGGAGAAGATGAATTTGTTAGAACAAACCTACCTTGAAGGTGTTCTTGAACCTTCATAGAATTTTCTGGTTTTGATCCGAAGTAGCGAGTTGATTTGTGGAGTTTGATGTTAAAAATGGTGTTGATAGACTCACGGCAGTGAGTAGGTCAAATTTGGAGATTTTAGAGAAGGTTTGAAGTGGTTTGGAGGGGTATTAGGTGAAAGGTAGAAGTAGGTGTTCTTGGTATAGTGTGTGTGTGTGTTCTTGAAGGTTGAAGGAATTTGTGAGATTGTAGTTTGCAACTGCCGAAATTCTGTGAGAACTAGGGTTGGCTGAATTTTTGTAGGGTTTAGGAAGATGATTCTCTAATTTGGAAGGGAAAAGGAAAGGTTAGTTGTTAAAATCCTTGAAGAATATTTTTAGAAAGTAATTTTGAAAACTAAATATCCTAGAATATCTTGATTGTTGGAGAGCTTTGGAAGTCTGCCATGGCTGACTGCTTTGAGCAGAATTTCGGTGGGATTAATGCTGGCTTAAGGAAGCTTATGGTGGTGGAAAATAGGGAGCATAATGGTGAAGAAGAAGTCTGGTTATTTGAGGGATACATTATGGAAAGTTGCTAAACTATAGTGGTTGGAAATTTGGTAATCAATCAAGCATAATTGCAGGGATTTATTGGAGAGATTTTCGGGCAGCCATGTCTGAATTTTGTGCAGAAGCTTAAGAGGAATAATGGAGCTCTATTACTGAAGGTTTAAGGAAGGTTTATGCAGAACAATGATGGTGTTTCGGCTGGAGGAAGATTAGGAAGCAAAGCTGGACAAAATCCTGCACAGCATTTTCGCAAGCTGGACTTTTCCCTGGGCAGTTTTCGGCTGCATTTTCCAGCCCGTTTGCAAAGAGTTTGAAGGGGAATTCCAAGGCTTTCAAGGATGGTTTCCAGCCTTCTTCATGGAGGTAAAACATGACTAAGGTGCTGAACAAACTCTGGAAGAAAACATCTTGCTTTTGGGCTCTCAAAGCTGCGATTTGTACATGAATTTTTCCAGGTTTTGCTCCAGCTTTGAGCAGTCCGAAAATGGCTAAAGAATTCAGATTGCAAGTTGATCCAAAAGACCATTTTTCTGGTAGCATTTGGGAGGGAATATTAGCTAAGAAACTCGACACCTTAAGTGTACAATAAGCTGGAAAATTTCAGTCCATTCCAAGGAGGAAGATGAACTAGCTAGAGTGAATTTTCAACAAGCTCACTAAATGAATTTTCCTCTTGAAATCTCCCACAACTCTTTCATATTTTCGGACCATAAGAAGTCCTTCACTAAGTCATTTTGATCTTACAAAGCCACAACACTTTAGTGAAATTCCTGGAAAGAAAATGGCAAGAACAACTTACTTAACCTCATGAGTTGAGAACTAAGGAAAAAAAAATCAAATATTAAGGAAATGAATTCCTCTTAGGAAATTCGAGTAGAACAAATAAGTAGGATTTGAAGACTTCTATCATGCCTCCAATAGGACAACATCTTTACCCTACTCCAAACACCACTAAGGCCGAATTTATTACTTCGCAAGCAAAAATAAAATTTAACCAAGCTAAAGCTCCTATGATGGAATTTGAACCCAAGACCTCAATAATTAATTTCCAAAGCTCTAACCACTACACCACAACAACTCTTCTTGTTATTTTCACTGGCAATTTATTTCCTATTCAATCCTCAAGCTATCTCCCTATTTTCACCTTAGGCAAAAATTATCATTTTACCCTTCTCACTCAATATTCTCCAACAAGCCTCCAAGACATTAGAACTCGAATCCAAGGCACATAAAATCAAATAAAAATATATTTAATCATGCAGTAAAGTATGTTATGCATCCCAACCCCCTTACTCTAAGGTTGGTTTTGACTAGGGTTTCACAATAATCCTTTATTTTGTATGACCTATTATGTTTCTCGGTCAATTGGTATTGAACATGAATTAATCCAAACGTCTTTGTGATTAATAATCCATAATTAATTAGAATTAATCCTATTAATTCTAATTAGGATTGGCTGATTAATTCATCAATTAATAAACCCATATTCCCAGATCATTAGCGGTATCTTGCAACACATCATGACCACCCAAGAGTCCAGGAAGTCAAGTGGTTGACATGAACCATTCAATAACAAACTTCAATGCAATTAGCTTCTTTCTTTCACTATACAATATATCATTCAGTTTGGAGTACGGAATCAGTGCCAACTCCCTCCAGAAATAATTCTGGCCTAAATACAATAGTACTTGTACCAGGAATTCACTACTCTAGTTGTATATCAATTGAAACTATTTCCAATACACATATGCCTTGGCCAAGGACTTCTCGGTAGTAATTTCAATAAGTAGCCGTGAGATATTCGCCCCTACTATTAGTAGTGGTTAATCCTTTATTGACCCTCTCAACTACTTTTGTTTACCTCACAATGTACCCAATATCCATCCCATAGGCGGCCCTCGATCGAGCTCTAGATATTGGAATTAAAGTATAATACTCAGCAAACAAAGTACTTTGGAGATCTCAAGTCTAAGGATACTTGCACGTTAGCTATATTGAGATTATATCACTAGCACTAAATAGTTATCTATGTGATTATCTCATAGTTAGGTCATCCAATGAACTTGTTCTATTAATAAGCATCCATATGTTAACTTTGAGTATCTCAATAGTCACGGATATGAGAACCACCGCTTGATCAAATCAGGAAGTCTAACACATGCTAGTCTTAACGCATTAATGATGTCTTGTCTCATTAATACTATGACTAGGGACTATTTAAGTACTAACACTATATAGTGTAGTAAGAATCTCATATCATGATCTCTATCATGATTTTCTTAGCACAGTGTCGTACTAGGGACTTTATCGAACAGTTATATTACTTAATAGTAAACAAAAGAAACTGTAAGATAAATAATGCCTTTTATTAAAATAAAATATGTCATATATAATGTAAATGTTATTGCCTCTAGAGCACAACACTAACAGTGTCACTTTTCTCCTTGTGCTCCTTGTAGATAGCCTACTCATCAGCAGGAGCATCTTGGGTTGAAGGTGGTGGAATAGGAGCATCTAGCATGTAGAGCAACTTTTTCGACTTGAGAACATTTCTCATGTTTTTATACTAATCTAAATAGTTTGATTCGGTATGCTTATTTGTTTCCAAGATGCTACGTAGGTTTAGGTTTGTCGTCATAATGCAAGTGACCTACTTGTAAAGATAGAGTAATTAGAACATATATATATGCTAATGAAATGCAAGTAATTAGGTCTTTAATTAAATGCATTTTTATTCCACTGTTTTACTCAAATCAATAGCCGCCATTATTGACTCGAAAAAGCCTGTTAGAAGATTTCCTTATGGACGAGTATCCAAACTCCTTAAAAATGACCTTGGGTTTGCCCAGCAAACCATTGTTAAGTTCAGTGGTAGGTATCCAATACAAATTACATCATATGTAACTGTTGTATCATTGGGTGATTAACATCTTTTAATCATTATAGTATTTAATACTATCCCAACCTTGTGATACAAATTCTTCGTGGCTTTTCTTGGTGTTATGGGTGTTTTTGTTGGTAATGTTTCAGCTCAACTCAAAGTAACAAAAAACAGAGTTTCTTATGACAAAAAAAGAGAAAACCAAATAACTACCTACACTCTTTCAAACCCTTGAAGAACAAAGCCTCAAAGACCCTCAAGTTCAGTAGAAAGTTCTATTATAATCTTACCATAATATCCTTGAAGCAACAAAGGCAAACAAGAACAAATAGAATAAAAATAATAGGCACCCAAGTATTGGATTTCAAACAAACCTTAGAGGAACAAAGCAACTAAGACCCATTCAAAGAAACAACATTGGATTGTCTAAAAGATTTATAGACTCTTACAAAACGAGGACTAACTCTTTAGCTTGGTCTTAAACAAGATGAACAAGGAGGCTAGGGCCTCTCAAGATTCTCTTCTCAAATTTTGAATTCAAGTAAAGTGTATTATGTTTTCAAATCACTAAAGGTGCTATTTATACTATCCTAACCCTAGCTAAGTAATCCCTGAGGTTTAATTACAGTTTTGGGTCATAATAAGGCTTTATAAGCATTTAAAAGTAAAGAAAACCGAAGAAAAGCATTAAAACGCGGAATAATGTCGACTGCCCAGGGTGCAGCCAGAGCCGGTTTGGGCATCACAGCCGGTGCCGACTGTGTTCTCTCTTCAGGTGGTCGAACAATGGATCAACCTATTGTTAAGCAGAATAAGACTGGCACCAGTTTAGCTGCTTGCAGCCGGTGCCGGCCGTCCTCTAGTGGCCTCCTTTTTCGATGAGTTTTGTTCGTCTTTGTTGCTGGCCCTTGTCCTTGCATTGCCACACCTCCTCCTCTTTTATCTTGACCTTCATGATGAAGCAGAGTCTTATCATCTCCTTCTTCTTGAAAAGGATTCGTCTTCGAATGATTGCCATCATCTTTATGGAGTGCCTTCTTAGCTCCATCAATGTTCATTCGTTCATCTATAGGTAAAAGGACCAATTCAAAAGGAGTTAAAAGGATAAAACCATACACAATTTCAAAATGAGAATAAGAAATGCTAGAGTGAATAGCCCTTTTGTAAACAAACTCAATGTGTGGCAAGCATTCCTCCCAATTGTTCAAGTTCTTCTAGGTTATGGTCTGCAATAATTGGGTAAGTGTTCAGTTGACTACCTCATTTGGAAAAATAACTTCAAATTTTTTAGGAATAGCTGCAATTTCATTAGGCAAAGACAATGAAAAATCATTAGTAGAAACATAAGAACCTTTGTATAAAAAAAGAATGACCGGTTCTTTAGCTTCTATAGTCTCTATGACCTCACTATTTTTTACGAGGAAAGGCACTCTTCTTTTACCTCCCCTCTCTTGTCCTTGCTCACTCCTATCATTGATCATCAAAGGTACTTATTTGTCTATTCTCTCGCTCAACTCTTTTTCTTTCCTCTCTTGTTCTTTTTCTCTCAATTCCTTGCTTTTGTTTGACATCTTGCGCTCCCTTCTTCTTTTCTTTTTCCGTCATAATTCTTTGATCTTTTCTCACCTCTCTAGGGGCTATAGGGGTGAGGGTAAACTTAGTTCCCTCATTAAGTAGGGAATAAATATTCTTCCTCCCATCATGTTTTACATGCCTATCATATTGCTAAGGCTTCCATAGTAGTAAGTGACCCGCTTGCATGGGTACCATATCACATAGCACATCATCCTTGTACTTTCCCATTTCAAAAGATACCAACACTTGCTTGTTTACTCTTATTTTCCCACTATCATTTAACCATTGTAATTTGTAGGGCTTGGGATGTTTAATCCAACTCATGTCTAATTCTTCAACTAAATCTGCACTAATCATGTTAGTGCAACTCCTACTATCCACAATGACATTACAAGGGGTCTTGTTGATTAGACACCTAATGTAGAAAATATTCTCTCTTTGTTGGTGGTCTTTATTCTCAATAGGTTGTGAACTCAATGACTTTCTTGTGACTCCTACCAATAAGTATTCTTGACCAACAACATCCCCTTCATCACTCTCCTCATTCCTTCTTCCCTCTTGGTCTCCTTAGTACCTTTCACCCACTTCTCCCTCGTCGGTGGAGACCTCACCATAGGGGTTAGTATACATCGTTCTCTTGCTTGGACACTCATGGGAAGTATGTCCATATCCAAGGCACTTAAAACATTGGATATCCCTATTCCTTTGTGGCCTCTCTATGGCTTTCCCTTTGTCCTTGTTCCATCCTTCCCTAGGTTTTCAATCCTCTCTAGGCTTGTAGAAGTCCCTTTAGAATGGCTTAGGGGCTTCATCCTTCTCAATTGGCAACTTGCTAAAAATGTTGGGGTTTGGAAGTGATGGTCTGGTAATTGCCTTCCTTTTTAATTGCCTTTCAATCTTCATGGTGGCATGTACCATATCCTCCAATCGATCATAGGGGTGCAATTCCACCAAATTGGCAATCTCCATATTTAATCCTCCTAAAAACCTTGCCCTTGTTGCTCTTGGATCATCATGGATTTAAGCTCTCATCAACATCACCTCCATTTCCTTATGATAATCTTCCATACTCTTGTTCCCTTGCTTGAGTGCTTGGAGCCTTTGGTAGAGATCATTGTAGTAATAGTGTGGTATAAACCTTGCCCTCATCATATCCTTCAACAAGTTCCAACTAGCCACGGTTTCCACTCCCATTTTCCTCCTTTGGGCACTAACTTGCTCCCACCATACCAAAGTATACTCCGAGAATCCCAAAATAGCCAACTTCACTTTTGACTTTTCACTATAGGTATGGCTTTCTAGGAATATCTCCATCTTGCTTTCCCACTCAAAATAAGCTTTGGGGTCACTCTTGCCATAGAATGTGGGCACTTTCAATTTAATATGGCTCAACTCCCTCTCCACATCGTTTCCTTCACTCCTTCCTACTCTATGGCCCCATCCTCTATGTTGTTCCTCAAAGGCCTTAACTTGTTCCCCCTCATACCACTCATTACCTACCTCAAATTCTCTTTCTAGCCCCCTTGTATTGTTCTCTCCATTCCTTCCTTGGCCTCTACCTCATCCTCCTCTCAAGCCATGTCTTCCTCCTCTCATAGGAGCTTGTTGGAAACCCTCAATAGAGTGTTCATCCCATTCTTCCCCTTGTTGGGCATGTAACGGAGGAGTATGGGCTTCTCCATCCCTTATCCTTAGACTTGGTACTTCAAAACGCTCTTGGCCTCTCCTTTCTGCAACGGTAGAAGATTGTCCAAGATGATTTATCAACTCTCTTATCATGTTTTGTAACTCGCTTTGCATTGTCCTCATCATAGCTTGCAAATCATCACGCAGTCCTCTAGCATCAATTTGTTCTTCTTGAAGTCTACTAGGTCCACTTGCGTTAGGCCTAGAGATTTCTTGATCTTGGGCCATGGTGATGGAATATTTGTCTACTTATACCTGCAACACAAAGGGAATAGAAAGAAAAATAGATCCTCATTACACTTCCTTGCGTGTTGGCTCTCAAGGTCGATCACTCCATGCTCGTGTTTGCTCTCTTAGGCTCTTTTAATATTAGGCTCTTTCTCTCTTGCCTTTTTCTAACACTCAAACCTTCTTATTCAATCCTAATTTTCCCCAATAGCTGAAGATTTAGTCCAGCTAAGAGAATCACACAAATCAAAAGAATTCTCCAATTAGGGGGTCTTAGGGGAATTTCATCAAACAATTGTTGGGCACCTCAAACAAATAAGTTTTTAATCAAGAATTTCAAGAAAAGTGGATTCAATCAACACGAGAACACACACTAAATGCACAAGAAACACTTCTAAGCAAGAAACAGTCACGAATTATCAAGAACAAAGAAACAAGAACGACTAGAACTATGATAATGAATAACAAGATGGTCACAAGTGTGCAATAGAGAAATTGAGTTGAATGAACATGGAATTCAAAATCAGAGTGATAAACTAAATCTAAATATCCCAAGGAATGAAAATTAAGAATCAAAAAGATTCAAACTATAGCAAAAAAACACTCTCTTAGAACATTTATCAAACACTTTGGCTGCATTCTCGTCACTTAAGAACAACAAGAATTTTCACCCATATTCAAGCCAATTTTAAACACAATAACATGATAAATTTGTTTCCAAGGATTAAAATAACATCAAGGAGCAATTTCCCAACAGAAAAATCAAGATATAACAAAATTTTCAAGACCTTTTTGGAGCAATTTTTTGAGTGACGGGATTTTACGCTATTTTCTTTTTCTTCACTTTGTAGGGCTCCTTTTCTTACTTTCAATCTTTGATGGGAATCAAGCTTTTCTTTACTTTGATACCAAACTTATTGATACGAATTCTTGGTGGCTTTTCTTTTTGTTTTATGTGTTTTTGTTGGTTATGTTTCAGCTCAATTCAAAGGAACAAAAAAAAGAGATTCTTTTGACAAAAAGAAAAAGAAAACCAAATAACTACCTACACTTTTTCAAACCCTTAAAGATCAAAACCTTAAAGACCCTCAAGATGAGTAGAAAGTTCTACTATAATCTCAACCTAATATCCTTGAAGTAACAAAGGCAAACAAGAACAAATAGAATAAAGAAAATAGGCACCCAAATATTGGATTTCAAACAAACCTTAGAGGAACAAAACAACTAAGACCCATTCAGAAAAACAACATTGGATTATCTAAAAGATTTATAGACTCTTACAAAAGAAGGACTAACCCTTTAGTTTGGTCTCGAACAAGATAAACAAGGAGGCTAGGGCCTCTTATGATTCTCTTCTCAAATTTGAATTAAATTGAAGTGAGTTATGTTTTCAAATCACTAAAGGTGCTATTTATACTATCCTAACCCTAGCTAAGTAATCCCTGAGGTTTAATTACAATTTTGAGTCATAATAAGTCTTTACAAGAAATTAAATGTGAAGAAAACCGAAGAAAAGCATTAAAACGCGGAACAGTCGTCGGCTGCCCATGGTGCAGACGGCGCTGGTTTGGGCATCACAGCCAGCGTCGGCTGTGTACTGTCTTCAGACGGTCGAACAACGGATAAACCTCTTGTTGAGCAAAATAAGGCCGATGCCGGTTTCGCTACTTGCAGCCGGCGCCAGCCATCCTCTAGTGGCCTCTTTTTTGGACGAGTTTCGTCCGTCTTTGTCGCCGGCCCTTATCCTTGCATGGCCATACCTCTCCCTCCTTTATCTTGACCTCCGTGATGAAGCAGAGTTTCATCACCTTGCCTCTAATATTCTTTATACATAGGTTAGCCCAATCGAGATAAATAAATTAGTTTAACACAACCCATTAATCAGGAATTAAATTCCATAGCTTAAACATACTCAATGTCATGTAGGCTTGGGTATGCCCAACAACTTGGTCTCGAAAAAGAGCTCTCATTCTTACTATATTAATGGAAGGCATTAGATTTAATATTATTTGAGGGATTTAATCTTTTTAGTTGTCTCATTGTTCGGCATGCATACAATTTAACAATAAGCAGTATAAATTGATAAACATGATAATAAACAATAAGATGGCATGGTTATGGACACTCTAAATTAATTTTCTCGAGCCATCAAGAAAATTAATATGGTTAACCCTATGTGTTCATGCATGATTTAAGTAGAATGTCTTACCATCTCGCCTCGCTTTGATTGCTATCTTCAAAATCTTGTAAATAAAATTTTAATCTAAATCTAATCTATATAAACTAAATACAAAATTTTCTAAAGGAAGAAATCTAGAGTTACATTCAAGGAGTGTTAGATGAGATGAGAATTACACAAGAATTCGAGATAAGGCAGGACATGGAGGCCCTATTTAATTAAAACAAAGTGATAAAGATGCATGAACAGATAAGTTTGGTCTTAGTCCATAACCATCCACCATGCCAATAAAACATGCTTAAATTATAGCATAAAACAACCAATGCACAATCATCCAAAATCAATATTCTGGAGAAATCTGGGTCTAAAATCGAATTTTGGAAATTCAGGGTTGAAATCAAATTTCTAGAAAATAGTGGGTCTAACATGTAATTTTGAAAATATTTTTATCCAAAATCATGGGTTTCAAATAAATTCTAATAATTATTAGAACTTATTCTCAAAATTTCAAAAGATAAAAAAATAAATTATTATTTTTTAAATATAAAACAGTGCTAGAACAGAGTGCACCTAGCGCTAAGTGGGTAAAAAGTACTGGCACTAGGTTTGCTCTAGAGACAAGCACTGGGGAGGAACAAATAAGAGAATGCCTATTTTATTAATTATTATGTAATATACATGGTACAAGTGATTGCCTCTAGAGCACAACACTAACAAATATGTCCTATAGATTTGGACACCGTACTGATTCATGATGTAATACCTATTCCACCTATCCTGGTTTTTGTGGTATTATCATCATCAGTGATAAAATATTTAAGAAAGATCCCTTGAACTATTCTTTCTCATTTTTCTAATTTTATAGGTATAAACTTATTATTCCTAACAATAATCTTTATTTTGTTTTTATAGTTGAATCTATTATTCCAACTGTATTAGCCAATAAAATCCCTTTTTCATGAAGTGATTATCTAGGAGCAATTATAAAAATTTCATCTATGTTCATTTCAATAGTCATTGCAGTATCTATTATTATTGTAGATAATGGATTTATAACTACTATCTGGGGTAAGCTAATATCATATCCTGCACTTTCTAGTCATTTGAAGGATCGGAATAAAGATGTCATAAATACCAGTCTACTTCTTCTTCTTCCGTAAGACTAATCTTTTTCTTTATCTAATACTTTAGAAGAAGAAAGAGTTCACTATTTTTGTGGGCTTTATAGTTTTATTTGATTTCTTCATATAATCTTTTTAGAGTATATAAAGAATCCAAGTTTAATTAGGGTAGACTTTGTAATGCCAGTGTGACAATGCACTGTTTCATTATTTGTTCTTTACTAACCATTTATTAGATATTTCTAACATATATTCTTTACTATTTAAAGATGAAGATCTTGATATATTCATCTTTCTAAATCTGATAAAGATTTTTTTCCATTTTTTATTTGCTTGTTCATATAATATTTGTTAATTTAATGAGCACCAAGCATCTATGGATTTAAGTAAGTTTTTATTATTGCTTGTTTCTACATGATACATTATTCTATCCTTAAACTTAGAGATTGAGTTTAAATCTCTTCTATCTATTTAACTTAGATAGAACAAGGCTTGTTGGATGTTATTACTGTTCTTGCTCATCATCATTTTATTGTTCAATTCCTGTATAATTACTGAAACTACAACTAACGTCACCATCGATTTCAGTATAGTACTGAGCACTAGTTGGAATTATTAATTGTTTCACTAAAATTTTACTGATATTCCAGGTTTCTCCTAAAAGGCTATAATTTTCTATTTTCTTCTTGGTAGAATTTTATTCCCTTACTGGCTAAAAATCTGACTATTTTGATTTCCTTAATAGTATAACGTACACTATTTCCTTATGTTATTTTTCCGATAATATTCTAACAAATCAAAAGATTTTTAGCATTTTCTATCATAGTATATCCTTTACTCATGGACACTATTTTAAGGTGTTCATGCATTTGGTCAATAGGAAATAAATAATTTAGTAGTTTATAGACTATTTGATTATTTTGACTTATGCCAACTTCCATGTTCCCTATGATAGTTGTTATGATATCATTATGTCGTGTATCAAGGAGTCCAATAAAAACTTTAGTTCCTAATTATTTTCTTTGGATTCTTTTAATACATATCATAATACATCCTCAATGAAATAATTCATTGCCTTCTTTTTACTTTCTCTAGTATTTACTAGTAAAATTGCTATACTTTTATCATTGGGACTTGATACTAAATGTTCTCAGTATAAGTTAACTAGTTTATGACTTTTACTGGGACTATAATTATACAAATATTTAGTGGCAATAGATTGGATTTTGTTGTCCCTAAGGTTTTCTAATTGTTATTATGGATCAACAACGGTTTCTACATTCTTAAAGGGTCTAATTTTTTTAGCTTTGTCTATTACCCTTTCTATTCTACCATAAGTGACAATATTTAACTTTTCATTATCTAACACACTTAAGGATGTCATCTTAAAATTGCTCTATATTTCCCAGCTATGGATTAATTCATTAGTCGTAAGGTTATAAGTATTGTATCTATGTAAGATCCAATATTCAAGAACCTCAACTTCACCAAGATTAAAAATCTCATGGATTATTCTAAATTCAGGTTGCTCTAAAGGTACATCGAAAGTCTCAACTATAACACCCCTACTAAAGGTAACAATGGAAACATATCAATATTGGGTGTCCCCTAATCTAGTTACCCAAACAAAGGGTCTTTATAATGAAAAACCAACAGAGTATGTAAGGTTCAGATCCAAACAACAACCCATACTGATGGTCACATGCACATATATAACAAAGAATCTCATACATGACAATTTCCATTCAACATTAGTAATAATGTACATTATCCAAAAATGAAATGCCCGAACATATTCTGCTGTCACTGTGGTATCATTCTCCATTCTTACGTCTGCTCAACTCCAGATCGTACAAAAAATGTAAGATAAAAGACACGTATGAGTAAAAAATCACCCAGTGAGTCCCGTGTGTGAAAGTACTTTATCAAAGAGATAGAGTACATAAAACTTTCGTGGAATAGCATATCATTTGTTCACTGGAAAAGATTCCAAAACTCTTTAATAAGAGTTTATTCAAGACTCAATCATTTTTGGAAAACTGTATTTCAATTTCAAATCACAGGCACTTTTCCAACAGAAGGTCAACCTGTATGCAAGTCTCGCAGTCCTTGTTAGTGTTATGCCCTATAAGCAATCACTTGTACGTTGTATATGACACATTTTATTTTAATAAAAGGCATTATTTATCTTATAGTTTCTTTTGTTTACTTTTATATAATATAACTGTTAGATAAGGTCCCTAATACAACACTGTATTAAGAAAATCATGATAGAGATCATGGTATGAGATTCCTACTACACTATATAGTGTTAGTACTTAAATTATCCCTAGTTATAGTATTAATGAGATAGGACATCATTAATGCGTTAAGACTAGCATGTGTTAGACTTCCTAATTTGATCTGGCGGTGGTTCTCATATCCGTGAATATTGAGATAGTCAAAGTTAACACTTGGATGCTTGTTAATGGAACAACTACATTGGATGACCTAGCTATGAGATAATCACATGTATAACAATTTAGTGCTAGTGACATAATCTCAGTATAGCAAACGTGCAAGTATCCTTAGACTTGAGATCTCCAAAGTACTTTATTTGCAAAGCATTGTGCTTTGATTCTAATCTCTGGAGTTAGATTGAGAGCCACCTATGGGATGGATATTGGGTACATTGTGACGTAAATGATAGTAGTTGGGAGGGTCAATAAAGGATTCACCACTCCTAATAGTAGGGCTGAATATCTCACGGCCACTTGTAGGAATTACTACCCGGAAGTCCTTGGCCAAGGCGATTGTGTATTGGAAACAGTCCCAATTGATACACATCTAGAGTAGTGGGTTCATGGTATAAGTACTATATATTCGGGCAGAATTGATATACATTTTGGAGGGAGTTAGCACTAATTCAGTACTCCAAACAGAATGAGATATTGTACGGTGAAAAGAGTTAATTGCATTATAGTTTGTTATTGAAGGGTTCATGTCAAGCCACTTGACTTCCTGTACTCTTAGGTGGTCATGATGTGATGCTAGATACCACTCATGATCTGGGAATATGGGTTTATTAATTGATAAATTAATAAATCGATCCTGATTAGAGTTAATATGATTAATTCTAATTAATTATTGATTATTAATCTCAAAGACGTTTGGATTAATTTATATTCGGTACAAATTGACTGGGAAACCTAATAGGTCAGACATAATAGAGGATTATATGCTCAAGATGTTTTTCGATAACATAGTGGGGTTAATTGCGAGAAAGAGAAGTTGTTGTGGCCAAATTATAATTTGTTATAATTTATGGTCCAAATTATAATTGTGAGAACTTGATGTTGCCAATTACAATTAGGGAATTCTAACTATTTTAGAATTCTTAGATGGAGGATTTTTCAAGAGGATTTTTGTGTTACATAGGATATACATACGAAACCCTAGCATATGTGTAAGACACGAAAATAATTCCAAACCCTATTGGATACACAATCCTTTCTCTAATCTCTCTCACTTTCGGGTTTTCACCATAAACCCTAGCTGCCATTATTGGTTTATGCTAGCACATAAACATCTTGGAGCTTAAGTGCCATCCTCCATGTGGATTTCTGTTAGAAATAATCACACATTGTAATTATAATGGTTGGATGTTCAACTCTCGTGGTATTTGATAAAGAGGATTGCTAGATCGCGCCTAGACTTGAAGAAGGAAAAATTTTGTTTTCCACACAATCAAAGAAAGATAAAAAGTTGTTACCTTTGTCCTCTTTATGTCTTGTTTTCCACACATATGCGGATCCTGGGTGGTATCTATGTTGGGTATCTCTAACGCATATCGTATATGGCGCAGCGAAAAATAAAATGAGATACCATCCCAGGATTCGCATATGTGTGGAAAACAAAACATAAAGATAACAAAGGTAACAGCTTTTTTCCTTACTTTGATCATCCGAAGAACAAAATTTCTTTTTCAAGTCGAGACACAATCCAGCAATCCTCTTGATCAAACTCCACGAGAGTTGAACGTCCAACCACTATAATCATAGTGTGTTATTATCTCAAACAGAAATCCACATAAAGGATACACTCAAGCATGAATTTTTCTTGTGCTAGTAGAAAAACTAAGTGGCGGCTAGGGCTGGGTTGCAAGAACCACGAGAGAGAGAGAAAAGAGGAAGTCGTTTGTAGCCCTAGGTTTTGGAGGTTTCGTTTCATCCAACCTTCATTAGGTTTTGAGCATGTCATACATGTAAATTGAAAAACCATACTAAAATTGAGAATTCTAATCCTATTAGAATTCCCTAATTGTAATTGAAAATATCAAGTTTCCACAATTACAATTTTAGACCATAAATTATAACTAAATATAATTTGTCCACAACAACTTTTCTTTCTCTCAATCAACCCTACTATGTTATCAAATAACATCTTAAGTATACATAATCCTCTATTGTGTGTGAGCTATTAGGTTTCCAAGTCAATTGGTAGTGAACGTGAATTAATCCAAACGTCTTTGAGATTAATAATCCATAATTAATTAGAATTAATCCTATCAATTCTAATCAGGATTAGTTTATTAATTCATCAATTAAGAAACCCATATTCCCAGATAATGAGTGGTATCTAGCAACACATCATGACCACCCAAGAGTCTAGGAAGTCAAGTAGCTTGATATGAACCCTTCAATAACAAACTACAGTGAAATTAACTCCTTTCACCATATAATATCTTATTTTGTTTGGAGTACGAAATTAGTGTCACCTCCCTCCAGAATTAATTCTGGCCTGAATACAATAGTACTTATACCAAGAACCCATTACTCTAGATGTGTATCAATTGAAACTATTTTAAATACACAATTGCCTTGGCCAAATACTTCTCGAGTAGTAATTCTTACAAGTGGCCGTGAGGTATTCGCCCCCACTATTAGGAGTGGTGAATCCTTTATTGACCATCTCAACTACTTTCGTTTACCTCACAATGTACCCAATATCCATCCCATAAGCAGCCCTCGATCGTGCTCCAGAGATTGGAATCAAAGTACAATGCTCAGCAAACAAAGTACCTTAGAGATCTCAAGTCAAATGATATTTAAACATTTGCTATATTGAGATTATATCACCGGCACTAAATAGTTATCCACATGATTATCTCATATCTATGTTATCCAATGAACTTATTCCATTAACAAGAATCCATGTGTTAACTTTAAGTATCTCAATACTCACGGATACAAAAACCACCACCTGATCAAATCAGGAAGTCTTACACATGCTAGTCGTAACGCATTAATGATGTCCTGTCTCATTAATACTATGACTAGAGACTATTAAAGTACTAACACTATACAGTGCAGTAGGAATCTCATATCATGATTTTTTTAACACAGTGTTGTACTAGGGACTTTATCGAACAGTTATATTACATAAAAGTAAAAAAAAGAAACTGTAAGATTAATAATGCCTTTTATTTAAATAAAATATGCTATATACAGTCTATAAGTGATTACCTCTAGGGCACGACACTAACAAACTCCCACTTGCACTTGAGCCAATCATTGATATATCTAATACCGAATGACTCAACATGACAAACATTTTTCTTTTAGGATAGTGCTTTTGTAAGCGGGTTAGCTATGATCTCATCGTGGGAACTCTCTATATCATTACATCATTCCAATCTATGATCACCTGGATCAGATGATAGCGTCACAGTACGTGTTTGGATCGTTGGTGAGACCATGGCTCATTTGCTTGTGCAATGACTTTGTTGTTGTCACAATACAAAGTTATTGGACTAACAACACGAGGAACCATGCCCAATTCCATCACTAGCTTATTGATCCAAACAGCCTCCTTAGGTGTTTTGCAAGCAGCTATGTACTCAGCTTCTATCGTAGAGTCAACAATAGTATCTTGTTTAGAACTTTTTCATCTTATAGCCCCTCCACAAAACATAAACACGTAGCCAGATTGTGATTTGAAATCATCTTTGTCAGATTGAAAATTGGCATCAATATACCCGTTTATTTTCAAATCAACTTCTCTATATACTAAGACAAAATTCTTAGTCCTTTGTAAGTACTTGAGAATGTTCATTACAGCTGCTCAATGACCCTCACTAGGGTTAGATTGGTATCTGCTCGTCAAACTGAGAGCACAAGATACATCAAGCCTAGTACATATCATAGCGTAGATGATAAATCTAACTGCCAAGGTATATGGAATCTTACTCATGAGATACTCCTCTATCTCTACACCCAAACTTACCGGTTGTCCACTCCGAAAACACACAGTCCACATGACTAAAACTTGCTAGCTCGGACCGGCATGACCTACCGGACTGGCATCCTATCCAGGAAGGACTCACCCCTCAGAGGTGGCCACCTACTAAGAGACTTACCCTAACCCTCTAAAGACTAGTCCTGGTAGTCTACCCTTGTTGAGTACTCAACGTTGATTGTCCCACTTGAGAGAAAATGGATCATACATTGCTTTATTTGGAAATAGCAATTAAGGGTTCTAAAATTCATGTCAAAGTTGGGTTTTAGAAAAAGTTTAGCATTTTATGTAAAACTGCTTGTTTGATTTTCAAATGATTTGCATGACTGAAATAAATAGGAAAAAATAGTCCTTAATTGCCTTTACAACATGAATTTCCATACACATCGCGTTTACCTTGCCACAGTAATTTTTCATCTTCACAAAGTTCCATGCAGGAGCTTACCTGATTCTTTGCTTGCTCAAATTCAAAAGTCTTCCAATGTTGACCTAACCCCGCCTGGGGTAAACACAAAACATAAGGTTACACTCAAGCTAAATTCACTTACACAAATAATCCTAGTTCAACTTATTACAATCACGACCCTAATGTCCTAAGCTTTAAGGGTAGTTGAGAAAGAATTTTATAAAATAAGTCTAGTTTGATAAGTTAAAATGACTAGGGGTTCTAAAATAATTGCCAATAAATTATAGACTCAAATAATAATTCTTGAGTGTTATTATTAATAAATAAACTAAGGTTTGAATATTGAATAATACCAAGCCCTAAATAATACTAATAAATGGTAATTTAAAAATAGCTTTATTATAAATAAATAATAAATTACAAATAATTTTTAATTAATTTTTAATAGATAATAAATAATTAGTAATAAATAAAATTAATAATAAATGAATTATGTTAAATTTTTGTTTAATAAATAACAACCAAAATTTTAATATAAATAATATTTATGAATATAGGCAAAAGTTTGAACTGTGGTTTACCAGGTCATTATTATTATTTATATAAAAGATCTTATTTAATATTATACCTATGCATATATTATTTTTAAGGAAAAATATCATTTATTTGACCAGTAAAATATCAATATTTCATGTAACATCCCATTTCCAAAACTTCCTACCAATTTCGAAATCCTTAGAGAAAAATATCGTAATAATTTTAATTAAGGTAATAAAATTTACTAATTAAAATAGCCTAGGATCAACAAGAACATAATCATGATTTTCCTATTGCTAACAAGAATCATGAACATATTCCTCAACATCAAACAACAAACTAATCCATTTATGAACATATGCTTAAATCAACACTTGCTATCACATGGCCAAACAATCATGATCATGGCTTCAATGGAGATAAGAACATAAAAATCCTATTCACCAAAGGTGACATAACATCTAGCATGCTTAAACATTCATAACTCTCTTAGGCCATGATGAACATACATCGATTCTCAAGGAAATCCATATAGCTTAAACATGATCAATCATTCTCATGTCCTAATCCCAACCCCTTTATTCACATGCATATACTCAATCCCCCATTCATATTTTATTCTTCCTATCAATATCTAAGAGACATGAATGCTGAATTAAAAAGAAGGTTTAAGGAGAAATACTTGATTGATGAACACTTCGATGAAGATTTAAGAAGGTCCACGCTTGAGAGTCTTGAATTGTCCAAGAGAGGAGGAGAGAAAATAGCCATGGTTGTCATAACCATTTCGGCCGAGAGAGAGAGAGAGAGAGAGAGAGAGAGAGAGAGAGAGAGAGAGAGAGAGAGCATTAGCATGATATGTTAAAGATTGAAGGGAAGAAGATGAACAAAAGAATTGTTCTTGGTTACCTTGATGATGTTCTTGAGACTTCAAGGGAAAAACTGGTTTTGATCCGAATGCTAATTTTTGTTTTCGAGATTTAATGTTATAAATTCTAGAAATGAACTCTAGGGAGTATGTAGGAGTGTTCTGGAGTTTTTGAGAGGGATTGGAGGTGTTTAGAGTAGTCTTTGGCTTGAATAAAGGTAGTGTGTGTTCTTGGTGTTCTTGGTGAAAATGGAGAGAGTTGAGGGAAAATGCTGGACGAATTGCTGGTGAGTGCTGGCCGAATGGTCTATGGAATTCAGGGGTTTCGGTTTTCAGCTTAGAGAGGGAGAGAAAAATCTGATTGTTTGAAATTCAAATGGAGTGATTTGAGGAGTGGTTTGAGGTATAGGATATGTTAATGGTGTTTGATTGAGAGAGGTTTCCTTGCTCTTCAATGGTGCCGGCTGGACTGCTTGGTTTTGCTGAAATGAATGAAGGTTAATATAGCTCTAAGGCTGGCCAAAATTCAGTTTACAATGGCAGAGAAAATTCTGGTTTGCTAGCTTGATACAAGAGTGATTTAATGAAGCAAGAATTCTGGAATTTTTTTTGAAGTTCAAATGAGTTTTGGATAGAGTGATCTTAGGAGGTTTTTGAGGTATGATTATGGAGTCCAAGTACTCAAGGTAAGTGTGGAGGTTAATGGTGTTCAGTCCATGGCTGAACAAGGTCCAATTTGCAGAGGTTTGAAGGTGTTTTTCGGTCTAGGCCTAGGGAGACAAAACTGGAATTTTTTTCTGGTTTCAACTTGTTCAAGGTTTCAAATGGAAAAGCTTTTTGATGCAGAATTTTCTGCATTTCTTCAGCCCGATTTGCAGCTGGTTTTCTTGGAGTGTTTGAGGGTCTTTTAAGGGTGGTCTTCCAGCTTCCTTTATGGAGGAAAATCAGAGAAGTTTGCTGGCTTGAAGGTGGAATAAAACAGCTTCATTTTCTGGTTGAGAGTTGCGAAACTACCCGGAATATTTTCCTACTTTGTGCAGTTTGTGCAGTCCGAATTTTGCACAGAATTTTCAGTCTTCAAGCCACATGAAATGACCATTTTTCTGGTAGCAAATGGTTAGGATTACTGGTTGAATTTTTTTGAAAGCTGGACTGTCAAGAATGCTGGAATTTTTCCAGATTTTTATTCATTAAAACCATGAACAACATGAAGGTAGGATTGAAGGTTCTACCATGATGATTTATTCCTCTTGGGAATCCTTCCTAACTTCTCTCCTATTTTCAGCCAATCCTCTATCCTTAAAGACTGATTTTCGAAATTCAAGGCTGAAGAATTATCACAGAATTTTGGGAATTTAAAAGAAGAGATTTAATGGATTTTGGTTTATTTAAATTGTGAATATGTTAGGACAAAGCTAGAGGTAATAAAAAAGACAATAATTCCTCTAGAATTCTTTTTAGGACATGCTTATATGATCAATACATTCTTTTCATGTTTCCCCCAAGACAACATTCCTATTGTTATGGAATGCAAGAAAACAAAATTCAAACTTAATCAAGATAATCATGATAACAACTTAAATGATGAGATTTGAACTCATGACTTTAGAGATTAATTCCAAAGCTCTAACCACTAAACCACAACACTCTTGTTCTTATCTTCTCACCCACATATTCCTCTTATTTAGTCCTCAAGCTATCTTCCTATTTTGACCTCAAGCAAAGTTACCTTTTTACCCTTCCTATTCAATAAGCATAACTAAGCCTTTTAACCTACAAACCACAATTCTAAAGAACATAAAATCATTCAAAAAAAATAGATATATATATTCATGCAAAATAATATGATATGCATCCCAACCCCCTTACTTTAGGGTTGACTTTAGGTGGGGTTTCACATCCTCCCCTCCTTAGGAGAATTTCGTCCCGAAATTCAGGCGTACCTCTATCTCAGATCGGGATACTTCCGCTTTACCCACTTTTCTGTTTCCCATGTGGCATCTCGTGTGCCATGATGCTCCCACTGCACCTTTACCATCGCAATCTGCTTCTTTCGGAGAGTCTTGATACTTCGGTCTAATATCTTTACGGGTTTCTCCACATAGCTCAGGTCGGGTTGCAACACTAACAACTCATCATTCAAAACATGTCCGGGATCGGCATTGTACTTCTTCAGCTGAGATACATGGAATACGTCGTGAATTCCCGTCAACCCATCTGGCATATCCAATCGATACACTACCGGACCAATCCCCACTTTTATTGGAAACGGTCCCAAATACCTCGGATTTAGCTTTTCCCCTTTTGGATGCTTCAGAATTCCCCTATTTGGTGTCAGTTTTAGGAACACACCATCTCCCACTTGAAATTCTAACTTTCTCCACCTATTGTCTGCATAACTCTTTTGTCGGCTTTCCCTAATTAACTTGACCTTGTCCAACATTTCTTGAACATAGACTTCTCCCGATTTACTTATGTGACCATCCTCTGACCAACTCTAGTATAGCGGTACCTGACACTTACGTCCATAAAAAGCTTCATATGGAGCCATTCCAATCGAAGTTTGATAACGTTATTGTATGACAACTCCGCATACGACACACATTCGATCCACTTATCCCCAAAATCCTATACATAGGCTCTCAACGTATCCTCTAATATCTGAATAACCCTTTCTAACTGTCCATCGGTCTGTGGATGCGCCGTCGTACTAAACTTCAGACTAGAACCCATTGATTCTTGAAACTTGCCCCCAAATCGGGAGGTAAATCTCGGATCACGGTCGGATACAATACTTGAAGGCACTCCGTGCAATCTGACTATTTCCCGCACATAGGTCTGAGCCAACTTTTCTATTGAATCCCTTATATTCACGGGTACAAAATGCGCCGACTTGGTCAATCGATCCACTACTACCCATATGGCATCCTTTTGGGTCCTTGCCATAGGGAGTCCGGTAATGAAGCCCATGGTCATCTCTTCCCATTTCCATTTCGGTACTGGCAATGGTTGTATTAATCCTGCCACCTGTTTGTGCTCTGATTTAACTTTCTGACAGGTTAGACACGTTGAGACATACTTAACCATGTTCTGCTTCATCCCGAGCCACCAATAAGTCTTTTTCAGATCTTAATACATCTTGACCTCTCCCGAATGAATGGCGTACTTGCTCTTATGCGCTTCTTCTAAAATTCTGTCCTTTAACTGGTGCTCCATGGGTACACACAAACGATCTCAGAAGTACAACACTCCCGCTCCATCTTGTCAGAATTCACTACCTTGCCGTTTAAGCTCCTTGTCCTTGAAAAGTTGAAATTCCGCATTACTATGCTAGGCTTCAACAATTTCTTGCCTTAGATCTGGCATCAACTTCAGGTTGCTAATAATAATCCTCTCTTCTTGCACTTCTGCTCTTCTATCCAGAGCACATCTTGAACTACTTGAACCTCCTGTACTCTTAGTCTGGCCATTCTGACTTTCTGGCTCATGGCATCAACAATGACGTTGTCTTTCCCGAGGTGGTAGTTAATAGGGCAACGGTACAAGTCTAAAAATTCCATCCATCTTCGCTGCCTCAAATTCAAGTCTTTCTGGGTGAAGATGTACTTCAGGCTCTTGTGATCAGTGAACACTTCATATTCCGCTCCAAACAAGTAGTGCCGCCATTTCTTCAAAGCGAACACAATAGCAGCCAGCTCTAGATCATAGGTGGGATAATTGACTTCATGCGGCTTCAATTTCCGAGAAGCATAGGCGATCACCTTTCTATTTTGCATTAAAACTGCTCCCAAGCCTTCCTTCGAAGCATCAGTATAAAGTGCGTAGGGCTTATCTGCCTCTAGCAGACTTAGCACATGCGCTGTCATTAACCTCCGCTTCAACTCTTGGAAACTCTTTTCACATTTTTCATCCCACACAAAGGGTATATCCTTTCTCAGCAGCCGGGTCATAGGAGATGCTAGCGTTGAAAACCCCTTAATAAACCTCATGTAGTAGCCAGCCAATCCCAAGAAGCTTCGAATCTCTATGATGTTCTCTGGTTGCTTCTAGTCCGAAGCTGCTTCAACCTTCGCTGGGTCCACCTTGATCCCATCCTTGGTCACCATGTGACCAAGATATACCACACTATCCAGCAAAAACTTACACTTGCTAAACTTGGCGTAAAGCTTATGCTCCCTTAGCTTTTCCAGTACCAACTTCAAATGTTCTGCATGGTCCTCCAGGCTCCTGGAGTATATAAGTATGTCATCGATGAAGACCACCACGAACTTATCTAAGTAGGGTTGGAACACTCGATGCATCAAATCCATAAATACCGTGGGTGCATTAGTTACCCCGAAAGGCATCACCACAAACTCATAGTGACCATATCTTGTATTGAAGGCCGTCATAGGAATATCTTCCTCATTTATCCTTACTTGATAGTAGTCTTGCCTTAAATCCAGTTTGGAGTAACAACTGGATCCTTGCAACTAGTCAAACAACTCGTCAATTAACGGTAGAGGATATTTATTCTTGATGGTTAGGTTATTCAAGCCTCGGTAGTTAATACACAACCTTAGAGTCCTGTCATTTTTCTTCACAAATAGCACAGGTGCTCCCCAGGGTGACGTGCTAGGTCTAATAGAGCCTTGTCTCACCAACTCTTCTAGCTGCTCCTTCAATTCTTTCAGCTCCGCCGGTGCCATCCAATACGGAGTTCGGGACACGGGTTCCGCTCCTGGGACTAGATCAATGGTGAACTCAACTTCTCGATTGGGAGGTAGAGATGCTATTCGGTGGCGATCCTCGTTCTCAGTACGGGTGGCTGCATCCACATCCCCCGAATAAGTCGTTGGTGGAGCATGTGCCAACGTCCTTCTTAACTCCTACCTTAAACCCTTAACAAATTGCCTTGTTCTATTCTGTTCAGTGTCCACCAACCTCTTGCAGTACTTTGACAGTTGCGTGAACCGTGCTGCGTATTGAGCTACCGTCATACGTCCCTGCTTTAGATTCTGGAACTTATCTTCCTGCTTCTCAACTATCCACCAAGGGATATATTCTGCTCGGAATGCTTCCACAAAATTAGCCCATGTCCAGTCTTGGTCAATCATCTCTCGGTCGTCCTGAACCCGTTGCCACCATGCCCAAGTTGGACCCCTCAGTCGGAATGCAGCAAACTTCACCATTCGTTTCTCAGTGTATTAGAGTGTAGCAAAGATGTCCTCTATTTGTTCCACCCATTGCTCTGCTTTCTAATCTTGTTCGGCCTCTCCTAAGAAGATAGGTGGTTGAAATTTCAGAAACCGCTCCAATGCCTTATCTTCCCCTTTCAGATTCCTTCGCTCAGTCAAGGTTTGGTGATGGCATTCGAGTTGTATTAAACTCTGGTGTCATGGGCTCTGCCACAGGAACCTTTCTGTTGCATGTGGCTGCACGATGATTGGGTGCCATTCTAAACCATGTCCCAGATAATGAGTTTATGCAACAAAGTTTAAAATATCCAAATTGAGCATACTAGTCACATTCAACTTTAAGCGGAAGAAAATTAGATGCAAATTTTGTATAAAGAATTGTATATAGATTTTTCCTCAAGATTTAGAGTACTCTAGGTACTCTTATTTGCATAAATTCAGAATTAAAGCAGTAAACATGGAAAAATAATCCTTAGCGTATGAATTTATGGAAAGCAATAAATAAAGTATCCCAATCGTAGCAGCACTTAGCCTTTCTAGTCCTCATCAAAATCTTCGAAGTCGGCCTCATATAACCATCCCCCAGAATTCCTAGTGAAGTCTATCCTAACCCCATTTGCAAACCCATCTATCGGCTCCTTCCTGGGTCTCCTAGAACTCTCCCCGGTCTAAACCTAATTGGGTGGGGTTACAAAGGAAGGTCTAGGTGGAGATTCGTAACCTAGCTTCCCTCGGTCATCACTATCAGCTGTCAAATCAACAATGGGACTAGGGGGGAAGGAAACATATTCCATATCAATCTCCTCGTCTTCACTGTCAGTAACCAAGTCGATCATGGGTATTGGGGGTGGCTCAATGATCTGGACCTCATCGTCACTACTATCATCCAGGGGAATTATTGGCTGCGGTGAAGGCTGAGGTGCAGGCTGAGGCTCTAGTAGGTCCTCCAGGTAGATAGGAATTGGAGGATGCCATTGCTGCCCTTTCCTTGCGGTTCTAATCATTCTAACCATCCTACAACATAAACAAGACAGGTTAGATAAAACATTTAAACTTAATAAATCAAAACATATACTATCACTACTTGTCTAAACCTACGCTCTGATACTACTTGTAACACCCCATTACCTAGGCCCAACAGGGCCGGGGATATCGCTACGTCCAATGGACAAGGGGTCTTTATAACTAGGCCACATATAATAAAATAAAATAAATGCTTTAAAGTTAAACTTATTACAACCCAAAAGATAAATACAGGAACAAATCCAAAATAAATTGTTTGCTACAATCTCTCAAACATCCCATAAAGAAAATAACATAAAGTCTCCAAAGCATAGGCAACAAGTCTAACTATTGACCTCCACAGGCGGATCAACCTGTAAACATGGTATAAAATGTGATGAGATAAAAATCTCAGTAAGCCCGTGTGTGCTTTGAGTGTTTCAGGTAAAATAATTCATGTATGCAAGTTGTAACAGTTTCATAAGAGAAAGTGCTGGCAAGCGTTAAATAAGTGTTGAAAATAAAGAGTGGTGTTTCGCTTTTCAAACCATACATGTGCACAATAAATACAACCACTCAAATGGGTAGCCATGGGTTACCACACGTTGGGCCCCATGACTAAGCAAACGGTCAGAATACCACACTTTGTGCAAACTGACAAAAGGTAGGTGTACGGCCTACCGGGTGAGATACTCCTCCATCTCTACACCCAAACTTACCGGTTGTCCACTCCGAAAACACACAGTCCACATGACTGAAACTTGTTAGCTCGGACCGGCATGACCTACCGGACTGGCATCCTATCCAGGAAGGACTCACCGCTCAGAGGTGGCCACCTACTGAGAGACTCACCCTAACCCTTCAAAGACTAGTCCTGGTAGTCTACCCTTATTAAGTACTCAACGTTGATTGTCCCACTTTGGAGAAAATGGATCATACATTGCTTTATTTGGAAATAGCAATTAAGGGTTCTAAAATTCTTGTCAAAGTTGGGTTTTAGAAAAAGTTTAGCATTTTGTGTAAAACTGCTTGTTTGATTTTCAAATGATTTGCTTGACTGAAATAAATAGGAAAAATAGTCCTTAATTGCCTTTACAACATGAATTTCCATACACATCGCGTTTAGCTTGCCACAGTAATTTTTGGTCTTCACAAAATTCCATGCAGGAGTTTACCTGATTCTTTGCTTGCTCAAATTCAAAAGTCTTCCAAGGCTGACCTAACCCCGCCTGGGGTAAACACAAAACATAAGGTTACACTCAAGCTAAATTCACTTACACAAATAATCCTAGTTCAACTTATTAAAATCACAACCCTAATGTCCTAAGCTTTAAGGCTAGCTGGTAAAGAATTTTATAAAATAAGTCTAGTTTGATAAGTTAAAATAATTAGGGGTTCTAAAATAATTGCTAATAAATTATAGACTCAAATAATAATTCTTGAGTGTTATTATTAATAAATAAACTAAGGTTTGAATATTGAATAATACCAAGCTCTAAATAATATTAATAAATGGTAATTTAAAAATAGCTTTATTATAAATAAATAATAAATTACAAATAATTTTTGATTAATTTTTAATAGATAATAAATAATTAGTAATAAATAAAATTAATAATAAATGAATTATATTAAATTTTTTGTTTAATAAATAACAAATGAATTTTAATATATAATAATATTTATGAATATAGGCAAAAGTTTGAACTATAGTCTACCAGGTCATTATTATTATTTATATAAAAGATCTTATTTAATATTATACCTATGCATATATTATTTTTAAGGAAAAATATCATTTATTTGACTAGTAAAATATCAATATTTCATGTAACATCCCATTTCCAAAACTTCCTAGCAATTTCGAAATCCTTAGAGGAAAATATAGTACTAATTTTAATTAAGGTAATAAAATTTACTAATTAAAATAGCACAGGATCAACAAGAACATAATCATGATTTCCTATTGCTAACAAGAATCATGAACATTTTCTTCAACATCAAACAACAAACTAATCCACTCATGAACATATGCTTAAATCAACACTTGCTATCACATGGCCAAACAATCATGATCATGGCTTCAATGGAGATAAGAACATAAAAATCCTATTCACCAAAGGGGACATAACATCTAGCATGCTTAAACATTCATAATTCTCTTAGGACATGATGAGCATGCATTGACTCTCAAGGAAATCCATATAGCTTAAACATGATCAATCATTCTCATGTCCTAATCCCAATCCCTTCATTCACATGCATATACTCAATCCCCCATTCATATTTTATTATTCCTATCAATATCTAAGAGTCATGAATGCTGAATTAAAAAGAAGGTTGAAGGAGGAATACTTGATTGATGATCACTTCGATGAAGATTTAAGAGGGTCCACGCGATTGAGAGTCTTGAATTGTCCAAGAGTAAGAAAAATAGCCATGGTTGTTGAATAACCATTTCGGCCGAGAGAGAGAGAGAGAGAGAGAGAGAGAGAGAGAGGGAGAGAGGGGCATTAGCATGATATGTTAAAGATTGAAGGGAAGAAGATGAACAAAAGAATTGTTCTTGGTTACCTTGATGATGTTCTTGAGACTTCAAGGGAAAAACTGGTTTTGATCCGAATGCTAATTTTTGTTTTCGAGATTTAATATTATAAATTCCAGAAATGAACTCTAGGGAGTATGTAGGAGTGTTCTGGAGTTTTTGAGAGGGATTGGAGGTGTTTAGAGTAGTCTTTGACTTGAATAAAGGTAGTGTGTGTTCTTGGTGTTCTTGGTGAAAATGGAGAGAGTTGAGGGAAAATGCTAGACGAATTGCTGGTGAGTGCTGGCCAAATGGTCTATGGAATTTAGGGGTTTCAGTTTTCAGCTTAGAGAGGAAGAGAAAAATCTGATTGTTTGAAATTTAATTGGAGTGATTTGAGGAGTGGTTTGGGGTATAGGATATGTTAATGGTGTTTGATTGAGAGAGGTTTCCTTACTTTTCAATGGTGCTGGCTGGACTGCTTGGTTTTGCTGAAATGAATGAAGGTTAATATAGCTCTAAGGCTGGCCGAAATTCAGTTTACAATGGCAGAGAGAAAATTCTGGTTTGCTAGCTTGATACAAGAGTGATTTAATGAAGGAAGAATTCTGGATTTTTTTTTTTTTAAGTTCAAATGAGTTTTAGATAGAGTGATCTTGGGAGGTTTTTGAGGTATGATTGTAATACCCCGCCCAAAACTACCTTTGACAATAGGGAAAAGTCATGCATTGCATAGCATTTTGCATTTTATGTGGTAGCTAGAATAATTTTATTTGCGTGGATGCATGTGAATTTTTCTATTGCTCTTGCATCTGAATTAATTGATGTGAAATAGTTGTGTTGTTAAAGATGTGGACAAGGGAGGTTTGGTCGAAGATTTGGAAGGATGAGTATTGGGGTGGTGAGAACTGATTGTGGAAAAATTAGTATTGGAGTTGTTTTAGAATAGCGGGGAGGTTGGTGATTACCTTTGGTGACCCGAGTTCGAATCCTACTTGTTGTGAGGTTAGTTCCTCTTCTTGAAAATTCCTTCCCTTAGAGTTTCCATGTCTTGGCTGAAAAGAGATCTAGCAAACCTAGAGAAATTCTAGTGTCATTATTCCAAGGAAATAAGTCTCTATATTTATTCCCTAAATTTAAGGACTTTGATGGGAATAAAGTTCACTTTTAATTTTCAGCTTTTATCCTTTAGGATTTTCAAAAAACCTTAGCTAATAAATAAAATTCCAGCTTGATTTTAGCTTAATGGATGTTACCATGGATAGTTGGAATTAAAGAGTCCTTTTCCTAGTAGGAAACCTTGTTGATTTTAACCCTAGAATGTTAGCTAAAAATCTGGAAAAAAATTCCAGATTGTGCCGCCACTTCTTGGAGGAACTCTAGCTCAACTCAAACTCTTCCAAAGCTAGGAAATCTTATCCTAAATCCCTTAGCAAATCAGACTTTTATTTCAATCCAAATTCAACTAGGATTTTCTTCCTTATCCTAGCAGAATTTCGGCAGCTTTGTGTCAACACAAGCTGTCCAAAATTCCAACACTCTTTAGCTACAATCCAACTCTACAAACCCTAGCTCAAAACACCTAAGTACTCCTCATCAATTCAGGTTACCTTAGCTGCACAAAACCGGAATTTTATTCACACAAAATCACTGAAATTCGTCCAGCTTGTGGACAGGATTTTCGGCAGCTTTGTGCAGCGAATTTCGGTCAGCCTTGTACACCTATTCCAACCAAAATTCTGCACACACAACCCACTGAAAAACCCCAGCCGATCAAGCTATTTTCAGCTCCCAAAACCCTCAATCTTTCTCTGGAAATTTCGACAGAACTACAGCAACCAAAACAGTCCAAAACTTGTCACTCTTGCACAGAATTTTCGCACAGCTTGCACAGGATTTTCAATCACAAAAATCCACATAAACTCTTCCTTGTTTGGCCCAAAATTCTGAACACAATTAGCCCTTCTCTTGACCAATATTTCGGCCAGCTCAAGGGAGCAAATTGTAGATTATTTTCTCCCCCTTAAACTCACCAAGATTTGGCAGCAAGGAGAGACATCACAAGCTGAAGTTTTTGCCCTTGCTGTCCAAGAAACCTAAAGCCATTAGGAGTCTTTCTAAACATCACCATCGAACCCTAAGCCAATCTTCTCCAACTCTAAATCATAGCATCCGTCTATCCTCTCCATTCTACACGAAAATTCCAGCAAATCCTCTCTGCAAATTGTCGAAAACTCAAGACTATTCTAAGCAAAAATCGAACACATCTTAAGGTAAGCAAAAATCCTTTCAACCTCTTGATGCCGTTTTCTCTAAAGATTCTTTTCTCTTTCTTCTTCCCTTAAATCATGGCCATAGAGGCTGATTCCATCTTCTTCTTTAATTTTCGGTCAAGAGGAGCAAAGGGAGTAGCTTTTCTCTTCTTCTCAAGCGAACTCGGGACGACCACCATAGGAGCATCGAGACCACATCACCCGGTTGTTGCAAGGTATGGGAATACCCGCCCTTGATGCCGAAAGTAAAGTTTAATGATGTTTATTAGTGAGAGGAACATGTGGTCATGGTGTATGATCTTTGGGGATTGGATAGTTTACTTGGAATTAAATAGGGGATTGCGAATTGTTGTGAAAATAAATGAGATTAGAGCATGTTTGAATTAATTGAGACCTTGATCATGATATTATATGGTTTAGATCAGGAGGATAATTGAGGAAAGCAAGCTGTGAATTTATCACGTTTATTTGAGGCATACCAAGTAAGTCCTTGTATAAACTCTTTTGCTAAATGTTGTGATGGTAAGTCTTTGTATAAACTCTTTGGTTAAATGTTGTGATGGCAAGTCTATGTTGTGAAGCTTTGTAAAGCCATTGTTAAACTATGTTTGCTTGGGTTGTAAACGTAGATATTTATTCTTTAAACGGTTTTGTCAAGCTAACGATTTTATCAAGAAAACTATTCTTTCTTCTAAATTTTTAGAAAACTCTTTTAGAGAAAAACCACGTTGTACAAAGCCAAGGTGTGGAGATATTTTGAATCAGGAATTGACGGATATGTTCGTTGAGTACTCAATAAGGGTAGGCTAACAGTACTAGTCTTAGAGGGCTAGAGTAAGTCTTCTGGCAGGAGGCCACCTCCAGAAGATAAGCTCGGCTTGAAGAGGCGACAGTATTGGTTGGTCAGGCCAGTCCGAGCTAGCATGTGTACCTGGTATGGTATTATTTATTTTCCCGGCATGGACACCCGGATGGTTTTGTTGGGTGTAGAGATGGAGGAGTATCTCACCCGATGAGCTGTACACTCACCTTGATCAGAACGCCGAACGTGTGGTAATCTGGTTCGGACAAGGTGCACAAAGTGTGGTGCCTTGGCCATTTTGTTCTCATGGAGCCCAACGTGTGGTGACATGACTATTTATCCGAGTGGAGGATTTATTTTGTACAAAGTGTGACAATGAGAAAAACCCACTCCTTGCGAAAAGAGATTGTTTTTGACTTGCCAACTTATTTCTACAAATATTTTGCACTTTGCATACACGTACTATTCAAAACACCATGTGCACACACAGGACTTACTGAGATTTATTCTCACACAGTTTTACATCATGTTTTCAGGAGATAGATTGTGTTGAGGCAGCGGGGCTTGATAGTAGCGGCTTTGGCTATTTTTCCTATGCTGTTCTAGGGGACTTTTGTCGTTTATACTTCTGAACGATATTTGTTTTATTTCGTTTTGCTCCAAGTTGAGCCTGATGTAATAAGAGTATTTCTTTATTTATCTAAGTTGATTCCTTTGGAGATTGCCTTTATATTTTATACCTCGTTCTAAAGACCCCTTGTCCTACGGGACGGGGTGACATCCCCGCCCTTTTAGGGTACGTAGTCGTGGGGTGTTACAAGTGGTATCAGAGCTAGGTTTAGGCAATTACTTGACTTATGGGGTTCTATTTTCTTAAGTATTTCTGATCTGGTGCTAATTTTTATCTCTTGTTTATAGGATGGTCAAAAGAGTTGTATCGGCTGTTAGAGACTGGCTCGCTTGCTGCGGGAATCCACCTACCCTACTACCCGTAACTGATCCTCCCGCGTCTGATTCAGAGAGAGAGCGCAAGCCGTCAGTGCTAGATGACCCGATGGTTGAGATGGAGATAGAGGTCGAGGAGAGCTTAGGGGAAGATAAGGGAGATGAGGAGATGACGGAGTTGAGTGAGGGAGAGGTAGATGAGCTAGGAGAATAAGGGAGACGATGAGAACGAGGGAGAGATGGCTGGGGTAGAAGGAGAGGATGAGGAGGTAATGGAGGTTCCCCAGACCTCGCAGATAGGGGAAGTTGGTAGGACCCCTGCTTGCCATAACCATAAAGGGTCCAGTGGTGAGGGATATACGCCGAGAGATGAGGTTGTCCTGGGAGAGAGAGACCGTAGGCAGTCAGCTCTAGGAGGGGTAGATTCAGGAAAGAGGAAGCTGGAAGAGTGTCCTAAGGGGTGTGGACTCCGATATGGACTGGGCGTAGATGCCATGCTAAGGAGAAAAGGATTGGTTGATCCCTCTGACTTGGAGAGTGAGAGGCCTACGCCTAAGGGTACGGTTAGGTTAGCATTGGATGAGCTCTATGAGACGGCCATGAGAGCCAAGAGAGGCCGAGAGGGTGAGTCAGGGTAGCCAAGTGGGAGTGTTGGTTTCGCAAGGGAATACATAGGGAGACCCGATAGCTTCGTGGGGTGGCTTATGGAACTGGCCTCTAACGACTCCGATACTTCTGTTGAAACTAGGGAGAGTCGAACATAAAAGGCCAGCAGCTTTTACTTTTCTTTCTTTGGGATTTGCATACCTTTGTTTGTTTATTTCTTTTAAGGGAAGCATGTGGCTCATAGGGCTTATTTATCATTTTTAAATAAAAAGGGTATCGTATGAGATAACCCCTTCTTTTCTGCAAAAAATGGTTTATATGACAAGCATGAGTTTCGTTTATTACTTGATTTACCCCTGCACAATATCATCACATTCTCTTTCAGATAAGTACATTGCTATCAACTGATCATGCATCTAAGCATATTCTTTTCCCCCTTGGTAACTAATTGACCCTGAGTGAATGTGATTAAGATGGCACCAAAACGCATGAACAGTTGTGCATAGCCGAACGGTGCAGGAGAGTGCATCCTCTACCCCGAAATTTGAGCAGATGCATCGTTCCACCCCCGACGTGGAAGAGCACCTGCCATGTGAGCAGGAATTGGCTTCGGAGAGGTCACAGGATGTGACCATAGGTCAGGCTTTCGACAAGATGGCCTCAATCCTGCAGAACTTGACTGAAATGGTGGACAAGGTGGCCAGGAAACCACCGCGGGGAGTGGATGAGTCTCTGGAGAGTTTCTTGAAGTTCCAGCCTCCCACATTCCAAGGGGAGGTGGAACAGGACGAGAAGGCCGAGCAATGGATTGAGCAGATGGAGGACATCTTCGCTACTTTGCAGTATTCGGAAGAGAGGATGGTGAAGTTTGCTACTTTTCGACCGAGGGGACCGTCCCGAGCATGGTGGCAGTGGGTACGGAGTGATTGGGATAAAGAGGAGCAGGAATGGACGTGGGACGACTTTACGAAAGCTTTCCGGGCCGAGTACATTCGTCGATGGGTAGCTGAGAAGAGGGAGGACGAATTCTAGACCCTCAGGCAGGGAGGCATGACCGTGGCCCAATATGCAGCCCAATTCATGCAGTTGTCCAAGTACTGCAAGTGCTTGGTAGACACGGAGCAGAAGCGCACCCTTCAATTCGTGAAAGGGCTTAGGCCAGAGTTGAGGAAAGCATTGGCCCCCATCGCCACCTATATCGTACATTGCGGCTATGGACGCAGCTTCTCGGACGGAGAACGAAGATCGGCATCGACCGGTGAACCGATCCTTCCAATCGAATCGTCCACTTATGAGGCCTTCAAGCAACAAGTGACCCGTAGCCTCTATGCCTTAGGGAAATCGGGGCAAGCAGCTTCGAGTGCCAATAGCATGACCGATGCAAGGCCGCCTGAATTGCCGGCTGTGTGGGAAGCGAGGCCACATCAAAAGAAACTGCGGGGGTAATGGGGGTGTGAGGAGGTACTTCAATTGCGGAGACCCGGGACACTTGAGAAACGTCTGCCCTAAACCCTTAAGGATTGAGCAGACCGCGCCGCCCAACCAATGGGAGGAAATAGAGGCGCCGCTGCTGGACCAGCCGGAGCGGGAGGCCTAAAGCCTCAGGTGAAGGCCAAAGTTTTTGCCTTGAGCCGAGAGGAAGTTGGAGCGGACGCCGCCGTGATCGAAGGAAACCTCTCTATCCAAGGCTGTCTTGTTAATGTTCTGATAGATCCAGGATCTACACACTCTTATGTAAGTAAAGTATGTGCATCACGTCTGGGTTGGGAAGGAAATGAGCTACCTTATACCCTAGTAGTTAGTTCCCCCTTGGGAAAGGTGGTGGAAGCAGGCAAGAAAATGGGAAGTTGTGGAGTTGAGGTTGGGAAGGAGATTCTGGAGGCCGACCTTATAATCCTGCCCATGGACGATTATGACTTGATCTTGGGCATGGACTGATTGTCGAAACACGAGCTCGTGTGGACTGCAAGATCAAGACGGTGCAGTTTGTGAGACCTGGACGGGATGTAATTGAATTTAATGGCAAGCGAACGAAGGAACTAAAATTTCTTATTGCTGGAGCTAAAGCCTGGAAGTTGCTCAAGAAAGGATGTGCGGGATATTTGGCGTATCTCCTAAACAAATCGAAGGACCAGTGTACCTTGGAAAGTACGGAGGTAGTGAAAGACTTTGCGGATGTGTTCCCTACGTAGCTCACTTCCCTACCCCCTGAACGGGAAGTTGAGTTCACCGTAGATCTGATTCCCAGAGCAGAACCGGTATCAAGAACCCCCTACCGGATGGCACCGACAGAGTTGAAGGAGCAACTGGAAGAATTGCTAAGGCAAGGCTACATGCGGCCGAGTACGTCACCGTGGGGAGCCCTGGTGTTGTTTGTCAAGAAGAAAGATGGTACCTTGAGGCTATGCATCGACTATCGGGGATTGAACAAGCTAACGATCAAGAATAAATACCCTCTACCCTTGATCGATGAGTTGTTTGATCAACTGCAAGGCGCCGCTTACTTTTTGAAGTTGGACCTACGGCAAGAATACTATCAGGTGAGGATCAAAGAAGAAGACATTCCTAAGACTGCATTCAACTCGCGGTATGGCCACTACGAATTTGTAGTAATGCCATTCGGTGTAACCAATGCACCGGCAGTATTCATGGATTTGATGCATCGCATTTTCCAACCATACTTGGACAAGTTCGTGGTTATATTCATCGATGACATTTTGATCTACTCCAAAAATCCGGAGGACCACGCGGAGCACTTAAAATTAGTCTTAGAGAAGCTGAGGGAATTCAGGCTTTACGCAAAGTTCAGTAAATGTGAGTTTTGGCTGAGCTCAGTGCCTTTCCTTGGTCACGTGATATCCAAGGAGGGGATCAAGGTGGATCCTGCTAAGGTAGAAGCTGTAGCTAACTGGAAACAACCGGAGAACATTACCGAGATACGAAGTTTCCTTGGGTTGGCCGGGTACTATCGGCGTTTCATTAAAAATTTCTCTATTTTAGCTTCACCAATGACACGACTGTTGAAGAAGGATGTCGCTTTTACTTGGAGTAAGAAGTGCGAGAAGAGCTTCCAAGAACTTAAGAGGAGGTTGATTTCAGCACCCGTGCTGAGTCTGTCTGAGGCTGATAAGCCCTATGCACTCTATACAGATGCATCCAAAGAAGGACTAAGAGTTGTGCTGATGTAGGAAGGGAAAGTCATAGCTTATGCATCTAGGAAGCTAAAGCCACATGAAGTTAATTATCCCACGCATGACCTAGATCTAGCAGCTATAGTGTTCACCTTGAAGAAATGGCGACATTACTTGTATGGTGCACAATACGAGGTTTTCACTGACCATAAGAGTTTGAAGTACATCTTCACGCAAAAGGACTTAAATCTCCGGCAGCGTAGGTGGATGGAGTTCCTGGAAGAATATGAGTGCCCTATTAACTATCATCCGGGTAAAGCGAATGTGGTACAGATGCTCTAAGTTGGAAGGTGAAAATGGCACAGTTGAGAATACAGGAGGTGTCGGCAGTCCAGGATATTCTGGAGAAAGAGGCGCAAGTGCAAGAGAGGAAGATCTGCGTGAGCAACTTGACCCTGAAACCCGATCTGGACCAGGAAATTGTATCAGGTCAACAGGGCAGTGCAGAATTTCAAACTTTCAGGGAGAAAGAGATCGCGAGAGGAGGAAGCGATTTCCGAACCGATGAGAAAGGGGTATTATACTTTCGGGACCGGATTTGTGTACCGGACATCCAAGACTTAAGGAAGAGGATACTGGACGAAGCGCACAAGAGCAAATATACCATACACCCTGGGAGGTAAAGATGTACCAAGACTTGAAGAGGAAATATTGGTGGGCTGGAATGAAGAGGGATGTAGTTCAGCATGTGTCAACCTGCCTGACGTGCCAGAAGGTTAAAATGGAACATAAGAAGTCCGCAGGGTTACTGCAACCGTTACCGATTCCCGAATGGAAATGGGAAGAGGTGACCATGGACTTTGTGACTGGCCTTCCGATGACCAAGTCACACAAAGATGCGATCTGGGTGGTAGTGGACCGATTGACCAAGACAGCGCACTTCATACCGGTCAACGTAAGGGACTCGATGGAAAAGTTGGCTCAGACATATACTTGAGAAATTGTAAGGTTGCATGGTGTACCGTTGAGCATTGTGTCGAATAGGGACCCTAGATTCACTTCAAGGTTCTGGGGTAAGTTCCAGGAGTCCTTGGGCACGACCCCGAAATTCAAGCACCTCCGCTCATCCGCAAACAGACGGTCAATCCGAAAGAGTCATTCAGATACTGGAAGACATGCTCCGAGCATGTATCTTGGACTTTGGAGATAAGTGGATTGAGTCTTTACCGCATGCGGAGTTAGCATATAACAACAGCTATCAGGCGTCGATCGGAATGGCGCCGTACGAAGCATTGTATGGGCGAAAATGCCAAGTACCGATATACTGGGGATGGACAGAAGAAGGGAACGTTAAGAAGACTGGTGAAGTATGCATTCAGGAGATGACGGACAAGATCAAGTTAATTCGAGAAAGGCTAAGGGCAGCGCAAAGCAGACAGAAGAGTTATGCAGACTCTAGGAGAAGGGAATTGGAGTTCCAAGTAGGTGACCGTGCATTCTTGAAGTTGACTCCTAGTAGAGGAATCCTGAAACATCCGAGAGGAGGGAAGTTGAGTCCTAGGTATTTGGGACCATTCCCGATATTGGAGAAAATTGGACCGATTGCCTACCGATTGGATCTACCTGATAGTCTAACCGGGATGCATGATGTATTCCATGTCTCTCAGTTAAAGAGGTACAACCCCGATCCGAGTCATGTACTCAATAAGGAACCGCTGGAGTTGCAACCCAATCTGAGTTATGTGGAGAGACCCGTCAAGAGCCTGGAGTGGAGTATTAAGACGCTTCGAAACAAGCAGATACCCATGGTGAAGATATTTTGGGATCATCATAGAGCACAGGATGCGACGTGGGAAATGCAGGAATAGTTAAGACGGAAGTATCCGGATATGCTCGAAGGGTATGAAATCTGAATTTCGGGACGAAATTCTCTTAAGGGGGAGGGGATGTAATACCTCGCCCAAAACTACCTTTGACTATGGGGAAAAGTCATGCATTGCATAGCATTTTGCATTTTATGTGGTTGCTTAGAATTATTTTATTTGCATGGATTCATGAGAGTTTTTTCGTTGCTCTTGCATTTGAATTAATTGATGTGAAACTGTTGTGTTGTTAAAGATTTGAATAAGGGAGGTTTGGTTGAAGATTTGGAAGGATGAGTATTGGGGTGGTGAGAACCGATTGTAGAAAAAAATAGTATTGGAGTTGTTTTGGAATAGCGGGAGGTTGGTGATTTCCTTTGGTGACTCGAGTTCGAATCCTACTTTTTGTGAAATTAGTTCCACTTCTTGAAAATTCCTTCCCTTAGAGTTTCCATATCTTGGCCGAAAAGAGATCTAGCAAACCTAGAGAAATTTTAGTGTCATTATTCCAAGGAAATAAGTCTCTATATTTATTCTCTAAATTTAAGGACTTTGATGTGAATAAATTTCACTTTTAATTTTCAGCTTTTATCCTTTAGGATTTTCGAAAAAAACCTTAGCTAATAAATAAAATTCCAGCTTGATTTTAGCTTAATGGATGTTACCATGGATAGTTGGAATTAAAGAGTCCTTTTCCTAGTAGGAAACCTTGTTGATTTTAACCCTAGAATGTTAGCTAAAAATCTGGAAAAAAATTCCAGATTGTGCCGCCACTTCTTGGAGGAACTCTAGCTCAACTCAAACTCTTCCAAAGCTAGGAAATCTTATCCTAAATCCCTTAGCAAATCAGACTTTTATTTCAATCCAAATTCAACTAGGATTTTCTTCCTTATCCTAGCGGAATTTCGGCAGCTTTGTGTCAACACAAGCTGTCCGAAATTCCTGCACTCTTTAGCTACAATCCAACTCTACAAACCCTAGATCAAAACACCTAAGTACTCCTCATCAATTCAGGTTACCTTAGCTACACAAAACCGGAATTTTATTCACACAAAATCACTGAAATTCGTCCGGCCTGTGCACAGGATTTTCGACAGCTTTGTGCAGGGAATTTTGGCAGAACTACAGCAGCTAAAACAGTCCAAAACTTGTCACTCTTACACAGAATTTTCGCACAGCATGCACAGGATTTTCAGTCACCAAAATCCACACAAACTCTTCCTTGTTTGGCCTAAAATTCTGAACACAATCAGCTCTTCTCTTGACCAATATTTCGGCCAGCTCAAGGGAGCAAATTGCAGATTATTTTCTCCCCCTTAAACTCACCTAGATTCGGCAGCAAGGAGAGACATCACAAGCTGAAGTTTTCGCCCTTGCTGTCCAAGAAACCTAAAGCCATTAGGAGTCTTTCTAAACATCACCATCTAACCCTAAACCAATCTTCTCCAACTCTAAATCATAGCAGACGTCTATCCTCTCCATTCTACACGAAAATTCCAGCAAATCCTCTCTGCAAATTTTCGAAAACTCAAGACAATTCTAAGCAAAAATCGAACACACCTTAAGGTAAGAAAAAATCCTTTCAACCTCGTTGATGCCGTTTTCTCTAAATATTCTTTTCTCTTTCTTCTTCCCTTAAATCATGGCTATAGAGGCTGATTCTATCTTCTTCTTTAATTTTCAGTCAAGAAGAGCAAATGGAGTAGCTTTTCTCTTCTTCTCAAGTGAACTCGGGACGACCACCATAGGAGCATCGAGACCTCATCACCCGATTGTTGCAAGGTATGGGAATACCCGCCCTTGATGCCGAAAGTAAAGTTTAATGATGTTTATTAGTGAGATGAACATGTGGTCGTGGTGTATGATCTTTGGGGATTGGATAGTTTACGTGGAATTAAATAGGGGATTGTGAATTGTTGTGAAAATAATTGAGATTAGAGCATGTTTGAATTAATTGAGACCCTGATCATGATATTATATAGTTTAGATCAGGAGGATAATTGAGGAAAGCAAGCTGTGAATTTATCACGTTTATCTGAGGCATATCAAGTAAGTCCTTGCATAAACTCTTTTGTTAAATATTATGATGGTAAGTCTTTGTATAAACTCTTTGGTTAAATGTTGTGATGGTAAGTCTATGTTGTGAAGCTTTGTAAAGCTATTGTTAAACTATGTTTTCTTGGGTTGTAAATGTGGATATTTATTCTTTAAACGGTTTTGTCAAGCTAACGATTTTATCAAGAAAACTATTCTTTCTTCTAAATTTTTAGAAAACTCTTTTAGAGAAAAACCACGTTGTACAAAGCCAAGGTTTGGAGATATTTTGAATCAGGAATTGACAGATATGTTCGTTGAGTACTCAATAAGGGTAGGCTAACAATACTAGTCTTAGAGGGCTAGAGTAAGTCTTCTGGCAGGAGGCCACCTCCAGAAGATAAGCTCGGCTTGAAGAGGCGACAGTATTGGTTGGTCAGGCCAGTTCGAGCTAGCATGTGTACCGGTATGGTATTATTTATTTTCCCGGCATGGACACCCGGATGGTTTTGTTGGGTGTAGAGATGGAGGAGTATCTCACCCGATGAGCTGTACACTCACCTTGATCAGAACGCGCAACGTGTGGTAATCTGGTCTGGACAAAGTGCACAAAGCGTGGTGCCTTAGCCATTTTGTTCTCATGGAGCCCAACGTGTGGTGACATGACTGTTTATCCGAGTGAAGGATTTATTTTGTACAATGTGTGACAATGAAAAAAACCCACTCCTTGCGAAAAGAGATTGTTTATGACTTGCCAACTTATTTCTACAAATGTTTTTCACTTTGCATACATGTACTATTCAAAACACCATGTGCACACACAGGACTTACTGAGATTTATTCTCACACTGTTTTACATAATGTTTTCAGGAGATAGATTGTGTTGAGGCAGCGGGGCTTGATAGTAGTGGCTTTGGCTATTTTTCCTATGTTGTTCTAGGGGACTATTGTCGTTTATACTTCTGAACGATATTTGTTTTATTTCGTTTTGCTCCAAGTTGAGCCTGATGTAATGAGAGTATTTCGTTATTTATCTAAGTTGATTCCTTTGGAGATTGCCTTTATATTTTATACCTCATTCTAAAGACTCCTTGTCCTATGGGACGGGGCGACATCCTCGACCTTTTAGGGTACGTAGTCGTGGGGTGTTACAGTGATTATAGAGTCCAAGTACTTAAGGAAAGTGTGGAGGTTAATGGTGTTCAGTCCATGGCTGAACAAGGTCCAATTTGCAGAGGTTTGAAGGTGTTTTTCGGTCTAGGCCTAGGGAGACAAAACTGGAATTTTTTTCTGGTTTCAACTTGTTCAAGGTTTCAAATGGAAAAGCTTTTTGATGCAGAATTTTCTGCATTTCTTCAGCCCGATTTGCAGCTGGTTTTCTTGGAGTGTTTGAGGGTCTTTTAAGAGTGGTCTTCCAGCTTCCTTTATGGAGGAAAATCAGAGAAGTTTGCTGGCTTGAAGGTGGAATAAAACAGCTTCATTTTCTGGTTGAGAGTTGCGAAACTGCCCAAAATTTTTTTCCTAGTTTGTGCAGTCCGAATTTTGCACAGAATTTTCAGTCTTCAAGCCACATTAAATGACCATTTTTCTGGCAGCAAATGGTTAGGATTACTGGCTGAATTTTTTTGAAAGCTGGACTATCAAGAATGCTGGAATTTTTCCAGATTTTTCTTTATTAAAACCATGAACAACATGAAGGTAGGATTGAAGGTTCTACCATGGTGATTTATTCCTCTTGGGAATCGTTCCTAACTTCTCTCCTATTTTCGGCCAATCCTCTATCCTTAAGACTGATTTTCGAAATTCAAGGCTGAAGAATTATCACAGAATTTTGGGAATTTAAAAGAAGAGATTTAATGGATTTTGGTTTATTTAAATTATGAAGATGTTAGGACAAAGCTAGAGGTAATAAAAAGGACAAGAATTCCTCTAGAATTCTTTTTAGGACATGCTTATATGATCAAGACATTCTCTTCATGTCTCCCCTAAGACAACATTCCTATTGTTATGGAATGCAAGAAAACAAAATTCAAACTTAATCAAGATAATCATGATAAAAACTTAGATGATGTGATTTGAACTCATGACCTTAGAGATTAATTCTAAAGCTCTAACCACTAAACCACAACACTCTTGTTCTTATCTTCTCACCCACATATTCCTCTTATTTAGTCCTCAAGCTATCTTACTATTTTGACCTCAAGCAAAATTACCTGTTTACCTTTCCTATTCAATAAGCATAACTAAGCCTTTTAACCTATAAACCACAATTCTAAAGCACATAAAATCAATCAAATATATATATATTCATGCAAAATAATATGATATGCATCTCGACCCCGTTACTCTAGCGTTGGCTTTAGGTGGGGTTTCACATGCACCCAATAGGTTTAATTCCTTTAGGTGGATCAACCACAGTCTTGGTTGTCGTACATGGAATCCATTGTTGACTTCATGGCATTAAGCCATTTGATAGATTTTGAACTGTTCACAACATCCTTGTAAGTAGTAGCTCATCTTCATCTATGAGCAATACGTTATTGTGGTCACTGATGAGAAATTCATATATATCATGTGCTACACTTATCCTACTAGATCTACGAGGATCTTGTTTAGTAGAAGGTTTATGTATTCTCTTAATAGATGTGGGATCAGACAATTGATCATCGTTTGTTTGATCTTCATGAACTTCACTAAGTTCAACCTTACTCTCACTGTCCTCTTTGAGCATGTGCCCCTTCTCTATGAAGACGGCATGCTTTGAAACAAGAAATTTATTTTTAGAGGGTAGGTAGAAGTAATATTCGTAAGATTCTTTCGAATATCCCATAAACAAACAATTGTCAGACTTACTATTAAGTTTGTCTGAATGTGGCTTTTTAATAAAGGCAGGACAACCCCATACTCACAACTGAGATAAGTTTGGTTTCTTACCAAAGAACATCTTTAATGGGGTAGTATCAACCGATTTTGTCAGAACTCTGTTTAGTATATAAACCAAAGTCTCTAGTTCATACCCCCAAAATGATTTTGGTAGGTCTGCAGAAGCCATCATGGTCTGTACCATATCCAGAAGGGTTTGATTTCTTCTCTCAGATACACCGTTATGTTGAGGTGTATGTGGTGGAATCCATTGAGATAATATCCCATTATCTCTAAGATAACTCAGAAACTCTTAGCTCAAGTATTCTCCTTCTCAATCAGATCTTAGAGTCTTAACACTTTTGATAAGTTATTTCTTTATATCATTCTTAAAATCTTTGAACCTTTCAAAGGCCTCAGATTTGCAAATACCCGTATCGTGAGAAATCATCGATAGAGGTTACAGAATAGTTATAACCTCCTCTTGCTTGGATTGATATTAGGCCACATATATCAGAATGTATAAGTTCTAATAAATCCTTGGACCATTTTCTTTTTCCTTGAAATGGAGTTTTAGTCATTTTGCCTAGTAAACAAGATTCGCATGTGCATAAGATTTATAATCAAATAACCCTATATCACCAAGATTGTGTAACTTAGAAACACGATTTTCGTTTACATGGCCTAAACGACAATGCCATAAGTAAGAGGTGTTAGAGTAATCCATTTTAGGTTTCTTATTATTTATATTGAGAACTAGATTATCTAAATTTAGAATATATAAACCATTAACCAGAATTGCTAAACCATAATGAATATCATTCAATGAAAAAGAACAACATTTATTCTTAAATATCAAATGAAATCCATTTAAGTCTAAACACCCAACTGAGATAATGTTTTTGATTAAAACTGGTACATAATAACAGTTTTGTAGTTCTAGAATTAATCCTGAAGGCAGGTTCAGCTCGTAGGTCCCTACAGCAAGTGCAGCAACCTTTGCCCGATTTACTGTACGTAGGTCCACATCGCATTTCTCTAGCCTTCTACTGTTGTTTAGTTCCTGCAAGTTATTGTATAATGAGATCCACATCCGGTATCTAATACCTATATCTCATTTCTAAATGCAGTACTTATCTCCATCATAAACATACCTGGAGAAGAAGTAGAAGTGCTTGTAAGCTTCTTCTTCTGCTTCTTATCGTTAATGGTCTCCAGGTAGGCTTTGTAGTTACGCCTCTAGTATCCTATCTTCCCACAATGATGGCATGGGCCATTGGTAGCTGCGTCCTTCTTCTTCACACCATATTTGGGCATCATGGGAGACTTCTTCTTCTTTTGACTTTTCTTCTTAGAATAAGATTGTACCATTAAAACCGCATTAGAATCCTTCTTCATGGAAGACTTCGCGGTTTTGAGAAGATTAATCAACTCAGGAATGATGGAGTCAATCTATTCATCTGATAGTTAATCACAAATTGTGAGAAACTATTAGGCAAATAGTGTAAAATTAAGTCAACACATACGTCATGATCCATTGCAAACCTGAGAGATCCAAGCTTCTCTATTAAACCCAGCATCTTCAACCCATGAATGGCCACAAAAGAACCCTATACCATTTTGTAACAGAATAGAGATCTCATATCACTCAATTCTGTCTTTGGCATCAAATAGTTCTCGAAGTTGTAGTATAATCTATTGAACATGTATATGCTCATGCTGTTTTTGCAACTCGGGAGTCATAGATGCTAGCATAATACATGATGTTGTATCACTATCCTCCATACGCCTTCTATGGACAGAATGCTCATTAGCATGAGCATCTTGAGCTAGTGGTGGTGGAATAGGAGCATCTAGTACGTAGAGTAACTTTTTCGACCCGAGAACTATTCTCAAATTTCTATACCAGTCGAGATAGTTTGATTCAGTTAACTTGTTAGTTTCGAAGATGCTACGTAGGTTTAAGTTTCGAGACATGATGCAAGTGACCTAGATGTAAATATAGAGAGAATTAGCTATTGTATATGCACATGAAATGCAAATAATTAGGACTTTAATTAAACGCATTTTTTTCTCCACTATTTTACTCAAACCAATAGACCTCACTATTGATTCGGGAAAGCATGTCAGAAATTTTCCTTGTGGACCGGTATCCAAATTCCTCAAGAATAACCTTGGGTTTGCCCAACAAGCCACCATTAAGTTCATTGGTAGATATCCAATACCAATTACATCGTATGTAATTACCGAATCATTGGATGATTAATAACTTTAATCTTAAAGCCTTTTGGGCTACCCCAAATTTTCCTCTAAATTTCTTTATGCTTGTGTTTGGTCAATTAGGATAAAGAATTTAGTTAAACCTGACCCATTAATCAGGAATTTAATTCTATAGCTTGAACATGCCCGATGACTAGTAGGCTTGGATTTGCCCAAAAACCTGGTCTCGAAAAAGGACTCTCGTTCTTAATATATTAACAGAAGGAATTAAGTTTAATATTAATTGAGGGATTTGTCCCTTTAGGTGATTTCAATAAATGACGTGCATAAAAATCAATAAATCACATAATTGATAATCATGGTAATAAAAAGATTACATGGTATGATTATGAACTTTACCCTAAATTAATTTATTTGAGCCATAAAAGAAATTAATATAGTTAACCATATGTGTTCATGCATGATTTAAGTAGAAGGTCTTACCTTCTCGCCTTGTTTTTGGTTGCCATCTCCTAAATAGAATAATTCTACTCCTATCTAACCTATATAAACTAATTATTTAATTTCCTAAAGCAAGAAAACCTTCAGTTACATTCGAGAGGAGTTCGATGAGAAGAGAATTACACAAGAATTCCAAAGAAGGCAGGGCACGCAGGCCCTATTTCATTAAAAAAAAAAACCAAAACTGTAAATTGCATGTAGAGATATAATTAGTTTTAGTGCAAAACCATCCATCGTGCCATTAATTATGTTGAAACAAAATAAACATATAAATTTTATTATTCCAAAATCACTTTTTTGTAAAAATAAAATAAATTCTAAAATCAATATTTTAGAAAAATACATTAATTTTAAATTTTCAAAATCACTATTTTGAAAAATCAAATTGTTTGTCTCAAAACTAATTTTGAGAAAATACTTTTGGGTCCCATCTCTGGTAGCGAAAATGGCGGTTCCGAATGCAGCTGGCGCTGGCTCTGGCTTTCAAACCGACACCGGTTCTGCTCTATTTGTGTCGTTCCAACTATTTAAAAAAAATTCTTGGAATAGAATTTTGAAAGGGAAAAATCTCATATGATGAGAGGTAGTAAAATAAATTTTCTTTCATGGGGCATTGCCCCTTTATCCTCGCACGCTGACTGGCTAGCAAGACTGCCATTATCGCTACTAGAGACGGGACCCAAAAGCATTTTTTTCTCAAAATAAGTTGTGAGACAAACAATTTTATTTTTCAAAATAGTAATTTTGAAAATTTAAAATTAATGTATTTTTCTAAAATATTGATTCTAGAATTTGTTTTATTTTTCCAAAATAGTGATTTTGGAATAATAAAAATTATATGTTTATTTTGTTTAAGCATAATTAATGACATGGTGGATGGTTATGGAGTAAAATCAATTATATCTATTCATGCATTTTACAGTTTTAGTTTTTTTATGAAATAGGGCCTTTGTGTCTTGCCTTCTCTAAAATTCTTATGTAATTCTCTTCTCATCTAACTCTCCTAAAATATTACTCGAGGTTTTCTCTCTTCAGGAAATTATGTAATTAGTTTATATAGGTTAGATAGGAGTAGAATTATCTTATTTTGGAGATGGCAACCAAAACATGGCCAGAAGGTAAGACCGTCTACTTAAATCATGCATGCACTCATATGGTTAACTATATTAATTTCTTTTATGGCTTAAAGAAATTAATTTAGGGTATAGTCTATAACCATACCACATAATCACTTTATTACTATTATTATCAATTATGTGATTTATAGATTTTTATGCATGTCATTTATTGAAATCACTAAAAGGAACAAATACCTCAATTAATATTAAACCTAATCCTTTTGTTAATATAGTAAGAACGAGAGTCCTTTTTCGAGAACATGTTGTTGGGCAAACCCAAGCCTACTCGACATTAGGCATGTTCAAGATATGAAATTAAATTCCTGATTAATGGGTCGGGTTTAACTTAATTTGTTATCCTGATTGGGCAAACTCAAGCATAAAGAAATATAGCCCAAAAGGCTTTAAGATTAAAAGTTGTTAATCACCCAATGATCCGATAATTACATACTGTGTAATTGGTATTGGATACCTACCAATGAACTCAATGGTGGCTTGTTGGGAAAGCCCAAGGTTACTCTTGAGGAATTTGGATATCGGTCCACTGGGAAAGCTTCCGACGGGCTTTCCCAAATCAGTAGTGGGGACTATTGGTTTGAGTAAATAGTGGAGTAAAAATATGTTTAATTAAAGTCCTAATTATTTGTATTTCAGGTGCATATACAATAGTTAATCCTCTCTATCTTTACATCTAGGACACTTGCATCATGTCAACATACCTAAACCTACATGGTATCGTAGAAACCAACAAGTTAACTGAATCAAACTATCTCGACTAGTATAGAAATTTGAGAATCGTTCTCAAATCGAAAAAGTAACTCCATAGGCTATATGCTCCTATTCTGCCACTACCAACTCAAGATGCTCATGCTGATGAGCATGCTATCCACAAAAGGCACAAGGAGGATAGTGATACAACATCATGTATTTTGCTGGCATCCATGACTCCCGAGCTACAAAAATAGCACGAGCATATGGATGCTCAATCGATTATACTACATCTTCGAGATCTATTTGACCCCCAAGCCAGAATTGAGAGATATGAGAAATCGAAGCAACTATTCCATTGCAAAATGACAGAGGGTTCTTTTATAGCCATTCATGGGCTGAAGATGCTGGGTTTAATAGAGAAACTTGGATCTCTCGGGTTCGCGATTGATCATGACTTAAGTATTGACTTAATTCTATAGTGTTTGCCTAATGGTTTCTCACAATTTGTGATTAACTATCAGATAAACAAGATTGAGTCCACCATTCCTGAGTTTATCAATCTTCTCAAAACTATAGACTTCTCCATAAAGAAGGATTCCAATGCAGTTTTAATGGTAGAATCTTCTTCTAAGAAGAAAGTTCAAAAGAAGAAGAAGGCTCCCATGAAGTCTAAAGGTGGTGTGAAGAAATAGAAAGCTGCTACCAAGGGCCCATGCCATCATTGTGGAAAGATGGGCTACTGTAGGCGCAACTACAAGGCCTATTTTGAGACCGTTAAGGATAAGAAGTTAAAGGAGAAGCTTACAAGCACTTCTACTTCTACTTTGGGTATGTTTATGATTGAGATAAATACTACATTTTGAAATGAGATGCGGGTATTAGATACCAGATGCGGATCTCATTTGTGCAATAACTTGTACGAGACTAAAAAGCAATAGAAGGCTAGAGAATAGCAACGTGGACCTACGTACTGCAAATGGGGCAAAGGTTACTGCACTTGCTGTGGGGACATACGAGCTGAACCTACCTTCGGGAGTAATTAAAGAATTACAAAACTATTATTATGTACTAGTTTTAATAAAAAAACATTATCTCAATTGCGTGTTTATACTTAAATGGATTTAATTTTATATTTAAGAATAAATGTTGTTCTTTTTCGTTGAATTATATTCATTACGGTTCAGCCACTCTAGTTAATGGTTTATATGTCTAGACCTAGATAATCCAATTCTCAATATAAACAATAAGAAACCTAAAATAGATAACTCTAACACCTCTTACTTATGGCATTATCGTTTGGACCATATGAACGAAAAATGTGTTTCTAAGTTACACAAGTTTGGTGACTTAGAGTCATTTGATTATGAATCATATAGCACATGCGAGTCTTGTTTACTTAGTAAAATGGTTAAAACTCCTTTTTTAGGAAAAGGAGAACAAGCTAAGGAGTTATTAGAAATCATTCATTCTAATGTATATGGCCCAATGTCAATACAAGCAAGAGGAGATTTTAACTATTTCATAACCTTTATTGACGATTTATCACAATATGGGTATTTGTATTTAATGAAATACAAATAAGAGGCCTTTGATAAGTTCAAAGACTTCAAGATAGAAACAACTTGGCCAAAGTATTAAGAATCTAAATTCTTATCGAAGAAGAGAATACTTGAGCCAAGAGTTTCTGAGTTATCTTAGAGATGATAGGATATTATCTCAATGAACTCCACCACATATATCTCAACATAACAGTGAATCTAAGAGAAGGAATCGAACCTTTGTAGACATGGTACGGACCATGATAGCTTCTACACACCTACCAAAATCGTTTTGGGGGTATGCACTAGAGATTTCTATTTATATTCTAAATAGAGTTCCAAAAAAATCGGATGATTCTACTTCATTTAAGATGCTCTTTGGTAAGAAACTAAAGTTATCTCACTTGCGAGTATGGGGTTGTCCTACCTTTGTAAAAAGGCCACAATCAGACAAACTAGATAGTAAGTCTAACAAGTATTTGTTTGTGGGAGATCTGAAAGAATCTTTCGAATAATACTTCTACCTACCCTCTGAAAATAAAATGTTTGTTTCGAAGTATACTATCTTCTTAGAGAAGGAGCACATGCTTAAAGGGGATAGTGGGAGTAAAATTGAACTTAGTGAAGTTCAAGAAGACTAAACAAACAAGGATCAACCGTTTTATCCCACATCTGTTGAGAGAATAGATGAACCTTCTACAAAACAAGAACCTCGTAGGTCTAGTAGGATATGTGTGGCACCTGAAAGATATGGATTTCTCATCAGTGACCATAATGACGTATTGCTCATAGATAAATATGAGCTTACTACCTACAAAGATGTCCTGAACAGTTCAAAATCTGGCAAATGGCTTGAAGTCATAAAGTTAGAGATGGATTCCATGTACAACAACCAAGTATGGACTTTGGTTGATCCACCTAAAGGAAATAAACCTATTAGGTGCAAATGGGCTTTCAAGAAGAAAACAAACATGGATGGTAATGTAGTTACCTGTAAAGCATGAGTAGTGGCGAAGAGTCATCGTCAACAACAAAGTATTGACTATGACGAAACCTTCTTACCAGTAGCCATGTTAAAATCCATCAGAATATTCCTAGCCATTGCTACTTATTAGGATTATGAGATTTGGCAAATGGATAGGAAAACAGATTTCCTAAATGGAAATCTGACTGAGGAAGTGTATATCACACAACCTATGGGTTTCACATCCAATGATAGCACAAAGGTGTGTAAGGTGCAAAGGTCTATTTATGGACTTAAGCAAGCTTCCAGGAATTGGAACATCCGTTCTGATGAAACAATCAAAGAGTTTGGTTTCATTGAAAACATGGATGAGCTTCGTGTATACAAGAAGGTTAGTGGGAGTGCAATTATTTTCTTATTACTTTATGTAGATGACATATTGGTAATAGGAAACGATATACCTATCTTGTGAACGGTGAAAGTTTGGTTGTCTAAACAATTCTCCATGAAAGACCTTGGAGAAGTAACCTATATTCTTGGAATAATGTGTTGGTGATATGCCCTAGAGTTAATTTGTACTTATACTATTGTCATTATGTTTTATATAATAATATGAGACTTTCCTTTCCATGAATAGTGAGTTTTGTTTTGTGGTCATCAAGTACGTGACTTGATAGTAAAACCCTACAATGAATACAATGACTATTCTAAAACTGTCTCTGATCGATTATTATTATTGGAATAATAATAAATTAAGATTAGTATATTTGTGACTTGATGGCTATGTTTTACTGGCCATGGATATTTGTGATGTCGAGTCAAGACATAAATAAATGTTAGAGAACATTGCATTGAACATGACCCACTGTGAGAGTACTTTATGGAATATGTCATAAGTACTTTCTAGCCATAATAATATTGAAAGTCCTTCGACCCAAATTCATTATAGTTTCCTACTTGATAAATTCTATATTTTGACATTATCTAAAGTTATCTTTAACCAGATAATAAATTAGACTACTGTTGGATATAGAATAACTCAAGGAGAGGAATATGATTGATTGTGAAGGAATTTGTCCCTCTCAATTATGGGAGAGATATCCATGGGCCCCTTGATAAGTTAGACTGTTAAAAATGCATGGTCGTGCTCAAATATATCAATCTAAGATATTGATATCATTTGTTTGAACGAGTCTACTATGAAATCAAGAAATAATTGATTAAGCTTAATAAGGATGACATGCTCCGTGCCTTATGCTTAATCTGGATATCGTGTGACAAAAGGACTAAATATATTATGGTTTGGTTCAAAGAGATCACCGATCTTCATTTAACCTGAATAGTTATAATGCTTTGATAGAAACCGCTTATAACTTGTGGGCCATTTAAATATGATTTAGGCACACTGCCAGTGTTAAATGAACCTATAGGGTCACACAATAAGCGAACATGTTAGGTTATTTTTCTGGTGACCAGATTCGATGAATCTGGAAATATGTCTAAGTTAATCGTACTTAGAAAATTTAGAAGATACAATGAATCTCGAAATATGTCCATATTCGATGTATCTGGATGATGTCCAGATTATAAGAATCTAACTCGGTAAATTACTTAGTTAAATTATCGAGATAATGGCAAAATCTTATCATATCAGTTTTAATTTAATTTGAATTTAAATTAGAATATGATAAGATATTATTAGGGTTGGACTCTACGAGGTTCGGGGGTTTTTAAGAAAACCCTAGCCGTCTTTTCAATAGTCCAATTTTTTGGTTGAGAACATTTGTGCCATTCTCTACTAGAAGAGAGAGAAAAAAAACCCTCTCAAACCCTAGGTGCTAGCACTCCCCGGGTATCGAGTGAGTTCGCGGTGTGTATCCGATAGAGGACGTTCGCATACTGCAGCGTCTGGTGATTGTTCAGGTTGAACGTACAACAGCGCAATCAGAATCGAAGGATTTCGATTACAGCAACTAGAGGTAATTCTTAAACCTTAGATCTTCTTAATCATTTACTTGGGTCCTCGGGAGGGATTAGTTGATGTTTTCCGCGTTTAGGAGTCTACGAATCTTAACATAATGATCTATAGAGATAGTTCCAGAAGGTTTCTAGGTCTTTCACAGTCTACATACATAGATAAAGTGCTAAAGAGGTTTATCATAGATCAATCCAAAAGGGGATTCTTGCCCATGTCATATGGTGTAAGCCTTTCAAAGTTAATGTCTCCCAAGACACAACTTGAAAGAGATCACATGAGTAAGATTCCATATGCTTTGGCAGTTGGATCTATCATGTATGCTATGATATGTATAAGGCCCGATGTATCTTATACTCTCAGTTTGACGAGCATATACCAATCCAACCCTGGTGAGGGTCATTAGGCGGCTATAAAGAACATCCTTAAGTACTTACGGATGACTAATGATGTTTTATTAGTATATGGAGAAGGTGATTTGAAAATAAATGGGTATACTGAAGCCAATTTTCAATCTAACAAAGATGATTTCAAATCACAATCCGGCTACTTGTTTACGTTGTGTGGAGGGGCAATAAGTTGGAAGAGTTCCAAACGAGAGACTAGTGCCAACTCTATGATAGAAGCTGAGTACATGGCCGCTTCTAAAGTAGCTAAGGAAATAAAGATAGAGAGAGTTCCCAAGGATGAGAACATAGCTGACCCATTTACAAAAGCACTATCCCAAAAGAAACATGGTAGGCATGTTAAGCTATTCGGTATTGGATACATGAATGATTGTCTCTAGTGCAATTGGGAGTTTGTTAGTGTTATACACTAAAGGCAATCACTTGTACATTGTGTATGACACATTTTATTTGAATAAAAGGCATTATTTATCTTACAGTTTCTTTTGTTTACTTTTATGCAATATAACGGTTAGATAAAGTCCCTAGTACAACAACTGTGTTAAGGAAATCATGATAGAGGTCATGATATGAGATTCTTACTACACTGTATAGTGTTAGTACTTAAATAGTCTCTAGTCGTAGTGTTAATGAGACATGACATCATTAATGCATTAAGACTAGCAAGTTAAGACTTCCTGGTTTGATCATGTGGTGGTTCTCATATCTGTGAGTATTGAGATACTCAAAGTTAACATTTGGATACTTGTTAATGGAACAAGTACATTAGATTACCTAGCGATGTGATAATCACATGGATAACTACTTAGTGCCAGTGATATAATCTCAATATAGCAAACGTGCAAATATCCTTAGGCTTGAGTTCTCCAAGATAATTTGTTTGCTAAGCATTGTGCTTTGATTTCAATCTCTAGAGCCAGATCGAGGGCCGCCTTTGGGATGGATATTGGGTACATTGTGAGGTAAACAAAAGTAGTTAAGAGGGTCAATAAAGGATTCACCACTCATAATAATAGGGCGAATATCTCACGGCCACTTGTTACTACTCGAGAAGTCCTTGGCCAAGGCAATTATGTATTGGAAACAATACCAATTGACACACATCAAGAATAGTGGGTTCCTGGTGCAAGTACTATTATATTCGGGCCATAATTGATATACATTCTGGAGGGAGTTGTCACTAATTCTGTACTCCAAACCAAATGAGATATTGTATGGTGAAAGGAGTTAATTGCATTGTAGTTTGTTATTGAAGCGTTCATGTCAAGCCACATGACTTTCTGGACTCCTGGTTGGTTATAATGTGTTGCTAGATACCGCTCATGATATGGGAATATGTATTTATTAATTGATGAATTAATAAACCAATCTTTATTAGAATTAATAGGATTAATTCTAATTAATTAGGGATTACTAATCTCAAAGACATTTGGATTAATTTATATTCGCTACCAATTGACTAGGAAACCTAATATGTCATACACAATAGAGGATTATATACTCAAGATGTTATTTGGTAACATAGTGGGGTTAATTATGAGAAAGAGAAGTTGTTGTGGCTAAATTATAATTAGGAATAATATTTTGTCCAAATTATAATTGTGAGACCTTGATGTTTCCAATTACAATTTAATTGTTTTAGAATTCTTAGATGTAGGATTTTTCAAGAGGATTTTCATGTTATATAGGATATACACACGAAACCCTAGCATATGTGGAAGACACGAAAATAACTCCAAACCCTATTGGATACAGGATTATTTCTCTTCTCTCTCTCACTCGTGGTTCTTCATCATAAACCCTAGCGGCCATTATTAGTGTATGCTAGCACATAAACATCTCGGTGCTTGAATGTCATCCTCCATGTGGATTTTTGTTAGTGATGATCACACATTGTAATTATAGTAGTTGGACATTCAACTCTCGTGGCTTTTTATCAAGAGGATTGCTTAGATCGCGCCTTAACTTGAAGAAGGAAAAATTTTATTTTCTACACGATCAAAGAAAGGTAAAAAGTTGTTACCTTGTTCTCTTTATCTATTATTTTCCACACATATGTGGATCTTGGGTGGTATCTCGTTCTTATTTTTCCACTGCGCCATATATAAGATATGCGTGAGATACTAATAGTCCTTGCCTTTGGCACCACGTATTATTGTATTGAGACTGTAGCCTCCAATACTCAACCGTGTATCACTAAAATAAGTACACCACAACATACTTTTGCTCAGGTATACCGTAGCATACCTTACGTACCACAGCACACAATCTTTTACTTGCCACCGTAAGTTGTCGTCAATGACCATCGAAGCGGTAAGGAGTCGAACACACTGAGTGTCCCTGCCCAGCATCTAGCGAATTACTCAAAATAAGAAGCACCCATAGATGTGGCAATTGTCAGGTGCTAAACGGCTAGCAAGGATGACTCATCTCAATGTCCTATCACCTCGTTCAGAATAAGACAATCCCTACAACTAGGCCAAGTTACTAGGGTCATTTAACTCTAACGTAGGCTAGTACAAATATCAAAGTTATTGCTGAGTACTCGACGTTAACAATACCAATCCCATCTAATAGATTAGGCTAGAGGGTTATTTGATCCTACAAGATTTTCAAATCATAACATTTTTGGGGTAAAATAACACATATGCTCCTACAGGATTTTCTAGAATTTGATTCGACTGACTCGCAAGTCAAATTCATCAGTGATATGGGCTCCGCTGAGCCAATCAATTCATTCCATGGCACACCCAACCAATAAAATAATTTCAAGGATCAAAGGTCATTTTTCAAAAGTTAATCTCATCACGAGAGATCAATTTTAAAATCATTGAAAGAGGATAAAGAGTTATGTTCACATATCAAAACATGTTTCCAAGAGTATCCCGATCATTTTTCCCGTCTAAGGGTATTCCGATCATTTTACCCATACCTAATTCCAAAAGACTTTCTGAGAGTATTCGGGTCATTTTACCCTTACCCGATTAGAAAAGTATTCACAAAAGTTCCAATAAGGGTATTTCGGTCATTTACCTTATACCCAATTCCAAAAGTTTTCATAAACATTCTGATAAGGACATTTAGATCATTTTCCAAATACCCGATTCCAAACGGAACTCATTTCAAGAAATCCAGAATTCTAATCTCAAAAGAGAATTAAATTCAAAGTTTCCAAACATATTTGTAAAAAATGTTCCAATAAGGGCATTCCAGTCAATTTATGAATGCCCAATTCCAAAATTTACCAATTTCTAAAAATCCCAAATATTTAATCCAAAAAGAACTAAATTCACAAATTTCATACTTTAATTATCCAGTAAGGTTTCCAAACCAATTATGATGTTCAATCGAGCCCAAAATGGCATAAAATAATTTTTGCTCAGCTGAACCATAAACATATTCAGGGATTTCTAAAATGGTATAAAACATAGCATTTCATGGAAATATGAAGCATACTACCTTTCAAAAGGCTTTAGAAATCAAAGGAACTCACATCGTGTCCTAACGAAACTCTTTCCGTTTACGGCCGTTCAACCATCGTTTCCACCGTTTTCAACGTTCCATTGGCCGTCTACTATCAAACCTACACGAAACCTCATTTTCAAGTTAAATCATGCTCAGTTCAAAAATAGTCGACGGTTAGCCGATGTGCCCGACAGGTAACCGGTGTCTAGCCAACGAGTCTGATGGTTAGTCGACGTCCAACAAATGTTTAGCCAATGATTAAGGAAAACAATCAACTTTCGTTCACATCTTTTTTTCATCGCTTGATGAATTCTTTCGTTTTCATTTTCCTACATCCTTTATCCCTTTATATAAAAGGGATTCACTTCATATTTCCCAATTATGTCATCCAAAATTACATAATTAATCATCCTTAAGTTCATCCATTTTCGGACTTATTTTTCTAGAATTTCACTTCTTGACACATTATTTTGTTTTGAACATAACATCCAATCCACAACTCTGATTTGGCTCTATGATATATCGAAACGACCATAAGACACTTAGATTTAATTCTATGTTGGCCTTTTTTAGATTTCTAGTTCTCATAACACAATATAGGGCAAAAATAGCCCCAATAGTTTTACCTGAATTCTACTATTCACGCTTTCCTCTGTTCATCTTTAGTCTTTAACATCTTAAAACTATTAATTCATTCAATTTTCCTTCAAATCATCTTTAAATTTGTGATTTCTAGATTCCAATAGCTCACAATAATCACACATATTCAAAACAAATTCATCTTTTCTAATCAAAGGAGAGTATAATCCATTTTCGAACCAATTAAATTCCATTTTTATTCAATTTTGATCATCATCTCCTCAACCAGAAACAACTCTTTAAGCCACCATAATTATTCAGTTCTTCTTCACACAAAACATCATTCAAAAACCCTCAGGTAGTCGGCACTTATTTAACCATATACATGGTTCATACACAAAAGCTCACAAACCCTAGCTTTGATCCAAAACCAAAACATGGAAATCATATTTTCATGTTAAAATTATTATCAATATAATCAGCGTAATGAGATCTATGACTTTAATTATTGAAGCATAGACTTTTACCTTATATGTGGGATCTCTTGGCTTGATTTTGCTACAAGTACATATACGCATCTTTCTTTCTCTCTCCTTTTTCTTTTTTCTCCTCATTTTTCTCTAGCTTTTCTTTCCTTTTCTTTCTCTCTTCTTTCACTACATCTTATGCACAAAATATGGCTATTTTTTAGCTCCTTAACCACCATTGTTGGTCCAAATTGATGACTATTTAGTCAGAAATTGTGGGCTATCTGCCACGTGTCGCAATTTCATTTGTCCACCATTTTTTTATTTATTTTGTAAAACTTTTTTGATAAACTTTATCTTGTACAAAATCTCATACAACCTCTCATAATGTGACACATGTGCCTGTCCACCAATCACATAGCACCACACGTCCATGTTTTACCCGCATTTCTAATTTTTCTCAAAAATGGCCAAAATCGGGTCCGGAATGGAAAAATATTTTACTTCACCGTTCAACTCCAAAATTTCTAATGAATCTATTGCTAATACTAAAATTCTTCAATTCCTTCGATGTTTGGTCAAATATGCTGTCAAAGTCACGAGGGAGGGGTGTTTCAAAATGATGAAAATGCCCCCGATAACTCAGATAGCATAATTCACACCAAAATGTGCATTTTATTGTGCCGATTAGTTTATCTTCTCAGTGTACCCTCAAATTCTTATTTTGTTAATAATACTAGCCATCTAAAGATTCAAGGTACAGGTAGAACAAATTCAATAATTAGATCTAGGTCCTGATAAGATATTATTATACCAAAATATTCGTCTCATTATACCGATCATCTTTTGTTCTGGCCATTCATATAAATTCTCATCCTATCACAAGTAGAGGCTAATCGATGATTAAAATATTGGATATTACAATCTCCCATCCATACAAAAAATTTCGTCCCCAAATTTGACTTAAACCTGGAATAATTACGAATACTTCTTCAGTATCTTCGCTTCCATTTCCTAAGTTCTATCTCGCACTGGATGATGATTCAACAACACTTCTATAAGTGAATTTTTCTTTATTTGGCACCCCCCCCTTTCAGTATAATCTAAGATCTTAATATGCTTTTCCTCATACTTTAAGCATAGAGTTATCTCAGCAAGCTCTTCATTCAAAATGTATGTTGGATCAGTTGCATATTTCTGACGTTGGGCAACATAGAACACATCAGGAATACTTTTAAACTCTAATCGATAGGTCACCTTCCCAATCCTCTCGACAATAGGGAATGATCCAACGTACCTAAATGACAATTTCTTTTCTTGTCGTTTGATTTCCAATTATCGCTGTGGAGTCAACGTAAAAAATACATGATCTCATTCTACAAATTCCAAATCTCTCTTACGTCGATTTGTATGACTTTTTTGTCTACTCTGAACAGCCTCCAACTTGATGTTCATTATCTCCATATCATGTCGAACTTTTTCAAGACCCAAACCATCCTGTTCACCCATTCTTCATTTTAGACTTCATTTCCTTCCATAAAGAGCTTCAAATAGGATTATTCCAATTTTTTATTGATATTTGTTATTGTATATGAATTCTGCATACGCTAAATTATCAATCTACTTAACTCCAAAATTCAAAACGTAAGCCCAAAACATGTCTTCCAAAATTCCACTTACCCATTCTATCTTTCCATCCATGTGTAGGTGCGTTGCTATGCTAAACTTTATTGTGGTCCCATACCTCTACTGCAACTTAGTCCAAAACTTTGAGGTAAATCTAGGATCTTGATCTGATACAATACTAGAGGATACTCATGTAGTATGATTACTTTCTCCATATAGATTTCACTTAACTTCTCTAGGGAATTCTGTTAATTATTAGGAATAAAATAAGTAGACTTAGTAAATTGATCCATTATTACCCAAATTGAATCTCACTGTTTTACTATCATAGGTAATCCTATAATGAGGTCTATAGCAATTTTATCCCATTTCCACGATAGAGTACATAATGGTTGTAACCTTCCAGGCCGTTGTTGATTAGCTTTCCTTTATTGATAAATTAAACATCAAGTTACAAGGTTTAAATTGTCCTCCTCCATACTAATCCAACAATAATGCCGTTTTAGGTTCTAATACATCTTTACGGCTCCTAGATGGACGATTTACTTACTCCAATTTACCTCTGTTAAAACATCTTATCTTATCGCAGATTGTTTTCTAATACAATACTGACGCCAGTAGTAATTAATTCCACCATTTTCCTTTCGAAACTCATCTCCTCCTGTATTCCCCTTTTTCTGCACTAACTTTTACACTATTCATCTTTATCTTGCTCACTCTTCGACTGTTGTAGGAAGGCAGGTTGAATGGAAGTTTTACTTATCCTTTTTTCTCTATCTATTGCAAACACTTCTAATTCTGGAATTTGGAAAGTCTGAAGAGCTAATAAACTTGCCTTCCTACTAAGGGCATTTACTAATATGTTTGCTTTCCCAGGATGATATTTAATTAGACATTGAAATCCTTCCAAAAATTCCAGCCATCGACTTTCCCTTATGTTCAAATCCTTTTGAGTAAAACATACTTCAAACTTTTGTGGTCGGTGAAGATTTCTAACTCAGCCTCACACAAATAATGTCTCTATTCCTTATAGGCAAACACACTAGTAACTAACTCCAAATCATGTATAATGTAATTCTTCTCAAAAGGTTTCCATTTCCTAGAGATATAAGCTATCACCTTTTCTATCCTGCATTAATACTACTCTCAATCCTTCCTTTGACATATCTGTGTACTCCTCATAAGGTTTGTCCGTCATTGGCCATGTTAAAAGAGGAGTAGAGCTTAATCATTTTCTCAACTCCTGGAATTTTCCCTCATATTTCGCTGTCCAAACATAAGGAACTTTCTTTTGGGTGAGTCAACTCAAAGTAAAGCTATCTTAGAAAATTTCTTAGTAAATCTCCAATAATATCTTGAAAATCCCCGAAAACATCGTATTCAATTAGAATCTCAGGATGTTTTCAATTCGTCACTGCTTCGACTTTTGCAAGATCTATTGTACTCGTGACTTTAGATATCACATGTCCCAAGGATGCTACTTCATGTAGCCAAGACTCACACTTACTGAATTTTGCATAGAGTTTAGTCTGCCTTAACTTTCCTAATATTTTCTGAAGATTATTGTTCATGTTCTAGGGGATCTTTAAATACAATAGAATATCATCTATGAATATACCCACAAAATTAGGCTGAAATGTCCTTTGCATTAAATCTATGAAAAAACAGGCATTGGTGACACCAAAGGGGCCTCAAGTCTAACTCTGAGAATCATCTTGCTCTTGGTAACCGATCAAACAATTCATCAATCATGGGTAATGGACATTTATTCTTTACCGTTACTGTATTTAACCTCACAAATCATCATACACATGTGGCGACTCATCTTTCTTTCTAACAAACAAGATTGGTACTCCCCAAAATGAAGTACTAGGCCGAATGAATTCTTGCACCATTAATTCTAGTACTTATTTCTTAAGCTCCTACAATTCTGTAGGTGCCATTCAATAAGGAGTTCTTGAAATTGGTTCTGCTAATGTCCATAACTCAATAGAAAAATCTACTTCTCTCTTCAATGGTAATTCTTCCAAATTCACTAGGAAAACATCTGAATACTCATTCATAACAGGAACTTCTTCGGGTTTCTTAATCCCTTCTAGCTTATTAATTATAAGGCCAAGTACCCAGTACAACATTTTTTAATTATCTTCTTGGCCTTGAGTCTTGATATGCAAGTATTACTTTTCCTCCTAGCCGCGTCTACAATTTCCAATATAAGTTTCCCAAGCTAACGGAAATGTACTACTTTATGTCTATAGTCAACTTGATTATGATGCTAGGATAGCTAGTCCATGCCAAATATAGCATTATTGGGTATCTCACGCATATCATATATGGCGTAGCGGAAAATAAAAATGAGATACCATCCCAGGAACCACATATATGTGGAAAACAAGATATAAAGAGAACAAAGGTAACAACTTTACCTTTGTTTGAGCATGTGAAAAACAAAATTTTTGCTTTATCAAGTCAAGGCGCGATCTAGCAATCCTCTTGATCAAACACCACGAGAGTTGAACGTCCAACCACTATAATCACAGTGTGTGATTATCTATAATAGAAATCCACACAGAGGATAACATTCAAGCACCAAGATGTTTATGTGCAAGCATAAACCAATAATGGCTCTAGGCTTTATGGTGAAAAACCACGAGTGAAAGAGGGAAGTGAAAAAGGATCGTGTATCCTCTAGGGTTTAGAGTTGTTTTTGTCTTACTTCTTCAGCTCAAAGGAATTGTGTAATATATCCCATATATTACATGAAAAACCTGCTGAAAATTACTCCAACTGAGAATTCTAAAACAGTTAGAATTCCGTAATTGTAATTGGAAACATCAAGTTCTCACAATTACAATTTAGACTATAAATTATAACTAATTATAATTTAGCCACAACAGCTTCTCTTTCTCGCAATTAACCCTACTATGTGATCAAATAACATCTTGAGTATACAATCCTCTATTGTGTGTGACCTATTAGGTTTCCTAGCCAATTAGTAGTGGATATGATTTAATCCAAACGTCTTTTAGATTAATAATCCATAATTAATTAGAATTAGTCATATTAATTGTAATCAGGATTGATTTATAAATTCATCAATTAATAAATCTATATTCCTAGATCATGAGTGGTATCTAGCAACATATCATGACCACCCAAGAGTCCAGGAAGTCACGTGGCTTGACATGAACGGTTCAATAATAAACTATAGTGCAATTAACTCCTTTTACCATATAATATCTCATTTGGTTTGGAGTACGGAATTAGTGCCAACTCCCTCCAGAATATACACTAATTATGGCCCGAATATAATTGTACTTGTACCAAGAACTCACTGCTCTAGATGTGTATCAATTGGAACCGTTTCCAATACACAGGTGCCTTGACCAAGGACTTCTTATGTAGTAATTCCTACAACTGGCTGTGAGATCTTCACCCCTACTATTACGAGTGGTAAATCCTTTATTGACCCTCTCAACTAATTTGGTTTACCTCACAATGTATACAATATCTATCCCATAGGTAGCCCTCGATCTAGCTCCAGAGATGGGAATCAAATCACAATGCTCAACAAATAAAGTATCTTAGAGATCTCAAGTCTAAGGACACTTGCACGTTTGCTATATTGAGATTATATCACTGGTAGTAAATAGTTATCCATGTGATTATCTCATAGCTAGGTCATCCAATGAACTTATTCCATTAACAAGTATCCACATGTCAATTGTGAGTATCTCAATACTCACGGATATGAGAACCACTGCCTGCTCAAATATGGAAGTCTAACACAAGATAGTCTTAATGCATTATTGATGACCTATCTCACTAATACAACGACTAGGTACTATTTCAGTACGAACACTATACAATGTAGCAGGAATCTCATATCATGATTTCGTTAACACAATGTTGTACTAGGGACTTTATCTAATAGTTGTAAGTAAACAAAAGAAATTATAAGATAAATAATGCCTTTTATTAAAATAAAATGTGTCATATACAACATACACGTGATTGCCTCTAGGGCGAAACATTAACCAACTACCACTTGCACTAAAGCCAATCATTCATGTATCTAATACTGAATGACTTAACATGACTATCATGTTTCTTTTAGGATAGTGCTTTTGTATGCGGGTAAACTATGTTCTCATCTATGGGAACTCTTTCTATCTTTACATCATTTTAATCTATGATCTTTCGGATCAGATGATAGCGTCGTAGTACGTGTTTGGATCGAAGGTAAGACTGTGGCTCATTTGCGTGTGTAATGGTTCCGTTGCTATCCCAATACAAAGATATTGGACCAACAACACTAGGAACCATACCCAGTTTCGTGATGAACTTCTTGATTCAAACAGCCTCCTTAGCTGCTTCAGAATCAGCTATGTACTTAGCTTCTGTACAGTCGGCAGTAGTCTCTTGTTTGAAACTCTTCCAACTTATTGCCCCTCCACATAATGTAAACACGTAGTTGAATTGTGATTTGAAATCATCATTGTCATATTGAAAATTGCCATCAATATACCCGTTTATTTTCAAATCGCCTTCTCAATATATTAAGAACACATCATTAGTCCTTCGTAGGTACTTAAGGATATTCTTTACAGCTGCTCAATGACCCTCACTAGGGTCAGATTGGTATCTGTTTATCAAACTGAGAGCACAAGATACATCGGGCCTTGTACATATCATAGTGTACATGATAGATCCAATTGTCGAAGCATATGGAATCTTACTCATGTGATCCCATTCAACTTATGTCTTGAGAGAAATTAACTTTGAAAGGCTTACACCATGTGACATGGGTAAGAATCCCTTTTTGGATTGATCCATGCTAAACCTCTTTAGCATTTTATCTATGTATATAGACTGTGAATATGAAACCCCAACTAAAACCAACCCTAGAGTAAGGGGGTCGGGATGCATATCATATTTTCTTGCATGCATAAATATATTTTTGGATGATTTTATGTGCTTTGGATTTATGATTTATCATCTAGAAGGCTTAATTATACTTATTGAGTAGGAAGGACAAAATGATAATTTTACTTGAGGAAATAGGGAGATAGCTTGAGGATTAAATACGAAGAATATTTAGGAGAGAAAATAAGAACAAGAGTTGTTGTGGTTTAGTGGTTAGAGCTTTGGTATTAATCTCTAAGGTCTTAAGTTCAAATCCCTTCATTTAAGTTTTAGTATGATTAATTTTATTTTTGTGAAGGGTGGAATATTTTCGACCTCGCATGCCATAAGAAGAAGTAGGAGTGTTATCCTAGGGGAGACATAAAGGGAATTTCATAATCTTACTCTTGTGCCCTACAAGAATTCTTAAGGGATTCATGTCCTTCTACTCTCTTGCTTACCTTAATTCTTTATCAATTAAGTTGTTCAATTTATCCCAAGGCCGTTCTTTTTTCCACAAAATCCTACAAGGTTCATTAACCTTGGAATCACGAAAATGACTCTTATAGGATAGAGTATTTGTTGAAATGGTGAAGGAGTTAAGGAAGGTTCCCAAGAGAATTAATCTCCATGGTTGAACCTTCAAACTCCACTCCATAAGTGTTCATTTTCTTCAAGTAGTAATCTGAAAATTTTCCTTCTTCTTGGTCAGTTCAACGTGCGAAAACTTCAGCCATTTTTCTCCACAAATACTACTAGAAAAATTGCCAATTTGTTCCGCTTGAAGACTGAAACCTTTGGCCAAAAATCGGACTGCACAAAGCCGTGAAACCAGGAAAAAAATCTTGGACAATTTCGCAACTTAGTAGTCCAAAAACCAAGCTGTTTCTTCTAGCCTTCAAACCAGTAATTCATCCTTGTCTTTCCTCCAGAAAAAAGGCTAGAAACCAGCCTTAAAGGACCATTAAATACCCCTTCAAACCTTCTACAAGTCGGCTAGAATATTGCAGCAAAATCTGCACAAAAATTCCAGCAAACCATTCGAATGAACAACCAGAAATTCCAGCCTTGGTTCCTCTTCAACCTTGGCCAAAAAACCACTTCAATTTTCTGTGAAAATAACCTTAGTCAGCCATGAACTAAACTTTATCACCCTACTCCATTGATCTGCACGAAAGAGCTCCATAGCCACTCCTTAAATCACTCCTTCAATCACTGCAATCAAGCCTTCAATTGGAATTCAAAATTTCAGCAAATTATTCCATGAAAACTTCCATGGATTAAGCCTCAACCAACCAGAAATTTCCTTCACTATAACACTCAACATTTAGGCCACCCTATAGCTCCTACAAACCACATTCATCTTAGCAAAACTTCAGCAAATTCCAGTCGGCCATAGCAGCTCCAAGAACCTCCATCAACCAAACTATTCTTACCATATCTTCTACCTTAATTCACTCCCTAAATTACTTTTTTTGAATTTCAAACAGCCGGCTTTCCCTCTTCTCCCTAATCTGAAAATTCAATCACCAGAATTCCTCTAACTATTCGGCCAACATCATTCAACAAATTTCGTTCAACCTTCTCTCCATCCTCTCCATTTCTTCAAGAACACCAAGAACACACACCACCATTCTCCAAGCCTAAGACCACCCTAAACACCTCCATTCTCTCCCAAAAAACTCCAGATCACGTCAACTCACCCTTTAGAATCCATTTCTATATTTTATAACACCAAACACTAAAAAAAAAATTTTACTAGCGGATAAAAAACCAGAATTTTTCTTGAAGATTCAAGAACACTCTCAAGGTAACCATGAACGATTATGTTCATCTTTTTTCCTCTTCAATATTTAATATAATATACTAATACTCTCTCTCTCTCTCTCTCGGCCAAAATGGTTGTTTCAACCATGGCCATTTTTTTTTTCTTCTTCCTTCTTGGTCAGATTAAGCTTTCCAAGTGTGTGGATTCTCTTGAAACTTCATCAAGGTAGTCATCAATCGAGTATGTCTCTTTAACCCTCTCATTAATTCTAAAATCATGTCTCTTGGATATTGTTAGAAAAGGATGGAATATGATTGGAGATTGAGTATGTGTTTAGATGAAGAAGTTGAGATTGGAGTATGAGGATGATTTGTCATGGTTGAGTTTTATGATGCTTTGTGGTTTGTTGCATGCTCTTCATGTCGTGAGTTAGTATGAATGATTAAGCATGACATATATTATATCACCTTTGGTGAATAGTATAACACCCCACTACCTAGGCCCGCCGGGGCCGGGGATGTCGCCCCGTCCAACGGACAAGGGGTCTTTATAACGTGGTCACACAATTAAAATAGCGGAATAAAAATAATACTTCAACATAAGACTTATTACAACCCAAGAATAAATCCACGAATTCCCAAAAGGAAACAAATCCATAAATAAAATCATCCACTCTCAACTCCCCAAAGCAATACATAAAAATAAAAGACATCATTCTCTTCCAAGGCAGATAACACTAGCTACTCATCCCCACAGTAGGATCGGCCTAAAATCATGGTAAAAATGTGATGAGACAGAAATCTCAGTAAGCCCGTGTGTGCTTTGGGTGTTCAGTGAAAACAGTTCGTGGATGCAAAGTGTGAAATCTTTATAAGAGAAATATTGGCAAGAAATAAATATTAGTCAAAAGCAAGAGTGGTGTTTTCCTCTTTTTGAAACCGTACAAGTGCACAATAAACTGAACCACTCATAAATGTGGTCATGGGTTACCACACGTTGGGCCCCATAACCATACAATGGTCAGAATGCCACACTTTCTGCAGACTGACAAAAGAAATACTGGCAAACAATGAATGATGTTCAAAAATAAGAGTGGCATATTTTGCTTTTCCAGCCATACATAATTTATAAGATCAACCACTCGAAAGAAAGGATTATGGGTTACCACACGTTGGGCCCCATAACCGGTCAGAATGCCTAACACTTTGTGCAGACTGACAAAAGTAGGTGATCGGCCTATTGGGCAAGATACTCGTCCTTCTCTATACCCAAACAACCGCCGGGTATCCATTCCGGCAAAAACACAGTCACTTGACTGAAACAAAATAAACTGCTAGCTCGGACCGGCCTGACTAAGTAGTACTGACGTTTCTCTAAGTTGAGCTTATCTTCTGGAGGTGGCCTCTTGCCAGAAGACTCACTCTTGCTCTTTTAAACTAGTACTACCAGCCTACCCCCATTGAGTACTCAACGTAACATATCCCACTTGGGGAGAAAATGAACAAAACACAGTTCCACTTGAAAATGGCAATTAAGGTTTTCCAAAGTTTGGGGCAAAACTGGTTTTAGAAAGAGTTTTAGGTTTTGAGTAAAACCGCCCATTGATTTGCAAATAATTTATTTGTCTTTAATAAGAATGGAAATAATCCTCAATTGCCTTTACAGAAATGAGTGTTCATGCAATCTACATTTGGCTTGCCATAAAAAAAATCATTTTTTGCGTCAAACAGGTTTTATGCAGGAGCTTACCTGATCCTTGCTCACAACAAAGGTCTCCAATAGCTGACCTGACCCGCATAGGGTAAATACAAACCATAATCAAACTCAAGCCAAAGACTCACTTTCTCAAATAAAACTAACTCAACTTACTACAATCATATCCCTAGTGTCCCAAGCTTTAAGGCTCGATAATAAATAAAAGGGGTTTATAAAATAAATCTAGTTTGATATTAAAATAACTAGAGTTTGGAAAATTAGGTACAATATATTGAAGGTTTAAATCTTGCTAAAAATAAATTATGGTTTATTTGAAAAAGGGTCCAAAGTAGTATTAGGTAAAATAATGATTTATTAATAATTTAGTTGTTAGAAAATAATTGATAACTAAAATTTGTTGAAAATAAATTTAATGAGTCTTGATTGAAAAATAATAAGCAAATCCTTAATGGGTTTTGATTAAAAGATAATAAATAAATTTTTAGTAATAAATATTTTATTAATTATAATTATTTCCATAAAAAGGCTTTAATTGATTTTATCATTTTAAATAATATATATATATATATATATATATTTCCAGCAAAAACTATTATTTATTTGACTAGAATATCACTATTTTATATAAAAGACCAAATCCACATTTTCCTATGGTTTTCAAAATTTTACTAGAAAAATCATATTATTAAATATTTTATTAATGAAATAAAGATTAGTTTAGGGACAACTAGATCATGAATATATTTATATGGCTAACCACAAACTTGAACATATACAACCCTTCAATTCATCAAATCATCCAAATCATGCATACAAGCATAGATCTCAATTTATCAAAACATGATCTAACCCCTACTAGCATAAATAAGATCATGGCTTCAATAATCCAACATGAATATAAATCCTATTCACCAAAGGTGACATAATCACTAACATACTTCATCACAAATACTACCTATGACATGGAGACATGCATTAAATCTCAAATCATCATACAATAGGCCAAGATAATCCATCCATGCTTAAATCCCATCTCCTTCATATTCATACATACATTCATGCTTCAATCTCAACAATATATATATATATATATATAGTTAAATCCTATCGCCATCCACCTACTATCATCATCATCCTAGAGACATAAATCTAGAGTTTAAAAGAAAGGTTGAAGGGACTTACTTGGTTGATGAATGCTTTGAAGGAGTTTAGAGAAGATCTCAACTCCTAGATGGCGGATCTTGTTCAAGAAAGGTGGCGAAAGCATGGTCATGGAAGAAGAGTCCATTCGGCCAAGAGAGGGAATTTCGGTCCATGAGAGAGAGAGAGAGAGAGAGAGAGAGAGAGAGAGAGAGAGAGAGAGAGACCGTTAGCATGCTTATTCACATAGGCTCTCACTAGAGATCAAGATTGGAGAAGATGAAGTTGTTAGAATAAATTTACCTTGAAGGTGTTCTTGACCTTAACAGAAATTTCTGGTTTTTCATCCAAAGGTGCAAGTTGGATTTTGGAGTTTGATGTTAAAAATGGTACGGATGGACTCATAGCAATGAATAGATGAAATCTGAAATTTTTAGAGGTAGTTTGAAGAGATTTGGAGAGGTATTAGGTGAAAGGAAGTAGTAGGTGTTCTTGGTGTAGTGTGTGTTCTTGAAGGTTGAAGAAAATCGAGAGATGGTAATGTGCAACTGCTGAATTTTTGTGAGAGATAGGGGTGGACGAATTTCTGTAGGGTTTAGGAGGTTGATTCTCTGATTTGGAAGGGGAAAGGAAAGGTTAGTTGTTACAATCTTTGAAGAATATTTTTAGGAAGTGAATTTGGAAAGTAAATATCCTAAGAATATCTTGATTGCTTGGACAGCTTTGAAGTCTGCCATGGCTGATTGTTTGAGCAGAATTTCGTGGGATTAATGCTGACTTATGGAGTCTTATGGTGGCCAAAAGTAGGGTGTACAATGATGAAGAAGAAGTATGGTCCATTGAGAAAAATATTATGGAAGGTTACTAAATAAGATGGCTGAAATTTTGGAAACCAATCAAGGTAAATTGCAGGGATTTGTTTGTGAGATTTTTGGACAGCCATTAATGGAATTTCGTGCAGAAGTTCAAGGGGATCAATGGAGCTCTGTTTATGGAGGTTTAAGGAAGGTTTTGAAAGACTAAGGTTTGTGTTTTGGCTAGAAGAGAGATAGGAAACAAGCTGGACAAAAATCTGCACAGAAATTTCGCTGCACAGTGATTTTTTTGGCAGATTTTCGTCTGCTATTCAAAGCCATTTTGCAGCGAGTTTTGAAGGGGATTTTAGAGGTATTCAAGGCTGGTTTCCAGCCTTCTTTATGGAGGAAAACATGGCTAAGGTGCTGCACAAAATCTGGGAGAAAACAGCTTGGTTTGGAGCTCTCAAAGCTGATTTTCGTACAGGAATTTTTCCTGTTTTGCTCCAGCTTGTGCAGTCCGAAATTGGGCCAAAACTTTTAGGTTTCAAACTGATCCTAAAGACCATTTTTCTGGTAGCATTTGGGAGGGAATGTGAGCTAAAAATTTCTACCTTTTGAAGGTACAACAAGCTGGAAAAATTCCAACTCATTCTATGAAGAAAGATGAACTAAGCTAGAGGAAAATTTCAGCAAGCTCACTAGAGGGATTTTCCTCTTGAAATTCCTCACAACTCTTCCGTATTTTTCAGACCATAAGGAGTCTTTTACCAAGACATTTTGATCCTAAAAGGTCTCAGCACTCTACTGATTTTTCTGGAAAGAAAAAGGCTAGAATATCTTGATCAAACCAATGAGTTGAAACTAAGGAAAACTAAAAATCAAGGAAGAATGATTTTCCCTATAAGAATTTCGAAAAGAGTAAAAGAAGTGGAATGAGATTACTTCCATCATGTCTCTCCTAGAACATCATCACCATATTAATCTAAGCCCTTAAGGCCGAAACCATCCTTTCCCAAGCAAAATAAAATTTACTCAAGCTAAAGCTTCTATGATGGACTTTGAACCCAAGACCTCAAGAATTAATTCCAAAGCTCTAACCACTACACCACAAAAACTCTTGTTGCTATTTCTACTAGAAAATTTATTTCCTATTCAATCCATAAGCTATCTCCTTATTTTCACCTTGGGCAAAAATTACCATTTTGCCCCTCTCACACAATACTCACCAACAAAACTTCAAGGCAATAAAACTCGAATCCAGAACACATAAAAATTCATATGAGAATATATTTAACCACGGAATAAAATATGATATGCATCCCAACTCCCTTACTCTAAGGTTGGTTTCGACTGGGGTTTCACAAATAGGGTTTTATGTTCTTGTATTCTTGTTGAAGCCATGAATATGATCATGCTTAGTGAAGTTTGGATCATAAGATGGTAGATATAGATTTAAGTCTTTATTCATGAATTGAATGGTTTGTTGATTGGTATTAGAGTTTATGTTCATGATTCTTGTTAGCCATAGGAAATGTCTGATCATGACCTTATTGATCCTAAATTATTTAAGTTAGCTAATTTTATTATATTAATAAAAATTAATACTATAATTTCTTCCAATAATTTTGAAAACCCTAGGAAGCTTTAGAATTGGATTGCTAAATGAAATAGTGATATTTTAGCCAAATGACCGATATCTTTATTAAAAATAATGTATATAAATATTTAAATATAATAATAATATTAAATAAATCCTTTTATATAAATAATCATAATAGATAAAATATTAATCTTATAAGCCATATATTCATAAATACTAGTAAAATTTATTTATTACCTTATGATCAAAATTAATAAAATTTACAATTAATTTTATTAACTAATTATTTTCTATCTATTAATTATTAATTAAGAGATTAGTAATAATTTATTATTTTTAATAAAATCATCTAGGACATAGGACCTTTCATCAAATAAATCCTAGTTTATTTAATAATAACAAAGATTTATATTTGAACCTATAGCTTATTAGTAATTATTTTGCGATTCCTAGTAATTTTATTATCAAGCTAGATTTATTTTATAAAACCCTTTTACCATCTAGCCATAAAGTTTACGATATTAGGGTCATGATTGTAATAAGTTGATGTAGGATTATTTATGGAAGCAACTATAGCATGAGTATAACCATATGGCTTGTGTTTACTCCAGGCGGGGTTTGATCAGCTTTGGAAGGTTTGTGAATTTTTAAGCAAATGATCAGGTAAACTCCTGCATAAAACTTATTTGCTGTAAAAAGGTTACTATGGCAAGCCAAATATGAAATGTGTGAACTCTCATTTTTGTAAAGGCAATTAAGGACGATTTCCTTTCTTGTTTCAGTCAAACAAATTATTTGAAAATCAATAAGAAGTTTTACTTAAACACCAAACTCTTTCTAAAACCAACTTTGACATGAACTTTAGAAACCCTTAATTGCTATTTCTAAATAAAGCAATGTTTTATCAGTTTTCTCCCAAGTGGGACAACCAAACATTGAGTACTCAATAAGGGTACGCTAATAGTACTAGTTTCGAAGACCAAGAGCGAGTCTTCTAGCAGGAGGCTACCTTCAGAAGATGAACTTAACTTGGAAATGCGACAGTACTATTTAGTCATGCCGGTCCGAGCTAGCAAGTTTCAGTCATGTAGACTGTGTGTTTCCGGAATGGACAACCGGTTTGTTTAGGTGTAGAGAATGAGGAGAATCTTACCCGGTAGGCCGTACACCTACCTTTTATCAGTCTGCACAAAGTGTGGCATTCTGACTGTTATATGGTTATAGGGCCCAATGTGTAGTAACCTATGGCCACCCATCTGAGTGGTTGTATTTATTGTGCACTTGTATGGTTTGAAAAGAGGAAAATGTTACTCTTTATTTTAGCCTTATTTATTGATTGCCAGCATTTTCTCTTATTAAATTTTTTTTACTCGCATACATGAACTATTTTACCTGAACACTCATAGCACACATAGACTTACTGAAATTTTTATCTCATCATCCTTTTATGCCATGATTTCAGGTCGATCCTGCTATGGGGATGAGTAGCTAGACTATTGCTTTCTTGAAGACTCTATGTTACTTATTTTATATGTTGCTTTGAGAGATGATAGTGATCAATTTATTTTGGTTTTGTTCTTGAATTTTTGGGTTGTAATAAGTTTTAATTTTAAAGTATTGTTTTACTTTTGTTTGTGTGACCTAGTTATAAAGACGCCTTGTCCTTTGAACGGGGCGACATCCCCGGCCTTGTTGGGCCTAGGTAGTGGGGTGTTAGAGTAAAAGACCTAGTGTAACACCCCACAGCCTAGGCATAACAAGTCCAGCGATGTTGCCCCGTCCAAAGGACAAGTGGTCTTTATAACTAGATCACACAAATGAAAATAAAACAATTCTTTGAAATTAAAAACTTATGACAACCCAAAAATTCATGAACAAACCTAATATAAATTGTTCACTATCATTTCTCAAAGCAACATAAAAATTAAATAACAAAAAGTCTTCAAGAATGCAACATTCTAGCTATTCATCTCCCTAGCAGGATCGCCTTGAAAACATGGCATGAAAAGGTGATGAGAAAAAAATCTCAGTAAGTTCGTGTGTACTTTAAGTGTTTCAGGCAAGCTATAAGAACTTCATAAGAAAAAGTACTGGCAAGTATTAAACAATGTTAAAAATAAAGAGCGGTGTTTTGCTTTTCCAACCATACATGTGCACCATAAAATCAACCACTCAAAAGGGCGGCCGTGGGTTACCACACGTTGGGCCCCATAAGCATACAATGGTCAGAATGCCACACTTAGTGTAGACTAACAAAAGGTAGGTGTACGGCCTACAGGGTAAGATACTCCTCCTTCTCTACACCCAAACAAACCGGTTGTCCACTCTGGCAACACACATTCCACATGACTGAAACCTGCTAGTTCGAACCGGGATGACTAAGTAGTACTATCGCTTCTCCAAGTTGAGTTCATCTTCTGGAGGTGGCCTCCAACTAGAAGACTCGCTATTACTTTTCAAAACTAGTACTACTAGCCTACCCTTATTGAGTACTCAATGTTGTTTATCCGACTTGGGAGAAAATTGATAAAACATTGCTTTACTTGGAAATGGCAATCAACGGTTTCTAAAGTTTCTGCCAAAGTTGGTTTTAGAAAGAGTTTAGTGTTTGAGTAAAATAGCTTGTTGAACTTCAAATAATTTGTTTGATTGAAACAAGAAAGGAAACAGTCCTCAACTACCTTTACAAAATGAGTGTTCACACACTTCGCATTTGGCTTGGCATGGTATCCTTTTGTCATCAAATAAGTTTTATGCAGGAGCTTATCTGATCCTTTACTTGGGCAAATTCAAAGATCTTCCAAAGCTGACCTAACCCCGCCTGGGGTAAACACAAGCTATAATTAAACTCAAGCCAAATTTTGCTTCCATAAATAATCCTAGTTCAACTTAACACAACCATCACCCTAATGTCCCAAACTTTAAGGCTAGATGATAAAATGATTTTATAAAATAAATCTAGCTTGATAATAAAATAACTAAGGATTGTGAAATAATTATTAATAAGTTATAGGTTGAAATATAATCTTTGTTATTAATAAATAAACTACAGTTTATTTGATGAAGGTCCTAAGTCCTAGATGATATTAAAATAATAGATTATTACAATTCTCTTAATAAATAATTAATAGTTAGAAAATAATTAATAAAATTAATAATTAGTAAATCTTATTATATTTTGATTAAAAGATAATAAATAAATTTTAATAGTGTTTATGAATATATGACTTAGAAGATTAATATTTTACCTATTATGACTATTTATATAAAATGCTTTATTTAATATTATTATTGTATATAAAATTTATATATTTTATTTTTAATAAAAGATATCATTTATTTAGCTAAAATATGACTATTCCATTTAACAATCCAATTCCAAAGCTTCTTAGGGTTTTCAAAATTATGGGAAGAAAATATAGTTCTAATTTTTATTAATATAATAAAATTGGCTAACTTAAATAGTTAGGATCAACATGGTCATGATCATAATTCTCCTATTGCTAACAATAATCATGAACATAAACTCTAACACCAATCAACAAACCATTCAATTCATGAATAAAGGCTTAAATCAATATCTAGTATCACATGATCCAAACTTGACTAAACATAATCATATTCATGGTTTCAACAAGAATACAAGAACATAAAACCCTACTCCCCAAATGTGACATAATATCTATCATGCTTAATCATTCACACTAACTCACGACATGAAGAGTATGCAACAACTACAAAATATCATAAAACTCAATCATGACAAAACATCCTCATGCTCCAATCCCAACTCCTTCCTACAAACTCATACTCAATCTCCAATCCTATTCCATTCTTTTCTAACTACATCCAATAGACATGATTATAGAATTAAGGAGAGGGTTAAAGAGACATACTCAAATGATGACTACCTTAATGAAGTCTCAAGAGAGTCCACACACTTGGAATACTTGATCTGACCAAGAAGGAAAAAGTGAAAAATGGCCATGGTGGAAACAACCATTTCGGCCGAGAAAGAGAGAGATAGAGAAAGAAAGAGTATTAGTATATAATATTAAAGATTGAAGGAGGAAGATGATAAAAATCATTCTTGGTTACCTTGAGAGAGTTCTTGAATCTTCAAGAAAAATTCTGGTTTTTATCCGTGAGCTGAATTTTATTTTCAATGTTTGACGTTGTAAAGTATAGAAATGGATTCTAAAGGGTGAGTAGACATGATCTGGAGTTTTTTAGGTGAGATTGGAGGTGTTTATTGTGGTCTTAGGCTTGCGAGAATGGTGGTGTATGTTCTTGGTGTTCTTGGTGTCCTTGGAGAAATAGAGAGAAATGAGAGAAGCTGGACGAAATTTGCTGAATGGGATTGGCCAAATGGTTAGAGGAATTCTTTTGATTGAATTTTCAAATTACGGAGAAGAGGGAAAGCTGGTTGTTTGAAATTCAAAATGAGTAATTTAGGGAGTGAATTAAGGTAGAAACTATTGTAAGAATGGCTTGGTTGATGGATGTTCTTGGAGCTGCTATGACCAATTGGAATTTGCTGAAGTTTTACTGAGATGACCGAAATGTGTAGTGCAATGGTGGAGGAAATTTCTGGTTGGTTGAGGCTTATTCCATGAAAGTTTCATGGAGATATTTGCTGAATTTTTGAAGGTTTGATTGTAGTAATTGAAGGAGTGATTTAAGGAGTGGCTATGGTGTTCATTTCGTGTAAATCAATGGAGAAGGTGATTAAGTTCAATTCATGGCTGACTAAGGTTGGTTTTACAAAAAAAATGGGGGTGGGTTTTGGACAAGGTTGAAGAGGGAGAAAGGCTGGAATTTCTAGTTGTTCATTCAAGAGGTTTGCTGAAATTTTTGTGCAGATTTTTCGGCAATGTTTCAGCCAACTTGCAGAGGGTTTGAAGGGGTATTGCAAGGTCCTTTAAGGCTGGTTTCTAGCCTTCTTTATGGAGGAAAGACAGAGTTAAATTTCTGGTTTTAAAGGTAGAAGAAACAGCTTAGCTTTTGGCATACCAAGCTGCAAAATTGCACAGGAATTTTCCTTGCATAGTTCTTATGTAGTCCGATTTTTGGCCAATGATTTCAGTCTTCAAGCTGAGCAAGTTGGCTATTTTTCTGGTAGCGTTTGAGTGAGAAAAAAGGCTAAAGTTTTCCAAAGCTGAACTGAACAAGAAGCTGGAAAATTTCCGGATTGCTACATGAAGAAGATGAACACTTATAGAGCGGAGTTTGAAGGTTCAACCATGGAGATTAATTCTCTTGGGAACCTTCCTTAACTCCTTCCCCATTTTTAGCCAACATTCTATCCTCAAGGAGACATTTTTTCAATTCCAAGATCAGAGAACCTTGCTGGAATTTTTTGGAAATAAAATATGGATTTAGATAATTGGACAAGCTTAATTGATGAATAATTTAAGGTAAGCTACCCTTTAGAATTTTTGTAAGGCACAAGAGTAGGATTAAGACATTCCCTTCAAGTCTCCCTTAGGACAACACTCCTACTTCTACTCATGGCATGCAAGGCTGAAAATATCCTACCCTTAAAAAATAAAATTTATTCATGATAAAACTTAATTGGGGGGGGGGGGTTTGAACTGAAGACCTTAGAGATTAATTCCAAAACTCTAACCACTAAACCACAACATCTCTTGTTCTTATTTTCTCTCCTAAATATTTTTTGTATTTAATCCTCAAGCTATCTCCCTATTTTCACTTCAAGTAAAATTATCATTTTGCCCTTCCTACTCAATAAGCACAATTGAGCCTTCAAGACTATAAATCACAAATCCAAAGCACAAAAAATCATTCAAAAATATATTTATGTATGCAAGGAAATTTGATATGCATCTGAAAACCCTTATTGTAGGGTTGGTTTTATGTGAGGTTGCACATCCTCCCCTCGTTAAGAGAATTTTGTTCCGAAATTCAAGCGTACCTCTATCTTAAATCGGGATACTTCTGCTTTACCCACTCTTCTGATTCCCATGTTGCATCTCGAGTGCCATGATGCTTCCACTGCACTTTTACTATCGGTATCTGCTTGTTCTGGAGAGTCTTGATACTATGGTCTAATATCCTCACGAGCTTCTCCACATAGCTCAAGTCGGGTTGCAACACCAACGACTCATCATTCAAAACATGACTGGGATTAGCATTGTACTTTTTCAGCTGGGATACATGAAACATGTCATGAATTCTTGTTAGTCGATCCGGCAAGTCTAATCGGTACACCACCAGCCCAATTCTCTCTTTTATCGGGAACGGTCCCAAATACCTCGGATTCAGTTTCCCACTTTTCGGCTCTTTTGTCGGCTCAGGCTGCTTTCAACCTTTCCTTGATTAACTTAACCTTGTCCAACATTTCTTTAATATAGACTTCTCTGGTTTTGCTTATATGACCATCTTCTTACCAAATCTAGTATAGCAGTACCTGACACTTGTGTCCATACAGTGCCTCATACACAGGCATCCCAATCGAAGCTTACTAACTATTATTATACGACAACTCCGCATACAGCACATATTCGATCCATTTATCTCCGAAATCCAGAACATATGCTCTGAGCCTATCCTCTAGTATATGTATGTCCCTTTTCTAACTGCCTATCGGTTTGCGGATGTGCCGCTATACTAAACATCAGACTGGACCCCATTAATTCTTGGAACTTGCCCCAAAATTGAGATGTAAACCTCGGGTCTCAGTCAGACATAATACTTGAAGGCACTTCATGAAGTCGGACTATTTCTCGCACATAGGTCTGAGCCAACATCTGCATGGAATCTCTTACATTCACTGGTATGAAATGTGCTGATTTGGTCAATTGATCCGCCACTACCCATATGGCATCCTTTTGGGTCCTTGACATAGGAAGTCCGGTAACAAAGTCCATGGTCACTTCCTCCCACTTCCATTTAGGTAATAGCAACGGTTGTAACAGTCCCGCTGCCTTCTTGTGCTCCGCTTTGACCTTCTGACAGATGCAACATGTCGAGACATACTTAACCACGTCCCGCTTCATTCCAGGCCACCAATAGGTCCTTTTTAGATCCTAGTACATTTTAACTTCCCCCGGATGAATGGCGTACATGCTCTTATGCTTCTCTTTCAAACTTCTATCCTTCAATTGATGCTCTTTGGGTACACACAACTGATCTCTGAAATACAAAACTCCCACTTCGTCTTGCCAGAGTTCACTGCCTTGCCATTTGAGCTCCTTGTCCTTGAAAAGTTGAAATTCTACCTTGCTTTGCTGGGCTTCAATAATTTCCCGCCTTAGATCTGGTATCAACTTCAGGTTGCTAACAATAATTTTCTCCCCTAGCACTTCCGTTCTTCTGTCCAACACATCCTGAACCATTTGAATCTCCTGCGCTCTTAGTCTGGCCATACTAACTTTTCTGCTCAGGACATTAGCAACAACGTGACCTTCCCGGGATGATAGTTGTTGATTGGGTAATGGTACTCTTCCAAAAATTCCATCCATCTTTGTTGTCTCAGATTCAAATCCTTCTGGGTGAAGATGTTCTTTTGGCTCTTGTGGTCAGTGAACTCTTCATATTCCTCCCCGTACAGGTAGTGTCGCCATTTCTTTAAAGCGAACACAATAGCAGCCAACTCTAGGTCATGCGTGGGGTACTTGACTTCATGAGGTCTCAACTTCTGAGAAGCATAGGCGATCACCATCCGATCTTGCATCAACACAGCTCTCGAACCTTCTTTCGAAGCTTCGGTATATAGCACGTAAGGCTTATCTCCCTCTGGCAGGCTAAACATTGGTGCTATCATTAATCTCCATTTCAACTCTTGGAAACACTTCTCACATTTCTCACTCCAAGCAAATGGTACATCTTTCCTCAGCAGTCGGGTCATAGGTAATGTGAGGGTAGAAAATCCTTTGATGAACCTCCTATAATAGCCAGTAGATAGGGATATACCCTAGAGTCAATTTGTACTTATTCTATTGTCGTTATATTTTATATAATAATATGAGGTTTTCCTTTCCATGAATAGTGCATTTTGTTTTGTGGTCATCATGTACGTGACTTGATAGTAAAACCCAGCAATGAATACAATGACTATTCTAAAGCTTTCCCTGATCAATTATTATTATTGGAACAATAATAAATTAAGATTAGTATGTTTGTGACTTTATGGCTATGTTTTACTGGTCATGGATATTTGTGATATCAAGTTAAAACATAAATAAATGTTAGAGAACATTGTATTGGACATGACCCACTATAAGAGTACTTTATGGAACATGTCATAGGTACTTTCTAGCCGTAATGATATTAAAAGTCCTTCAACCTAAATTCATCATAGTTTCCTACTTGATAAGTTCTATATTTTAACATTGTCTTTAACCAGATAATAAATTAGACTACTGTTGGATATAGAATAAATGAAGGAGAGGAATATGATTGATAGTGAAAGAATTTGTCCCTTACAATTATGGGAGAGATATCCATAGGCTCCTTGATAAGTTAGACTGTTATAATGCATGGTCGTGCTCAAATATATCAATCTAAGATATTGATATCATTTGTTTGAACAGTCAACTATGAAATCAAGAAATAGTTGATTAAGCTTAATAAGGATGACATGCTCCATGCCATATGCTTAATCTGGATATCGTGTGACAAAATGACTAAATATAAAATTGTGGTTTAGTTCAAAGAGATCACTGATCTTCATTTAACCTGGATAGTTATAATATTTTTCTAGAAATTGCTTATAACTAGTGGGCCATTTAAATATGATTCAGGCACACTGCCAATGTTAAATGAACCTATAGGGTCACACAATAAGCAAACTTGTTAGGTTATTTTTCTCGTAATCAGATTCGATGAATCTGAAAATATGTATAAGTTAATCGAACTTAAAAAACTTACTAGATACAATTAATTTGGAAATATGTTTACATTCAATGTATCTAGATAATGTCCAGATTATAAGAATCTGGCTCGGTAAATTAATTAGTTAAATTACCAAGATAATGGCAGAATCATATCATAATAGTTTTAATTTAATTTAAATTTAAATTTAAATATGATAAGATATTATCAGAATTGGACTCTAAGAGGTTCGGGGATTTTTTAAGAAAACCCTAGCCATCTTCTCAAGAGCCCTGTTTTGTTGGAAATATTCATGCTTCCATTTACCGAGAGAAAAAAACCCTCTCAAACCCTATGCACTGGCACTCTCGGGGTAACGAATCAGTTTGCCATGTGTATCTAATAGAGGACGTTCGCATACTGTTGCGTCTAGGAATCGTTCGGGTTGCACGTACAACAGCTTAATCAGAATCAAAGGATCTCAATTACGCCAAACAAATGGGTAATTCTGTAAACCTTAGATCTTCTTAATCGTTTACTTGGTTCCTCGAAAGGGATTCGTGGATGTTTTCTGCGTTTAGGAGTCCACGAATCTCAACACCAGCCAATCCCAAGAAGCTTCGAATCTCGATGATGTTCTCTAGCTGCTTCCAGTCTGAAACTACTTCAACCTTCACTGGGTCTACCTTGATGCCATCCTTGGTCACCACGTGGCCATGAAATGCCACACTATCTAGCCAAAACTCACACTTGCTAAACTTGGCTAAAAGCTTGTGCTCTCTTAGCTTCTCCAATACCAGTTTCAGATGTTCCACATGCTCCTCTGGACTCTTGGAAAAAATTAGGCTGTCGTCAATAAAAACCACCACAAACTTGTGCAAATAGGGTCGGAACACTCGATGCATCAAATCCATAAATACTGCTGGAGCATTGGTTACCTAGAATGGCATTACCACGAACTCATAATGACCATATCTTGTGTTGAAGGCCATGTTGGGAATATCCTCCTCTTTTATTCTCACTTGATAGTATCCTTGCCTCAAATCCAGTTTGAAGTAACAACTGGATCCTTGCAATTGGTCAAACAACTTATCAATCGGCGGTAGTGGATACTTATTCTTGATCGTCAGGTTGTTCAAGCCCCATAGTCAATACACAGCCTCAGAGTCCCATCATTCTTCTTCACAAATAGTATAGGTGCTCCCCAGGGCGACGTGTTAGGTCTGATGTAGCCTTGCTTCACTAACTCTTCTAACTACTCATTCAGTTCTTTCAGCTCCGCCGGTGCCGTCCAATTTGGACTTCGAGATACCGGTTCCGCTCCTGGAACTAGGTCAATGGTAAATTCAACTTCTCGGCTGGGAGGTAGAAAAGTGAGTTCCGCGGGGAAAACATTAGGAAAATCCTTTACTACCACGGTACCATCTAGAGTGCATTGGTCATTCGGGTTGTTTATCACATAAGCCAAGTATCCTTGACATCCCTACTTTAGTAATTTCCAGGCCTTAGCCCCTGCTATCAGATACTTTACCTCCTTTACTCTCTTACCATTGAATTCCAACACATCACACCCCGGTCTAATGAACTGAACTGATTTATTCTTACAGTCTACCCTAGCCCCATGCTTCGCTAGCTAATCCATTCACAATATCAAATCATAATCATCAATATCCAACACTATCAAATCTCTCTCCAAGCTTTCTCTCCCCACATCAATTTTACAATTTCACATATACCGATTTGCTTGCACCATCCTAACCTAAATGACATGCAAAGTTCTTGTTTAAATAGGAATGAGTAGATCTAGGGCCTGTCAATGCATTAACGGAATGTCCTTGGATAGTAAACGTACCTTCCACCGCATCAGCTCCAACCTCCTCTCAGTTGAGAGCAAATTCCTTTGCTTTCACTTAAGGCTTCGGTGCTCCATTCCTGGATGCTCCCATGGTATTGGCTCAATTGGCCCCCGAGTTTTGAGCCAAATTTCCTTGCCCGACTTGGTGAAGTTTAGGGCAGTTCCGTAAGTAGTTCGGGTCTCCGCATTGGTAACATTTCCACTCACCTCCTTTGGACCAACAGTTCTTCTCTATTTGGCATTTTTTTCCATATTGCCAGCTTAACGAAAGGTTCTGTGTAGGACCATTCGGTGCTGTCCAAGCTTGCTTTCCCCGATTCTGCCACTGTTGGGTGGAGAAGCACTTGTTGGGTTGCTGCCTCTGGAAAGGTCCTTGCGGTTGCCTTGGCGGCAGGAAAGCTCTTGATGCCATTCTGCTGCGGTCCTTATTTTCTATCTGGGTAGCTGGGTCTACGGCGTCGTTGGTGGAGAAGGTGCCAACGCCCTCCTCAATTCCTGCCTCAGTCCCTTGACAAACTGCCTCATTCTATTATGTTCGGTGTCTATTAGTCTCTTGCAGTACTTTGATAGCTGGGTAAACCGTGCTGCGTACTGGGCCACCGTCATACCCCCTGCTTTAAATTCTGAAAGTCGTCTTCTCGTTTTTCCACTATCCACTGGGGGATATACTCAGCTCTAAATGCTTCCACAAAATTAGCCTACGTCCAGTCCTGATCAATTATCTCCTAATCGTCCTAAACCCACTGCTACAATGCCCGGGCTGGGCCCCTCAAATGGAATGCAGCAAACTTTACCATCCGCTCCTCAGTGTACTGGAGCATAGCAAATATGTCCTCCATCTGCTCTATCCATTGCACAGCTTTCTAATCTTGTTCAACATCACCCAAGAAGATGGGCGGTTGAAATTTCAGAAACCGCTCCAATGCTTCGTCCTTTCCCTTGGAATTCCTTTGCTCGGTCAAAGTCTGTGGAATCTCTACCATCTTGCTGAATGCTTGCCCCATCGTTACTTCAATAGGTGTTTCAGACCCTACTTCAAAATCTAGTTCACTTTCAATTCCCCGGTTGGGTGACGGCATTTGGGTCGGTTCAATCTCTGGTGCCACAGGTTTTGCCTCTGGAACTCTCCTGCCTAATGTGGCTTCACTGGCACTTAGGTGCCATTCTAAACAGTACCTAAATGATGAGTTTATGCATTTAATGATTAAATCATTTCAGTAGAGCATGCATTCATAGTCAGATTTAAGTAAAAGAAAATTAGATGCAAGTTTTGTCTAAAGAAAAATTGCTTATAAATTTTTCTCAAATCTTAGAGTACTCAGGTACTCTTATTTGCATAAATTTGAAATGAAAACAACAAACAGAAATGAAATCCTTAACATAGAAGTTTACAGAAAGAAGTAAATAAACAACCTGATCATAATATCACTCGGCCCCTCTAGTCCTCATTAGAATCTTCAAATTCAGCCTCATATAACCATTCCCCAGAATTCTTAGAGAAGTTTATCCCAGCCCCATTTGCAAACCACTCCATTGGCTCTTTCCTGAGTCACCTAGAACTCTCCCCGGTCTCAATCTGGCTGGGTGGAGGTATGAAAGAAGGTCTGGGTGGAGATTCATAATCTATCTCACTTGAGTCATCACTATCAACTGACAAATCAACTGTGGGACTAGGAGGGTGGGGAACATATTCCATATCAATCTCCTCATCTTCACTGTCAGAACTCAAGTCTATCACTGGTGTTGCGGGTGGCTTATTGATCAGAACCACATCGCCACTGCTATCCTCCAAGGGAATAACTGGCCCTAGTGCAGACAGAGGCACCGGTAGGTCTTCTGGGTAGATAGGGATAGGAAGATGCCACGGCTGCCCTTTCCTTGCAGTTCAAAGCATTCTAACCATCCTACAGCAAAAACAAGACAGCTTAGATAAAAGATTTAAACTTAATAGAATAGACCATATACAATCAATATTTGCCTATAACCTATTCTCTGATATCACTTGTAACACCCCACACCCTAGGCCCAACAGGGCCGGGGATGTCGCCCTGTCCAAAGGACAATTGGTCTTTATAACTAGGTCATACAAACAAAAATAAAACAATTCCTTGAAATTAAAAACTTATTACAACCCAAAAATTCAAGAACAAATCCAACATAAATTGTTCACTATCATCTCTCAAAGCAACATATAAATTAAATAACAAAGAGTCTTCAAGAAGGCAACATTCTAGCTATTCCTCTCCACAGCAGGATCGCCCTGAAAACATGGCATAAAAAGGTGTTGAGATAAAAATCTCAGTAAGTCCGTGTGTGCTTTGTATATTTCAGGTAAAAAAGTTCATGTATACAAGCTATAAGAACTTCCTAAGAAAAAGTACGAGCAAGCATTAAACAATGTTAAAAATAAATAGTGGTGTTTTGCTTTTCCAACCATACATGTGCACCATAAAATCAACTACTCAAAAGGGCAGCCATGGGTTGCCACAGGTTGGGCCCCATAACCATACAATGGTCAGAATGCCACACTTTGTGCAGAAATACAAAAGGTAGGTGTACCGCCTACCGGGTAATATACTTCTCATTCTCTACACCCAAACAAACCGATTGTCCACTCCGGCAACATACAGTCCACATAACTGAAACCTACTAGCTCAGACTAGCATGACTAAGTAGTACTGTCGCTTCTCCAAGTTGAGTTCATCTTCTAGAGGTGGCCTCCTGCCAGAAGACTCGCTCACATGTTGTTTATCCCACTTGGGAGAAAATTGGTAAAGCATTGCTTTACTTGGAAATGGTAATTAAGGGTTTCTAAATTTTCTGCCAAAGTTAGTTTTAGGAAAGAGTTTAGCATTTGAGTGAAACTGGTTGTTGAATTTCAAATAATTTGTTTGACTGAAACAAGAAAGGAAACAATCCTCAATTGCCTTTACAAAATGAGTGTTCACACACTTCGCGTTTGGCTTGCCAGGGTAACCTTTTGTCATCAAACAAGTTTTATGCAGGAGCTTACCTGGTCCTTTGCTTGGGCAAATTCAAAGATCTTCCAAAGCTGACCTAACCCCACCTGGGGTAAAAATAAGCCATAATTAAACTCAAGCCAAATTTTGCTTCCAAAAATAATCATAGTTCAACTTACCACAATCATGACCCTAATGTCCCAAACTTTAAGGCTAGATGATAAAAGGATTTTATAAAATAAATCTAGCTTGATAATAAAATAACTAGGGATTGTGAAATAATTATTAATAAGTTATAGGTTGAAATATAATCTTTGTTATTAATAAATAAACTAAGGTTTATTTGATGAAGGTCCTAAGTCCTAGATGATATTAAAATAATAAATTATTACTATTATCTTAGTTAATAATTAATAGTTAGAAAATAATAAATAAAATTAATAATAAGTAAATTTTATTATATTTTGATTAAAGGATAATAAATAAATTTTAATAGTATTTATGAATATATGACTTATAAGATTAATATTTTACCTATTATGAATATTTATATAAAATGCTTTATTTAATATTATTATTTTATATAATATTTATATATTTTATTTTTAATAAAAGATATCATTTATTTAGCTAAAATATCACTATTCTATTTAACAATCCAATTCCAAAGCTTCCTTGGGTTTTTGAAATTATGGGAAGAAAATATAGTTCTAATTTTTATTAATGTAATAAAATAGGCAAACATAAATAGTTTAGGATCAACAAGGTCATGATCATAATTCTCCTATTGCTAATAATAATCATGAACATAAACTATAACACCAATCAATAAACCATTCAATACATGAAAAAAAAGGCTTAAATCAATATCTAGCATCACATGATCCAAACTTGACTAAACATAATCATATTCATGGCTTCAACAAGAATATAAGAACATAAAACCCTATTCACCAAAGGTGACATAACATCTATAATGCTTAATCATTCACACTAATTCACGACATGAAGAGCATGCAACAAGTACAAAATATCATAAAACTCAATCATGAGAAAACAACCTCATGCTCTAATCCTAACTCCTTCCTACAAACACATACTCAATCTCCAATCATATTCCATCCTTTTCAAACTACATCTAAGAGACATGAATTTAGAATTATGGAGAGGGTTAAAGAGACATACTCGAATGATGACTATCTTGCTGAAGTCTCTAGAGAGTCCACACGTTTGGAAGACTTGATCCGACCGAGAAGGAAAAAGAGAACATGGCCATGGTTGAAACAACCATTTCGACCAGAGAGAGAGAGAGAGAGAGAGAGAGAGAGAGAGAGAGAGAGAGAGAGAGAGAGAGAGAAGAGAAATAGTATTAGTATATTATATTAAAGATTGAAGGAGGAAGATGATCAAAATCGTTCTTGGTTACCTTGAGAGAGTTCTTGCATCTTCAAGAAAAATTCTTGTTTTGATCCGTGAGCAGAATTTTATTTTCAATGTTTGACTTTATAAAGTATAGAAATGGATTCTAATGGGTGAGTGGATGTGGTTTGGAGATTTTTAGGAGAGATTGGAGGTGTTTAGGGTGGTCTTAAGCTTGGAGAATGGTGGTGTGTGTGTTCTTGGAGAAATGGAGAGAATGGAGAGAAGCTGGATGAAATTTATTGAATGGGATTGGTCAAATGGCTAGAGGAATTCTTGTGATTGAATTTTTAGATTAGGGAACAGAGGGAAAGCTGGTTGTTTGAAATTTAAAAGGATTAATTTAGGGAGTGAATTAAGGTAGAAAATATGGTAAGAATGGCTTAGTTGATAGAGGTTCTTAGAGTTGCTATGGTCGACTGGATTTGCTAAAGTTTTACTAAGATGAATGCGGTTGAAGGAGCTATAGGGTGGCTGAAATGTGGAGTACAATGGTGAAGGAAATTTCTGGTTGGTTGTGGCTTAATCCATGGAAGTTTCATGGAGTAATTTACTGAATTTTTGAATTTGAATTGAAGGCTTGATTGTAATGATTCAAGAAGTGATTTAAGGAGTGGCTATGGTGTTCATTTCATGCAATTAATGGGGGAGGTGATGAAGTTCAGTTCATGGTTGACTAAGGTTAGTTTTATAGAAAAAATGGGAGTGAGTTTCGGACAAGGTTGAAGAGGGAGAAATGCTGGAATTTCTAGATGTTTTTTCAAGAGGATTGTTGGAATTTTTGTGTAGATTTTTTTGCAATATTCCAGCCGACATGCAGAAGGTTTGAAGGGGTATTAGAGGGCCCTTTAAGGCTGGTTTCCAGCCTTCGTTGTGGAGAAAAGACAGAGTTAAATTGCTGGTTTGAAAGGTGGAAGAAACATCTTGGTTTTTGGCCTACCAAGCTGCGAAATTGCCCTGCAATTTTCCTAGTTTCCACAGTTCTTATGCAGTCCGATTTTTGGCTAATGATTTTTGTCTTCAAGCTGAACAGGTTGGCTATTTTTCTGGCAGTATTTGAGTGAGAGAAAAGGCTAGAGTTTTCCAAAGCTGAACTAACCAAGAAGCTGAAAATTTTCCAGACTGCTACATGAAGAAGATGAACACTTATGGAGTAGAGTTTGAAGGTTCAACCATGGAGATTAATTCTCTTAGGAACCTTCCTTAACTCCTTCCCTATTTTCAATCAACATTCTATCCTCATGGAGACATTTTCGAAATTCCAAGATCAAAGAACCTTGCTGGAATTTTTTGGAAAATAAATATAGATTTGGATAATTGAACAAGCTTAATGGATGAATAATTTAAGGTAAGCTAGGGAACAAAAAGGGCATGAATCCCTTAAGAATTTTTTTAGGGCACAAGAGTAGGATTATGACATTCCCTTCAAGTCACCCTTAGGACAACACTCCTACTTTTACTTATGGCATGCAAGGCTGAAAATATCCTACCCTTTAAAAATAAAATTTAATCATGATAAAACTTAATTGGGAGGGGGGGGGGAGGGGTTTGAACTCAAGACATTAGATATTAATTCCAAAGCTCTAACCACTAAACCACAACTCTTGTTCTTATTTTCTCTCCTAAATATTTTTCTTATTTAATCCTCAAGCTATCTCCCTATTTTCACTTCAAGTAAAACTACCATTTTGCCCTTCCTACTCAATAAGTACAATTGAGCCTTCTAGTCTATAAATCACAAATCTAAGGCACATAAAATCATTCAAAAATATATTTATGCATGCAAGAAAATATGATATGCATCTCAACCCCCTTACTCTAGGGTTGGTTTTAGTTGGGGTCTCACACCTAGTAACCTTTTGGATCTATCTCTATATATTCTTATTCCAAGAATATAGGTTGCTTCTCCAAGGTCTTTCACAAAGAACTGTTTGGATAACCCAACTTTAACCATTTGCAAGATAGGTACATCATTTCTTATTAGCAATATGTCATCTACGTAAAGCAATAAGAAAACAATTGTGCTCCTACTGACCTTCTTGTATACACAAGGCTCATCCATGTTTTGAATGAAATCAAACTTTTTGATTGTATCATCAAAATGGATGTTCCAACTCCTACATGCCTACTTAAGTCCATAAATGGACCTTTGTAGCTTGCACACCTTTGTACTATCATTGGATGGCAAACCCTCAGGTTGTGTCATATACACTTCCTCAGTCAGATTTCAGTTTAGGAAAGCTATTTTGATATCCATCTGCCAAATCTCATAATCATAATGAGCAGCAATGGCTAGGAGTATCCTGATGGATTTTAACATGGCTACGGGTGAGAAGGTTTCGTCATAGTCAATACTTTGTTGTTGACGATAACCTTTCGCCACTAGTCGTGCTTTATAGGTAACTACGTTACCATCCATGTCCATTTTCATCTTGAAAATCCATTTGCACCCATAGGTTTAATCCTGTTGGGTGGATCAACCAAAGTCCATACTTGGTTGTCGTACATAGAATCCATCTCTGACTTCATGGTCTCAAGCCATTTGCCAAATTCTAAACTATTCAGAACATCCTTGTAGGTAGTAGGCTTATCTTCATTTTTGAGCAATACGTATTTATGGTCACTAATGAGAAATCCATATCTCTCAAGTGCTAAACATATCCTACTAGACCTATGAGGTTCTTGTGTAGTAGAAGGTTCATCTATTTTCTCAATAGATGTGGGATCAAATGGTTGATCCTTATTTGTTTGATCTTTTTGAACTTCACTAAGCTTAATTTTTCTCCCACTGACCCCTTTGAGCATGTGCTCCTTCTCTAAGAAGACGACATGCTTCGAAATAAACAATTTGTTTCGGAAAGGGAGGTAAAAGTAATATCCGAATGATTCTTTTGGATATCCCACAAATAAACACTTGTCAGACTTACTATCAAGTTTGTCTAACTGTGGCCTTTTGATAAAGGTAGGACAACCCCATACTCGCAAGTGAGATAATTTTGGTTTCTTACCAAAGAACATCTCAAATGGGGTAGAATCAACATATTTTGTCTAAACTTTGTTTAGTATATAAATAGAAGTCTCTAGTGCATACCCCCAAAATGATTTTAGTAGGTCTGCAAAAGCCATCATGGTCTGTACAATGTCTAGAAGGATTCGATTCCTTCTTTCAGATGCACCACTATGTTGAGGTGTATGTGATGGAATCCATTGAGATAATATCCCAATTTGATGTGTCTGGACTTGGGTATAAAAATCATACAACACTAAGCACAATCCCAATCAAGTTTAAATTAATACGTTCAACCCAAATCACACATATGAGCAATCATACTCATCATTAACCAAGCATAGGGTTCAAACGAGTGTCGATCCTCTAGGAACAAGTAGGCATTAATCACCTTTCTTTCTTTGTTTAACCAACTCGATAAAGCAAAAAATAAAGAAAAATAAAAATAAAACAAAATAAAAATAAAAGTATATACATGTCAAGGATGGAGAAGTATGTAACTCAAACCATTATTTAGATAAACATGATCTTAAAGTACCTAACTATTATCATAACTAATCATTCTCTTGGCACCATGAAGGATTAAGATAAATTAGCATCACGTGGTTTGTCTCAACTAATTCATCCACAAGATGCATTAAACACAATCCTTGATTAAATTTCCTTGGTCTGGCAAACATCAATTAACCTTTAATTACTCAATCCTTAGCAATTAACCTCTTTGGTCTAGCAAGTTAACAGCCAATAAATATGAAATTAATCAATTGCAACCACCATCAACCTATTTGGTCTAGCAAGTTAATGAAAAGAAATAACCAATTAATCTCGTAATACGCCTAAGTAATTATATATCAAGAAGAACAATTAATTAATCAAAAGATCAAATAACTCTAAAAATTACGAATATCTAAAAAAATGTCGAATTACAATAAAACAATTAACATATTATTGTTCTAGAAAAAGTAAACAAAGTAAAAGAAAGAACTTATAGACAAGCCTCTTTCTTCTTCCTTTGAAGACCTTCTTGCACAACACGCCTTGAATTGAAGAATTCCTCCTTTGACTGAGTGATTTTCTGTAATGATCAATGAATTCTCCCATTTTTCCTTATGTTTTCCATCTATTTATAGCCTTAGAAAGTGCCTAAACTCGTAGGTACAGAGTTCTTGGCCGAGTACAAGTTGAAAGATATTAAAACTCCACAGATTACCAAAAACCTCATAGAAACAATCAAGCATTGCCTTATCTTCAGGGCATAGCCGGCACCGCCTTGGCTTTGCACAATGAAGACCAGAATGCAGCCGGTGCCGCCTTGACTCTTAGATCTGACGTCGGTTCCCCTATGTTCTGCTCTGTTTTGACAATTTTTTGTCGCTTCAAAGTTCGTGCAATCCAATTCGTGGCCGGCGTCGGTTCTAGAGCCCTAGCTGGCACCACCTCTCCTTTGTTCTATGACGTTTTTGCTTTGTTTTATCCCAAAAATTTGAAATAATGAACAAAACACCTTTCCAAGGGTAAAATCTCAAATATGAATGAATATGACTAGTTATTGAACAAAATGTATCACAAAAGAGCCTCAATATAATTAGGAAAAATATGACTAATTTAGACCCTATCAATATCCCATTATCTCTAAGATAACTTAGAAACTCTTGGCTCAAGTATTCTCCTCCTCGATTAGATCTTAGAGTCTTAATACTCTTGCCAAGTTGTTTCTCTATTTTATTCTTGATGTTTTTGAACTTTTCAAAGGCCTCAGATTTGTATTTTATTGAATATAAATATGCATATCGTGAGGGATCTTCGTTAAAAGTTATGAAATAGTTATAACCTTCTCTTGCTTGTACTGACATTTAGCCACATCTATTAGAATGTATGAGTTCTAATAACTTCTTAGCCCATTCTCCTTTTCCTGAAAAAGGACTTTTAGCCATTTTACATTGTAAACAAGACTCGCATGTGCTATATGATTCATAATTAAATGACCCTAATTCAGCAAGCTTGTGTAACTTAGAAACACGATTTTCGTTTACATGGCCCAAATGACAATGCCATAAGTAAAATGTGTTAAAGTTATCTATTTTAGGTTTTTTATTATTTATATTGAGAATTGGATTATCTAAGCCTAGAACATATAAACCATTAATCGGAGTTGCTGAACCATAATGAATATCATTCAATGAAAAAGAATAACACTTATTCTTAAACATCAAATGAAATCCATTTAAGTCTAAGCACGTAACTAAGATAATGTTTTTCATTAAAACTGGTACATAATAATAGTTTTGCAATTCTAGAACTAATCCCAAAGGTAGGTTCAACTTGTATGTCCTCACAGCAACTGTAGCAACCTTTGCCCTATTTGTAGTACGTAGGTCAACGTCGCCTTTCTCTAGCCTTCTACTGCCCTTTAGTCCCTGCTAGTTATTACATAAATGAGATCCACATCCGGTGTCTAATACCCATATCTCATCTCTAAAAACAGTATTTATCTCTACCATAAACATACCTGGAGTAGAAGTAGAAGTGCTTGTAAGCTTCTCCTTCTACTTCTTGTCCTTAACGGTCTCCAAGTAGGCTTTGTAATTGCACCTCCAATGGCCCACCTTACCATAATGATGGCATGGGCCCTTGGTAGCAACGTCCTTCTTCTTCACACCACATTTTGGCTCATGGGAGCCTTCTTCTTCTTTTGAACTTTCTTTTTAGAATAAGATTCTACCATTAAAACTGCATTGGAATCCTTCTTCATAGAGGACATCATAGTTTTGGGAAGATTGATCAACTCAGGAATGGTGGACTCAATCTTATTCATTTGATAGTTAATCACAAATTGTGAGAAACTATTAGGCAAAGAGTGTAAAATTAAGTCAACACATAAGTCATGATCCATTGCAAACCTGAGAAATCCAAGCTTCTCTATTAAACCCAGCATCTTCAGTGCATGAGTGGCCATAAAAGAACCCTCTACCATTTTGCAATAGAATAGTTGCTTCAAGATCTCGTATCTCTCAGTTCTGGCTTGGACGTCAAACAGCTCTCGAAGATGTAATATGATCGATTGAACATCCATAAGCTCGTGCTGTTTTTGCAACTCAGGAGTCATGGATGCCAGCAGAATACATGATACTATATCACTATCTTCCTTGTGCCTTTTGTGGACAACATGCTCATCATCATGAGCATCTTGAGCTAGTGGTGGTGGAATAGGAGCATCTAGCACGTAGAGTAACTTTTTCGATTTCAGAATGATTCTCAAATTTCTATACCAGTTGAGATAGTTTGATTCATTTAGCTTGTTAATTTCCAAGATGCTACATAGGTTTAGGATTGTTGACATGATGCAAGTGTCTTAGATGTAAAGATAGAGAGGATTAGCTATTGTATATGCACATGAAATGCAAATAATTAGGACTTTAATTTAACGCATTTTTATTCCACTATTTTACTCAAACCAATAACCCCCATTACTAATTTGGAAAAGCCCATTGGAAGCTTTTCTAGTGGACCGGTATCTTACTATACAATGTAGTAGGAATCTCATATCATGTTCTCTATCATGATTTCCTTAACACAGTGTTGTACTAGAGACTTTATCTAATAGTTATATTACATAAAAGTAAACAAAAGAAACCATGAGATAAATATTGCCTTTTATTAAAATAATATGTGTCATATACAATGTACAAGTGATTTCCTTTAGGGCATAACACTACAAGCATCTCAGTCCTCTATGGGCAGACGTATCAAATCTCCTCTAAAATTTCATTTCCTACCAAGATCTTACATTTCTTATACACTTTCTCACTATTTATTTACTTTCCCAATGGGATACTGACAAGCATTTCTTATGAAGTTTCTTCTCCCTTTTTTATCACCATAGCGTCAAGAAATACATTGGCAACAACGGAATGCGTAGAACCGGGATCTACCAATATTTTAGCATCATGATTTAAAGTTAAGGAGTGTACCTTTCATTTCTGTGACATGATCATCCATCTTCTTCAATACAACCACTCGAGCATTTACTTAGTTTACTAGATTCGGCTCTTGAGGCAGAAGCTTGTCTAGGTTCTCTCTTTCTAGTCTTGACCTCTACCCCTTATTATATCTTCTTGGTCGACTCCGTCCTCCTATCCTTCAGAGGTGAGGGCAATTGAAACTCTTATGTATGCCCATCATTCCTACAGTTAAAGCACCTAAAAAAGGGTTGTCCTCCAGTTAGGCCTCCCCTCTTCTGCATCTTTCCTTTCTTCTACCATCGAGGTCCTTCAGATCTTTTCTGACTCATACCATAAAATTCACTTCGATTTCTCTTACTCATATTTTCATTTACTCCAATATTCTCATTGGCTCTAGTAATAGTCCCAGCCATCAATTGAATGGTATCAACCATTTTCTAGAAGGTTTAGAACATAAAATAATCGAAATTCACAAGGTAGGAACCTTCCGCATGCGATTCCTCCACCAATGGCTCAGGGTTACGTTGTGTAGTTCGCGATAATTATCCAAAAGTTTATTTAGGAGACATCTTTACTGTTCATATGATTTTACTGGTAAAAAGATATAACATAACTTATAAGCAAGCACAAAAGATCTATAGTGCACATAGCAGGATCATAACATATATTTATTCTCATCAAATACAAAACTAGTACAAAATTCGTGTGCTAAGCACACGATCATATATATTGGTAGGACTGTACATATCCTACTACATATATGCACATCTCATCTTCCTGCTCATAGTCATCACTATCTAAAATGGGAGGTTCTGAATTATTAGAAACCGTATAGGACTCGGCTATATTGAATCCTTAACCTTTATCCGCATCAGAGTACAACCAAGCCCGTATGTCGAGTCTATCTCCAATTCTTTCTCAAACCCCTTGACCATAGCTACCTTCACCTCAGGTACCTCCTGATCTCTTCCTATCTCAACATCCTCTAAACACAACATTTCATCATCTAATACTCCCAAAGTATCCCTGCTAAATTCCTACTAATAATCCTCAGATAATACTACATCATCGGCGACACTATCCTCCTCATCATTATCCTGATGGTGTGGTTCAATATCGCCATCAATTTTATCAAAATCACCATCCATCTTCTCATACGGTAATTATGTCCTCTGGGTAGTAGGTGTCCTTTCCAGACTAAGGTCTTGTGCAAATATGGTAATAACATGAACTACAGGGTGAAATGCACTCCCAGTGAGACAGGATGTATGAAGGCGGCCAAGTGAAATGTTCGGGCACACCTGCTTGGTGGATAATCTTAATCCTCCCAGATATTTTCACACCTGAATGCTTATCTATCTCTTTCTTCCCATCATCGCTATACTTATCCATTGGGCACTTGCCCTTACCGCTCCTATCTATCATGTCTCTACAATGAAAGAGTTCTATCAATCCCTATGACGATACCATAGTTTTATAAAATTAAGTTCTGATACCAATTGTAACACCCCTACTAAAGGTAACAATGGAAGTATACCAACATTGGGTGTCGCCCCCCGTCTAGTTACCCAGATTAGGGGTCTTTATAATGAAAAACCCACAAAGTATGTAAGGTCTAGATCTATACAACAACCCATACTAATGTTCACGTGCACATATATAACAAAGAATCTTATACATGAAAATTTTCATTCAACACCAATAATAAGGTACATTATCTAAAAGGGAAACATCCGAACCTATTCTACTGTCATTGTGGCATCGTCCTCTATCTGTAGGGCTGCCCCACTTTGGATCCTACAAAAAGGGTAAGATAAAAGACATGTATGATTGAAAAATCACCCAACGAGTCCCGAGTGTGCTAGTGTTTTATTAAAGAGACAAAGTGCATAAAACATTTGTAGAATAGCATATCATTTGTTCACTAAAAATGATTCCAAAATCCTATAACAAAGAGTTTATTCATAACTCAATCATTTTGGAAAACTGAATTTCACTCTCATAGCATTACCCCAATTTTCAAATCACAGGCACTTCTCCAACAGAAGGTCAGCCTGTATGCAAGTCTTGCACTCTTTGCCTTCGGTGCCACGTAACATTATACTGAGAGTACAGCCTCCAGTACTCAATTATGTGTCGTCTGAATAAGTAAATTACAACGTACTTCTGCTCAAGTATACCATAGCATAACTAGTGTACCATAGCACACAATCTTTTACTTGCCATTATAGGCTAGGAGTCCCAATCCTGATGTCAATCACCATTAACATGGCAATGAGTCAAACGCACCAAGTGTTCCCACCCGGCATCTAGGAAATGACGCTAAATAAAATGTGTCCGCAGATGCTGCTATTGCCAAGTGCTAAACGACTAGCCAGGATGACTCATCTCAATGTTCTGTCACTTCGTTCGGAGTAAGACAATCCATAGAACTAGGCCAAGTTACTTGGGTCGTCTAACTCTGACGTAGGCTAGTACAAAGATCAAAGTCCTGGTTGAGTACTAAACGTTAACAATATCAACCCCATCTGACTGATAAGGCTAGAGGGTTTTCTGATGGTGCAAGATTTTCAAATCATAACATTTTTAGGGCAAAACAACACCTTCCAGAATTTGATCCCAATAACTCGCAAGTCAGATCATCATTCACATAGGCTTTGCAGAGCCAATCAATTCGTTCCATGGCACACCAGGTCAATAAAACAATTTCAAGGAACAAAAGGTCATTTTTCAAAAGTCAATCTCATCGTGAAAGATCATATTCAAAGTTGTTGAAATAGGATAAAGAGTTCTATTCACAAATAAAAGCATATTTCAAAGAGATCCGGGTCATTTTCCCTATACTCGATCACAAAAGTCATTGCCAAGGGTATTTAGGTCATTTAACCCATACTTGATTCCAAAAGACTTTTCAAGGGTATTCAGATCATTTTACCGTTATCCGATTTGAAAAGTATTCACAAAATTTCTAATAAGGGTATTTCAATCATTTATCGTATAACCAATTCCAAAAGTTTTCATAAACATTCCGATAAGGACATTTGGATTGTTTTCCAAATGCCCGATTCCAAACGGAACTCATTTCAAGAAAATAATTTTAATCCTAAAAGAGGATTAAATTAAAAGTTTCCAAACAGATTTCTATAAAATATTCCAATAAGGGCATTCCAGTCAATTTATGAATGCTCGATTCCAAAATTTACCATTTTTCAAAAATCCAAAATATTTAATCTAAAAAGGGCTAAATTCTCAAAATTCATGCTTTAATAATCTAGTAAGTTTTCTAGGCCAATTATGATGTTCAATCGATCCAAAAATGGCATAAAATAATTCTTGCTCAGATAAACCTTAAACATATTCAGGGATTTCTAAAATGGTATAAAACATAGAATTTCATGGAAAAGTGAAGCACACTAGCTTTCAAAAGGTTTTAGAAATCAAAGAGACTCACCTTGTGTCCTAACTAAACTCTTTCCATTTACTACCATTCAACCATTGTTTCCACCATTTTCAACGTTTCGTTTGCCATTTACTGACAAAACCTACACCAAACATCGATTTTGGGTCAAATTGTGTTCGGCCGAAAAATAGACGATAGTTAGCAGATGTGCCTGATGGGTAGCCAGCACCTAGCCGATGTGCCCAACGAGTAGCTAGCATCTAGTCGATGTGCCTGACGTGTAGCTGATAGGGCCGACAGTTAGCTGACGGTTACTGGAAAAAGTTCAACTTTCGTTCAAGTCATTTTTTCGGCATTTGATCAATTCATTCGTTTTCCTTTTCCCACATCCTTTATCGCTTCATATACAAGGGATTCACTTCATATTTCCCAATTATTTTATCCAAAATCACACAATCAATCATCCTTAACTTCATCCATTTTCAAACTTATTTTTATTGAATTTCATTACTTGACACATGATTTTATTTTGCACATAACTTTCAATCTACGACTTTAATTTGGCTCTATGATAGACCAAAAGGACCGTAAGACACTTAAATTTAATTATATTGGCCTTTTTTTGAGTTCTGGTTCCCATAACACAATATAGGGTAAAAACAGCCCCAGTAGAATTACCTCAATTCTACTATTCATGCTTTCCTCGTTCTTCTTTAGTCTGTAACATCTTAGAACCATTAATTCTTTTAATTTTCCTTCAAATCATCTCTAAATGTGTGATTTCCATATTCCAATAGCTCAAAATAATCACACTTATTCAAAACAAATTCATCTTTTCTAATCAATGGCTAGTATAATCCATTTTTCGAACCAAGTAAATTATATTTTTATTCTACTTCTATCATTATCTCCTTAACCGGAAACAAGTCTTTAAGCCACCATTATGTTGGGGATATGCCCCAGAGTCAATTTGTACTTATACTATTGTCGTTATGTTTTATATAATAATATGAGGCTTTTCTTTCCATAAATAGTGCGTTTTGTTTTGTGGTCATTAAGTACATGACTTGATAGTAAAACCCAACAATGAATACAATAACTATTCTAAATCTGTCCCTGATCGTTTATTATTATTGGAACAATAATAAATTAAGATTAGTATGTTTGTGAATGGATAGCTATGTTTTACTGGTCATGGATATTTGTGATATCAAGTCAAAACATAAATAAATGTTAGAGAACATTGTATTGGATATGACCCACTGTGAGAGTACTTCATGGAACATGTCATAAGTACTTTCTAGCCATAATAATATTAAAAGTCCTTTGACCTAAATTCATCATAGTTTCCTACTTGGTAAATTCTATATTTTGACATTGTCTAAAGTTGTCTTTAATTAGATAATAAATTAGACTACTATTGGATATAGAATAAATTGAGGAGAGGAATATGATTGATTGTGAAGGAATTTGTCCCTCTCAATTATGGGAGAGATATCCATGGGCCCCTTGATAAGTTAAACTGTTAAAATGCATGGCCGTGCTCAAATATATCAATCTAAGATATTGATATCATTTGTTTGAATAGTCTACTATGAAATCAAGAAATAATTGACTGAGCTTAATAAGGATGACATGCTCTGTGCCTTATGCTTAATCTGGATATCATGTGACAAAAGGACTAAATATAAAATTATGGTTTGGTTCAAAGAGATCACCGATCTTTATTTAACCTGGATAGTTATAATGTTTTGCTAGAAACCACTTATAACTTGTGGGCCATTTAAATATGATTTGGGCACACAGCCAATGTTAAATGAACCTCTAGGGTCACACAATAAGCAAACTTGTTAGGTTATTTTCTGATAACCGGATTCGATGAATCTGGAAACATGTCTAAGTTAATCGAACTTAGAAAATCTACCAGATATAATGAATCTGGAAATATGTCCACATTCGATGTATCTGAATGATGTCCAGATTATAAGAATCTGACTCGAGTAATTAATTAGTTAAATTACCGAGATGATGGCAAAAATCTTATCGTATCAGTTTTAATTTAATATGAATTTAAATTAAAATACAATAAGATATTATTAGGGTTGGACTCTAAGAGGTTCGGAGTGGGTTTTTAAGAAAAACCCTAGCCGTCTTCTTGGGTGTTCCAATTCTGTTGTAAAATTCGTCCCTTTATCCACCAGAAAAATAAGCCTCTCAAAAACCCTAGGCGCTAGCACTCCCCGGGTGACGAGTGAGTTCGCGGTGTGTATCCAATAGAGGACGTTCACACAACTACAGCGTCTGGTGTTCGTTCGGGTTGCACGCACAGCAGCACAATCGGAACTGAAACATATCGATTACACATAACAGAGGTAAATCTGCAAACCTACGATCTTCTTAATCGTTTACTTGGATCTTCGGAAGGGATTCGTGGATGTTTTCCGCGTTTAGGAGTCCACGAATTCTAACACATTATTATTCAGTTCTTCTTCACACAAAACATCATTCAAAAACTCTTAGGCAGCCGGTACTTATATAAGCATATACATGCTTCACACACAAAAGTTCACAAACCCTACCTTTGATCCAAAATCAAGACATGAGAATCATGTTTTCATTTTAAAATTCATATCAATATAATCATTGTAGTGAGATCTATGACTTTAATTCTTGAACCATAGACTTTTACCTTGTATGTGGGATCTCTTGGCTTGATTTTGCTCCAGGAACACACACGCATCTTTCTATCTCATTTTTCTTTTTTTCTCCTTATTTTTGTCTAGCCTTTGTTCCTTTTTTTCTATCTTCTTTCTCCACTCCTTCTGCACGAAATATGGCTGTTTTTCAGCTCCTTAAATGCCATTCTTGGTCCAAATTGGTGACCATTTGGTCAGAAATTGTGGGCGATCCGCTACGTGTCGCAATCGCCCACAATTTCATTGGTCCACCAAATTTTTTTATTTATTTTGTAAAACTTTTTTGATAAACTTTATCTAGTATGAAATCTCATACAACCTCTCATAATGTGACACATGTGCCTATCCACCAATCACATAGCACCACACGTCCATGTTTTACCCGCATTTCTAATTTTTTTCAGAAATGGCCAAAATCGGGTCCAGAATGGAAAAATATTTTACTTCACTATTCAACTCCAAAAATTTCACTGAATCTATTGGCAATACTAAAATTCTTCAATTCCTTCTCAGTTTGGTCGAATATGCTGTCAAAGTCACAAGGGCGGTCAAAATGATGAAAATGCCCCCGATAACCCGGATAGCATAATTCACACCAAAACTTGCATTTTGTTGTGCTAATCAGCTTCTCTTTTCATTTTACCTTCAAATTCTTATTTTGTTAATAATAATAGCTTCCAAAGATTTAGGGTACGGGTAGAATAAATCTAATGATTACATCCAGGTCCCGACATGATATTATTATACCAAAATATTTGTCTCACTATACCGATCATCTTTTATTATGGCCATTGATATAAATTCTCATCCTATCACAAGTAGTGGCCAATCAATGGTTAAAATATGGGATATTACATCAACTCTTTAATTCATGGTTTTTTCCAAGTGGCAAAAAATGATATTTTGGTTTTCGTGCAAGTTTCTTAGTTGTTTCTAGATTTAAGCCATCTAAAGATTTACTAATAAATTTTAATTTATTAGAGATTTCAATATCTCTTATTGGAGTTTCTATCTTTTCAATTATTTCAAGCAATAATAATATTATTACATTATTTTACTTGATAATTACTTTATCACCTAGAGTCGTTATACTTCTATTAATGTTATTATCTTTGTCAAAGATACCTACAGACACTACTAGAAAAAAGTTATTTACCAACCGAACAAATCAGTTGGTAATTAGCGAAATTCGGTTGGTAATCATGATTTACCAATCGATTACTAACTGAATGGAGTTGCCTTAAAAAAGTTTAGTCTGTAAATTTTCCAACCGAAATTTTTTGGAGGCAGATGGTAATTACTAACCACATTTTGGTTGGTACTGTAAAATCATCGGTATGAAATTTGGTATTAAGTTTGGCATTTAAGTTGACTATTTCGATTAGTAATTACCAACCAAAATTCGGTTGGTACAGTAAAATCTTCGGTTGGAAATTTTGGCATTATGTTTGGCATTTGAGTTGACTATTTCAGTTAGTAATTACCAACAAACATTTATGTTACCAACCGATTGTTGCAATTGATAATTATCAATCGAAAAATGTAGTTTGTAAATTTATAATGTTTAGTTGATAAATTTGTATTGAATATAAGATTATAATTTACTAATTTACCAACTGAGACATGTTGCTACCAACCGATATATGTGTAGGTAATTACCAACTGGTGATTGGTAATTATTATTATTTTTTTCTTAGTAGTTTTATTTATTTACCAACAGAACATTCAGTAGGTATTTTTTCAACTATTTTAGTTATTTAAAATCTGTTGGTAATTTTTTGTTGGTAAATTACTAACCGAGTTGTCCAGTTGCTAATTCTTTTTTTTTCCGTTGGTAGTTTTCTTTCTTTACCAACCAAATATTCAGTTGGTAATTTTCTAACAATTTTAGTAATTTAAAATCTATTGGTAATTTTTTGTTGGTAAATTACCAACTAAGTTGTTTGTTGGTACGTAGTTAGTGTGCAAATTACTAATTGTTATTTAATATATTACCAACCGAATTATTTTCAATTACCAATTGAAATACCAACCGAATTCTATTCAATTACAAACTAATTTTTCAGTTGGTAATTTTTCTTTGGTTTGGCAGAATTTTGGTTCATCTAAACATATAACCAAACACCTGCATTTGACAAATTCATAAAATAATAAAGCCAAAAAACATCCACAAACCCAACATAAACATCATCAAATCCAACACAAATATCATCCTTCAACCAACATAAACACAATCCTTCCACAAATTCAAAGAAAATATAATTCCCTCATAAAATACCTTAAATCCTAACCCAACATCATCTTTAATTAAACATAAAAGATTATCATAATATGAAAGTGAGATGAATTGCTGGTCCAAGGTTTAACAACAGTGAAGGAATATTAATATAATTTAGAAACTATTAGGGATATGCCCTAGAGTCAATTTGTACTTGTACTATTGTCATTATCTATTATGTAATAATATGAGGCATTTCTTTTTTATGAATAGTGCATTTAGTTTTGTGTCTATCAAGTATGTGACTTGATAGTAAAACCCTACAATCAATACAATGACTATTCTTAAATGTCACTAATTAATTATTATTAGTGCAACAATAATAAATTAAGATTAGTATGTTTTTGATTTGGTGGCTATGTATTACTGGTCATGGTTATATGTGATATAAAGTCAAAATATAAATAAATGTTAGAGAACATTATATTGGACATGACCCACTGTGAGAGTACTTCGTGGAACATGCCATAAGTACTTTCTAACCATAATGATATTAAAAGTCCTTCAACCTGAATTCATCATAGTTTCCAACTTGATAAATTCTATATTTTCTATTCTCTAAATTCATCTTTAACCAGATAATAAATTAGACTACTATTGGATATAGAATAAATCATGGAGAAGTATATGATTGATAATGAAGAAATTTTCCCCTCTCAACTATAGGAGAGATATTCATGGGCCTCTTGATAAGTTAGATTGTAAAAATGCATGATCGTGCTCAAATATATCAATCTGGGATATTGATATCATTTGTTTGAATAGTCTACTATGAGATCAAGGAGTAGTTGATTAAGCTTAGTAAGGATGAAATGCTTCGTGCCATATCCTTAATCTGGATATCGTGTGACAAAAGGACTAAATATAAAATTATGGTTTGGTTCAAAAAGATCACTGATCTTCATTAAACTTCGATAGTTATAATATATTTGTTAGAAACTGCTTATAACTTGTGGGCCATTTAAATGTGATTTGGGCACACTGCCACTATTAAATGAACTTATATGGTCACACAATAAGCGAACTTGTTAAGTTATTTTTCTTGTAACTAGGTTCGATGAATCTGAAAATATGTCTAAGTTAATCAAACCTAGAAAATTTCCAAGATACAATGAATCTGGAAAGATGTCCACATTCGATGTATCTAGATAATGTCCAAGTTGGAAGAATTTGACTCGGTAAATTAATTAGTTAAATTATCGAGATAATGGCAGAATCCTATCATATCAGTTTTAATTTAATTTGAATATAAAATGAAATATGATAAGATTTTATTAGAGTTGTACTCCAAGAGATTCGGGTGGTTTTAAAAGAAAACCCTAACCGTCTTATAAAGATACCTCTCTGTTAATATTCGTGCCTTCATTCACCAAGAAAAAAAAAACCTCTCAAACTCTAGGCACTAGCACTTTCTGGGTAACGAGTTAGTTCGCTGTGTGTATCCAATAGAGGGCATTCACACAATGTAGTGTTTAGTGATCATTCTGGTTGCACGTAGGATAGCAAAATCAGAATTGTAGGATCTTGATTATACCAAACAGAGATAATTCTGTAATTCTTAGATCATCTTAATCGTTTGGCTTAGGTCCTCAGAAGGGATTCATGAATGTTTTTCGTGTTTAGGAGTACACGAATTCTAACAGTGGTATCAAAGCAATTTGCTAAACGATTAGGTTCATTCATCTGTGTTGATCGTATTGTTGAATATATGTTTGATATATGTGAATTTAAATGGTGTATATCAGCATGTTCACATGATTATAATTTTTAGAATACTTAGCATGTGGATAGCCTGAATTAGGTTTAATCTATGCGTCTTAGTTGATTGAAAAAAAAAATCAGATGATTTACAGATTGTCAGTAAACTGATCTGTTTTAATATGATATGGTATCATAAGCATGCTATCCATCGTTCTATGTTGCAAATTGTTTGTATTAATTTGCCATGATAATTTGTTGTCTGTATCAATATAGTTAAAAGGGAACGTAGATTGTTTGTAACATGAAAATTTATGACGATGGTTACTAAGTGGTCCGAATGTTAATCTGATTAATATTTGGAATTCGGAAGGCAAAATCTCATTCAATGAGAGAAGGAAAATTCATTTTTCCTTCTTGGGGCACTGCCCCTTGGAACCCGACTAATTGTTCGTTGTGTGTTATTTATTATTGTTTTCTTATTTTAGTTGTGGATTATTCTGAATAGTGCATAGCATTGCCCATTTTACCCCAACGTAATTGGTAGGTTACATTCTAGTTGTTTGAGTTGTAATTTTTAAATACGGCCTGTGTGTCGTTTTTCATTGTTGTAAAATTGTATTGCTTTATTAGAATAGGAATTATTTTAATTTTACTATCAAATGTAAAAAAAGATGGCGGCCTACATTTACAACCAAGGAGGAGTATGCTCAAGACATTAGAGAATGCTCAAGGAGTTCATATACCTAGATTGACCGCTTTGATCTTCACTTTGCTCGTGATGATCAGCATATGTTACGGGCCATGCTATGTCACTTTTATTTATGTCTTGTATGCATATGCGATATGTTTATTTCATGCTTACTACAATCAAATTTTTATTTAAAAAAAAAAAATTAAGTGTTAAATGTCTTCCAAAATCAAACACTTGTTATTACTTGGATCAGCATATGGTCATTCCTGCCAAAGCTTACTTATGATTAAAATAAAATATTTATAAACAAAAAAAAATTACCTACTAAGAAACATCAAAATGTTAAAGTTTCAAAATTTTAAATGCTTTTAGTGGGAGTTTTTCATTAAGTCCTCAAAATTAATTGCTTTGCATATTTTGTATGTAGATAATGGCAATAAACAATTGGAATAACTCATTGCGATATGTGCGCGACAAAGACAAGCTTAGTGGGACTAACTTTCTTGATTGAGCACGTAACAAAAGAATCATTCTTAAGCAAGAAAAAAAGCTCTATGTTCTTGAAGATCCTATTCCCACTTCCCTAGTAAATAATGCCCTAAAAGCTAAAAAAGATGGTTATAGTAAGCACAAAGTTGATTCCAACAATGTTACTTGCCTAGCAACCATGAACTCTGAACTTCAAAAACAGTTTGAAGAAGCAAAGGCATATGACATGATTGTGTATCTCAAGGAAATGTTCCAAGGGCAAGCACGATAAGAGAGATTTGAAACTCATAATGTGAAACCCCAATCAAAACCAACCTTAGAGTAAGGGGCTTGGGATGCATAACATATTTATTTGCACGTTTAAATATATTTTTATATGATTTTATGTGCATTGAATTTGTGTTTTATAGTCTAGAGGGCTTGATTATGATTACTGAGTGAGAAGGGCAAAATGGTAATTTTTGCCTGAGGTGAAAATATGGAGATAGCTTGGGAGTTAAATAGGAAAAGAATTTTAGAGAGGAAATAAGAACAAGAATTGTTGTGGTTTAGTGGTCAGAGCTTTGGAATTAATTATTGAGGTCTTGGGTTCAAATTCCATCCTAGGAGCTTTAGTTTGGTTAAATTTTATTTTTGCTTGGGAAGTATCATTTTTGGCCTTATTGGAGTTTGGAGTAGGGTAGGGCTGTTGTCCTATAAGAGACATGATAGGAGTCTTTAAATCCCACTCTTTTACTAAAACTATTTGCATTCTAGTATCTTAGACTAGGATATACTTTGTTATTGTGTTCTATTCCAATATGGTAGGTCCTAAGTCGATGAACAATCTCACCTTTTATGTGCCCTTGCACAAAGTTCCACTTAAGGGTGACTAGGAAAAGGCTAAAGAATTTAATGCTAATAAATAATGCAAGTCAAGTCCCTAGTAATGCTGTATATAACCATTTTAATCCAACTAAAATAATTATTTTGCCTCCTTACGAGCAAAGACAGGTAGAGTCCTTTGAAAGTCATATTCTTAGAAATATTTTCCCTATGTTACTCTAATTTGGCCAAAAATTTAAGTCAATTGAAGCTATTCTCTTTCCTATTTTTGTCTCGTGTATCTCATCTTATAATAAAATCTGCATTGGACCCATTCAATAACTTAAATACATTGGAACAATTGAGAGTTCAGTAATTATGTGAAAGTCGTGATGCAAAAATCAGCAAAGAATACAAGAACACTTATATCCAAATCTTTAATCAAGAAGTAAACAAAATGATGTAACTAAAGGGCAAAGGAAAAGTGTAAGAAAACCCAAAATAATATGCAAGTGAAAATAAGAACAAAATGGCAGTACAGAAGCAAAATCATCCTCCACAAAAAAGTGAATCCATTACTCTCTGTATCTGTTAGTAACCAAACAAGAAGTGGGAAAGGGAGGACTAGTGCCATTAAATAACTACTTATTTTAGGCTCTATCCTAGCAAGGAAACAAAGAACAGGCATAAACAAAATCTGAAGCACCACACAGAGGGAGTTGTTTCACCATTGATGGGTGAGACCAAATCCATAAACTAAAGTCGTGCTTCCCCTAACCCATGAAAGCAGTACAAGAAATTTTAAGGAAAGAAATCATCAGATAAAATAATTCTCAAAATAGGAAAACACACATAGGCCCAGAGGAAAGAATCTTCATGGCCATCAGCCTTCAAAATTCCTTTCTTTTTTTAACAAATAATCCAATATTTAATCTCCTTAAAACTGGAAAATTAAGCATTGAATTTTGATCCATTTCCCTGATTTGAGATTTCTCCCACTCAATAATGCACAAAATGCAGAAAGCATGAGCAGATTAAGCAGATTAGGCATAAGTTTACTACTAAACCAGAACAAGCAAGATAGAATGAATGTAAATATAGCCAAGATAGCAAATCACTAACAAGGATTTAATTTACTCGTAGTAATAGTGCCAGAAAAGGGCGGCGATGGTGAGCATAGGAAGGCGGCTGGTAGGAAGAGGAAAGGGGAAGGAGAGGGTGTGCGTGGGTGGGCGGGCTGCGGGGGAGACAGGGGAAGGGGCAGTGGGAGGAGGAAGAGGGAAGGGGAGAGGGTGCATGGGTGATGGGGTAAGGGGGGCTACGAAGAAGACAAGGGAAGGGGCAACGTGAGGGGGGCGGGGGAAGGGGGGTTGCGGGAGAGAAGGGGGAAGTTGTGAAACCCCAGTCAAGACCAACCATAGAGTAAGGGGTTGGGATGCATATCATGCTATATTTCATGATTAAATATGCTTTCATATGATTTCTATGGGCTTTGAATTTGGTTTTTTTATTATCTTGAAGTCTTGTTGGTGAGTGATGTGTGAGAGGGGCAAAATGGTAATTTTTGCCCGAGGTGAAAATAAGGAGATAGCTTGTGGATTGAATAGGAAATAATTTTTCTAGTAGAAATAGCAACAAGAGTTGTTGTAGTTTAGTGGTTAGAGCCTTGGAATTAATTCTTGAGGTCTAAGGTTCAAAGTCCATCATAGAAGCTTTAGCTTGAGTAAATTTTATTTTGCTTGGAAAAGGATGGTTTCGGCCATGAGGGCCTAGATCAATGTGGTGATGATGTCCTAGGAGAGACATGTTAGGAGAATTCTCACTTCACTCTTTTGTTCTTCGCAAAATGCCTAAAGGGAATTCATTCTCCCTTGATCTTTAGTTTTTGTTAATTTCCAACTCCTTAGCTTGATCAAGGTGTTCTATCCTTTTCCTTTCCAGAAAATTCAGTAGAGGACTAAGGTCTTTTAGGATCAAAATGTCCTAGTAAAAGGCTTCTCATGGTTTGGAAAATGTAAATGAATTGTGGGAAAATTCAAGAGGAAAATCCCCCTTGAAAGCTTGCTGAAATTTTTCCTCTATCTTAGTTCATCTATCTTCATGGAATGAGCTGAAATTTTCCAGCTTGTTGTACCTTCAAAAGGTCAAAAATTCTAGCTCACATTCCCTCCCAAATGCTACCAGAAAAATGGTCCTTAGGATCAGTTTGAAACCTGAAAATTCTTGGCCAATTTCGGACTGCACAAGCTGAAGCAAAACAGGAAAAATTCCTGTACGAAAATCAACTTTGAGAGCTCCAAACCAAGCTGTTTTCTCCCAAATTTTGTGCAGCACCTTAGCCGTGTTTTTCCTCCATAAATAAGGCTAGAAACCAGCATTGAATACCCCCAAAATCCCCTTGAAACCTCGCTGTAAATCTGCTGGAAATGGCAGGCGAAAATTCTGCCAGAAAATTCCTGTACAGCGAAATTTCTGTGCAGAATTTTTGTCCAGCTGGTTTCCTATTTTGTTCCAACCGAAAACCCCAACCTACTTCTGTCAAAACCTCCCTTAAACCTCCATTAAGAGAGCTCCATTGTTCCCTGAAGCTTCTGCACGAAATTCCCTCCATGGCTGACCGAAAATCCCTCAACCAAATCCCTGTAATTTAGCTTGATTACTTTCCAAAATTTCAGCCATCTTGTTTAACAACTTTCCATAAAATTTTGCTCAATTGATCAGACATCTTCTCCACCATTGTGCACCTTAGTTTCAGCCATCACAAGCCTCCTTTAACCAGCTTTAATTCCCCAGAAAAGCTGCACAATCCAGTCGGCCATAGGAGACTTCAAAGCTGTCCAGAAAAATCAAGATATTCCTAGAATATCTAGTTTCCAAATTCTCTTCCTAAAAATATTCTTCAAGGATTGTAACAACTAACCTTTCCTTTGTCTTCCAAATTAGAGGAATCACTCCCTAAACCCTACAGAATTTCGGCAGCCCCAATTCCTCAGAAAATCGGCAGCTTCTTCTTCTCTCTCTCTCGATTTTCTTCAAGCAACAAGAACACACACACATCACACCAAGAACACCTACTTCTTCTCTACACCTAATACCCCTCCAAACCACCTCAAACCCTCACGAAAATCTCCAGATTTAGTCTACTCATTGCTGTGCATCCATCAACACCCTTATTAACATCAAACTCTACAAATCATCTTGCTACTTTGGATCAAAAAGCAGAAATTTCTGTGAAGAACAAGAACATCTTCAAGGTAAACTTATTCTAACAACTTCATCCTCTTCAAACTTGATCTCTAATGAAAATCTATATGAATAATCACACTAATGACTTCTTTCTCTCCCTCTCTCTCTCTCTCTCTCTCTCTCTCTCTCTCTCATGGACCGAAATTCTCTCTCTTGGCCGAATGGTCTCTTCCTCCATGGCCATGCTTTCGCCACCATTTCTTGAACAAGATTAGCCATCTAGGAGTTGCGATCTTCTCTAAACTCCTTCAAGTCATTCACCAATCAAGTAAGTACCTTCAATCCTCTTTTGTAAAATTTTAGAATCATGTCTCTAGGATGATGTTGTGAGAAGATGATTGGCGATGGGATTGAGTATGTGATGTTGTTGATTGAAGCATGAGTATATGTATGATTGTGAAGAAGATGGGATTTATGCATGGAAGGATTATATTGGTGGATTGAATGATGAGTTGAGGTTTGATGCATGTCATAGGTAGTATTTGTGATGAAGCATGCTAGAGATTATGTCACCTTTGGTGAATAGGATTTATATTCATGTTGGATTATTGAAGCCATGATCATATTTATGCTAGTAAGGGTTAGATCATATTTTGATGAATTGAGGTCTATGCTTGTATGCATGATTTGGATGATTTGATGAATTGAAGGGTTGTATATGTTCATGATTGTAGTTAGCTATAGGAATATGATCATGATCTAGTTGTCCCTGAGCAAATTTTATTTCATGAATAAAATATTTACTAATAATTTTTGCTAGAGAATTTCGAAAACCCTAGGAAGGGTAGATTTGGAATTATAATATATGTAAAGGATATTTTAGTCAAATAAATAATAACTTTTCTAGAAAATAAAATAAATAAATATTATTTGAAATAAAGAAATTAATTAAAGTCTTTATGGAAAAGATTTATACGTAATCGAATATTTTCTACATCAAAACCCTTAAGGATTTACTTATTATTTTCCAAGAAAGACTTATTAAATTTAATCTTAACTAGTTTTAGCTATCAATTATTTTCTAACAACTAAGCTATCATTAAATCACTATTTTACCTAGTACCACCTATGACTTCTGATCAAATAAACTCTAAATTTTCCTTAACAAGATTTAAACTTTCAACTTACTAGAATTTATTTCCTAATCCATTAATTATTTTAAATAACGAATTAAACTTAGCTTATAAACCTATTCAATTATTGTTTTGCCTTGAAGCTTGGAACACTAGGATCATGGTAGTAGTGAATTGAGTTGATTTAAAATTGATGAAGTGGATTGTGGCTTAAATCTGATTAAGATTTGTATTTGCCCATGTGGGGTTAGGTCAGCTGTTCGAGACCTTGTTGTTGTGAGCAAGAATTAGCTAAGCTCCTGCATAAAACCTGATTGATGTGAAATGATTTCCTTATGGCAAGCTAAATATGGAGTGTATGGACACTCGTTTATTTGAAGGCAATTGAGGGTTGAATTCATCTTTATTTCCAACGCTGGAATTATTCAAAAGTTAATGAGCAGATTTTCCAAACTCGAAACTCTTTCTAAAATAGATTTCGCTCAAAACCTTGGAAACCCTCAAATTGCTATTTTCATGCAGAGCAATGCTCTGTTCATTTTATCCCTAGTGGGAAGCGTCGTTGAGTACTCAATAAGGGTGGACTGCTAGGACTAGTCTTTGAAGGGTTAGGGTGAGTCTCTCAGTAGGTGGCCACCTCTGAGGGGTGAGTCCTTCCCGGATAAGATGCCAGTTTCAGTGAGTCGTGCCGGTCCGAGCTAGTAGTTTATTTTGTTTCAGTCAAGTGACTGTGTTTTTGCCGGAATGGACACCCGGCGATTATTTCGGTATAAAGAAGGAGGAGTATCTTGCTCAGTAGGCTGATCATCTACTTTTGTCAATCTACACAATGTGTTAGGCATTCTGACCGGTTATGGGGCCCAAAGTGTGGTAACCCATATCCCTTTCTTTCGAGTGGTTGATTTCATTACTTATGTATGGCTAGAAGAGACAAAATGCCACTCTTGCTTTTGACTAATGTTTATTGCTTGCCAATGTTTCTCTTATAAAGATTTCACACTTTGCATCCATGAACTGTTTCCACTAAACACCCAAAGCACACACGGACTTACTGAGATTTCTGTCTCACCACCATTTATCATGATTTCAGGTTGATCTTGTTGTGGGTGAGTAGCTACCTTGGGAAGAGAATGTGTTTTTTTTTTTTTTATTTTATGTACTGCTTTGGGGAGACGAGTGTGGATGATTTTAATTATGGTTTTTGTTTTGGGATTTCATGGATGTACTTTTGAAGTATTTTGGGTTGTAATAAATTGTTTTTTAGATGGAGTATTATTTATTTCAACAATTTTAATTGTGTCCTAGTTATAAAGACCCCTTGTCCTTTGGACGGGGCGATATCCCCGGCCCTGGCGGGCCTAGGTTTTCCGAGGTGTTACAAGTGGTATCAGAGACTAGGTTATAGACAAATATTGATGATATATGATTTATTTATTATAATATTAAATCTTATCTAACCTATTTTGATGATGTTGTAGAATGGTTAGACTGCTTAGGACAACATGGAAAGGGCAGCAATGGCACCCATCTTACTATCTAGACCAGGAGGACCTTCCAGTTCCCCAGCCTGCCCCTCAGCCAGTTGTTCCTATAGAGGATAACAATGATGTCGAGGATATCCCTATTGAGGATAACAGTGATGATGAGCTTGACTTGATGGAGGATAGCAGTGAGGACGAGGTCCAGATCCTTGAACCACCTCCAATCCCGGTGATAGATATAAGCTCTGACAGTGAGGATGATGTTATGATAGTGGAGCCTGAACCCCACCCTCCTAATCCCGAGGTCGATTTAGCAGCAGCTAGTGATGACCCGGGGGAGATAGACTATGAGTCTCTACCCAGACCTTCCTTTATTCCTCCCTTCAGCCGAGTTGAGGCCGAGAAGAGTTCTAGGCGCCCTGGGAAGGAGCCTATGGAGGGATTTGCTAGCAGGGAGGGGGTGGATTTCTCTAAAAACACCGGAGGTTGGATATATGAGGCAGATGATGAGGAATCCGATGAGGAGTAGAGAGCTAGGAGTCATTTTGATTTGGATGTTTGTTTATTTTCAGCTTTTCATGAATTGAGATGTTAAGAATTCTTAAAGTTCATTTTTATCGAATTTTGAAATTATGCCAGTTAATTTTTGAAATCGAAATTTATGAGCAATCCTTTACATAAGTTGCATCTGACTTCTTTCTACTCATACTTGGCTAAGTATGCATACACCACTAAAATGATTTGATACTTGAGTGCATACATTTAACATTTGGGGTATAGTATAGAATGGCACCCAAGAGACGTGCAATTCCTTCCACCAGAAGAACTCCAGAGATAGATCGGGTAGCACCGGAAGTTGAACCAGAACAGATGCAATCACCACATCAGGGTGACGGGCAAAGTGATCCCGCGATGGGCATGGGGTCTGATGCCCCGGTAGATGTGTCAATGGGTCAGACACTTAGCAAAGTGGCCGACATTCTTCAGACGCTAACCGAGCGGAGGTACCCTAGAAGGGAAGATGAGGCGTTGGAGAAGTTCTTGAAATTCCAACCACCTATCTTTATGGGTGAAGCGGAACAAGACCAGAAGGCCGAGCAGTGGGTCGAGCAAATGGAGGATATCTTCGCAACGCTCCAGTATTCGGAGGAGCGGATGGTTAAATTTGCAGCTTTTCGGTTGAGATGACCAGCTCGGGCGTGGTGGCAGCGGGTCCAAGAGGACTGGGTAATGGATGAGCAAGAATGGACGTGGTCCAACTTCGTTGAATCTTTCAGGGCGGAGTACATCCCTCAGTGGATTGTAGAAAAATGGGAGGACGAATTTCAGAATCTGAGGCAGGGGAGCATGTCTGTGGCTCAATACGCGGCTCGATTCACGCAGTTGTCAAAATACTGCCGAAGACTGGTCGACACCGAGCAGAATCGGACGAGGCAGTTCGTCAAGGGGATAAGACCGGAGCTGAGGAGAGCTTTGGCACCTGCTCCACCGACAACATACTCGGGGGCGGTGGATGCTGCTACTCGCAAGGAGAATGAAGACCGCAGCAGAATGGCGGCCAAGCCCTTCCAACCGCCGAGACAACCGCAGGGACACTTCCCGAGGCAGCAATCCCACAAGCGCCCTGCAAATCATCTCTGGTAGAACCGGGAAAAGCAAGCCCGGACAGCACCAGCTAGACCTGCACCGAACCTCCCGTCCTGCAGGCAGTGTGGAAAGAAAGGCCACACCGAGAGGAATTGCTGGTCCAAGGGAAGAGATAGGAAGTGCTACCACTGTGGTGACCCGAACCACCTGAGGAATACCTGCCCTAAGCTGCACCGAGTTGGGCAGGGAAACCCGGCTCAGAACCCGGGACCCAACCGGGCCAACACCATGGGAGCAGCCGGAGGTGGAGCACCGAAGCCACAAGTGAAGGCCAAGGTGTTCGCTCTCAACAGAGAGGAAGTTGGGGCCGATGCCGCGGTGGTGGAAGGTACGTTCACTATTCAAGGACGATCCGTTAATGCTTTGATTGACCCTGGCTCTACTCATTCCTATATAAACAAGTTGTCTGCATGTTATTTGGGTTGGGATGGAGTGGAGCTACCTTTCATTTTAGAAGTAAGCACCCCTTTGGGGAAGATGGTGCAAGCAGATCGGTATGTGAGGGATTGTAATGTTATGGTGGGGAGAGAAAATCAGGAGGGAGATTTGATTGTGTTGGACATTGAAGACTATGACTTAATTTTAGGGATGGACTGGTTAGCCAAACATGGGGCTAGGGTAGACTGCAAAAATAAGTCAGTTCAGTTTGTCAGACTGGGTTGTGATGTGTTAGAATTTAATGGAAAGAGGGTGAAAGAGTTGAAGTACTTGATTGCAGGGGCTAAGGCCCGAAAATTATTGAGGCAAGGTTGTAAAGGTTATCTGGCTGACGTGATGAACAAGCCTAAGGACCAGTGTACTCTGGAGGACACGGAAGTAGTGAAGGATTTTCCCGAGGTATTTCCAGCGGAACTTGATTCTCTACCTCCTAGTCGAGAAGTGGAGTTCACAATCGACTTAGTTCCCGGAGCGGAACCAGTATCGCGGACTCCGTACCGGATGGCGCCGGCAGAGTTGAAAGAGTAACTAGAGGAGCTCATTGGCCAAGGTTATATTAGACCAAGCACGTTATCCCGTCATGGATGTACTTTTGAAGTATTTTGGGTTGTAATAAATTCTTTTTTAGATTGAGTATTATTTATTTCAGTAATTTTATTTGTGTCCTAGTTATAAAGACCCATTGTCCTTTGGACAGGGCGACATCCCCGGCCCTGGCGGGCCTAGGTTTTCCGGGGTGTTACGAAGTGGCGGTGGGAGAGGGTGGGAGAATGAACTGTGGGGGTGGGCGGGCAAGGGGCGGCAGGAAGTGGAAGTGGGGGCTGCAGAGGGATGGGGGAAGTGGCGGCGAGAGGAGGATGGGGGAAGGGACTGCGGGGGGTGGGCGGCAGAAGAAAGTCTTGATAAGTGGGGGCTGTAGAGGTAGCACTTACAAAGTGCAGGAGATTCTGCTCACTTTCTAGATGGACATTATTGCTCTAAAGAAACTCTCCAACTCCAGCATTGTCCAAATCTTTCCTCATATTGATTCCACAATTCTCTTTCAATTGATGAGATGGTATGCGAGGGACAATTTCTGTCTGCAATCAGAGGGCTTAGAGGAAAGGGGTTGAGAGAGAGATGGGTGATTGATGAAAGGGACTGGTTTGAGCTAGGGGAGAGTGAGAAGAGAGGAATGCCATTTGGTCTTGGGGGGTAGGAGGGAATGATTAAGTGAACCCGATACACGTGAACCAAATCTTAGGTAGTTGTACGAAATCTTTAGAAAATTGTACTCTTCTGGAAGTGTATAACTTTATGTGCATGTGGTACACTTATTTGAAGATTTGGTGCAGATGCACCGCATGCACCTAAAAATATCCGTCTAAATTTATTTTTTCAATCTCCCGAACTTTTTTTTTTTCCTATAAAACATCTATTATAACATTTTAATCATGTCACTACAAGTTATTGAATATCCAAAAGAAAAAATAATATCTTGACAATCTCAAAATGTCACAATATAATTCTAAAAGTATACTAAATTTTATATTGATAAGCATGGATAGTTTTGATTAGGTCTATTATGACATTAAAATAAAAAAAGTCAGAAAAATTAATATATAATAACATATTAAACAAAATGTCATAATAAATTTGTCACAACAACCTATTTTTCTAGTAGTTGGCATATCTCTAACAATCTCCCACTTGCACTAAGACCAATTTGACATAAATCATAATCCCATTGATCTAGTATAACTATCATGTTTAGAGAATGGGAGAAGCTTTGTCAGTGGATCTCGCATGTTGGGTATCTCATGCATATCGTATATGGCGCAGTGGAAAAATAAGATTGAGAAACCTTCCCAGTATTCGCATATATGTGGAAAACAAGACATAAAGGGAACAAATGTAACCGTTTTTACCTTTCTTTGATCATGTGGAAAATAAAATTTTCCTTCTTCAAGTTGAGACGTGATCCAGCAATCCTCTTGATCAAACACCACAAGAGTTGAACACCCAACCACTATAATTACAGTGTATGATTATCTCTAATAGAAATCCAAACGAAGGAACACTCAAGCACCAAAATTTTCTATGCTAGCAGAAACAAGATGGCTGCTAGGGTTTCTCAAGAACAATCAAGAGAGAAAGAGAAGAGAGAGAAATCATGTGCCTTAGGGTTTGGAGTTATTTTCGTGTCTTACACATATCCAAGGTTTCGTGTGTATATCCTATATAACACGAAAATCTTGCTGAAAATTCCTCCATCTAAGAATTCCCTAATTGTAATTTGAAATATCAAGTTCTTACAATTACAATTTGGACCATAAATTATAACTAATTATAATTTGGCCTCAACAACTTCTCTTTCTTGCAATTAACCCCACTATGTTATCAAATAACATCTTGAGTATATAATCCTATATTATGTGTGACCTATTTGGTTTCCCAGTTAATTGGTAGCAAACATGAATTAATCCAAACGTCTTTGAGATTAATAATCTAGAATTAATTAGAATTAATCATATTGATTCTGATCAAGATTAGTTTATTAATTAATGAATTAATAAACCCATATTCCCAGATCATGAGTGGTATCTAGCAACACATCACGACCACCCAAGAGTCCAAAATGTCATGTGGCTTAACATTAACCCTGTAATAACAAAGTACAGTGCAATTAACTCCTTTCATCATATAATTTCTCATTCGATTTGGAATACGGAATTAGTGCCAACTCCCTCCAGAATATATATTAATTCTGGCCCGAATATAATAGTATTAGTACCAGGAACCCACTACTCTAGATGTGTATCAATTGGAACTATTTCCAATACACAGTTGCCTTGGCCAACGACTTCTTGAGTAGTGATTCCTACAAGTGGCCATGAGATATTCGCCCCTACTATGAGGAGTGGTGAATCCTTTATTGACCCTTTCAACTACTTTCGTTTACCTCACAATGTACCCAATATCCATCACATGGTGGCCCTCGATTTGAGTCCAGAGATTGGAATCAAAGCACAGTGCTCAGCAAACAAAGTACCTTAATGAACCAGCAATGGCTGGGAGTATCCTGGTGGATTTTAACATGGCTATTGGCGAGAAAGTTTCGTCATAGTCAATACCATGTTGTTGACAATAACCTTTTACCACTAGTCGTGCTCTATAGGTAAATACATTACCATCCATGTCTATTTTCTTCTTGAAAATCCACTTGCACCCAATAGGTTTAATTCCTTTAGGTGGATCAACCAAAGTCCATACTTGGTTGTCGTACATGGAATCCATCTCTGACTTCATGGCCTCAAGCCATTTGTTAGATTCTGAACTGTTTAGAACATCCTTGTAGGTAGTAGGCTCATCTTCATCTATGAGCAACACGTCACTGTGGTTACTAATGAGAAATTCATATCTCCCAGGTGCCACATGTATCCTACTGGATCTACGAGATTCTTATGTATTAGAAGGTTCATCTATTCTCTTAATAGATGTGCGGTTAGATGGTTGATCTTCATTTGTTTGATCTTCATGAACTTCACTAAGTTTAATATTACTCCCATTATCCCCTTTGAGCATGTGCTCCTTCTCCGAGAAGACGACATGCTTCAAAACAAACAATTTGTTTTCAGAGGGTAGGCAGAAGTAATATACGAAAGATTCTTTCGGATATCCCACAAACAAACACTTGTCAGACTTACTCTCAAGTTTGTCTGACTATGGCCTTTTAACAAAGGTAGGACAACCCCATACTCGCAAGTGAGATAACTTTGATTTCTTACCAAAGAACATCTCAAATGGGGTTAGTATCAATTGATTTTGCAAGAACTCTATTTACTATATAAACAGAAGTCTCTAGAGCATACCCCCAAAACAATTTTGGTAGGTTGGCAGAAGCCGTCATGGTCCGTACCAGGTCTAGAAGGGTTCGATTCCTTTTCTCAAATACATCATTATGTTGAGGTGTATGTGGTGGAATCCATTGAGATAATATCCCATTATCTCTAAGATAACTCAAAAACTCTTGGCTCAAATATTCTCCTCCCCGATCAGATCTTAGAGTCTCAATACTTTTGCCACGTTATTTCTCTATTTCATTCTTGAAGTCTATGAACCTTTCAAAGGCCTAAGATTTGTATTTCATTAAATACAAATACTCGTATTGTGAGAAATCATCGATAAAGTTTATGAAATAGTTATAACCTCCTCTTGCTTGTATTGATATTGGGCCACATACATCAGAATGTATGAGTTCTAGTAATTCCTTGGCCCATTCTTATTTTCCTGGAAAAATGAGTTTTAGTCATTTTGCCTAGTAAACAAGATTCAAATGTGCCATTTGATTCATAATTAAATGACCCTAAGTTACGAAGCTTGTGTAAATTTGAAACACAATATTCGTTTACATTACCCAAACGACAATGCCATATGTAAAAGGTGCTTGAGTTTTCCATTTTAGGCTTCTTATTTTTTATATTGGGAACTGGATTATCCAAGTCTAGAACATATAAACCATTAACCAGAGTTGCTGAACCATAATGAATGTCATTCAATGAAAAAGGACAACATTTATTCTTAAATATCAAATGAAATCCATATAAGCCTAAACACGCAACTGAGATAATATTTTTCATTAAAATTGGTACATAATAATAGTTTTGCAGTTCTAGAATTAATCTCGAAGGCAGGTTCAGCTCGTATGTCCCTACAGCAAGTGCAACAACCTTTGCCCCATTGGCAGTACGTAGCTCCACGTCGACTTTCTCTAACCTTCTACTGCTCTTTAGTCCTTGCAAGTTATTGCACAAATGAGATCCACATATGCTATCTAATACCCATATCTCAATTCTAAGGGTAGTATTTAGATCAATCATTAACATACCCGGAATAGAAGTAGAAGGGCTTGTAAGCTACTCCTTCTGATTTTTGTCCTTAATGGTCTCCAAGTAGGCTTTGCAGTTGCGCCTCCAGTTGCCCATCTTCCCACAATGATGGCATAGGCCTTTGGTAGCTACCTCCTTCTTGTTCACACCACCTTTAGGCTTCATAGGAGCCTTCTTCTTCTTTTTTTGAACATTCTTCTTTGAAGAGGAAGATTCTACCATTAAAACTGCATTGGAATCCTTCTTCATGGAGGACTTCACAGTTTTGAGAAGATTTATTAACTCAAGAATGATGGACTCAGTCTTGTTCTTTTGATAGTTAATCACAAATTGTGATGAACTATTAGGCAAAGATGTTGGGTATTTCATGCGTATCATATACGGCACAGCGGAAATTTTAAAACGAGATACCATTCCAGGATCCGCATATATGTGGAAAACAAGACATATATATTTATAAAATAAAGAAACAAAAATAACATCTTTTACCTTTCTTTATTTGTGTGGAAAACAAAATTTTCCTTCTTCGAGTAATATAGTTGTGGCGCGATCCAACAATTCTCTTGAAGAATCACCACAAGAGTTATATGTCCAACCAATATAATCACTATGTATAATTAAATCGAATAGAAACCCACACAAAGGATCTCACTCAAGCACCAAGATTTTCTATGCTAGCCGAAAACAACAATGGTGGCTTGGGTTTTTCTTCCTTATTCTACTTCATAAGCAAAACCAGAGAAAAGAAGAAGAAGAGTATTGGATTCCCTCTTGGAAGAAGCCACACGAGAGAGAGAGATGTACAAGAGAACATGAAGATCATATCTCTATTATTCTCTTGAGAGGATGGCCCCACACACATTATTTCTTGTGTGTTGATAAAAAGGAGCATTGGCACCCATTCCTTCATGTGTGCCCTTTTGTTTGTTTTGTATGACTTTTTGCTCAACAATAAAACCACTTTGATTATATCTCATATAACCAAAAGCCTCTACAAAAACCACATCTGAGAATTCCAAACAATTCTCCAACTACAATTGGAAGCCATCAAGTTCTTAGAATTATAAATTGGCCCATCGATTATAACAAAATATAATTTGGCCACATCAACCTCTCTTTCTTGTAATAAGCCCCACTATGTTATCAAATAGCATCTTGAGTATGTATTCCTCTTTTGTGTGTGACCTATTAGGTTTCTCGATCAATTGGTAGTGAACATGAATTAATCCCAACGTCTTTGAGATTAATAATCTTTAATTAATTAGAATTAATCATACTAATTCTAATTAGGATTGGTTTATTAATTCATCAATTAAGAAACCCATATTCCCAGATCATGAGCGGTATCTAGCAACACATTATGACCACCCAAGAGTCTAGGAAGTCAAGTGGCTTGACATGAACCCTTCAATAACAAACTACAGTGCAATTAACTCCTTTCACTATACAATATCTCATTCAGTTTGGAGTATGGAATTAGTGCCGACTCCTTCTAGAATATATTTTAATTCTGGCCCGAATATCATTATACTTGTACAAGCAACCCACTACTCCCAAAGTGTCTTAATTGGAACCCTTTCCAATACACATACTCCTTCGACAAGGACTTATGAGTAGTAATTCCAACAAGTGGACGTGAGATATTTGCCCCTACTATTAGGAGTGGTGAATCCTTTATTGACCCTCTCAACTACTTTTGTTTACCTTTCAATGTTCCTAATATCCATCTCATAGATGGCCCTAGATCGAGCTCCGGAGATTGGAATCAAGGCACAATGCTCAGTAAACAAAGTACCTTAGAGATCTCAAGTGTAAGGATACTTGCAAATTTGCTATATTGAGATTATATCACTGGCACTAAATAGTTATCCATGTGATTATCTCAAAGCTAGGTAATCTAATGAACTTGTTCTATTAACAAGCATCCATGTATTAACTTTGAGTATCTCAATACTCACAGTAGTGAGAACCACTGCCTGATTAAATCAGGAAGTCTAACACATGCTAGTCTTAAGGTATTAATGATGACCTATCTCATAAATACTACAACTAGGGACTATTTAAATACTAACACCATCCTGTGTAATAGGAATCTCATATCATGATCTCTATAATGATATCCTTAACACAATGTGTTGTAGTAAGGACTTTATTGAACAGTTATATTACTTAAAGTAAACAAAAGGAACTGTAAGATAAATAATACATTTTATTAAAATAAAATGTGTCATATACAATATACAAGTGATTGCCTCTAACAAAAGATTGCAGAATTAAGTCAACACTTATGTCATGATCCATTACAAACCCGAGAGATCCAAGCTTCCCTATGATGCCCAGCATCTTCAGCCCGTGAGTGGCCTCAGAAAAATCCTTTGCCATTTGCAACGAAATAGTTGCTTCATGATCTCATATCTCTTCGTTCTAGCTTAGGCATCAAACAGCTCTCGAAGATGTAGAATGATCGATTGAGCATCCATATGCTCATGTTGTTTTTGCAACTCTGGAGTCATGGATGCCTGTACAATACATGATGTTGTATCACTATCCTTCGTGTGCCTTCTGTGGAGAGCATGCATATTAGCATGAGCATCTTGAGTTGGTAGTGACGTGTAACACCCCGCTACCTAGGCCCGCCGGGGCCGGGGATGTCGCCCTGTCCAAAGGACAATGGGTCTTTATAACGAGGTCACACAAATAAAATACGCAGAATAAAAATAATAAAAATAATACTTCAACTTAAGATTTATTACAACCCAAGAATAAATCCACGAATTCCCAAAAGGAAACAAATCCATAAATAAAATTATCCACTCTCGTCTCCCCAAAGCAATACATAAAATCAAAAGACACATTTTCTTCCAAGGCAGATAACACTAGCTACTCATCCCCACAGCAGGATCGGCCTGAAATCATGGTAAAAAGGTGATGAGACAGAAATCTCAGTAAGTCCGTGTGTGCTTTGGGTGTTCAGTGAAAACAGTTCGTGGATGCAAAGTGTAAAATCTTTATAAGAGAACTATTGGCAAGCAATAAACATTAGTCAAAAGCAAGAGTGGTGTTTTCCTCTTTTTGAAACCATACAAGTGCACAATAAAATCAACCACTCATAAAGGTGGTCATGGGTTACCACACGTTGGGCCCCATAACCATGCAATGGTCAGAATGCCACACTTTGTGCAGACTGACAAAAGAAATACTGGCAAACAATGAATGATGTTCAAAAATAAGAGTGGCGTTTCGGCTTATCTAGTCGTACATAATTTATAAGATCAACCACTCAAAAGAAAGGATTATGGGTTACCACACGTTGGGCCCCACAACCGGTCAGAATGCCTAACACTTTGTGCAGACTGACAAAAGTAGGTGATCGTCCTATTAGGCAAGATACTCCTCCTTCTCTATACCCAAACAACAACCGGGTATCCATTCCTGCAAAACACAGTCACTTGACTGAAATAAAACAAACTGCTAGCTCGGACCGGCCTGACTAAGTAGTACTGACGTTTCTCTAAGTTGAGCTTATCTTCTGGAGGTGGCCTCCTACCAGAAGACTCACTCTTGCTCTTCAAAACTAGTATTACCAGTCTACCCCCATTGAGTACTCAACGTAACATATCCCACTTGGGAAGAAAATGAACAAAACACAGTTCCACTTGAAAATGGCAATTAAGGATTTCCAAAGTTTGGGGCAAAACTGGTTTTAGAAAGAATTTTAGGTTTTGAGTAAAACCGCCCCTTGATTTACAAATAATTTATTTGTCTGAAATGAGAATGGAAATAATCCTCAATTGCCTTTACAGAAATGAGTGACCATGCACTCTTCATTTGGCTTGCCATAAAAAAAATCATTTTTCATCAAACAGGTTTTATGTAGGAGCTTACCTGATCCTTGCTCACAACAAAGGTCTCCAATAGCTGACCTGACCCGCATAGGGTAAATACAAACCACAATCAAACTCAAGCGAAAGACTCACTTTCTAAAAAAAAAAAACTAACTCAACTCTTTACAATCATATCCCTAGTGTCCCAAGCTTTAAGACTCAATAATAAATAAAAGGGTTTATAAAATAATTCTAATTCGATATTAAAATAAATAGAGTTTGGGAAATAGGTACAAAAAGTTGAAGGTTTAAATCTTGCTAAAAATAAATTATGGTTTATTTGAAATAGGGTCCAAGGTAGTATTAGGTAAAATAATGATTTATTAATAATTTAGTTGTTAGAAAATAATTGATAGCTAAAATTTGTTGAAAATAAATTTAATGAGTCTTGCTTGAAAAATAATAAGCAAATCCTTAATGTGTTTTGATTAAAAGATAATACTTAAATTTTTAGTAATAAATATTTTTTAAATTATAATTATTTCCATAAAAGGCTTTAATTGGTTTTATCATTTTAAATATTATATATATTTTTTTCCAGCAAAAACTATTATTTATTTGACTAGAATATCACTATTTTATATAAAAGACCAAATCCACATTTTCCCATGGTTTTCAAAATTTTACTAGAAAAATCATATTATTAAATATTTTATTAATGAAATACAGATTAGCTTAGGGACAACTAGATCATGAACATATTTCTATGGCTAACCACAAACATAAACATATACAACCCTTCAATTCATCAAATCATCCAAATCATGCATACAAGCATAGATCTCAATTTATCAAAATATGATGTAACCCTTAGTAGCATAAATATGATCATGGCTTCAATAGTCCAACACGAATATAAATCCTATTCACCAAAGGTGACATAATCTCTAGCATACTTCATCACAAAATACTACCTATGACATGCATCAACCTCAAATCATCATATAATCATCCAAGACAATCCTTCCATGCATAAATCCCATCTCCTTCACAATCATACATATATTCATACTTCAATCTCAACAATATATAAATATATATATATACTCATCCCCTCGCCCTCCACCTTCTAACAACATCATCGTAGAGACATGAATCTATGGTTTAAAAGAAATGTTGAAGGGACTTACTTGGTTGATGAATGACTTGAAGGAGTTTAGAGAAGATCTCAACTCCTAGATGGCTAATCTTGTTCAAGAAAGGTGGCGAAAGCATGGTCATGGAAGAAGAGTCCATTCGGCCAAGAGAGGGAACTTCGGTCCATGAGAGAGAGAGAGAGAGAGAAGAAGAAGAAGAAGTCATTAGTGTGATTATTCATATAGGTTTTCATTAGAGATTAAGTTGAAGAGGTTGATGTTTATAGAGTGATTTTACCTTGAAGATGTTCTTGTCCAGAAATTTCTGCTTTGATCCGAAGTAGCAAGATGTTTGGAGGAGTTTGATGCTAAGAATGGTGTTGATGGACTCACAGCAATGAGCGGATCAAATCTGGAGATTTTTCGTGAAGATTTGAAGTGGTTTGAAGGTGTATTAGGTGAAGGAAAGTAGTAGGTATTCTTGGTGTAGTGTGTGTTCTGGATGGCTGAAGAAAAATCGAGAGGAATGGTTGTTGTGGCTGCCGAATTTTCTATGGAATGAGGGCTGCCGAAATTATGTAGGGTTTAGGAGGATGTTTCTCTGATTTGAGAGGGAAAAGGAAAGGTTAGTTGTTACAATCTTTGAAGAATATTTTTAGGAAGTGAATTTGGAAAGTAAATATCCTAAGAATATCTTGATTGCTTGGACAGCTTTGAAGTCTGCCATGGCTGATTGTTTGAGTAGAATTTCGTGGGATTAATGCTGACTTATGGAGGCTTATGGTGGCCGAAAGTAGGGTGTACAATGGTGAAGAAGAAGTATGGTCCATTGAGCAAAATATTATGGAAGGTTACTAAATAAGATGGCTGAAATTTTGGAAACCAATCAAGCTAAATTGCAGGGATTTGTTTGAGAGATTTTTGGATAGCCATTAATGGAATTTCGTGCAGAAGTTCAAGGGGATCAATAGAGCTCTGTTGATAGAGGTTTAAGGAAGGTTTTTACAGATTCAGGTTGGTGTTTCTGCTGGAAGAGAGATAGGAAACAAGCTGGACGAAAATCTGCACAGAATTTTCGCTGCACAGTGAATTTTCTGGCAGATTTTCGTCTGCCACTTCCATCCATTTTGCAGCGAGCTGGAAGGGGGGTTTTAGGGGTATTCAAGGCTGGTTTCTAGCCTTCTTCATGGAGGAAAATCATGGCTAAGGTGCTGCATAAAATCTGGAAGAAAACAACTTAGTTTTGAGCTCTCAAAACTGATTTTCGTATAGGATTTTTTTCTGTTTTGCTCTAGCTTGTGCAGTCCGAAATTGGCCCAGAATTTTCAGGTTTCAAACTGATCCTAAAGACCATTTTTCTGGTAGCATTTGGGAGGAAATGTTAGCTAGAAATTTTGCCCTTTTGAAGGTACAACAAGCTGGAAAATTCCAGCTCATTCCATGAAGAAAGATGAACTAAGCTAGAGGAAAATTTCAGCAAGCTTACTAGAAGGATTTTTCCTCTTGGAATTCCTCACAACTCTTCCATATTTTTCAGACCATAAGAAGTCTTTCACCAAGACATTTTGATCCTAAAAGGTCTCAGCACTCTACTGAATTTTCTGGAAAGAAAAAGGCTAGAAAACCTTGATCAAACTAATGAGTTGAGCATTGAGAAAAATTAAAGAACAAGGAAGAATGAATTTCCCTTCAAGAATTTCGAATAGAGTAAAGAGTGAAATGAGAATTCTCCTAACATGTCTCTCCTAGGACATTATCACCACCTTGTTCAAGGCTCTTAAGGCCGAAACTAATCCTCCCTAAGCAAAAATAAAATTTAATCTAGCTAAAGCTTCTATGATGGAATTTGAACCCTAGACCTCAATAATCTATTCCAAAGCTCTAACCACTAAACCACAACAACTCTTGTTGCTATTTCTACTAGAAAAATTATTTTCTATTCAATCCACAGGCTATCTCCTTATTTTCACCCCGGGAAAAAATTACCATTTTGCCCCTCTCACACAACAATCATAATCAAGCCCTCTAGACTATAAAACACAAATTCAATGCACATAAAATCATATAAAAATATATTTAAACATGCAATAAAATATGATATGCATCCCAACCCCCTTACTCTAAGGTTGGTTTTGGCTAGGGTTTCGCATGGCGGAATAGGAGCATCTAGCACGTAGAGCAACCTTTATGATTTGAGAACAATTCTCAAATTTCTGTACCAGTCGAGATAGTTTGATTCGGTTAACTTGTTGGTTTTTCTAAGATGCTATGTAGGTTTAGGTTTGTAGACGTGGTGCAAGTGACCTAGATGTAAAGATAGAGAGCACTAGCTACTTGTATATATGCATATGATATGCAAATAATTATGACTTTAATTAAACATATTTTTACACCACTATTTTACTCAAACCAATAGCCCCCACTACTGATTCAAAAAAGCCCGTTAGAAGCTTTCCTAGTGGACCGGTATCCAAATTCCTCAAGAATAATCTTGGGTTTGCCCAACAAGCCACCTTTAAGTTCATTGATAGGTATCCAATAAGAATTACATTATATGTAACTACTGGATCATTTAGTGATTAACAACTTTTAATCTTACAGCCTTTTGGGCTACCCCAACTTTTCATCTAAATTTCTTTTTGCTTGAGTTTGCCTAACTAGGATAAAAAATTTAGTTAAACTCGGCTCATTAAATAGGAATTTAATTCCATAGCTTGAACATGCCCAATGTCAAGTAAGCTTGGGTTTGCCCAATAATCTGGTCTCGAAAAAGGACTCTCGTTCTAACTCTATTAACAGAAGGAATTAAGTTTACTATTAATTGAGGAATTTGTTACTTTTAGTGATTTCACTGAATGACATACATAAAAATCAATAAATCACATAATTGATAATTATGGTAATAAAGAGATTACGTGGTATGATTATGGACCTTACACTAAATTAATTTCTTTGAGCCATAAAAGAAATTAATATAGTTAACCATATGTGTTCATGCATGATTTAAGTAGAAAGTCTTACCTTCTCGCCTTGTTTAGGTTGCCATCTCTAGAATAAAGTAATTCTACTCCTATCTAATCGATGTAAACTAATTACATGATTTTCTAAAGAGAGAAAACCTCGAGTTACATTTGAGAGGAGTCAGATAAGAAGAGAATTACAAAAGAATTCTAGAGAAGGCAGGACACGCAGGCTCTATTTCATAAAAAACCAAAACTGTAAAATGCATGAACATATATAATTGGTTTTAGTCCATAACCATCCACCATGCCATTGACGATACTTAAACAAAATAAACATATAATTCCTTTTATTAGAAAATCACTATTTTTGGAAAATAAAACAAATTCTAAAATCAATATTTTAGAAGAATACATTAATTTTAAATTTTCAAAATCACTATTTTTGAAAAATAAAATTGTTTGTCTCAAAACTAATTTTGAGAAAATGCTTTTAGGTCCTGTCTCTGGCAACGAAAATGGCAGTCACGGTGGCCGGTCAACGGGCGGGGGTAAGGGGGCAGCATCCTCGTAGAAAAATTTTTATTTTACTGCCTATCATCAAATGAGATTTTCCCTTTCAAAGATCCATTCCAGAATTTTTTTTTTTAAATAGCTGGATTGTCGCAAACAGAGCAGAACCGGTGCTAGTTTGAAGGTCAGAGCCGACGCAGGCTTTGGTCTAGTTTTAAGAAAAATTTTCTTCCAAAAACGATTTCTGGACATGCGCAAAATAGCATAGAACCGGCACCGGCTTAGGGGCCGGAGCGGACGCCTGCTATAGTCAGGAACAGTGGCGGCGATTTTGAAAATTTTCTAGAAACAATTTCTGGTGCCCTAATCTTCTGCAACAGATCAGAGAGAACAATTCTCAGCAGAATTTTCTATTTTGAAGCTCAAAACAACAACTAAATTGTTAGTTTAAACAAAACCAAAACAGAAAATTAAGATGAAATGGAAGGCAACAACCATGTTGCTAGAAAATAGTTTTTTTGTAGAAAATTATCAGCACCTAAAGAAAGCAACTTTTCGAAATACGCTGTGACTTTTACACAATCATATTGTGCTACGGACCCAACCCATAATGGTTGAAACGATTTCAACTCGAGTGAAAACAATTGTCACAGCAAATAAAGATAAACACGAATGCATGAAAATAGTTTTTCATGCCAAAACAATGTCCGTATACCACACATAGCAAGTCTCTGATACCACTGTTGGGTATCTCAGGCTCGTATCATAAACAGCTCAGCGAAAAAATAAGTACGAGATACCATCCCAGGACCCGCATATATGTAGAAAACAAGACATAAACAGATCAAAGGTAACAGCTTTTTACCTTTCTTTGATCATTTGAAGAACAAATATTTCTTCTTCAAGTCGAGGCACAATCCAGCAATCTTCTTGTGCAAACTTCATAAGAGTTAAACGTTTAACCACTATAATCACAGTGTGTGATTATTTCTAATAGTAATCCACATAGAGGATACACTCAAACACAAAGTTTTTTGTGATAGCAGAAACACTAAGTGGCAGCTAGCGTTGTTTCTCAAGAACTATCGAGAGAGAGAGAGAGAGAAGGGAGAGAAGGATTTTGTGTGTTGGGCTTTTACTGTCACACCATACTCGGGTTTTTATGTATCTCATCTGTGTGTTACATGAAAATCCCCTACCAAAATTGAGAATTCTAATCCTATTAGAATTCTCTAATTGTAATTTGAAACATCAAGTTCTCACAATTATAATTTGGACCACAAATTATAACTAATTGTAATTTTTCCATAACAACTTCTCTTTCTCTCAATTAACCCCACTATGTTATCAAATAATATCTTGAGTATATAATCTTGTACTGTGTATGACCTATTAGGTTTCCCAGTAAATTGGTAACGAATATGAATTAATCCAAACGTTTTTTAGATTAATAATCTATAATTAATTAGAATTAATCCTATTAATTCTAATCAAGATTGGTTTATTAATTCATCAATTAATAAACCCATATTCCCATATCATGAGCGGTATCTAGCAACACATCAAGACCACCCAAGAGTCCAGGAAGTTAAGTGGCTTGACATGAACCCATCAATAACAAACTTCAGTGCAATTAACTTCTTTCACCATAAAATATCTCATTCGGTTTGGAGTACGGAATTAGTGCCAATTCCCTCCATAATTAATTCTGGCCCGAATATAATACTACTTCTACAAGGAACCCACTACTCTAGATGTGTATCAATTGGAACTATTTCCAATTCACAATCGCCTTAGCCAAGGACTTCTCGAGTAGTAATTCCTACAAGTGGTCGTGAGATATTCGCTCTTCCTATTAGGAGCGGTGAATCCTTTATTGACCCTCTTATCTACTTTCGTTTACCTCACAATGTACCCAATATCCATCCCATAGGCGGCCCTCGATCGAGCCCCGAAAATTGGAATCAATGTACAATACTTGGCAAACAAAGTACCTTGGAGATCTCAAGTCGAAGGATACTTGCACATTTGCTATATTGAGATTATATCACTGGTACTAAATAGTTATCCATGTGATTATCTCAAATGTTTGGTCATCCAATGAACTTGTTCCATTAATAAGCATCCATGTGTTTACTTTGAGTTTCTCAATACTCACGGATATGAGAATCAACACCTGATCAAATCAAGAAGTCTAACACATGCTAGTCTTAACGCATTAATGATATCGTGTCTCATTAATACTATGACTAGGAACTATTTAAGTGCCAACACTATATAGTGTAGTCGAAATCTCATATCATGATCTCTATCATGATTTTCTTAACACAATGTTGTACTAGGGACCTTATCGAATAGTTATAATACATAAAAGTAAACAAAAAAAATTGAAAGATAAATAATGCCTTTTATTAAAATAAAATGTGTTATATATAATGTACAAGTGATTACCTCTAGGGCGCAATACTAACACAAATGACTAGAAAATTTCATATAGTAAATCCTGAAGCGGATATTCCTATAAGACAAACTATAGAAAGTGCAGGATATGATATTAGCTTACCCCAGACAGTAGTTATAAATCCATTATCTACATTAATAATCGATACTAGAATAACTGTAGAAATGAACATAGATGAAGTCTTGATAATTGCTCATAGATTATTACTTCATGAAAAAGGGATTTCATTGGCCAATATAGTAGGAATAATTGATTCTAACTATAAAAACTAATTAAAGATTATTGTTAGGAATAATAAGTTTATACCTATAAAATTTGAAAGGAGTTAGAATAGTTTAAGGGATCTTTCTCAAATATTTAATCACTGATGATGATAATACCACAAAAACCAGGGTAGGTGGAATAGATAGTACATCTTGAATTAGTACAGTGTCCCAATCAATAGGACACTTTTACCTCGTGAAACACAGGAATCAGTACTCCCAGGATATGACTGGCAACAACATTTTGAAGAAAAGCCAGAAGTAGATGAGGCTGATTGGTACTTAAGAATTCTAGGACTTAGGGAAGATTGCCATACTTTGCATTATAAGAATGCACAAGAAAGTATTATAGAAGATGATCCAATAACAAATTTAGAAAAAAGTGGAAATGTAGACAATTCCAAGTTTGAAACATGGTTAAACCTGAACCATAGTACTAGTTAAACTAGTGGTGTTAGTGAGGCATCACCAATGTATGATGTGCCTCAAGCAAATACTTCTTGGTTACCAAAAAGGGAACCTTCAAGAGTTTTATCAACAGTAGGAAGAGGTTATGAACCGGAATTTGGCAACAAAAGAATAAAACTTCAACAACCCCCAGGGGTAATTTATAATTTGCCGTCTCAACATAAAACAAATAGTGAATTAACAATGGCATCTTTTCACCCTCAAAATTGGGAAGATGTAATAGATAGATGGGAAGCTGATACACTCAATGGATTACAGTGATGTAATTATACAATGACAGCTAAAGAAGTAACTAATTTCATAGAAAACTTGTTAGGACCAATGAAAAACTATTTTATAGATTGGAGGACTAAGTACCCACCATCCTATCAAAGAATAATAGATCTAGCTGAGAATCCTCAGAATATAACTAGTTGAATTAGACAAATAATCTTAGGATATGACCCTTACAAAGGACAAACAGAATTACAAGACCAAGCTATGAAAGATCTTGAACAACTTAAAGTAGATAAATATCTTCTAACCATAGATACATTTAGCACAAAATACTTAGAACTAGCTATGAAAACAAGAAGAAGCAGGGATTTAGATTTAAGTAACAAGTAGTTCGCTAAACTCTCGAATCCTTTAGGAAAGATAGCTGAAGAAAAATGGGTTGAATCCATAGGAAGACGAACTGTAGTAGGAATAACTACTAGGATTCAATTTTTTTAATTATTTAAAGGAACAATGTATGCAACACCAAATAGACAAGAAGATAAAGAATTATAATTACTACAAAAGGATAATAACTCAGTCTTTTCATTCTAGAAAACCAAAAAAGACAAGGAAGTTAAAAAGAAGTAAGTATTATTAGAAACAAAAACCCCCAAGGAAGAATCAAATTAGGAAGTTTAAAACTTATAAACCTCATAAAAATGTAAATGTTATATATATGTGGGGAAATAGGACATTTTGCATATGAATGAAAAAATAAAAAAGTAAATAGGGTTAAACACCTACCAAACATCAGATCTAGAACCAGAATATGTTGTTGTATCATTAGAAGGCAATGAAGCTAATAATGATAGTGATATCATGAATTATTGTAGCATATCTGACATGTTATATAAACTTAAGGACTTTTGAGGACCTTAATTTATTAAACGTAAATGAAGATTGGAACTTAGATAATAATCCTATTTTTCTTTAAAATAGATATAATATAGAACTCAATAAATATAAGAAATGTAATCATAGTTGGCAAGATTCCACTAAATTTAAAGATAGGGGTGCAATTTTGTCTAAAATTCTTAATTGAGAAACATAGAACTTATTGCAAAATATGTAGCATAGTAATATGTAGATTTTTTTTTGCAAATCAACATTTAGGCTATGTGTAACACCCTACTACCTAGGCCCAACTGGGCCGGGGATGTCACCCCGTCCAAAGGATAACGGGTCTTTATAACTAGGTCACACAAATAGAAATAAAACAATACTTTAAATTAAAACTTATTACAACCCAAAAATTCTAGAACAAATCTAAAATAAATTGTTCACTATCTTCTCTCAAAGCAACATATAAAATAAACAACAAGACTCTTCAAGCAGGTAACAAACTAGCTACTCATCTCCATAGTAGGATCGACTTGAAAACATGGCATAAAAGGTGATGAGATAAAAACATCAGTAAGTCCGTGTGTACTTTGAGTGTTCAGGAAAATAGTTCATGTACGCGAGTTGTAAAATTTCATAAGAGAAAATGCTGACAAGTAATAAATAAGGTTAAAATAAAGAGTGGCATTTTTCTCTTTTCAAACCATACAAGTGCATAATAAATTCAACCACTCAAATGGGCAGCCATGGGTGACCACACGTTGGGCCCCATGTCCATATAATGGTCAGAATGCCACACTTTGTGTAGACTGACAAAAGGTAGGTGTACGGTCTACTGGGTAAGATACTTCTCCTTCTCTACACCCAAATATACCGGTTGTCTATTCCAAAAACACACAGTCCACATGACTGAAACTTGCTAGCTCGGACCGGCCTGACTACGTAGTACTGTCACTTCTCCAAGTTGAGTTCATCTTCTAGAGGTGACCTCCTGCCAGAAGACTCGCTCTTACTCTTCAAAACTAGTACTACTAGCCTACCTTTATTGAGTACTCAACGTTGATTGTCCTACTTAGGAGAAAACTGATAAAACATTGTTTAATTTGGAAACAACAATTAAGAGTTTGTAAAGTTCGTGTCAAAGTTGGATTTAGAAAGAATTTAGTGTTTGAATAAACTGCTGGTTGATTCTAAATGATTTGACTGAAACAAAAAGGAAATAGTCCTTAATTGCCTTTACCAAAATGAGTGTTCATACACTTCGCGTTTGGCTTGCAATAGTAACCTTGTGACATCAAATAAGTTTTATGCAGGAGCTTACCTGATCCTTTTCTCAAGCTAAATCAAAGATCTTCCAAAGCTGACCTAACCCTGCCTGGGGTAAACACAAGCCATAATGAAACTCAAGCCAATTTCGTTTCCATAAATAATCATAGCTCAACATATTATGATCATGACCCTAATGTCCTAAGCTTAAAGGCTAGATGATAAAGGTTTTATAAAAAAAAATAAGTTTAGCTTGATAATAAAATAACTAGAGGTTGAAAAATAATTACATAGAGGTTATAGGTTCAAATATAAATCTTTGCTATTAATAAATTAGGGTTTATTTGATGAAGGATCCTAAGTCCTAGATGATATTATTAAAATAAAAAATAAATTATTACTAATCTCTTAATAAATAATTAATAGTTAGAAAATAAATAATAAATGAAATTAATAATAAGTAAATTTTAATAAATCTTCATCAAAAGATAATACATAGATTTCCATAGTATTTATGAATATTTGACCTACTAGATCAATATTTTACCTATTATTATTATTATTATTATTATTATTATTATTATTATTATTATTATTATTATTATTATTATTATTATTTATATAAAAGGCCTAATTTAATAATATTATTATATATAAAGATTTATATATATTATTTTTAATAGAAGATATCATTCATTTGCCTAAAATATCACTATTTCATTTAACAATCCAATTCCAAAGCTTCCTAGGGTTTTCGAAATTATTAGATGAAACTATGGTATTAATTCTTTTATTAATGTAATAAAATTGGCTAACTTAAATAGTTTAGGATCAACAAGGTCATGATCATAATTTTCCAATGGCTAATAAGAATCATAAACTCCAACACCAATCAACAAGCTATTCAATTCATGAATAAAGGCTTAAATCCATATCTACCATCACATGATCCAAACTTCACTGAGCATAATCATATTCATTGTGAAACTCCAGTCGAAACCAACCTTAGAGTAAGGGGGTTGGGATGCATATCATATTTTATTGCACGTTTAAATATATTTTTATAAGATTTTATGTGCATTGAATTTGTGTTTTATAGTCTAGAGGGTTGATTATGATTATCGAGTGAGAAGGGCAAAATGGTAATTTTTGCCCGAGGTGAAAATAAGGAGATAGCTTGTGGATTGAATAGGAAATAATTTTTCCAGTAGAAATAGAAACAAGAATTGTTGTGGTTTAGTGGTTAGAGCCTTGGAATTAATTCTTGAGGTCTTGGGTTTAAAGTCCATTATAGAAGCTTTAGCTTGAGTAAATTTTATTTTGCTTGGGAAAGGATGGTTTCGACCTTAAGGGCCTAGATTAAGGTGCTAATAATGTCCTAGGAGAGACATGTTAGGAGAATTCTCATTTCACTCTTTACTCTACTCGAAATTCTTGAAGGGAAATTCATTCTTCCTTGTTCTTTAATTTTTCTCAATGCTCAACTCATTAGTTTGATCAAGATGTTCTAGCCTTTTTCTTTCCAGAAAATTCAGTAGAGTGCTAAGACATTTTAGGATCAAAATGTCTTGGTAAAAGACTTCTTATGGTCTAAAAAATATGGAAGAGTTGTGAGGAATTCCAAGAGGAAAAATCCCTCTAGTAAGCTTGCTGAAATTCTCCTCTAGCTTAGTTCATCTTTCTTCATGGAATGAGCTGGAATTTTCCAGCTTGTTGTACCTTCAAAAGGGCGAAATTTCTAGCTAACATTCCCTCCCAAATGCTGCCATAGAAATTTTCTTTAGGATCAGTTTGAAACCTGAAAATTCTGGGCCAATTTCGGATTGCACAAGTTGGAGCAAAACAGAAAAAAATCCTGTACGAAAATCAGTTTTGAGAGCCCAAAACTAAGCTGTTTTCTTCCAGATTTTGTGCAGCACCTTTGCCATGTTTTTCCTCCATGAAGAAGGCTGGAAACCAGCCTTGAATACCCCTGAAAACCCCCTTCCAGCTCGCTGCAAAATGGTTGGAAGTGGCAGACGAAAATCTGCCAGAAAATTCACTGTGCAGATTTTTGTCCAGCTTGTTTCCTATCTCTCTTCCAGCCAAAACACCAACCCTAATCTATCAAAACCTTCCTTAAACCTCCATCAAAAGAGAGCTCCATTGATCCCCTTGAACTTCTGCATGAAATTCCATTAATGGCTGTCCAAAAATCTCTCAATCAAATCACTGCAATTTAGCTTCATTGGTTTCCAAAATTTCAGCCATCTTATTTGGCAACCTTCCATAATATTTTGCTCAATCGACCAGACTTCTTCTTCATCATTGTACACCCAAATTTCGGCCACAATAAGCCTCCATAAGCCAACATTAATCCCACAAAATTCTGCTCAAACAATCAGCCATGGCAGACTTCAAAGCTGTCCAAACAATCAAGATATTCTTAGGATATTTACTTTCCAAATTCACTCCCTAAAAATATTCTTCAAAGATTGTAACAACTAACCTTTCCTTTTCCCTTCCAAATCACAAAATCAACTTCCCAAACCCTACTAAAAATCGGCCAGCCCTATTCCTCACAGAAAATTCGGCAGCCTTCCCTTCTCTTTATCTCTCGCGATTTTCAGCAACCATCAAGAACACACACACTACACCAAGAACACCTACTTCTTCTCTACCCCTAATACCCCTCCAAACCATCTCAAATCCACTCAAAAACTTCCAGATTTGATCTACACATTGCTGTGAATCCATCAACACCATTATTAACATCAAACTCCTCCAAACATCTTGCTATTTTGGATAAAAAACAGAAATTTTGTGAAAGCTCAAGAACACCTTCAAGGTAGGTTTGTTCAATCAACTTCGTCTTCGCTAATCTTTGATCTCTAATGAATATATATGTGATTAAACATGTTAATGTACTCTCTTCTTCTCTTCTCTCTCTCTCTCTCTCTCTCTCTCTCTCTCTCTCTTGGCCGAATGATTTCATTAACCATGGCCATGCTTCCTTCATCTCCTTTGGACGGATTTAGGCATCTAGGGGTTTACATTCATTCGAAACTCCTTCAAGGTATTCATCAATCAAGTAAGCCTTTTTAAATCTTCTTTTAAATTCTAGACTCATGTCTCTAGGATGATGTTGATAGAAGATGAATCATGAATAAGGTTGAGTATATATTGGTGTGATGAGTTGAGATTGAAGCATGAATATATGTATGAATATGTTAGAAATGGGATTTTTGCATGAGTTGCTTATCTTGGATGAATATATGGTGTTCTAGGGTTTGATGTATGTCTCCATGATCAAGTATGCTAGAGATTATGTCATCTATGATGAATAGGAATTATATTCTTGTGTGATTATTGAAGCTATGATTATATTTATGCTAGTAATAGTTAGATCATGCCTTAGTAAGTCTAGATCTATGCTTATATACACGATTTGGATGATTTGGTGAATTGAAGGATTGTATATGCTCATAATTGTGGTTAGCCATAGAAATATGATCATGACCTAGTTGCCCCTAAGCTAATTTTTATTTCATGAATAAAATATTTCATAATGGGATTTTGCTAGTAATTTCCAAAAAACCCTAGGAGGGGTAAATTTCGATTATTATATATAATAAGGATATTTTAGTCAAATAAATAATAGGTTTTGCTAGAAAATAAAATATATAGATATTATATAGATAATGATAATATCAAATAAAGCCTTTTATGGAAATAATCGTAATTAGTAAAATATTTATTACTAAAAATTTAATTATTATCTTTTAATCAAAACCCATTAAAAATTTATTTATTATCTTTCAAGCAAGACTCATTAAATTTATTTTCAACTAATTTTAGTTATCAATTATTTTCTAACAACTAAATTTTTAATAAAACATTATTTTACCTAATTCCACCTAGGACTCTTCATCAAATAAACTCTAAATCTTTCTTAGCGAGATTTAAACCTTCAACTTATTAGTACGTATTTTCCAAAACACTAATTATTTTAAATATCAAATTAGACTTAGCTTATAAACCCTTTTTATTTATTATCTGGCCTTAAAGCTTGGGACACTAGGATCATGGTAGTAGTGAGTTGAGTTTGTTTTATTTGTGAAAGTCGATTTTGGACTTGATTTTCTTTTGGGATGATCTAGAAAGTGTTGTAATTAATTTATATGAACTCTTTGATAGATTTAGAAGATTGTCAAGGGTAGGGACCAACCTACTAGAGTTCATACCCTAAGCTTAAGGATAAGGTAAGTTCCCTTGCATTCATCAAATTGATTTTATTTTATTATCTTGGTTTGAAAGTAAGGTTGGTGAGTATCTTTTGCAAATACGAAATTTTAGCTTGGTAGCTGATTTTGAAAACCTCTATATTTGGAACCTTCTTATTTTGGAAACTTTCTACATTTGGAAAACTTCTAATTTTAGAAACTTCTAGATTTATAAATTTTTAAAATGTGTCAGGCATGACTTAGGAGCCAAGCATCAAACATTTTGATTTGTTTTGAATATGCAAGAGATAAATTTTTGTGCATGCATCTAATTTTTGAAAATCACAGCATGACTTATTTAAGCATGTGGCTCCTCCACTTTGAATTTGTGGAATAAATTATTGACATAAAACCATGCCTTCTAAATTTTTTGTACGAGTTGAAAATTGTTGTTTGGAACTGTATTGAGCTAATTTTGTAGGTTCAACCTTGGAGCCTTATAAATTGTGAAGATTGAATAACGTTGAGTACTCAATGGGGGCTAGGCCTTAATACTAGCCTTTGGTTGGTCTGGGGATATCTCTCGGCAGGTGGCCACCTCCGAGAGGTTGACTCTTTTCGATCAGGGCGTCAGTATAGAAGGTTGAGCCATCCTCAGCTAGCGACGGGGTTCTGGTAGAATCGACAGCCGGAAATGGGACAACCGGTTTGGATTGAGTGAGAGAGGGAGGAGTATCTCACTCGGTAGGATGTACACCTACCAGGTGTTAGGGGTCAAGTGCTTCACAGAAGTGAGAGCCACCTCTGTGCCCTTTCACCGGTGTTGGGGGTTAAGTGCTTCACAGGAGTGAGAGCCACCTCTGTGCCCTTTCACCACCTGTCGGGGGTCAAGTGCTTCACCTGGTGTGAGAGCCACCGCTGTGCCATGTCAGATTAACTTGGTTGCTTTAATTGTTGAGCTATTTTCGGGGAACTATTCCAAAGTGTCATTGGAATTTTATTCGAAGCTCAAAATCTTTTAATTATTCATATCTTTCCAAACAGAATATTTTAAGAGCATTTTGCTCCATGACTTCTCACTACTATCTTCTAAGAAGTGAGAGTTAAATTTGTAAAGAAGGCATGACAACCTTTTGATATACTGCTAGTGCATGCATCATGAAAAGTGTTTTGTCTTTTTAGCCCAACTTACACACGGGGCTTACTGAGATTTCTGTCTCATCACTCTTTTTACCATGATTTCAGGTCGATCTTGCTGTGGGGATGAGTAGCTAGTGTTATCTGCCTTGGAAGAGATTGTTGTCATTTATTCTTATGTATTGCTTTGGGGAGTTGAGAGTGGATAATTTTTATTTATGGATTTGTGTTTAGGAATTCATGGGTTTATTCTTGGATTTATTCTTGGGATGTAATAAAATTTTGAGTTAAAGTATTATTTTAATCCGCTATTTTATTTGGGTGACCTAGTTATAAAGATCCCTTGTCCTTTGGATGAGGCGACATCCCCGGCCCTGGCGAGCCTAGGTAGCGGGGTGTTACATTCATGGCTTCAACAAGAATACAAGAACATAAAATCCTATTCACCAAAGGTGACATAATATCTATCATGCTTAATCATTCATACTACTCACGCATATGAAGAGCATGCAACAATAACTACAAAATATCATAAAACTCAATCATGACAAAACATCCTCATGTTCCAATCTCGACTCTTTCATACAACACATACTCAACCCCAATCGTATTCCATCCTTTTCTAATAACATTAAAGAGATATGATTTTAGAATTAAGGAGAGGGTTAAAGAGACATACTCGATTGATGACTACCTTGATGAAAATTCAAGAAAATCCACACGCTTAGGAGGCTTGAATCGTCCAAGGAAAAAGAAGAAGAAAAAATGGCCATGGTTGAAACAACAATTTCGGCCTAGAGAGAGAGAGAGGGGGGGGGGGACAGAACATTAGTATATTATGTTCAAAGATTAAAGGAAAGAAAATGATCAAAATCATTCTTAGTTACCTTGAGAGAGTTCTTGAATCTTCAAGAAAAATTCTAGTTTTTTCTCTGATAGTAAAATTTTGTTTTCAATGTTTGACGTTATAAAATACAGAAATGGACTCTAGAGGGTGAATAGACATGATCTAGAGTTTTTGGAAGAGATTGGAGGTGTTTAGAGTGGTCTTAGGCTTGGAGAATGGTGGTGTGTGTTCTTGGTGTTCTTGGAGAATTAGAGAGAATGGAGAGAATGGGGAGAAAGCTGGACGAAATTTGCTAAAGGGGGTTGGCCAAATGGTTAGAGGAATTCTTGTGATTGAATTTTAAGATTAGGGAAATGGGGGAAAGCTGATTGTTTGAAATTCAAAAGAAGTAATTTAGGGAGTGAATTAAGGTAGAAGAATGGTAAGAGTGGTTTGGTTGATGGAGGTTCTTGGGAACTTCAACGGTCGACTGGTTTGCTAAGGTTTTGCTGAGATGAATGAGGTTTGAAGGGGTTAAAGGGTGGCCAAAATTCTGAGTGTTTTGGTGGAGGGAATTTTTGGTTGGTTGAAGCTCAATCTATGGATGTTTTCATGTAGCAATTTGCTGAAATTTTGAATTCCAATTGAAAGCTTGATTGTAGTGATTGAATGAGTGATTTAAGGAGTGGCTATGATGTTCATTCATGCAGATCAGTGGAGGAGGGTGATGAAGTTCAGTTCATGGCTGACTAAGGTTATTTTCACAGAAAGTTGAAGTGATTTTCAGACAAGGTTGAAGAGGGAGCAGGGCTGGAATTTCTGGTTGTTCATTCGAGAGGTTTTGTTGGAATTTTTGTGCAGTTTTTTCTACAATGTTCCAGCCGACTTGCATTGATTTTGAAGAGGTAATGGAGGGTCCTTTAAGGCCGGTTTCTAGCCTTCTTTATGGAGTAAAGATTGAGTTAAATTACTGGTTTGAAAGGTAGAAGAAACAGTTTGGTTTTTGGCCTGCCATGCTGTGAAACTGTTCAAGAAATTTTCTTGGTTTGCACACTTTGTGCAATCCAAATTTTGGCCAAGGATGTCAGTCTTCAAGCTGAGCAAATTGGCTATTTTTCTGACAGCATTTGAGTGAGAAAAATGGATGATGTTTTCGAAAGCTGAATTGACCAAGAAGTTGGAAAATTTATAGATTGTTACATGAAGAAGATGAATACTTATAGAGTGGAGTTTGAAGGTTCAACCATGGAGATTAATTCTCTTGGGAATCTTCCTTAACTCCTTCCCCATTTTCAGTCAAAATTCTATCCTCAAAGAGATATTTTCGAAACTCCAAGATCAAAGAACCTTGCTGGAATTTCTGGAATCAAAATATGGATTTGGATAATTGAACAAGCTTATTTAGTGAAGAATTTAAGGTAACTTAGGGAACAAAAAGGGCATGAACCCCTTAAGGATTCTTGTAGGGTATAAGAGTAGAATTAAGACATTCCCTTCATGTCTCCCCTAGGACAACTCTACTACTTCTACCTATGGCATGCAAAGGATGAAAATATCCCACCTTATATAAAATAAAATTTAATCATGCTAAAACTTAAATGATGGGAATTGAACTCAAGACATTTGGGATAAATTCCAAAGCTCTAACCACTAAACCACAACAACTCTTGTTCTTATTTTGTTTTCCAAATATTCTTCCTATTTAATCCTTAAGCTATCTCCTTATTCTCACTTAAAGTAAAATTACCACTTTACCATTCCTACTCAATAAGCACAATTAAGCCTTCTAGACTATAAATCACAATTCTAAAGCACATAAAATTATTCAAAAATATATTTATACATGCAAGAAAATATTATATGCATCCTGACCCCCTTACTCTAGGGTTAGTTTTAGTTGGGGTTTCACACTATGTCATGCCCCAAAGAATAGAAATTAGAGGGGGAATAAGTTCAAGATTAAAGTTTGAAATCACAAGTAAATTTATATCTTAAAAGTATAGGAGTAATGCAAAAATACATAAACAATTTAGAAGAAAGCCTTCAAAATTGTATATGTAAAACGATAAAAGATAGCAAACCAAAAGGAATCATAATAGAAGAATAGAATAGCCCTGAAATAGTTCATGTACCTTGCAAAAATGGGTAAAATATAACATTAGGAAAATATAGGACAAATAATTTGCTCAATACTGTCTGTACTACAAAATCCCCTGATAAACATACCATAACATTATCAGGATTAATTGATAATGTTGCTACTATGTGACATACCCATAAAGATTTAATACCTATTAAATACCTTAGTAAATCAGGAATAGGCTCCACTGTAATAAAAACAGTAGGAAATACTAGAAAAATAGATGGAAGATTGATAGATTGCACTATCAAATTTAATAGTGAAAAATATTTCTTACCAACAACATGGGTATCACCCATAAATTATCAATTGATAATAGGTATGAATTTCATCAAAAATCTCAATGGTTGAATAATAGTGGAAGGTAATAAGGTAACCTTTTTTAGATGGGCATATACAATATTGAGTTGTCTTTTAACTAGATAACATAATCTCTTATCCAATCCAACTCAACTATTAGAAATAGTGCAGAAAAATACGGTTGAAATAGAAATGCCTGAAGTAGAAATGTTTGATCAATTTGATTTCACAGAATTAAATTATTCAAAAGAAAAAACATTGATTTAGGGGAAATAGCTAGTGAAAAGCAGAATATAGAGACCATATTGCAACAATTAGAAAAAAGTAAGATCATAGGAGAAAATCCTTTAGAACATTGGCAGAAAAATAAAGTGCTCTGCAAATTAGAAATAATAAATCCTGAAATAATAATTAAGGATAAACCTATGAAATACAATCCCAAGGATTTATAAGAAGCCAACATGCACACTAAGGAATTGTTGGAACATGGAATAATTAGAAATAGTTATAGTCCACATAGCACTTCTACTTTCATAGTAAGGAAACATAGTGAAATTGTTAGGGGTAAAAGTAGAATGGTATATAACTATAAAAGACTGAATGGCAATAGAGTTGAAGATAGCTATATTATCCTTGATAAAGAACTTTTAATGTTAAGAGTAAAAGATAGTTTTATTTACTCAAAGTTTGAACTTAAGTCAGGATTTTGGCAAATAGCAATGCATGAAGGTAGTGTTCCATGGACAGCATTTTGCAGTTCCCAATGGTCATTATGAATGATTATTAATACCATTTGGATTAAGAAATTCACCGTATGTTTTCCAAACAAAGACGGATAATATCTTCAGAGAAATTCCATTTATAGTATGCTACATAGATGACATACTAATATTTAGTAAAAAAAGGAAAGAACACATAGATCATTTAAAAAGGTTCTTTGATTTATGTATTCAACACGGTCTTATACTTTCAAAGAAGAAAATGTCTTTAGGAAAATATGAGATAGAATTCATGGGATTTATAATTGGCAAAGGACAAATCAAGTTAATGGATCACATTGCCAAATTAATGTTAGAAAAAGAGGTGGATTTCTCTAATTTAAAATCCCTTCAATCATTTTTAGGCTTATTGAACTGTTGTAGGACTTATATTCCAAATTTTAGAAAATTAGTAGGGCCTCTTTATGCCAAAGCTAGATCCCAAGGTCAAAGAAAATTTAATGACCAAGATCTAAAATTAGTCAACAAAATAAAAGAAGCAATTAAAATATTACCACCTTTAGGACTGCCACCCCTAGATGCATATATGATAGTAGAAGTAGAGGGAAGTCTAGATGGATAGGGAGGAGTTTTGAAATGAAAACCGTTTAAAGAAGATAAGCGGACTAATGAAAAAATAAGTAGTTATTGCAACGGTCTATATAAATGTAAGGTTACTAATATGGATGCTAAAATTTTAGCATGCATATATGCTCCAAAGAAATTCTCTGTTTATTTGAAAATTTCTACATGAGAATTTACATTAAGAATATATTGCCAATCTATAGTATCTTTTTAAAATAAGATATCTTATTCAAAATTAACTATTAATAGATGGCTTGGTTTTGTAGATTTTCTAATTGGAAATGGATTTAAGGTTGTGATAGAATGCATCCGTGTTGATCAAAACTTTTGGGCTGACCAAATGAGTAGATTGGTAACCTGGCCCATTGTTTAAAAATGTAGGTTGGGATTAACCCAACAATATATTTAGCTAGAGCTTAACTTTGAAAGAAATTGTACAGTAGTCAAAGCTATTTTGTGTACTAGTTTCATTACTCAGAGCCTATGTATAGAAAGTAGTAGATCTTTAAAGATCTAAATAGCTTTTCTAGCATTACTGTTGTTTGTCCTGATGACCCAACAAGAAAGAAGTCCATCAAGCCCAATTAGAATAGATAACTCAGAAAATAGGATAATAGGCCGAAATGAAATCCCAATTGGACCTCATATTCTAAAACAACTCACTCAGAGATTTAGTCCGGATTTCCTAGTCCGTATAGAACAACAGTGCTTTCTGGATAATCATTGGAAATTTAGAAATCACAAGCAGTATCCCCTCATGTTGAAAGCCCTTTCAAGACATTTATACCTCCTGAATGATCTTTGTCCAAAGAAAGACCAAATAATCCATTGACAATATAAAATTTTTGCCCAAAGCTCAATCCTTCCCATATTGAAACCTCAAACACCAAAAGCCATTTCTGATCTTGAGAAACAAGTCCAAATGCTGAAAATTAGTCTCAAAGGAAAAGAAAAAATAAGTGAGAAATCAACAGTGTTAGCACAAGGAATGAGAGATTATGTGGAAAAACATTTGAGGGAAAAAGAAGACAAGTGAGAAAAAATTCCCAGAAAAATTGACGAAGTCAAAATCCACCATTATCGTTTTGTGTTAGTAGATAGGATGACTAAATAGTTAGCTTTTTAAGAACTCTTCGGAAAAAATTTGTTGTAAAACAGTGCCACAATATAGAGGTCTAAGTTTTAATGTCATCAGCTACAGAAATGACACAAACAAGACAAAAAAATTCCCTTTATCAGAGCAATAATTGATTTACAAAAATGGTAGGATAAGAAAGTATTAGGATTACACATATCAGTCAACACTTGATGGATCATGGAATTTTTTGTAGGGCATGTATTCTCGAAAAAAGATATGTCTTTACGAAAAGATTTTTAGCTCATGCAAGATAGTTGGAGAACATTTGTAGTCACATGATTAAAACAGAACTTTATAAGCATGGAAACATAAGGATGGCATTCTCAGCATTACCCCCTTTGTTTCATCCACATTATCTAAATGACTCTAGAACAGAGATTCTCATCTCCCCTGTTCTATCCTTCTAGCCCAGACTAGTATATGAATATAAAATTTTGATAATTGTTCTTGAACAAGAAATACCCATTTTGGATCAAATTTCTAACTACATAGCATTAAAGCGGTCAAACATCTTTGAATGTTCTTATGGAACTACGCATAATCTTGTGGCAAAATCCAAGAATATGAAAATTTTCTTGGATTCTTTATTCCCTGGCCATGTCTATGTTCTTTTCCAAAGCCTGTTCAATGACAATCCTACCCTTTTAACATTTTAAAAAGATTGCAGAGCCAAGTCCGATTGTACAATCCGAGGAGAAGTCTTTGACCATGATGTTGCCTATCGAGACTTCATAGTCTATGAAAATGATACAGATCAAGAATATGACGATGATGAACATGGCAACCTGGCAAACATGATGGAAACATCGTTAGTGGACTAGCCACTAAAATGGTCACCTACTAATGTGATGTGAACTCTGTTTTTATCACTACCATCTGAATTTTTCGTTGGAAAAGCTATACAAAGTGCATATTTACTTTTAGTATAATATGAACTCTGTCTTTATCACTACAATCTTTTTATTAAATGGAAAAACTATATAGAGTGAATCCTTACTTTTGTAAAATAAAGTGTGATATCCCATTGCTTTTTCGAAGAGTCAGAAAGCTTTTTCTTTTTTGAAGAGTCAGATAGCCTTTGCTTTTCTGAACAGTCAAATAGCTTTTGCTTTTCTGAAGAGTCATTATCAGATAATAGATCCTAAGAGTTAAGTAAGATTAGTATAAAAACTGATGATTGTTTCACATTGGTCACACCCCTCAATTGAAACATTCTACAAATACTTGAGCATCACTGCGTGTGTGAGTATTTTGTTTGTAAAGTGGTATCCGAGCCTGTTGGGTATCTCACATCCATATCGTATATGGCGTAGTGGAAGAATAAAACGAGACACCATCTCAGGATCTGCATATATATGGAAAACAAGACATAAAGACACCAAATGTAACAGTTTTTACTTTTCTTTGATCGTCCGAAGAACAAAATTTTACTCTTCAAGTCGAGGCACGATCTAGCAATCCTTTTGATCAAACTCCACGAGAATTGAACGTCTAACCACAATAATCATAGTATCTGATTATCTCTAATAGTAATCCACATAGAGGATACACTCAAGCACGACGTTTTTTATGTGCTAGCAGAAAATCTAAGTGGCGGCTAGGGCTTGATCAATATCAACAAGAGAGAGAAAGAGAAGAGAAAGCTTTCGTGGCTGTTGTTTTCGTGTGAATCACCCTACATTAGGGTTTCGTGCATATATATATTATATGTCATGAAAATCCAAAGAAAATATGGAATTCTACAACAATTAGAGTTCCCTAATTGTAATTGGAAACATCAAGTTCTGACAATTACAATTTGGACCACAAATTATAACTAATTATTATTTTTCCACAACAACTTCTCTTTCTCTCAATTAGCCCCACTATGTTATCAAATAACATCTTGAGTTTATAATCTTCTATTGTGTGTAACCTATTAGGTTTCCCAATCAATTGGTAGCGAATATGAATTAATCCAAACGTCATTGAAATTAATAATCCATAATTAATTAGAATTAATCCTATTAAATTTAGTCAAGAATAGTTTATTAATTCATCAATTAATAAACTCATATTCTCATATCATGTGCAGTATCAAGCAACACATCATGACCACCCAAGAGTCCAGGAAGTTAAGTGGCTCGACATGAACCCATCAATAACAAACTATCGTGAAATTAACTTCTTTCACCATACAATATCTCATTCGGTTTGGAGTACGGAATAAGTGCTAACTCCCTTCAAAATTAATTCTGGCCCGAATATAATAGTACTTGTACAAGGAACCCACTACACTAGATGTGTGTCAATTTGGACTATATTCAGTACACAATCGACTTGGCCAAGGACTTCTCGAGTAGTACTTCCTACAAGTGACCGTGAGATATTCGCCCTTGCGATTAGGAGTGGTGAATCCTTTATTGAACCTCTCAACTACTTTCGTTTACCTCATAATATACCAAATATCCATCCCATAGACAACCCTCGACCGAGTTCTAGAGATTGGAATCAAAGTACAATGCTTAGCAAACAAAGTACATTGGAGATCTCAAGTCTAAGGATACTTGCACATTTGATATTTTGAGATTGTATCACTGGCACTAAATAGTTATCCATGTGATTATCTACTAGTTAGGTCATCCAATGAACTTGTTCCATTAACAAGCATCCATTTGTTAACTTTGAGTATTTCAATACTCACGGATATGAGAACTACCGCCTGATCAAATCAAGAAGTCTAACACATGCTTGTCTTAACGTATTAATGGTGTCCTGTCTTATTAATACTATGACGAGGGACTATTTAAGTAGTAATACTATACAGTGTTGTAGGAATCTTATATCATGATTTCCTTAACGCAGTGTTGTACTAGAGACTTTATCAAACAATTATATTACTTAAAAGTAAACAAAAGAAACTGTAAGATAAATAATGTCTTTTATTAAAATAAAATGTGTCATATGCAATGTACAAGTGATTGCCTCTAGGGCACAACACTAACAAACTCCCACTTACACTTGAGCCAATCATTAATGTATGTAATACCGAATGATTCAACATGACAATCGTGTTTCTTTTGGGATAGTGCTTTTGTAAATGGGTCCGCTATGTTCTCAATCTTGGGAACTCTCTCTCTATCTTTATTTCCTTAGCTGCTTTAGAAGTAGCTATGTACTCAGCTTCTGTCGTAGATTTGGCATAAGTCACTTTTGTAGAACTCTTCCAACTTATTGCCCCTCCGCACAACGTAAACATGTAGTCAGATTGTGATTTGAAATCATCTTTGTCAGACTGAAAACTGGCATTAGTATACCCATTTATATTCAAATCACATTCTCCATGTACTAAGAACATATCCTTAGTCCTTCGCAAGTATTTATGGACGTTCTTTACAGCCACCCAATGACCTTCACCAGGATCAGATTGGTATCTACTCGTCGAACAAAGAGCACAAGATACATCGAGCCTAGTATATATCATAGCATACATGATAGATCTAACTGCAGAAGCATATGCAATCTTACTCATGTGATCCCTTTCAACTTGTGTCTTGGGAGACATCGACTTTGAAAGGCTTACACCAGGTGACATGGGTAAGAATCCTTTTTTGGATTGATCCATGTTAAACTTGTTCAGCACTTTATCTATGTATATAGACTGTGAAAGACCCATCAGCCTTTTGGATCTATCTCTATAGATCCTTATTCCAAGAATATAGGTTGCTTCTCCAAGGTCTTTCATGCAGAATTGTTTGGACAACCAAACTTTATCCGTTTACAAGACAGGTATATCATTTCCCATTAGCAATATATCATCTACATAAAACAATAAGAAAACGATTGCACTCCCACTAACCTTCTTGTATACACAAGGCTCATTCATGTTTTGAATGAAACCAAACTCTTTGATTGTTTCACCAAAACAGATGTTCCAACTCCTAGAAGCTTGCTTAAGTCCAGAAATGGACCTTTGTAGCTTACACACCTTTGTGCCATCACTGGATGTGAAGCCCTCATGTTGTGTCATATACACTTCCTCAGTCAAATTTCCATTTTGGAAAGCTATTTTCACATTCATTTGCCAAATCTTATAATCATAATGAGCAGCAATGGCTAGGAGTATCTTGATATATTTTAACAAGGTTACTGGCGAGAAAGTTTCGTCATAGTCAATACCATGTTGTTGATGATAATCCTTCGGCACAAGACGTGCTTTATAGGTAACTAAGTTACCACCCATGTCCGTTTTCTTCTTGAAAACCCACTTGCACCCAATTGGTTTAATTCCTTTGGGTTGATCAACAAAAGTCCATACTTAGATATCGTACATGGAATCCATCTCTAACTTCATAGACTGAAGCCATTTGCCAGATTCTGAACTGTTCAAAACATCCTTGTAGGCAGTAGGCTCATCTTGATCTATGAGCAATACGTTATTGTGGTCACTAATGACAAATCCATACTGTTAGGTATCTCAGGCTCGTATCCTATACGACATAGGGGACAATAAAACGAGATACCCTCCCAAGACCCATCTATGTGTGGAAAATAAGACATAATGATAATAAAGGTAATAGCTTTTACCTTTAGGTGATCGTCCGAAGAACAAAATTTTCTTCTTCAAGTCGAGCTGCGATCTAGTAATCCTTTTGTGCAAACTCCATGAGATTTGGACGTCTAACCATTATAATCACAGTATGTGATTATCTCTAACAGTAATCCACATAAAGGAATACTCAAGTACCAAAATATTTCTGTGCTAGTAGAAAAATAAGTCGGCTAGGGATGTTTTGTTTTTCTAGGAAAAACGTGAAAAAGAGGGAGAAGAAGCTGTTGTTTTCGTGTGTCTCTTGACTAGGGTTTTCGTGTGTTACATCTATTACCTGTTACACGAAATTTTTCCTCCCAAAACTGGGAATTCTAATCCTATTAGAATTCCCTAATTGTAATTGGAAACATCAAGTTTCCACAATTACAACTTGGACCACAAATTATAACTAATTTTAATTTGTCCACAACAACCTCTCTTTCTCGCAATTAACCCCTCTATGTTATCAAATAACATCTTGAGTATATAATCCTCTATTGTGTGTGACCTGTTAGGTTTCCCAGTCAATTGGTAGTGAACATGAATTAATCCAAACGTCTTTGAGATTAATAATCCATAATTAATTAGAATTCATCCTATTAATTCTAATAAGGATTGGTTTATTAATTCATCAATTAATAAACCCATATTCCTAGATTATGAGCGATATCTAGTAACACATCAAGACAACCCAAGAGTCCAGGAAATCAAGTGGCTTGACATGAACCCTTCAATAACAAACTTCAGCGCAATTAACTCGTTTCACCATACAATATCTAATTCAGTTTTGGAGTACGGAATTAGTGCAACCTCCTTCCAGAATTAACTCTGGCCCGAATACAATAGTACTAATACCAGGAACACACTACTCTAGATGTGTATCAATTGAAACTGTTTCCAATACACAATCGCCTTGGCCAAGGACTTTCTGAGTAGTAATTCCTACAAGTGGACGTGAGATATTCACCCCTACTATTAGGAGTGGTGAATCCTTTATTGACCCTCTCAACTACTTTCATTTACATCACAATGTACTAAATATCCATCCCATAGTTGGCCCTCGATTGAGCTCCAGAGATTGGAATCAGAGTACAATACTTGGCAAACAAAGTACCTTCGAGATCTCAAGTCTAAGGAGACTTGCACATTTGCTATATTAAGATTATATTACTGATACTAAATAGTTATCCATGTGATTATCTCAAAGCTATGTCATCTAATGAACTTGTTCCACTAACAAGCATCCATGTGTTAACTTTGAGTATCTCAATACTCACGTGTAATACCCCGCCCAAAACCACCTTTGACTATGGGGAAAAGTCATGCATTGCATAGCATCTCGCATTTTATGTGGTAGCTAGAATAATTTTATTTGCATGGATGCATGTGAATTTTTCCGTTGCTCTTGCATTTGAATTAATTGATGTGAAATAGTTGTGTTGTTAAAGACGTGGATAAGAGAGGTTTGGTCGAAGACTTGGAAGGATGAGTATTAGGGTGGTGAGAATTGATTGTGGAAAAGATTAGTATTGGAGTTGTTTTGGAATAGCGGGGAGGTTGGTGATTTCCTTTGGTGACCCGAGTTCGAATCCTACCTCTTGAAAATCTTAAGCTTTCTTTTGAATTCCTTTTCTAGTATTCCTCATGCCTTGGCCGAAAACCCCTAGCTAGGTGCCACTTTGAAGAATTTCAAGTGGTATAAAACTCTTCTTGATGAATATTAGAGTTAGGGAATATATAAGGGAAAAATCTTATTTTACCTCTTCAAGAATTTTAGCCATAATCCTTTTATTTATTTAATTATTTTAGAGAAATATTTTAACTGAAGTCTTAGATATTTTCTTTGGGTTTAAACGCCACTTTCATAGGAATAAGACTCTATGTTTAACTCCTAAGTTCAAGGATTTTAGATAAGGATAAAGTTTGTTTTATTTTCAGCTTTTGTTCCCTTGAATTTTCGAAATCCTTATGCTGGAAAAATTCTGGAAATTTTTCCAGATTTTGTCCGCCACCTTGGAGCACCTTTAGCTCAATCCAAACTCTTCTAGGACTAGAGGAAATCTTATCCAAATCCTTGATAAAATCAGATTTTATTTCAATCCAAATTCAACTAGGATTTCTTCCTTTTCCTAGCAAAATTTCGGCAGCTTTGTATCAACACAAGCTGTCCGAAATTCCAGCCCTCTTTAGCTACAATCCAACTCTGTAAATCCTAGCACAAAACACCTAGAACACTCCTTAACAATTCAACTACCTTAGCTGCACAAAACCAGAATTTCTATCACTAAAAAACTACTGATTTTCGGCAGCTAGAAAACTAGAAAATTCGGTCAGCTTGCACAGGAATTTCGGCCAGCCTTGAACTCCTACTCCAACCGAAATTCTGCACACAAAACACACCAAAAAACCCCAGCTGATCAAGCTATTTTTAGCACCCAAAACCCTCAATTTTCCTCTGGAAATTTCAGTAGAATTACAGCAGCCAAAATAGTCCAAAACTTGTTACTCTTGCACAGAATTTTCGCACCCCTTGCACAGGATTTTTCAGTCATCAACATCCACACAAACTCTTCCTTGTTTGGCCCAAAATTCTGAACACATCCAGCCTTCTTTTGAGCAGTATTTTGGCCAGCATAGAGGACCAAATTGCAGAATATTTTCCTCCACTACACCCTCCCAAATTCGACAAGCATCAAAGGGCACAACAAGCTGAAATTTCTCCCTTGTTGTCCAAGAAACCTAAAGCCATTAGGAGTCTTTCTAAACATCACCATCTAACCCTAAACTAATCTTCTCCAACTTTAAATCCTAGCAACCGTCTACCCTCTCCATTCTACACGAAAATTCTAGCAAATTCTCTCTGCAAATTTTTGAAAACTCAAGACCTATTCCAAGCAAAAAACCGACACACCTTAAGGTAAGCAAAAATCCTCTCAACCACTTGATGTCGTTTTCTTTAATGATTCTTTTCTCTTTCTTCTACCCTTAGATCATGCCCCATAGAGGCTGATTTCATCATCTTCCTTAATTTTCGGTCAAGAGGAGCAAATGAGGTAGCTTATCTCTTCTTCTCAAGCGAACTCGGGACGATCACCATAGGAGCATCGAGACCTCATTACCCGGTAGTTGCAAGGTAAGGGAATACCCTTCCTTGATGCCGAAAGTAATGTTTAATGGTGTTTATTAGCAAGATAAACATGTGGTCGTAATATATGATCTTTGGGGATTGAATAGTTTACTTGGAATTAAATAGGGGATTGCGAATTGTTGTGAAAATAAATGGGATTAGAGCATGTTTGAATTAAATGAGACCCTGATCATGATATTATATGGTTTAGATCAGGAGGATAATTGAGGAAAGTCAGCTATGAATTTATCACGTTTATCTGAGGCATATCAAGTAAGTCCTTGCATAAACTCTTTTATTAAATGTTGTGATGGTAAGTCCTTTTATAAACTGTTTTGTTAAAGATTGTGATGGCAAGTCCATGTTGTGAAGCTTTGTAAAGCTATTGTTAAACTATGTTTGCTTGGGTTGTAACCGGGGATATTTATTCTTTAAACGGTTTTGTCAAACTAACGATTTTATCAAGAAAACTATTTTTTTCCTTAAATTTTTTAGAAATCTCTTTTAAAGAAAACCACGTTTTACAAAGCCAAGGTTTGGAAATATTTTGAATCAGGATTGATGGATATGCTCATTGAGTACTCAATAAGGGTAGGCTAACAATACTAGTCTTGGAGGGCTAGCGTAAGTCTTCTGGCGGGAGGCCACTTCCAGAAGATGAACTCTGCTTGAAAAGGCGACAGTGTTGGTTGGTCAGGCCAGTCCGAGCTAGCATGTGTACCTGGTATGGTATCACTAATATTCCCGACGTGGACACCCGGATGGTTTTTTTGGGTGTAGAGATGGAGGAGTATCTCACCCGATGGGCTGTACACTCACCTTGATCAGAACGCCCAACGTGTGGTAATCTGGTCCAGACAAGGTGCACAAAGTGTGGTGCCTTGGCCATTTTGTTCTCATGGAGCCCAACGTGTGGTGACATGACTATTTATTCGAGTGGAGGATTTATTTTGTACAAAGTGTGACAATGAGAAAAACCCACTCCTTGCGAAAAGAGATTGTTTACGACTTGCCAAATTTTTTCTACAACTGTTTTACATTTTGCATACACGAACTATTTAAAAAACCATGTGCACACACAGGACTTACTGAGATTTATTCTCACACTGTTTTACATCATGTTTTCAGGGGATAGACCGTGCTGAGTCAGCGGGGCATGTAATAGCTGAAGTTTTTGCTATTTTCTCTATCCGTTATAGGAGACATTTGTTGCTTATGCTTCTAAACAATATTTTATTTTATTCCGTTTTGCTCCAAGTTGAGCCTGATGTAATAAGAGTATTTCTTTATTTATCTAAGTTGATCCTTTTGGAGATTGCCTTTATATTTTATACCTCGTTCTAAAGACCCCTTGTCCTACGGGACGGGGCGACATCCCTGCCTTTTTAGGGTACGTAGTCGTGGGGTGTTACACACGGATATGAGAACCACCGCCTGATCAAATCAGGAAGTCTAACATACGCCAGTCTTAATGCATTAATGATGTCCTGTCTCATTAATACTACGACTAGGGACTATTTAGGTACTAACACTATATAGTGTAGTAGGAATCTCATATCATGATCTCTATCATGATTTCTTTAATACAGTATTGTACTAGAGACTTTATCAAACAGTTATATTACTTAAAGTAAACAAAAGAAACTCTAAGATAAATAATGCCTTTTATTAAAATAAAATGTGTCATATTCAATTTACAAGTGATTGCCTCTAGGGCACAACACTAACACATATCTCTCAACTACCACACGAATCTTGCTATATCTACGAGGTTCTTGTGTATTAAAGGTTCATCTATTCACTCAATAGATGTGGGGTTAGACGGTTGATCCTCATTTTTTTGATCTTTATGAACTTCACTAAGTTCAATATTACTCCCACTATCCCCTTTGAGCATATGCTCATTCTCTAAGAAGACGGCATACTTCGAAACAAACAATTTGTTTTCAAAGGGTAGGTAGAAGTAATATCCGAAAGATTCTTCCGGATATCCCACAAACAAACACTTGTTAGACTTACTATCAAGTTTGTCTGACTGTGGCCTTTTGACAAATACAGGACAACCCCATACTCACGAGTGTGATAACTTTTGTTTCTTACCATAGAACATCTCAAACGGGGTAGAATTAACCATTTTTGTCGAAACTATGTTTAGTATATAAACAAAAGTTTCTAGTGCATGCCCTCAAAATGATTTTGGTAGGTCTGCAGAAGCCATCTTGGTCTATACCATGTCTACAATGGTTCGATTCCTTCTCTCAGATACACCATAATGTTGTGGTGTACGTGGTGGAGTCCATTGAGATAATATTCCATTATCTCTAAGATGACTCAGGAACTCTTGGCTCAAGTATTCTCCTCCTCGATAAGATTTTAGATTTTTAATACTTTTGCCAAATTATTTCTCTATTTCATTCTTGAAGTCTTTGAACTTTTCAAATGCCTCATATTTATATTTCATTAAATACAATTATCCGTATCGTGAGAAATCATCGATAAATGTTATGAAATAGTTATAACCTCCTCTCGCTTGTATTAATATTAGGCCATATACATCAAAATGTATGAGTTCTAATAACTCCTTGGCCTGCTCTCCTTTTCCTGGAAAATGGGTTTTAGTCATTTGGCCTAGTAAACAAGATTCGCATGTGCCATATGATTCATAATCAAATGACCTTAAGTCACTAAGCTTGTGTAACTTAGAAAAATGATTTTTCGTTTACATGGCCCAAACGATAATGCCATAAGTAAGAGGTGTTGGAATTATCCATTTTAGGTTTCTTATTGTTTATTTTGAGAACTGGATAATCCAAGTCTAAAACATATAAACCATTAACCAGAGTTGCTGAACCATAATGAATGTCATTCAATGAAAAAGAATAACATTTATTCTTAAATATCAAATAAAATCTATATAAGTCTAAACACGCAATTGAGATAATATTTTTCATTAAAATTGGTACATAATAACAGTTTTGCAGTTTTACAATTAATTTCGAAGGTAGGTTTAGCTCGTATGTCCCTACAGCAAGTGCAGCAACCATTGCCCCATTGGCAGTACGTAGCTCCACGTCGCCTTTCTCTAACCTTCTACTGCTCCTGAGTCCCTACAAGTTATTGCACAAATGAGATCCACATCTGGTATCTAATACCTATATCTCATTTCTAAAGGCAGTATTTATCTTAATCATTAACAAACCCGGAATAGAAGTAGAAAGGCTTGTAAGCTACTCCTTCTGCTTCTTGTCCTTAATGGTCTCCAAGTAGGAATTGCAGTTTTGCCTCCAGTGGCCCATCTTACCACAATAATTGCATGGGCCCTCGGTAACGGCGTCCTTCTTGTTCACACCACCTTTAGGCTTCATGGGAGCCTTCTTCTTCTTCTTTTGAACTTTCTTCTTAGAAGAGGATGATTCTACCATTAAAACTGCATTAGAATCCTTCTTCATAGAGGACTCCGCAGTTTTTAGAAGATTAACCAACTCAGGAATGGTGGACTCAATCTTGTTCATCTGATAGTTAATCACAAATTGTGAGAAACTATTAGGCAAAGACTGTAGAATTAAGTCAACACTTAAGTCATGATCCATTGCACACCCGAGAGATCCAAACTTCTCTATCAAGTCCAGTATCTTCAACCCATGAATGGCCACAGAAGAACCCTCTACCATTTTGCAATGGAATAGTTGCTTCGAGATCTCATATCTCTCAGTTCTAGCTTAGTCATCAAATAACTCTCGAAGAAGTAGTATAATCGATTAAGCATCCATATACTCGTGCTATTTTTGCAACTTAGGAGTCGTGGATGCCAGCATAGTACATGATGTTGTAACACTATCCTTCTTGTGCCTTCTATGGACAACATGCTCATCAGCATGAGCATCTTTTGCTAGTGTTGGCAAAATAGGAGCATCTAGCACGTAGAGCAACTTTTTCGATTTGAGAACGATTCTCAAATTTCTATACGAGTCGAGATAGTTTGATTCAGTTCACCTGTTGGTTTCCAAGAGACTACGTAGGTTTAAGTTTGTTGACATGATGCAACTGACCTAGATGTAAAAATAGAGAGCATTAGCTACTTGTATATGCACATGATATGCAAATAATTAGCACTTTAATTACATGCATTTTTACTCCACTATTTTACTCAAACCAATAGTCCCACTACTAATTTGGGAAAGCCCATTGGAAGCTTTCCTAGTGGACTGGTATCCAAATTCCTAGTGGACCGGTATACAAAGTGCGTTTTTACTTTTAGTATAATAAAAACTCTATCTTTATCACTACCATCTTTTTACTAAATGGAAATACTGTACAGAGTGTGTCCTTACTTTTGTAAAATAAAGCATGATATCCCACTATTTTTTCGAAGAGTCAGAAAGCTTTTTCATTTTTGAAGAGTCAGATAGCTTTTGCTTTTCTGAAGAGTCATTTTGTCAGATAATAAATCCAAAGAGTTAAGTAAGATTAGTATATAAATAGATGCTTGTTTCACATTGGTCACACCCCTCAGTTGAAACATTCTGCAAATACTTGAGCATCAATGCATGTGTGAGTATTTTGTTTGTAAAGTGGAATCTGAGCCTGTTGGGTATCTCACATCTATATGGTATATGGCACAGTGGAAGAATAAAATGAGACACCATCCTAGGATTAGCATATGTGTGCAAAACAAGACATAAAGATAACAAAGGCAACAACTTTTACATTTCTTTGATCGTCCGAAGAACAAAATTTTTCTCTTCAACTCGAGGCGGGATCCGGCAATCCTCTTGATCAAACTCCACGAGAATTGAACATCTAACCACTATAATCCCTGGGTGTGATTATCTCTAACAGTAATCCACATAAAAGATACACTCAAGCGTGAAGTTTTTCTGTGCTAGTAGAAAATCTAAGTGGCGGCTAGGGTTTGATCAATATCGACAAGAGAGAGAAAGAGAAGAAAGAGCTTTCGTGGCTGTTGTTTTCGTGTGAATCACCCTACATTAGGGTTTCGTGCATATATATATATATATATATATATATATATATATATGTCATGAAAACCCACAGAAAATTTGGAATTCTAAAACAATTAGAGTTCCCTAATAGTAATTAGAAACATCAAGTTCTCACAATTACAATTTGGACCATAAATTATAACTAATTATAACTTGGCCACAACTCCTTCTCTTCCTCTCATTTAACCCCACTATGTTATCAAATAACATCTTGAGTATATAATTCTCTATTATATGTGACCTATTAGGTTTCCCAGTCAATTGCTAGAGAACATGAATTAATCCAAACGTGTTTAACATTAATAATCCATAACTAATTATAATTAATCCTATTAATTCTAGTCAGGATTGGTTTTGTAATTCATCAATTAATAATCTCATATTCCCAAATCATGAGTGGTACCTAGCAACACATCATAACCACCCAAGAGTCTAGGAAGATAAGTGACTTGACATGAACCCTTCAATAACAAATTACAGTGCAATTAACTCCTTTCACCATACAATATCTCATTCGGTTTGGAGTACGGAATTAGTGCCAACTCCCTCCAGAATTAATTCAGGTCCGAATACAATTGTACTTGTACCAATAACCCACTACTCTATATGTATGTCAATTGGAATTATTTCCAATACACAATCGTCTTAGCCAAGGACTTCTCGAGTAGTAATTCCTAGAAGTGGCCGTGAGATATTCGCCCCTATCGTTCGGAGTGGTAAATCCTTTCTTGACCCTCTCAACTACTTTCATTTACCTCACAATGTACCTAATATCCATCCCATAGGTGGCCCTCGATCGTGATCCAGAGATTAGAATCAAAGTACAATGCTCAGAAAGTAAAGTACCTTGGAGATCTCAAATCTAAGGATACTTGCATGTTTGCTATATTGAGATTATATCACTAGAACTAAATAGTTTTTCATGTGATTATCTCAAAGCTAGATCATCTAATGGACTTGTTCCATTAACAAGTATCCATGTGTTAACTTTAAGTATCTTAATACTCACGTATATAAGAACTACCACCTGATCAAATCAAGAAGTCTAACACATGCTAGTCTTAACGCATTAATGATGTCCTGTTTATTAATACTATGACTAGGGACTATTTAAGTACTAACACTATATAGTGTAGTAGGAATCTCATATCATAATCTCTATCATAATTTTCTTAACACAGTATTGTACTATGGACTTTATCAAACAATTATATTACTTAAAACTAAATAAAAGAAACTGTAAGAGAAATAATACATTTTATTAAAATAAAATATATCATTTACAATGTACAAATGATTGCTTTTAGGGCACAATACTAACAGAGCCTTCCATACCTGCACGTCTCGGGTTCTTCTCTTTGTTGCACCAACGGGCAACACTAGTATCCAAATGGTGCTATTAGGTTGTACTGTTAAGCGTGGTGGTAGTTAAAGGGATTTCGAGCCACTACTCGACAGCTTGTTCTGTGGGAGAATTGGCTTCCATAAATGGTAACCACACCACTCAGGAAATAGTGTACGTTATATTGTTTGGGAAATAGAATTAGTCATATTTCTAGCTAGTAAGGGAATAAAAGTACCACCAGGAAAGAAAATAGTAAATTATAGTCTTTTAGAAGAAAACTAGAATATCAGCAAAATTTTAGAGAAACCGTTAATAACTCTAACTAGTGCTTAGTACTATATTGAAATCAATGGTGATGTTTGTTGTAGTTTCAGTAATAATATAGGAACTGAACATGAAAATGATGATGAACAAGAATAGTAATAACATCCAACAAGCCTTGTTCCATCTAAGTCAAATAGATAGAAGAGATTTAAACTCAATCTCTGAGTTCAGGGCTAGAATAATGTATTGTGTAGAAACAAGTAATAATAAACATTTCTTTATATCTATAAACATGTAGTGTTCATTAAATGAACAAATATTATGTGGACAAGCAAATAAAGAATGGAAAAAAACTTTATCAAATTTAGAAAGATGAATATATCAGGATCTTCATCTTTAAACAGCAAAAAAGATATGTTAGAAATATTCAATAAATGGTTTAGTAAAGAACAAATAATGAAACAATGCACTATCACATAAGTATTACAAGTTAAGCCCAATTAAACTTGGATTCTTTATATACTCTAAAAGGGATTGTATGAAGAAATCAAATCTTACTATAATGACCATAAAAATAGTAAACTTTTTCTTCTTCTAAAACATTGGATAAAGATGAATGATTAGTCTTAGGGAAGAAGAGGTATTTAGGACATCTTTATTCAAATGATGAAGATCGATCAAATGACTAGAAAATTTCATCTAGTAAATCTAGAAACTGACCTTCCTATAAGATAAACTATAGGAAGTGCAAGATATGATATTAGCTTGCCCCAGACAGTAGTTATAAATATAATATCTAAATTAGTAATAGATATTGGAATAACTGTGGAAATGAACATAGATGATGTCTTGATAATTGCTCCTAGATCATCACTTCATGAAAAAAGGATTTCATGGGCTAATACAGTTGGAATAATAGATTTTGACAATAAAAACCAAATAAAGATTATTGTTAGGAATAATAAATTTATACCTATACAATTTGAAAAAGGAGAATAAATAATTCAAGGGATATTTTTTAAATATTTAATCAGTGATGATGATAATACCACAAAAACCAGGATAGTAGAATAGGTAGTACGTCTTGAATTAGCATGGTGTCCTAATCTATAGGACATTTTTACCTCATAAAAGACTAGAATCAGTACTCCCAGGATATGACTGGGAATAACTTTTTGAAAAAAAACCAGAAGTAGATGAGGCTAATTAGCACCTAAGAATACTAGGCCTTAGGAAAGATTACCCTACTATGCAGATTAGAATGCATAAGAAAGTATTATAGAAGATGATCCAACAATAAATTTAGAAAATAGTGAAAATGTAGGCAATTCTAAGTTTGAAACTTGGTTAAACATGAACCTTAGTACTAGTTAAACTAGTGGTGTTAGTGAGGCTTTACCAATGTATGATGTGCCTCAAGCAACTACTTCACAGTAACCAAAAAGGGAACCTTCAAGAAGCTTACCAACAGTAGAAGGAGTTAATAAACCTTACTATTGTTAGTGTTATGCCCTAGAGGCAATCATTTGTACATTATATATAGCACATTTTATTTTAATAGAAGACATTATTTTTTTTTACAGTTTCTTTTGTTTACTTTTATGCAATATAATTGTTAGATAAAGTATATAGTACAACACTGTGTTAAGGAAATCATGATGGAGATCATGATATGAGATTCCTACTACACTGTATTGTGTTAGTGCTTAAATAGTCCCTAGTCATAGTATTAATGAGACAAGATATCATTAATGCGTTAAGACTAGCATATGTTAGACTTCCTAATTTGATCAGGCAGTGGTTCTTATATCTGGGAGTATTGAGATACTTAAAGTTAACACGTGGATGATTGTTAATGGAATAAGTTCATTGGATGACCTAGCTATGAGATAATCGCATAGATAACTATTTAGTGCTAGTGATATAATCTCAATACAGCAAACGTGCAAGTATTCTTAGACTTGAGATCTCTAAGGTACATTGTTTGCTGAGCAGTGTACTTTGATTCCAATCTCTAGATCTAAATCAAGGGCTGCCTATGGGGTGGGTATTGGGTACATTGTGAGGTAAACAAAAGTAGTTAAAAGGGTCAATAAAAGATTCACCACTCCTAATAGTAGGGGCGAATATCTCATGGCCACATATAGGAATTACTACTCGAGAAGTCATTGGCCAAGGCGACAATGTATTGGAAACAGTTCCAATTGATACACATGTGGTGTAGTGGATTCCTAGTACAAGTACTATTACATTTGGGCCAGAATTAATTCTGGAGGGAGTTGGCACTAATTCCATACTCCAAACCGAATGAGAGATTGTATGGTGAAAGGAGTTAATTGTACTGTAATTTGTTATTAAAGGGTTCATGTCAAGCAACTTGTCTTCTAGACTCTTGGGTGGTTATGATGTGTTGCTAGATACCGCTCATAATCTGTGAATATGGCTTTATTAATTGATGAATTAATAAACTAATCCTGAGTAGAATTAATTGGATTAATTCTAATTAATTATACATTATTAATCTCAAAGACGTTTGGATTAATTCATGTTCACTACCAATTGATTGGAAAACCTAATAGGTCACACACAATAGAGAATTACATACTCAAGATGTTATTTGATAACATAGTGGGGGTGAATTGAGAGAAAGAGAAGTTGTTGTGGACAAATTTTAAGTAGTTATAATTTATGGTCCAAATTATAATTGTTAGAACTTGATGTTTCCAATTACAATTAGAGAATTCTAATTGTTTTAGAAATGTCAGATGGAGGATATTAGTAGGATTGTCGTTTGATATATCAAATATACACACAAAACCAAAGCTAGAGGTGATGGTCACGCCACACAACAACTCCAAAAAGCATTCCCTTCTCTCTCTCGTTGATCTTGATCATAAACCCTAGCTGCCACTTAGTTTTTCTACTAGCACAGAAAACTTCGTGCTTAAGTGTATCCTCTGTGTAGATTTCTATTAAAGATAATCACACACTGCGATTATAGTGGTTGGATATTCAACTCTCGTGGTGATTCGATTAAGAGGAATTGCTGGATCGCGCCTCGAATTGAAGAAGGAAAATTTTATTTTCCACGCGATCAAAGAAAGGTAAAAAGATGTTATCTTTATTTTCTTTATGTCTTGTTTTCCACACATATGAGAATCCAATGAACTATGAGAATCCACACATATGAGAATCTCAAAGCTAGGTCATGCAATTAACTTGTTCCATTAACAAGCATCCATATGTTAACTTTGAATATCTCAATACTCACGGATATAAGAACCACCACTTGATCAAATCAGGAAGTCTAACACATGCTAGTCTTAATGCATTAATGATGTCCTATCTCATTAATACTATGACTAGGGACTATTTAAGTACTAACACCATCCAGTGTAGTAGGAATGTCATATCATGATTTTCTTAACACAGTGTTGTACTAGGGACTTTATCGAACAGTATATACTACTTAAAAGTAAACAAAGAAATCTGTAAGATAAATAATGCCTTTTATTAAAATAAAATATGTCATATACAATGTACAAGTAATTGCCTCTAGGGCACAATACTAACAAACTCTCACTTGCACTAGATCCAATCATTCATGTATCTAAAACCGAATTACTCAACATGACAATCATGTTTCTTTTGAGATAGTGCTTTTATAAGTGGGTCAGCTATGTTCTCATCGGTGGGAATTCTCTCTATCATTACATCATTCCAATCAATGATCTCCCGGATCAGATGATAGCGTCGCAGTACGTGTTTGGATCGGTGGTGAAACCATGGCTCCTTTGCTTGTGTAATGGCTCCGTTGTTGTCACAATACAAAGTTATTGGACCAACAACACTAGGAACCACTCCCAATTCCAACACAAACTTCTTGATCCAAGCAGCCTCCTTAGCTACTTCAGAAGCAGCTATGTACTCAGCTTCCGTCGTAGAGTCGGCAATAGTCTCTTGTTTGGAACTTTTCCAACTTATTGCCCCTCCACACAACGTAAACACATAGCCTAATTATGATTTGAAATCATCTTTGTTAGATTGAAAACAGGCATCAGTACACCCGTTTATTTTCAAATCACCTTCTCCATATACTAAGAAAATATCCTCAGTCCTTCGTAAATACTTAAAACTATTCTTTACAGCCACCTAATAACCCTTACCAGGGTTAGATTTGTATCTGCTCGTCAAACTGAGAGTATAAGATACATCGGGCCTAGTACATATCATAGCGTACATGAGAGATCCAACTGCCGAGGCATATGGAATCTTACACATGTGATCCCTTTTAACTTATGTCTTGGGAGGCATCGATTTTGAAAGGCTTACACCATGTGACATGGGTAAGAATCCCGTTTTGAATTGATCCATGCTAAACCTCTTTAGCACTTTATCTATATATGTAGACTGCGAAAGCCTTGCAGCCATTTGGATCTATCTGTATAGATCATTATTTCGAGAATAAAGGTTGCTTCTCCAAGGTCATTCATGGAGAATTGTTTGGACAACCAAACTTTAACTGTTTTCAAGACAAGTATATCATTTCCTATTAGCAATATGTTATCAAAATAAAGCAATAAGAAAAAGATTACACTCCCACTAACCTTCTTGTATACAGAAGGCTCATCCATGTTTTGAATAAAACCAAACTCTTTGATTGTTTCATCAAAGTGGATGTTCCAACTCCTAGAAGCTTGCTTAAGTCCATAAATGGACCTTTATAGTTTCCACACCTTTGTGCTATTATTAGATGTGAAACCCTCAGGTTGTGTTATATATATTTCCTCGTCAGATTTCCATTTAGGAAAGCTGTTTTCACATCCATTTGCCAAATTTCATAATCATGATGAGCAGCAATAGCTAGGAGTTTCCTGATGAATTTCAACATGGCTACTGGTGAGAAGGTTTCATCATAATCAATACCATGTTGTTAATGATAACCCTTCACCACGAGTCGTACTTTATAGGAAACTAAGTTACCATCCATATCTGTTTCCTTCTTAAAAACCCACTTTCACCCAATAGGTTTAAATCCTTTGGGTGGATCAACTAAACTCCATACCTGGTTGTCATACATGGAATCCATCTCTGACTTCATGGCCTCAAGCCAATTGCCAGATTCTGAACTATTCAGAATAGCCTTGTAGTTAGTAGGCTTATCTTCATCGATGAGTAATACATCATTATGGTTACTAATAAGAAATTCATATCTCCCAGGTACCACACGTATCCTACTAGATCTATGAGATTCTTATGTATTAGAAGGTTCATCTATTCTCTTAATAGATGTGGGGTTAGATGGTTGATCCTCATTTGTTTGATCTTCAAGAACTTCACTAAGTTCAATATTACTCTCATTGTCCTCTTTGAGCAAGTGTTCCTTTTCCAAGAAGATGGCATGCTTCAAAACAAACAATTTGTTTTCAGAAGGTAAGTAGAAATAATATCCAAAAGATTCTATCGAAAATATCCCACAAATAAACACTTGTCAAACTTACTCTCAAATTTGTCTGACTGTGGCCTTTTAACAAAGGTATGACAACCCCATACTCGCAAGTGAGATAACTTTGGTTTCTTACCAAAGAACATCTCAAATGGGGTAGTATCAACTGATTTTGCAAGAACTCTGTTTACTATATAAACAGAAATCTCTAGAGCATACCCCCAAAACAATTTTAGTAGGTTGGCAGAAGCTATCATGGTCCGTACCATGTCTAGAAGGGTTCGATTCCTTCTCTCGATACATCATTATGTTGAGGTGTATGTGGTGGAATCCATTAAGATAATATCCCATTATCTCTAAGATAACTAAGAAACTCTTGGCTCAAGTATTCTCCTTCTCAATTAGATCTTAGAGTCTCAATACTTTTGCTAAGTTATTTCTCTATTTCATTCTTGAAGTCTTTGAACCTTTCAAAGGCCTCAGATTTGTATTTCATTAAATACAAATACCCGTATCGTGAGAAGTCATCGATAAAGGTTTTGAAATTATTTTAACATCCTCTTGCTTGTATTGATATTGGGCCATATACATAAGAATGTATAAGTTCTAATAACTTCTTGGCCCGTTCTCTCTTTCCTGGAAAAAGAGTTTTAGTTATTTTACCTAGTAAACAAGATTCGCATGTGCTACATGATTCATATTTAAATGACCCCAAGTCACCAAGCTTGTGTAGCTTAGAAACACAATTTTTATTTACATGGCCCAAACGACAATGCCAAAAGTAAGCGGTGTTAGTATTATCTATTTTAGGTTTCTTATTATTTATATAGAGAATTGGATTATCTAAGTCTAGAACATATAAACCATTAACCAAAGTTGCTAAACCATTAACCAAAGTTGCTGAACCATATTGAATTTCATTCAATGAAAAAGAATAACATTTATTCTTAAGTATCAAATAAAATCTATATAAGTTTAAACACACAACTGAGATAATGTTCTTCATTAAATCTGGTACAAAATAATAGTTTTGTAGTTCTATAATTAATCCTAAAGCCAGGTTCAGCTCGTATGTCCTCAAACCAAGTGCAACAACCTTTGCACCATTTGCAGTACATAGGTCCACATCACCTCTCTCTAGCCTTCTACTACTTTTTAGTCCCTTCATGTTATTGCACAAATGAGATTCACATCAGGTATCTAATACACATATCTCATTTCTAAAGGTAGTATTTTATCTCAATCATAAACGTACTTGGAGTATTAGTAGAAGTGCTTGTAAGCTTCTCATTCTGCTTCTTCTCCTTAATGGTCTCCAAGTAGGCTTTGAAGTTGCGCTTCCGGTGGCCCATCTTCCCATAATGATGGCATGGGCCCTTGGTAGCTGCGACCTTCTTGTTCACACCACATTTGGTCTTCATGGGAGCTTTCTTCTTCTTCTTTTGAACTTTCTTCTTAGAAGAGGAATATTCTACCATTAAAACTGCATCGGAATCCTTCTTCATGGAGGAATCCACAGTTTTGAGAAGATTGATCAACTCAGGAATGGTGGACTCAATCTTGTTCATCTAATAGTTAGTCACAAATTGTGAGAAACTATTAGGCAAAGGCTGTAGAATTAAGTCAACAAGTAAGTCATGATCCATTGCAAACCTGAGAGATCCAAGCTTCTCTATTCAGCCTAACATTTCCAACCCATGAGTGGCCACAGGAACCCTTTGCCATTTTGCAACAGAATAGTTGCTTCGAGATCTCATATTGGGCATCAAACAGCTCTCGGAGATGTAGAATGATCGATTGAGCATCCATATGCTCGTGCTATTTTTGCAACTCAGGAGTCATAGATGCCAGCATAATACATGATGTTGTATCACTATCCTCCTTATGCCTTTTGTGGATAGCATGCTCATCAGCTTGAGCATCTTGAGCTGGTGGTGGTGGAATAGGAGCATCTAGCACGTAGAGTAACTTTTTCGATTTGTGAACGATTCTCAAATTTCTATACCAATCGAGATAGTTTGATTCGGTTAATTTGTTGGTTTCCAAGATGCTATGTAGGTTTAAGTTTGTTATCATGATGCAAGTGACCTAGATGTAAAGATAGAGAGCATTAGCTACTTGTATATGCACATGATATGCAAATAATTAGGACTTTAATTAAACGCATTTTTACTACACCATTTTACTCAAACCAATGGCCCCCACTACTGATTCAGAAAAGCCCGTTAGAAGCTTTCCTAGTGGACCGGTATCCAAATTCCTGAAGAATAACCTTAGGTTTACCCAACAAGCCACCCTTAAGTTCATTGGTAGGTATCTAATACCAATTACATCGTATGTAACTACCGGATCATTGTGTCATTAACAACTTTTAATCTTAAAGCCTTTTGGGCTACCCCAACTTTTCCTCTAAATTTCTTTATGCTTGAGTTTGCCCAAGCGGAATAAAGAATTTAGTTCAACTCGACCCATTAATTAGGAATTTAATTGCAAAGAAATTTAATTCCATAGCTTGAACATGCCTGATGTCAAGTTGGCTTGGGATTGCCTAACAACTTGGTCTCGAAAAAGGACTTTCGTTCTTGCTATATTAACGGAAGGAATTAGGTTTAATATTAATTGAGGGATTTGTTCCTTTTAGTGATTTCACTAAATGACATGTATAAAAATCAATAAATCACATAATTGATAATTATGGTAATAAAGAGATTACGTGGTATGGTTATGGACCTTACCCTAAACTAATTTCTTTGAGCTATAAAAGAAATTAATATAGTTAACACTATATGTTCATGTATAATTTAAGTAGAAGGTCTTACCTTCTCACCTTGTTTTGGTTGCCATCTCCAAAATAGAATAATTCTACTCCTATCTAACCTATGTAAACTAATTATATAATTTCCTAAAGAGAGAAAACGTCTAGTTACAATCGAGGGGGGTTTAGATGAGAAGAAATTTACACAAGAATTCTAGAGAAGGCAGGACACACAGGCCCTATTTCATAAAAAACAAAACTGTAAAATGCATGAACATATTTAATTGGTTTTTTAGTCCATAACCATCCACCATGCCATTGACTATGCTTAAAAAAAATAAACATATAGTTTTATTATTCCAAAATCATTATTTCGAAAAATAAAACAAATTCTAAAATCACCATTTTAGAGAATACATCAATTTTAGATTTTTAAAATCATTATTTTGAAGATCAAAATTGATTGTCTGAAAACTAATTTTGAGAAAAATGCTTTTGCATCCCATATATCATCAAATGAGGCTTTTCCTTTCAAAATTCCATTCCAACTTTTTTTTTTTAAACAGCTGGATAGTGTAAAACAGAGCATAACCAGCCGGTTTGGAAGCCAAAGCCGGTGCCGACTCTGTTTTGGTTTCCAAAAACTTTTCTCTTCCAAAAACAATGTCTAGACATTGTGAACAAAATGGAACCAGCGCTGGCTTGGTGCCGGAGCCAGCATTGCCTGTGTTCTGAAACAATGGCGGCGATTTTTTTGAAAAAATTTCAGAAACAATTTCTGGTCCTTTTTTCTTCTGCAAATTTTCAGTGAGAACAATTCTCAGCAGTATTTTCTGTTTTGAGTACAGAATTAACTCCTTTAACCATACAATATCTCATTCGGTTTGGAGTACATAATTAGTGCCAACTCCCTCAAGAATTAATTCTAACACAAATACAATAGTACTTGTACCAGGAATCCACTACTCTAGATGTGTATCAATTGGAACTATTTCCAATACATAATCACCTTGGCCAAGGACTTCTCGAGTAGTAGTTCCTACAACTGGCCGTGAGATATTCACCCCTACTATTAGGAGTGGTGAATCATTTATTGACCCTCTCAACTACTTTCGTTTATCTCACAATGTATCCAATATCCATCCCATAGGCGGCCATTGATCGAGCTCTGGAGGTTGGAATCAAAGTACACTGCTCAGCAAATAAAGTACCTTAGAGATCTCAAGTTTAAGGATACTTGCACGTTTGCTATATTGAGATTATATCACTGGCACTAAACAGTTATCCATGTGATTATCTCAAAGCTAGGTCATCCAATGAACTTGTTCCATTAACAAATATCCATGTGTTAACTTTGAGTATCTCAATAATCACGAATATGAGAACCACTGCCTGATCAAATTAGGAAGTCTAACATAAGCTAGTCTTAACGCATTAATGATATCCTGTCTCATTAATACTATGACTAGGGACTATTTAAGTAGTAATACCATCCAGTGTAGTAGGAATCTCATATCATGATCTCTATCATGATTTCCTTAGCACAGTGTTATACTAGGGACTTTATCAAACAGTTATATTACTTAAAAGTAAACAAATGAAAATGTAAGAAAAATAATGCCTTTTATTAAAATAAAATATGTCATATACAATGAGCATGTAATTGCCTCTAGGGCACAACACTAACAGAATGTTGAGGGAGAATACTTGTGAAAAGATCATGACTTGTTGCTTTCAGTCGTGCATCAAGAGTTGTATTGAGCTGGAAAAGGAAAAGGAAGAAAGAGAAGAGAAATATTGAAAACATGTATTTTTCCTACTTGTCTTAGATACTTTGCTTGAGGACAAGCAAAGAGCTAAGTGTGGGGGAATATGATAGGGCCTAAATTAGTCATATTTTTTCCTAGTTATTTGAGGCTATTTTGTCATATATTTTGTTTAATAACTAGCCATATTCCTTCATATTTTAGATTTTACCACTGAAAAGGTATTTTGGGCATTATTCTAGATTTTAGGGGTAAAACAAAGCAAAACCATCGCAAACCAGAACATATATGGCGCCGGCCACGCACTGTTGGCATAAACTTCGAGGCAATAGAAAAAATCAATAAAATGCCCGAAACAGAATCGAACCAACGCCGGCTCCAGCAGCTAAGGCGGCGTTGGCTGTACTTCGAAAAATGTTGCATTGAAATCAAGAAAAAAATCGGCGAACAACTGAAGAAACAAAACACAACCGACGCCGGCTCCAACGGCGTCGGTTGTGCCCTGAGGATAAGATAGAACTTTGATTTTTGCACATCGTTTTTGGTAATCTGTAGAATTTTAGTATCTTCCTACTTCTACTAGGCCAAGAACCCTACACCAACGAGTTTAGGCATTTCCTAAACCTATAAATAGATGGAAAATACAAGAGAAATGGGAAAATTCATAGAGCGTAATAGAAAATTACTCAAATCAAAGGAGGAATTCTTCAATTCAACAAGGGTTATGCAAGAAGGTCTTCAAATGAAGAAGAATAAGGCTTGTCTATGAGTGCTTTCTTTTACTTTATTTTCTTTTTCTTGAACAATGATGTGTTAATCGTTTTATTGTAATTTGTCATTATTTTAGGTATTCATGATTTTTAGAGTTATTTGATCTTTTGATTAATTGATTGTTCTTCTTGGTATTTAATTACTCGTGTGTATTACGAGAATAATTGGTTGTTTCTTTTTATTAACTTGCAAGACCAAAGGGGTTGATGGTAGTCGCAATTGATTAATTTTATATATATATGCTGTTAACATGCTAGACCAATAGGGTTAATTGTTTAGGATTATGTAATTAATGGTTGATTAATGTTTGCCAGACCAAGAATTCATTGATTAATTTCATGTTTTAAATTTGTCATACTAAGGAAATTTAATCAAGGATTGTGTTTAATGCGTCTTGTGGATGAATTAGTTGAGATATACCAAGTGATGCTAATTTATCTAGAAGATCTGAATTCATGGATTGACCAAAGAAGTGAATCTACCTTAATCCTTCATGATGCCAAAAAGAGTAGTTAGTTATGATAATGATTAAGTCCTTTAAGATCATGTTTGTTAAAATAATGGTCTAAGATACATATTTCTCCATCCTTGACGTGTATATATTCTTTTTTTTTCATTTCATTATTTTTCACTTTATTGAGTTGATTAAACAATGAAAGAAAATTGATTAATGCATATTTGTTCCTTGAGGATCGACACTCATTTGAACCCTATGCTCTGTTAATGATACGTATGTCTTACTCATATGTGTAATTTTGGGTTAACGTTTTAATTTCAACTTGATTGGGAATGTGCTAAGTTTTTATATGATTTTTGTACCCAAATAAATACGCATCAATGATTGTGTAAAAGTTATAGAATATTTCGAAAGATTTTTCTTTATGTGCTGAAAGTTTACTATAGAAAAACATTTTCTTGAACATGGTTGTTGCCTTCCGTTTCATCCTAATTTTCTTTTTTAGTTTTGTTGAAACTAAAAAATTGGTTGTAGTTTTTAGCTTCAAAACAAAAAATACTATTGAGAATTGTTCTAACTAAAAATTTGCAGAAGAAGAAGGCACCAGAAACTGTTTCTGGAAAATTTTCAAAAATCGCCGCCTTGTTCCAGACTAAAGTCGGTGCCGGCTTCGGCTCTGGCCGGCGCTGGTTCCGTGCTATTTCGCTATCGTCCAGAAATCATTTCTAGAAAATTTTCTTAAAAACTAGACCGTAGTCGGCCTTGGCTCTGTCTTCCAAACCGGCGTAGGTTCTGCTCTATTTCAACGTTCCAGTTAAAAAAAAAAAGGATTTTAATAGGGAAAAATCTCATATGATGAGAGGCGGTAGAATAAAATGTTCTTTCAAGGGACCGCCATTATCACTACTAGAGACGGGACCCAAAAGCATTTTTTTCAAAATTAGTTTTGAGACAAAAATTTTTATTTTTTCAAAATAGTGATTTTGGAAATTTAAAATTAATGTATATTTCTAAAGTATTGATTTTAGAATTTGTTTTATTTCTCCAAAATAGTGATTTTGGAATAATAAAACATATATGTTTATTTTGTTAAAGCGTAATTAATGGTATGGTGGATGGTTATGGACTAAAACCAATTATATCTGTTCATGCATTTTATAGTTTTGATTTTTTATGAAATAGGGCCTGAGTGTCCTGCTTTCTCTAGAATTCTTGTGTAATTCTCTTCTCATCTAATTCCCCTAGAATGTAACTCGAGGTTTTCTCTCTTTAAGAAATTATGTAATTAGTTTACATAGGTTAGATAGGAGTAGAATTATTCTATTTTGGAGATGGCAACCAAAACAAAGCGAGAAGGTAAGACCTTCTACTTAAATCATGCATGAACACATAGGGTTAACTATATTAATTTCTTTTATGGCTCAAAGAAATTAATTTAGGGTAAAGTCCATGACCATACCACATAATTGCTTTATTACCATGATTATTAATTATGTGATTTATTGATTTTTATGCATGTCATTTATTGAAATCACTAAAAGGAACAAATCCCTCAATTAATATTAAACTTAATTCCTTCCGTTAATATAGTAAGAGCAAGAGTCCTTTTTCGAGACCAGGTTGTAGGGCAAACCCAAGCCTACTTGACATCGGGCATGTTCAAGCTATGGAATTAAATTCTTGATTAATGGGTCGGGTTTTACTAAATTCTTTATCCTGGTTTGGCAAACTCAAGCATAAAGAAATTTAGAGGAAAAGTTGGGATAGCCCAAAAGGCTTTAAGATTAAAAAATGTTAATCACACAATGATCCGGTAGTTACATAGGATGTAATTGGTATTGGATACCTACTAATGAACTTAAGGGTGGCTTGTTGGGCTAACCCAAGGTTATTCGTGAGGAATTTGGATACCGGTCCACTAGGAAAGCTTCCAACGTGCTTTCTCGAATCAATAGTAGGGGCTATTGGTTTGAGTAAAATAGTGGAGTAAAAATGTGCTTAATTAAAGTCCTAATTATTTGCATATCATGTGCATATACAAGTAGCTAATGCTCTCTATCTTTGCATCTAAGTCACTTGCATCATGTCAACAAACTTGAACTTACGTAGCATCTTGGAAACCAACAAGTTAACTGAATCAAACTATCTTGACTAGTAGAGAAATTTGAGAATTGTTCTCAAATCGGAAAAGTTGCTCTACGTGCTAGATGCTCCTATTCCGCCACCACTAGCTCAAGATGCTCATACTGATGAGCATGCTGTCCACAAGAGGCACAGGGAGGATAGTGATACAACATCATGTATTATGTTAGCATCCATGACTCCCGAGTTGCAAAACAGTATGAATCATTTGGATGCTCAATCGATTATACTACATCTTCGAGAGATACTTAATGCCCAAGCCAGAACTGAGAGATATGAGATCTCAAAGCAACTATTTCATTGCAAAATGACAGAGGGTTCTTCCGTGGCCACTCATAGGCTGAAAATACTGGGCTTAATAGAGAAGCTTGGATCTCTCAGGTCTGCAATAGATCATGACTTAAGTGTTGACATAATTCTACAATCTTTGCCTAATAGTTTCTCACAATTTGTGATTAACTATTAGATGAACAAGATTGAATTCACCATTCCTGAGTTGATCAATCTTCTCAAAACTGCGGAGTCCTCCATGAAGAATGATTCCAATGCAGTTTTAATGGTAGAATCTTCCTCTTCTAAGAAGAAAGTTCACAAGAAGAAGAAGAAGAAAGCTCCCATAAAGCCCAAAGGTGGTGTGAACAAGAAGGACGCAGCTATCAAAGGCCCTTGCCATCATTGTGGTAAGATGGGCCATTGGAGGCGCAACTGCAAAGCCTACTTAGAGACCATTAAAGACAAGAAATAGAAGAAGAAGCTTACAAGCACTTCTAGATGAATATTGCCTTTAGAAATGAGATATGGATATTAGATACCAGATGTGGATCTCATTTGTGCAATAACTTGCAAGGACTAAAGAGTAGTAGAAGGCTAAAGAATGGCGATGTAGACCGACGTACTGCAAATGGGGTAATGGTTGCTCCACTTGCTGTAGGGACATAAGAGCTGAACATGCCTTCGGGATTAATTCTAGAACTACAAAACTATTATTTTGTACCAGTTTTAATGAAAAATATTATCTCAGTTGCATGTTTAGACTTATATGGATTTCATTTGATATTTTAGAATAAATGTTATTCTTTTTCATTAAATGATATTCATTATGCTTCAACAACTCTGGTTAATGGTTTATATGTTCTAGACTTAGATGATACAGTTCTCAATATAAACAATAATAAACTTAAAATGGATAACTCTGACACCTCTTACTTATGGCATTGTCGTTTGGGCCATATAAACCAAAATTGTGTTTCTAAGTTACACAAGCTTAGTGACTTAGGGTCATTTGATTATGAATTATATGACATATGCGAATCATGTTTAGTAGGTAAAATGACTAAGACTCTTTTTCTAGGAAAAGAAGAATGGGCCAAGGAGTTATTAGAACTCATACATTCTAATGTGTGTGGCCCAATTTCAATACAAGTAAGAGGAGGTTATAACTATTTCATAATATTCATCGATGATTTCTCACGATACGGATATTTGTAATTAATAAAATACAAATCTGAGGCCTTTGAAAGGTTCAAAGACTTCAAGAATTAAATAGAGAAACAACTTGGCAAAAGTATAAAGACTCTATGATCTGATCGAGGAGGAGAATACTTCAGCCAAGAGTTTCTAAGTTATCTGAGAGATAATGGGATATTATCTCAAAGGACTCCACCACATACACCTCAACATAACAATTTATCTGAGAGAAGGAATCGAACCTTTCTAGACATGGTACGAACCATGATGGCTTTTACAGACCTACTAAAATTATTTTGAGGGTATTCACTAGAGACTTCTGTTTATATACTAAACAGGGTTCCGACAAAATTAGTTGATACTACCCCATTTGAGATGTTCTTTGGTAAGAGACCAAAGTTATCTCACTTGCGAGTATGTGGCGTCCTGCCTTTGTCAAAAGGCCACAGTCAGACAAACTTGATAATAAGTCTGATAAGTGTTTGTTTGTGGGATATCCAAAAGAATCTTTCGGATATTACTTCTACGTACCCTCTAAAAATAAATTGTTTGTTTCGAAGCATGCCGTCTTCATAGAGAAGGAGCACATGCTCAAAGTGGACAGAAGGAGTAAGATTGAACTTAGTGAAGTTCATGAAGATCAAACAAACAAGGATCAACCATCTAACCCCACATCTATTGAGAGAATTGATGAACCTTCTAATACATAAGAACTTCGTAGATCTATTAGGATATGTGTGGCACCTGAGAGATAAGAATTTCTCATTAGTGACCACAATGACGTATTGCTCATAGATGAAGATGAGTCTACTACCTACAAGGATGTTCTGAATAGTTCAGAATCTGACATACGACTTGAGGCCATTATATCAGAGATGGATTCCATGTACGACAACCAAGTATGTACTTTCGTTGATCCACCAAAAGGAATTAAACCTATTGGGTGCAAGTGGATTTTCAACAAGAAAATAGACATGGATGGTAACTTAGTTACCTATAAAGCACGACTAGTGGCGAAGGATTATCATCAAGAACATGGTACTGACTATAATGAAACCTTCTTGCCAGTAGCCATGTTGAAATCCATCAAGATACTCCTAGCCATTGCTGCTTATCATGATTATGTGATTTGGCAAATGGATGTGAAAATAGATTTCCTAAATAGAAATCTGACTGAGAAAGTGTATATGACACAACTTGAGAGTTTCACATCCAGTGATGGCACAAATGTGTGTAAGTTGCAAAGGTCTATTTATGGACTTAAACAAGCTTCTAGGAGTTGGAACATCCGTTTTGATGACAAAATCAAAGAGTTTGGTTTCATTCAAAACATGGATGAACCTTGTGTATATTAGAAGGTTAGTGGGAGTGCAATCATTTTCTTACTACTTTATGTAGATGACATATTGCTAATAGGAAACGATATACTTGTCTTGTGAACGGTTAAAATTTGGTTGTCCAAACAATTCTCCATGAAAGACCTTGGAGAAACAACCTATATTCTTAGAATAAGGATCTATAAGGATATATCCAGAAGGTTGCTAGGTCTTTCGCAGTCTACAAACATAGATAAGGTACTAAAGAGTTTTAGCATGGATCAATCCAAAAGAGGATTCTTACCTATGTCACATGGTGTAAGACTTTCAAAGTCAATGTCTCCCAAGACATAAATTGAAAGGGATCACATGAGTAAGATTCTATATGCCTCGGTAGTTGAAACTATTATATACGCTATGATATGTACTAAGCCCAATGTATCTTGTGCTCTCTTAGTTTGACGAGTAGATACCAATATGACCCCGGTGAGGGTCATTAAGCGGCTGTAAAGAACATCTTTAAGTACTTACAAAGGACTAAGGATGTGTTCTTAGTATATAGAGAAGATGATTTGAAAATAAACGGGTATACTGATGCCAGTTTTCAATCTGACAAAGATAATTTCAAATCACAATTTGGCTACGTGTTTACGTTGTGCAGAGGGGCAATAAGTTGGAAAAGTTCAAAACAAGAGACTATTGCCAACTCTACGACATAAGCTGAGTACATAGCCGCTTCTGAAGCATCTAAGGAAATAAAGATAGAGAGAGTTCCCACGGATGAGAACATAGCTGACCCACTTATAAAATCACTATCGCAAAAGAAACATGATTGTCATGTTGAATCATTCGGTATTAGATACATAAATGATTGGCTCTAGTGCAAATGGGAGTTTGTTAGTGTTGTGCCCTAGTGAAAATCACTTGTATAATGTATATGACACATTTTATTTTAATAAAAGGTATTATTTATTTTACAATTTTTTTTGTTTACATTTAAGTAATACAACTGTTCGATAAAGTCCTTAGTACAACACTGTGTTAAGAAAATCATGATAGAGATCATGATATGAGATTCCTACCATATTGGATGGCATTAGTAGTTAAATAGTCCCTAGTCATAGTATTAATGAGATAGGACATCATTAATGCATTAAGACTAGCATGTGTTAGACTTCCTGATTGGATAAGGCGGTGGTTCTCATAACCGTGAGTATTGAGATACTCAAAGTTAACACATAGATGCTTGTTAATGAAATAAGTTTATTAGAGGACCTAGCTATGAGATAATCACATGGATAACTATACAGTGCCAGTGATATAATCTCAATACAGTAAACGTGCAAGTATCCTTAGACTTGAGATCTCCAAGATACTTTATTTGCTGAGCATTGTACTTTGATTCCTATCTCCAAAGCTCCGCCTATGAGATGGATATTGGGTATATTGTGAGGTAAACGAAAGTTGTTGAGAGGGTTAATAAAGGATTCACCACACCTAATAGTAGGGGTGAATATCTCATGGCCACTTATAAGAATTACTACTCAGAAAGTCCTTGGCCAACGCGATTGTGTATTGAAAATAGTTTCAATTGATACACATCTAAAGTATTGGGTTCTTGGCACAAGTACTATTGTATTCGGGCCAGAATTAATTCTGAAAGGAGTTGGCACTAATTCCGTACTCCAAACCGAATGAGATATTGTATGGTGAAAAGAGTTAATTGCACTGAAGTTTGTTATTGAAGGGTTTATGTCAAACCACTTGATTTCCTGGACTCTTGGGTGGTCATGATGTGTTGCTAGATACCGCTCATGATATGGGAATATGGGTTTTTTAATTGATAAATTAATAAACCAATCCTGGTTGGCATTAATAGGATTAATTCTAAATAATTATGGCTTATTAATCTCAAAGACGTTTGGATTAATTCATGTTCTCTACCAATTAACTGGGAAACCTAATAGGTCACACACAATAGAGGATTATATACTCAAGATGTTCTTTGATAACATAGTGGGGTTAATTGGGAGAAAGAGAAATTGTTGTGGACAAATTATAATTTGTGGTCTAAGTTGTAATTGTTGGACCTTGATGTTTCCAATTACAATTAGGAAATTCTAATTGTTTTAGAATTTCATATTTTCAGTGGATTTTGGAACATATATTGGATATGCTCGAAACCCTAATAAAAAGGTGATTCACAAGAAAATAGGAGCCACAAAACACATGATCTCTCTCTCTCTCTCTCTCTCTCTCTCGTTTTGTTGAAAACGTGGACAAGCCCTAGCCGCCATCTTTTTCTGCTAGCACAGGAAATTTTGGTGCTTGAGTATTCCTCTATGTGGATTACTGTTAGAGATAATCACACACTGTGATTATAGTGGTTAGAAGTTCAACTTACGTAGAGTTTTCACAAGAGGATTGCTAGATCACGCCTCGACTTGAAGAAGAAATTTTGTTCTTCAGATGATCAAACAAAGGTAAAAAGTTGTTACCTTTATTATCCTTATGTCTTGTTTTCCACACATAGGTGGGTCCTGGGATAGTATCTCGTTTTATTTTTCACTGCGCCATACAAGATACGAGCCTGGGATACCCAAAATTTTCACTCACACGTGTCTTTTATCTTAACTTTTTCTAGGATCTGGAGTTAAGCAGACCTACAGAGAGAGGGCGATACCACAGTGACAGCAAAATAGGTCTGGACGTTTCCCTTTTGGATAATGTATCTTATTACTGATGTTAAATTGAAATTTTCATGTATGAGACTCTTTGCTATATATGTGCATGTGACTATCAGTATGGGTTGTTGTATGGATCTGGACCTTACATACTTTGTTGGTTTTTTTCCGTTATAAAGTCCCATTGCCTGGGTAACTGGACGGGGCGACACCCGGTGTTGATATGCTTCCGCTTTTACCTTTATTAGGGGTGTTACAAATCTAGCAGTAGACTTAATAACAATCTTCTTGAATAATCAATTAAAACATAACCAGGTTTTATCTAATTTATCAAGAACATCTCGAACATAGAGATAAAATTGTTTTAGAAATAGAACAATTCAAATCTAATTTACAATATATGTTAAGAAATTTAGGAATCTTCTTACTAAAGAAGATTTAAGTCATATAGTACTACGATTAGTTAATCCTAAATTAGAAATTCAACAAAACATAGAAAATACTAAGAAAGAAATTTTAGAACTAAAATAGTTCTTAGAACAAAGTAAGAAGATACAATCTTCAATAGATAAACATTGTAGAATGATATTAGGAATCCATAATGAGTGATTTAATCAATAATCGTAATTATTAATCTACTTTAATAGAAAGCATAAAATATTTAGAAGAATCTGTATGTATCTTTGACAAAGATAATATTATAAATAAAAGTATCATAACTCCAGGTAATAAAGCAGTTATCAAGCAAAATAATATAATAATATTAATATCGCTTGGAATAATTGAAAAGATAGAAACTCCAATCAGAGATACTAAAATCTCTAATAAATTAAACTTCGTTAGTAAATCTTTAGAAAGTTTAAATCTAGAAACAATTAAGAAACCTACACAAAAACTAAAATCTCATATTTTTGCCACTTGGAAAAAACCATAAATTACATAGTTGAGATTCTTAATCTAGAGCAACCGAATTTAGAAAAATCCATGAGATTATTAATCTAGGTGGAGTTGAGGTTCTTAAATATTGGATCTTAAATAGATATAGTACTTATAACCTTATGACTAATGAATTAATCCATGGCTGCGAAAATATAGAGAAATTTTAAGATGACATCCTTAGGAGTGTCAGATAAAGAAAAGTTAAATATTGTCACTTATGGTAGAATAGAAAATGTAGTAGACAAAGCTAAAAGGATTAGGCCCTTTACGATTGTAGAAATTGTTGTTGATCCAGAACAACAAATAGAAAACTTTAGGGACAACAAAATCTAACCTATTGCCCCTAAATATTTGTATAATTATAGTCCCGGTAAAAGTCATAAACTAGTTCAATTATATAGAGAACATTTAGTATCAAGTCCCAATGATAAAAATATAGCAATTTTACCAGTAATTACTAGAGAAAGTAGAAATGCATTCTTAAGAGAGGGCAATGAATTATTGCACTTAGGATGTATTATGATAGGTATTAAAGGATTCCACGAAAAAGAATTTGGAACTAAAGTCTTTATTAGACTCCTTGATATATGAAATAATTTTTTCATAACAACTTCCATAGGGAACATGGAAGTTAACATGAGTCAAAATAATCAAATAGTCTATATACTACATACTACCATAATTTACTTGATTGAACATTGATTTAGCTATCAAGAATGACGAGATTTATGTTCATGTAAAAGCACAATTTTACTTTCCTTAATCTCTAAGTGTTTTAAATTCTGAAATCCCTAAAATCTTGTTCTCATTTCCTTTTTGTTCATAATCACATCTTCTTTCCTTTCACATACAAACTTACCACATTTCCTTCCCTTCTACATGGCAGCCAGCCATATCCTTCCATAAATTCATTGATTGAATATCAATTTGGAAACTAGGATTGTTGAAACTTACTCCTTAATAAAGCTGAATGTTGCTTTCTTTTCTTCAAACACTTCAAAATTTAAATTCCCTAGATTCTATCTTTCAATCACTCACTTCAATTAGGCTAGGATTGGAGACAATTAGCTCCAAGATTTCAGCTAACCATATGTTTTCTTTCCTTCTTTAGTTCAGCCAAATTTAAGAGGAAGGAAAGCTTTCGTTTTAATCTAAGGCAAGCCGTCTTAGTTTATAGCTTTCCTTCTCCAATCAAGGAAAGTTTGCCTTTTATTTTCTTGTTCAAATTTCAAAACCCTTCTACCTTTTTTTCTCTCATTCTTGAATGAAATACACTCACTAAACCAATAAAATGTATAATATGATAGAAAATGCTGAAAATCTATTGATTTGTCAAAATATTATAGGAAAAATAACCTCAGGAAAAAGTGTAGGATATACTGTTAGGGAAATAGAAATAGTCAGATTTTTAGCCAGTAAGGGAATAAAAGTACTACCAAGAAAGAAAATAGAAAATTATACTATTTTAGGAGAAACTTGGAATATCAGTAAAATTTTAGAGAAACCATTAATAATTCCAACTAGTGCTCATTACTATACTAAAATCAACGGTGATGTTAGTGGTAGTTTCAGTAATTATATACGAACTAAACAAGAAAATGATGATGAGCAAGAATAGTAATAACATCTAACAAGCCTTGTTCCATCTGAGTCAAATAGATAGAAGAGATTTAAAATCAATCTCTGAGTTTAGGGCTAGAATAATGTATTATGTAGAAACAAGCAATAATAAAGACTTGTTTAAATCCATAGATGCTTGGTGCTCATTAAATGAACTAATATTATAAGAACAAGTAAATAAAGAATGAAAAATATCTTTATCAGATATAGAAAGATGAATATGTCAGGATCTTCATCTTTAAATAGTAAAAAAGATATGTTAGAAATATCTAATAAATGGCTCAGTAAAGAACAAATAATGAAACAATGCACTGTCACACAGGTATTACAAAGTCTAGCCAAATTAAACTTGGGTTCTTTATATACTCTAAAAAGATTATATGAAGAATTCAAAGCTAACTATAAATACCATAAAAATAGTGAACTCTTTGTTCTTCTAAAACATTGGATAAAGAAAAAGATTAGCCTTAGGGAAGAAGGAGAAGTAGATTGGTATTTAGGACATCTTTATTCAGATCCTTCAAATGACTAGAAATTTTCATATAGTAAATCCTGAAGCTAACCTTCCTATAAGACAAACTATAAGAAGTGCAGGATATGATATTAACTTACCTCAGACAGTAGTTATAAATCCATTATCTACATTTGTAACAGATACATGAATAACTATAGAAATGAACATAGATGAAGTTTTGATAATTGCTCCTACATAATCACTTCATGAAATAAGGATTTCAATGGCTAATATAGTTGGAATAATAGATTCTAACTATAAAAACCAAATAAAGATTATTTTTAAGAATAGTAAGTTTATACTTATGCAATTAGAAAAAGGTGAAAGAATAATTCAAGGGATCTTTCTTAAATATTTAATCACTAATTATGATAATACCACAAAAACCAGGATAGGTGGAATAGTTAGTACATCATGAATCAGTACAATGTCCTAATCTATAGGACATTTTTACCTCTTGAAATGCTAGAATCAGTACTCGTACGATATGATAGGCAACAACATTTTAAAGAAAAGCCAGAAGTAGATAAGGCTAATTGGCACATGTGAATGCTAGGACTTAAGGAAGATTACCCTACTATATATGACCAGAATGCACAAGAAAGTATTATAGAAGATGATCCACTAATAAATTTAGAAAATACTGAAAATATAGACAATTCTAATTTTGAAACGTGGTTAAACATGAACTCTAGTACTAGTCAAACTAGTGGTGTTAGTGAGGCATCACCAATGTATGATGTGCCTTAAGCAACTACTTCACAGTTACCAAAAAGAGAACTTTCAAGAATCTTACCAATACTAGGAAAAGGTTATGAACCCTACTTTGGCAACAAAAGAATAGGACTTCAACAACCCCTAGGGGTAATTTATAATTTGCTGCCCTAATAAAAAATAGGTAGTTAAGGAAGAAAATTATAAATTAATGGTGAGGCAGCAAATTATGAATTACCTTTTGGGGTTGTGGAAGTCCTATACTTTTGTTGCCAAAATAGGGTTCATAACCTCTTCCTACTATTGGTAAGATTCTTGAAGGTTCCCTTTTTGGTAACTGTGAAGTAGTTGCTTGAGGCACATTATACATTGGTGATGCCTTATTAACACCACTAGTTTGACTAGAACTAGGGTTCATGTTTAACCAAGTTTCAAACTGGGAATTGTCTACATTTTCACTATTTTCTAAATTTATTATTGGATCATCTTCTATAATACATTCTTGTGCATTCTGATCATACATAGTTGTGTAATCTTCCCTGAGTCCTAGTATTCATATATGCTAATCAGCCTCATCTACTTCTGGCTTTTCTTCAAAATGTTGTTGCCAGTCGTATCCTAGGTGTACTGATACTACTGTTTCATGAGGTAAAAATGTCCTATGGATTGGGACTGTAAAACCCCAACTAAAACCAACCCTAGAGTAAAGAGGGTCGAGATGCATATCATATTTTTTTGCATACATAAATATATTTTTGAATAGTTTTATGTGCTTTAGAATTGTGATTTATAGTCTAGAAGGCTTAATTGTGCTTATTGAGTAGAAAGGGTAAAGTTGTAATTTTGCTTGAAGTGAAAATAGAGAGATAGCTTAAGGATTAAATAGGAAGAATATTTGGGAGAAAAAATATGAACAAGAGTTGTTGTGGTTTAGTGGTTAGAGCTTTGGAATTTATCCCTAAGGTCTTAAGTTCAAATCCCATCATTTTAAGTTTTAGCATGATTAAATTTTATTTTGTTTAAGGTTGGACTTTCGGCCTTTGTATTCCATAAGTAGAACTAGGAGTGTTGTCCTAGGGAAGACATGAAGGGAATGTCCTAATCCTATTCTTATGCCCTATAAGAATTCTTAAGGGATTCATGTCCTCCTCTCCAGCTTACCTTAATTCTTTATCAATTAAGTTGTTCAATTTATCCCAAGACCATTTTTATTTCCAAAAAATCCAGCAAGGTTCATTAACCTTGGAATCTCGAAAATGACTCTTAGAGGATAGAGTATTGACTGAAAATGGGGAAGGAGTTAAGGAAGGTTCCCAAGAAAATTAATCTCCATGGTTGAACCTTCAAACTCCACTCCATAAGTGTTCATCTTCTTTATGGTAGCAATCTGGAAATTTTCCAGCTTCATTGACCAGTCAAGCTTTCGAAAACTTCAGCCATATTTCTAACTCAAGTACAACAAAAAAAATAGCTAATTTGTTCATCTTGAAGACTGAAACCTTTGGCCAAAAATCAGACTGCACAAAGCTGTGCAAACCAGGAAAAGACCTGGACAGTTTCGCAGCTTAGCAGTCCAAAAACCAAGCTGTTTCTTCTAGCCTTCAAACCAATAATTCATATCTATCTTTCCTCCATAAAGAAGGCTGGAAACCAGCCTTAAAGGACCCTGAAATACCCCTTCAAACCTTTTGCAAGTTGCCTGGAACATTGCAGAAAAACTACACAAAATTTCCAGCAACACTTCTCGAATGAACAACCAGAAATTCCAACATTGCTCCCTCTTCAACCTTGTCCGAAAATCACTTCAACTTTCTGTGAAAATAACCTTAGTTAGCCATGAACTGAACTTTGTCATCCTCCTCCATTGATCTGAATGAATAAGCACCATAGCTACTCCTTAAATCACTCCTTCAATCACTACAATCAAGCTTTCAATTGGAATTCAAAATTTCAGCAAATTGCTCCTGAAAACTTCCACGGATTGAGCTTCAACCAACTAGAAATTCCCTCCACCATAACACTCAAAATTTCACCCACCCTATAGCTCTTACAAACCTCATTCATCTCAGCAAAACTTCAACAAAACCAGTCGGCCATAGCAACTCCAAGAACCTTCATCAACTAAACTATTCTTACCATATCTTCTACCTTAATTCACTCCCTAAATTACTTCTTTTGAATTTCAAACAACCAGCTTTCTCTTTTTTCCCTAATATGAAAATCTAATCACAAGAATTCCACTAATCATTCGGCTAACATCCTTCAACATGTTTTGTCCAGCTTTCTCTCCATTCTCTCCATTTCTCCAAGAACACACACCACCATTCTCCAAGCCTAAGACCACTCCAAACACATCCAATCCCTTCCAAAAACTCCAGATCACGTCTACTCACCCTCTAGAGACCATTTTTGTATTTTATAACATTAAACATTGAGAAGAAAATTCTGCTATCGGATAAAAAACCAGAATTTTTCTTGAAGATTTAAGAACTCTCTCAAGGTAACCAAGAACGATTTTGATCAGTATTGTTTTCTCTTCAATTATTAATATAATGTACTAATATTCTCTCTCTCTCTCTCTCTCTCTCTCTCTCTCTCTCTCTCTCTCTCTCTCTCTCGGTCGAAATGGTTGTTTCAACCATGGCCATTGTTCTTCTTCTTCCTTGGACAAATCAAGCCCCATTTGCATGTGGATCTCCTTGGATCTTCAACAAGATTGTCATCAACCAAGTATTTCTCTTTAACTCCCTCTTTAATTCTAAAATCATGTCTCCTAGATGTTGTTAGAAAAGGATAGATGATGTTTGGGGATTGAGTATATGCTTATGTATGAAGGAGTTGAGATTGGAGTATGAGGATGTTTTGCTATGATTAAGTGCTTAGTATTTCTTGTGGATCGATGCATGTTTTTCATTTCTTGAGTAAGTTGGATGGTTAAACATGCTAAATATTATGTCACCTATGGTGAATAGAGTTTATGTTCTTGTATTCTTGTTGTGGCCATGAATATGATTATGCATATTGAGGTTTGGATTGTGTGATAGTAGATATGGATTTAAGCCTTTATGCATGAGTAGAATAGTTGGTTGATTGATGTTAGATTTTATGTTCATGATTCTTGTTAGCAATAGGAAAATTATGATCATGACCTTATTGATCCTAAGATATTTTAATTAGCCAATTTTATTACGTTAATAAAAATTAATACTATATTTTCTTCCAATAATTTTGAAAACCCTAGGAAGCTTTGGAATTGGATTATTAAAAGAAATAGTGAAATTTTAGCCTAACAAATTATATCTTTTATTAAAAATAATATATATATATATATATATAATAAAGCATTTTATATAAATAATAATAATAAGTAAAATATTAATCTTGTAAGCCATATATTCATAAATACTATTAAAATTTACTTATTATCTGTTGATCGAATTTTATTAAAATTTACTTATTATTAATTTTATTTATTAATTATTTTATAACTATTAATTATTAATTAAGAGATTAGTAATAATTTATTATTTATTTTAATAATATCATCTAGGACTTAGGATCCTTCATCAAACAAACCCTAGTTTATTTATTAATAACAAGGATTTATATTTTAACCTATAACTTATTAGTAGTTATTTTACAACCCCTAGTTATTTTCACTTATCAAACTAGACTTCTTTTACAAAAGTCTTTATCATCTAGCCTTAAGGCTTAGGACATTAGAGTCATGATTATAAAAAGTTAAACTAGGATTATTTATGGAAGCGAGTATGGCTTGAGTTTAACCATATGGCTTGTGTTTACCCTAGGCGGGGTTTGGTCAACTTTGGTAGGCTTGTGATTTTGCAAGCAAAAGATCAGGTAAGCTCCTGCATAAAACTTATTTGCTATAAAAATGTTACTATGGCAAGCCAAACGTGAAGAGTGTGAACACTCATTTTGTAAAGCCAATTAAGGATTGTTTTCTTTCTTGTTTCAGTCAAACAAATCATTTGAAAACCAACAAGCAGTTTTGCTCAAACACCAAACTATTTCTAAAACCAATTTTGACATGGACTTTAGAAACCCTTAATTGCTATTTCCAAATTAAGTAATGTTTTATCATTTTTCTCCCAAGTAGGACAATCAACGTTGAGTACTCAATAAGGGTAGGCTAGTAGTACTAGTTTTGAAGAGCAAGAGCGAGTCTTCTGCCAAGAGGTCACCTCCAGAAGATGAACTCAACTTGGAGAAGCGACAATACTACTTAGTCATGCTGGTCCAAGCTAGCAAGTTTCAGTCATGTGGACTGTGTATTTTCGGAATGGACAACCAATATGTTTGGGTGTAGAGAATGAGGAGTATCTTACCCAGTAGGCCGAACACCTACCTTTAGTCAATCTGCACAAAGTGTGGCATTCTAACTGTTGTATGGTCATGGGGCCCAACATGTGGTAACCCATGGTCACCCTTTCAAGTGGTTGATTTTATTGTGCACATGTATGGTTTGAAAAGAGGAAAACGCCACTCATTATTTTTAACATTGTCTAATGCTTGCCAGTACATTTTCTTATGAAGCTTTTACAACTTGCATACATGAACTGTTTTACCTAAAACACTCAAAGCACACACGGACTTACTGAGATTTTTATCTCATCACCTTTTATGCCATGTTTTAGGTCGATCCTACTATGGGGAAGAGTAGCTAGAATGTTGCCTGCTTGAAGACTCTTGTTGTTTAATTTATATGTTGCTTTGAGAGATGATAGTGAACAATTTATTTTTTCGGATTTGTTCTTGAATTTTTGGGTTGTAATAAGTTTTAATTTTAAAGTATTATTTTATTTCCATTTGTGTGTCCTAGTTTTAAAGACCCCTTGTCCTTTAGACAGGGCGATATCCCTGGCCCTGTTGGGCCTAGGTAGTGGGGTGTTACAAGGACACTGTGCTAATTCATGATGTACTACCTATTCCAGCTATCCTGGTTTTTGTCGTATTATTATAATCAGTGATTAAATATTTGAGAAAAATCCTTTGAATTATTCTTTCACCTTTTTCTAATTGCATAGATATAAACTTATTATTCCTAACAATAATCTTTATATGGTTTTTATATTCAGAATATATTATTCCTACTGTATTAGCCAATGAAATCCCTATTTCATGAAGTGATGATCTAGGAGCAATTATCAAAACTTCATCTATGTTCATTTCTACAGTTATTCTTGTATCTATTACAAATGTAGATAATGGATTTATAACTACTATCTGAGGTAAGCTAATATCATATCATGCACTTCCTATAATTTGACTTATAGGAAAGTCAGCTTCAAGATTCACAATATGAAATTTTCTAGTCATTTCAAGGATCTTAATAAAGATGTCCTAAATACCAATCTACTTCTTCTTCTTCCCTAAGACTAATCTTTTTCTTTATCCAATGTTTTAGAAGAAGAAAGAGTTCACTATTTTTATGGTCTTTATGGTTAGATTTGATTTGTTCATATAATCTTTTTAGAGTATATAAAGAACCCAAGTTTAATTGGGCTAGAATTTGTAATACCTGGGTGATAGTGCATTATTTCATTATTTGTTCTTTACTGAACCATTTGTTATATATTTCTAACATATCTTCTTTACTATTTCAAGATGAAGATTTTGATATATTCATCTTTCTATATCTGAAAAAGATTTTTTCCATTCTTTAGTTGTTTGTTCATATAATATTTGTTCATTTAATGAACACCAAGCATCTATGGATTTAAACTAGTCTTTATTATTGCTTGTTTCTACATAATACATTATTCTAGCCCTAAACTCAGAGATTGCGTTTAAATCTCTTCTATCTATTAAACTCAGAGATGGAACAAGGCTTGTTGGATGTTATTATTGTTCTTGCTCATCATCATTTTCTTGTTCCGTTCCTATATAATTACAGAAACTACAACTAATGTCACCATTGATTTCAGTATAGTACCGAACACTAGTTGGAATTATTAATGGTTTCTCTAAAATTTTTCTGATATTAGGTTTCTCCTAAAATACTATAATTTTCTATTTTCTTTCATAGTAGTACTTTTATTCCTATACTAGCTAAAAATCTGACTATTTCTATTTCCTTAATAGTATAACCTACACTATTTCCTGAGGTTATTTTTCCTATAATATTCTGACAAATTAATAGATTTTTGGCATTTTCTATCATATTATACCTATTACTCTTGACCACTATTTTAAGGTGTTCATGCATTTGGTCAATGGGAAATAAATAATCTGGTAGTACATAGACTATTTGATTACTTTGATTCATGTCAACTTCCATGTTCCCTATGATAGATGCTTTGATATCCTTATGTCTTGTATCAAGGAGTCTAATAAAACCTTTAGTTCCTAATTCTTTTCTATGGATTCCTTTAATACCTATCATAATACATCCTAAGGGAAATAATTCATTAGCTTCTCTTAACAATGCATTTCTACTTTCTCTAGTAATTTCTGATAAAATTGTTGTACTTTTATCATTGGGACGTGATACTAAATGTTCTCTATATAAGTTAACTAGTTTATGACTTTTATTGGGACTATAATTATACAAATATTTAGGGGTGATAGGTTGGATTTTGTTCTCCCTAAAGTTTTCTAATTGTTCTTCTGGAACAACAACAATTTCTACAATCTTAAAAGGTCTAATCTTTTTAGCTTTATCTACTACCCTTTCTATTCTACCATAAGTGACAATATTTAACTTTTCTTTATCTGACACTCAGGAGTTTGTCATCTTTAAATTTCTCTATATTTTCCCACCTATGGATTAATTCATTTGTCATAAGGTTATAAATACTGTATCTATGTAAGATCTAATGTAACACCCCACTACCTAGGCCCGCCAGGGCCGGGGATGTCGCCTCGTCCAAAGGACAAGGGGTCTTTATATCTAGGTCACACAAATAAAATAGCGAAATAAAAATAATCATTTATCTTAAAATTTATTACAACCCAAGAATAAATCTACGAATTTAAAAAAAAACAAATCCATAATAAAATTTATCCGCTCTCATCTCCCCCAAAGTATTACATAAAATAAATTATCAGAAAATCTTCCAAAGCAGGCAATATCTAGCTACTCATCACCACAGCAGGATCGACCTGAAATCATAGTAAAAATGGTGATGAGACAAAAATCTCAGTAAGTCCGTGTGTGCTTTGAGTGTCCAATGGAAATAGTTCGTGAATTCAAAGTATAAAACCTTTATAAGAGAACACTGACAAGCAATAAAAATTAGTCAAAATCAAGAGTGGTGTTTTGGCTTTTCCAACCATACATAATCAATAAAATCAACCACTCAAAAAGGTGGTCATAGGTTACCACACATTGGGCCCCATAACCGGTCAGAATGCTAACACTTTGTGCAGACTGACAAAAGATGGGTGATCGGCCTACCGGGCAAGATATTCCTCCTTCTCTATACCCGAACAACAACCGGGTGTCCATTCCGGTAAAACACAGTCACCTGACTGAAAAATAAACTGCTAGTCAGACCAGCACGACCTACTGGACTGACATCTTATCGGGGAAAGACTCACCCCTTAGAGGTGGCCACCTAATGAGAGACTTACCCTAACCCTTCAAAGACTAGTCCTAGCAGTACACCATTTTTGAGTACTCAACGTAACATATCTCACTTGGGAGAAAATGAACAAACACAGTTTCACATGAAAATGGTAATTAAGGGTTCCAAAGTCTTTGTCAAAATCCATTTTAGAAAGAGTTTTAAATTTGAGTAAATCTGCTTATTGATTTTCAAATAATTCAATTGACTGAAATAAGAAAGAAGTAAATCCTTAATTGCGTTTACAGAACTGAGTGTCCATGCACTCTATATTTGGCTTGCCATAATAAACATTTAATATCAATTAGGTTTTATGCAGGAGCATACCTGATTCTTGCTCACAATAAAAGGTCTCCAACAGTTGACCTGAACCCGCATGGGCAAATACAAACCACAATCAAACTCAACCCAAAATTCACTTTCTCAATTTAAAACAACTCAACTTACTACTACCATGATCTTAGTATCCTAAGCTTTAAGGCCAAACAATAAATAAATAGGTTTATAAGCTAAGCCTAATTTGATATTTAAAATAATTAAGGTTTTGGGAAATAAGTACTAATAAGTTGAAGGTTTAAATCTTGCTAAGATAAATTCAAAGTTTAATTGGTAAAGAGTCTTATGTATTAGATAAAATAATGATTTGTTAATAATTAATTGTTTGAAAATAATTGCTAGCTAAAATTAGTTGAAAATAAATTTTAATGGGTCTTGATTGGAATATAATAAATAGACTTTAATAGGTTTTGATTAAAAGGTAATAATTAAAATTTTAATAATAAATATTTTATTTATTATGATTATTTTCACAAAGGCTTTAGTTGATTTTATCATTTTATATAATATCTATATATTTTATTCCTTGAATAAAAGCTACCATTTATTTGACTAAAATATCCTTTTAATAATTAAAATCTACTTCCTAGGGGTTTTTTAATTTTCTAGCAAAATCATATTGTTAAATATTTTATTAATGAAATAAAAATTAGCTTAGGGACAACTAGATCATGATCATATTTCTATTGCTAACCACAATCAGGAACATATACAACCCTTCAATTCATCAAATCATCCAAATCATACATATAAGCATAGATCCAAATTTATCAAGACATAATCTAACCTCTAATAGCATAAATATAATCATGGCTTCAATAATCCAACATGAAATTGAAGGGTCAAGAGGAAAAATTAATGGCTCAAGAGGAAATGAATTCTCCTTAGGAATTTTGTGTAGGGCAAAAGAGTACGATTAGGATACTCCTATCATGTCTCTCTTAGGACAATATCTCTACCCTACTCCAAAGCACATAAGGCCAAAAATAACACTTCCCAAGCAAAAATAAAATTAAATCAAGCTAAAGCTCCTATGATGGAATTTGAACCCAAGACCTCAAGAATTAATTCCATAGCTCTAACCACTAAACCACAACAACTCTTGTTCTTATTTTCTTTCTAAAAATATTTTCCTATTCAACCCTCAAGCCATCACCCTTTTTCCACCTCAAGCAAAAATTACCATTTTGCCCTTCTCACTCAATAATCATAATCAAGCCATCTAGACTATAAAACACAAATTCAATGCACATAAAATCATATAAAAAATATATTTAAACATACAATAAAATATGATATGCATCTCAACCCCCTTACACTAAAGTTGGTTTCGATTGGGGTTTCACATCTAATATTCAAGATCCTCAACTTCACCTAGATTACTAATCTCATGGATTATTCTAAATTTGGGTTGCTCTAAAAGTATATCCAAAATCTCAAATCTATAATTCATGGTTTTTACCAAGTGGCAAAAATATGAGATTTTAGTTTTCATGCAGATTTGTTACCGGTTTCAAGATTTAAACCTTCTAAAGATTTACTAATGAAATTTAATTTATTAGAGATTTCAGTATCTTTGATTGGAGTTTCTATCTTTTCAATTATTTCAAGCAATAAAAATATTATTACATTATTTTGCCTAATAATTACTTTATCACCTGGAGTCGTGATACTTTTATTTATAATATTATCTTTGTCATGGATACCTATAGATTCTTCTAAATATTTTTGCTTCCTATTAAAGTAGATTGATAATTTGGGTTATTGATTAAATCACTCATTATGGATTCCTAATATCATTCTACAATGTTTATCTATTGAAGATTGTATCTTCTTACTTTGTTCTAAGAACTATTTTAATTCTAAAATTTATTTCTTGGTATTTTCTAAGTTTTGTTAGACTTCTATATTAGGATTAACTAATCCTAGTATTATCTGACTTAAATCTTCTTTAGTAGGAAGATTCTTAAATTTCTAAACATATAAACTATTTCTAACATAATCTAAATTAGATTTTAATTTTCTATTTCTAAAACAAATTTATCTTTATGTTCTAGATGTATTCTTGATAAATCAGATAAAACATGGTTTTGTTTTAATTGATTATTTAAGACTATTGTTATAAAGACTACAACTGGATTATGTTGATTGTCTGAACCATGAAATAAGTGCTCAATTTTATATTTTGAAATTGGTCCCTCAAAACTACACCATATTTGACGTTTATCCGAAGTTATTTTTTGAACAAAAATACTGTCTGCAAAATCTAAGTATTCTAACATCTTTCTTTCCATTTTATCAATTTCTTTAATCTTTAAAGGTTAGAAACATGCTTCCTATGTTAACTGTCCTAGATGAGCATCATCTATCATTTTTTGAAAACTACTAGTTAAGTTTTCTCCTGGGCTTACCAGTTTTATTTTCTCCTGGGCATAAGCCCCTCTTGGGTCTTATGCGAAGCCACTAGATTCTTTTGCCCTTCCACCAATACTTTCAACTTTACACCACAAGCATAAGTAGCAATCATAGAATTTAGATAATAGTTCATGTAATATAATCTTCCTCAGCATGCTTGTTAATCAAATAAAGAAATTTAGGATAAGTATGTGGCTTTGTTGCTAACAGCAAGTAAATACTTTCTCAAGCGCGTAGCTCTAATGTTGTTTGTTTCCAGCCTATATACTTATCATTGTTAATGAAAAGTTAAGTTAAAACAGTAGATCTACAAATAAATAGGAGATTTAATTACATCAAACTGGAGAGTCTTGAGAGATCAAAGACCTCACTACTCCATAATTTTTACCTAATTACAATATAGTTATTTACAGACTTAGGTATTACTGATACAAGGGAGCTATCCACACCAACTTTAAGTTAAGGCTCTGATTCCACTTTACAGACACACTCAAGTTTTTGCAGAATGTTTCAACTAAAGAGTACGACTAAAGTGAAACAAGCATCAGTTTATATACTAAGCTTAACTTGACACTTTAGATCTATTATCTCACAAATGACTTTTCAAAAAAGAAAAAGCCATCTAACTGTTTGAAAAAAGTAATAGCTATCTGACTCTTCGAAAAAGGAAAAGCTTTCTAATTCTTCGGAAAAGCAGTGAGATATCATGCTTTATTTTACAAAAGAAGGGTCGCTCTCTGTATAGTTTTTTTTATTGAATAATTAGATGGTAGTGATAAAGACAGAGTTCACATTATACTAAAAGTAAAGACGCACTCTGTACAATTTTTTCACTAAAAAATTCAGATGGTATTGATAAAGACAGAGTTCACATCACATTAGTGGGCATTCCCATTATGCCCAATCTATTTCTACTTTCTAAAAGCGGTGGGAACCATTTTAGTGGCTACTCCACTAATTATGTTCCATTCGTGTTTGCCAAGTTGCCATGTTCATCATTGTCATATTCTCGATCTGTATCATCTTCATAGACTATGAAGTCTCGATAGGGAACATCATGGTCAAGGACTTCTACTTGGATTATACAATCAGACTTGGCTCTGCAATCTTTGTAAAATGTTAAAAGGGTAGGATTGTTATTAAATAGGCTTTGGAAAGGAACATAAACATGACCAGGAAATACAAAATCCGAGAAGATTTTCATATTCTTGGATTCTGCCACTAGATTATGTGTAGTTCCAAAAGAATAGTCAAAGATGTCTGATAGCTTCAATGCCTTGTACTTAAACATTTGATCCGAAATGGATGTTTCTTATTCAGGAGCAATAAAAAGATTTTTGTATTCATATACTGGTCTAGGCTTGATGGATGGAACAGGGGAGATGAGAATCTCAGTTCTACAGTCATCTAGATAATGTCAATGAAACAAATGGGGTATTGCTGAGAATGCCTTCCTTAAGGATCCATGCTTACAAAGTTTTGTTTCAATCATATGACTGTAAATGTGTTTCAACGTCTTGCATGAGTTAAAAATATTATTGTAAAAGCATATTTTTTTCTAGAATATATGCCCTGCAAAGCATTCCATGATCCAATAAGTTTTTGACCGATATATCTAATCCTAATACTTTCTTATTCTACCATTTTTCTAAATCAATTACTGCTCTAATAAAGTAAAGTTTTTTCTGGTGTCTGTGTTATTTCTGTAGCTAGTGACATTAAAACTTAGACCTCTATATTATGGTACTAGTTTAGAAAAAAAATTTCTAAACAGTTCTTGAAGGGCTAACTGTTCAGTCATCCTATTCGTTAACACAACACGATAAATGTGGATTTTGACTTCGTCAACTTTTCTTGGAATTTTTTCCCAATTGACTTCTTTTTTCTCTCAAATGTTTGTCCATATAATCTCTCATTTCTTGTGCTAACACTATTGATTCCTCACTTATTTTTTCTTTTCTTTTGAGACTAATTTTAAGCATTTGGACTTGTCTCTAAAGATCTTTGTTTACCTAATTACAATATAGTTGTTTATAGACTCAAGTACTATTGATATAGGGGAGCTATCCACACTTCTTTTTGCCAAAACTAGAGCCCATTGTCAAAGAAAATTTAATGACCAAGATTTGAAATTAGTTAAGAAAATAAAAGAAGCAATTGAAAGATTCCCACCTTTAGAACTGCCACCCCCAGATACATATATGATAGTGGATGTAGGTGGAAGTCTAGATGGATGGGGAGAAGTTTTGAAATTGAAACCCTTTAAAGAAGATACGCGGACTAATGAAAAAATAAGTAGTTATTGCAGCGGTCAGTATTAAAGTAAGGTAACTAATACAGATGTTGAAATTTTAGCATACATATTTGTTCTAAAGAAATTCTCTGTTTATTTGAGAAATACTACACGAGAATTTACATTAAGAATAGAGTGCAAATCTATTGTATCTTTTTACAATAAGATGTTTCATTCTAAATTATCTGTTAATAGATAACTTAGTTTTGTGGATTTTCTTACTGGAAATGGATTTAAGGTTGTGATAGAACACATCCGTGCTGATCAAATCTTTTGGGCTGACAAACTCAGCAGATTGGTTACCAAGCCCATAGTTTAAAAATGTAGGTTCGGATTAACCCAATAATATACTTAGTCAGAGATTAACTATGAAATAAATAGTATAGTATTCAAAGCAGTTCTGGGTACCAATTTTATTACTCGGAGCCCAAGTATAGAAATTAGTGTTAGTGTTATACGCTAGAGGCAATCACGTGTACGTTGTATATGATACATTTTATTTTAATAGAAGGCATTATTTATCTTACAGTTTCTTTTGTTTACTTTTGGGTAAAATAACTATTAGATTAAGTTCCTAGTACAACACTGCGTTAAAGAAAATATGAGAGAGATCATGATATGAGATTCCTACTATACTGTATAGTGTTAGTACTTAAATAGTTCCTAGTCGTAGTATTAATGAGATAGGACATCATTAATGCATTAAGACTAGTATGTGTTAGACTTCCAGATTTGATCAGGCGGTAGTTCTCTTATCCGTGAGTATTGAGATACTCAAAGTTAACACGTGGATGCTTGTTAATGGAACAAGTACATTGGATGACCTAGCTATTAGATAATCACATGGATAAATATTTAGTACCAGTGATATAACCTCAATATAGCAAACGTGCAAGTATCCTTATGTGAAACCCCACCTAAAGCCAACCCTAGAGTAAGGGGGTCGGGATGCATATCATATTATCTTGCATGAATATATGTATTTTTGAATGATTTTTTGTGCTTTAGAATTGTGGTTTATAGGTTAAAAAGCTTAGTTATACTTATTGAGTAGGAATAGTAAAATGGTATTTTTGCTTGAGGTCAAAATAGGAAGATAGGTTGAGGATTAAATAACAGGAATATGTGGGTGAGAAAATAAGAACAAGAATTAGTGTGATTAAGTGGTTAGAGCTTTGTGAATTAATTTCTAAGGTCGTAAGTTAAAATCCCATCATCTAAGTTTTTATCATGATTATCTTAATTAAGTTTGAATTTTTGTTTTCTTGCATTCCATAAAAATAGGAATGTTGTCTTAGGGGAGACATGAAAAGAATGTCCTAATCTTATCATCATGTCCTAAAAAGAATTCTAGAGGAATTCTTGTCCTTTTTATTACCTCTAGCTTTGTCCTAATATCTTCATAATTTAAATGAACCAAAATCCATTAAAACTCTTCTTTTAATTCCAAAAATTCTGTGATAATTCTTTAGTCTTGAATTTTGAAAATCAGTCTTGAAGGATAGAGGATTGGCTGAAAATAGGAGAGAAGTTAGGATGGGTTCCCAAGAGAAATAAGTCACCATGGTAGAACCTTCAATCCTACCTTCATGTTGGTCATGGTTTTAATGAAGGAAAATCTGGAAAAATTCAAGCATTCTTGTCAGTCCAGCTTTCAAAAAATTCAGCTAGTAATCCTAACCATTTGCTGCCAGAAAAATGGTCATTTCATAGTGGCTTGAAGACTGAAAATTCTGTGCAAAATTCGGACTGCACAAACTGCACAAAACCAGAAAAATTTCCTGCACAATTCACTGCATTCTAAGCTGAAATTGAAGCTGTCTTTTGTCATTGATTCAGCCGAGGCACCCTCTATTTTTCTCCAGAAAGAAAGCTGGAAAACTACCCTTAAAAGACCCTCAAACACCCCAAAAAAACCAGCTGCAAATCGGGCTGAAGAAATGCAGAAAATTCTACATCAAAAAGCCTGTCCATTCGAAACCTTGAACAAGTAGAAACTAGAAAAATTTCCAGTTTTGTCTCCCTAGGCCTACACCAAAAAACACCTTCAAACCTTTGCAAATTGGACCTCGTTTAGCCATGGACTAAACACCATTAACCTCCTCACTTACCTTGAGTACTTGGACTCCATGATCATACCTCAAAAACCTCCTAAGATCACTCTATCCAAAACTCATTTGAACTTCAAAAAAAATTCCAGAATTCTTGCTTCATTAAATCACTCTTGTATCAAGCTAGCAAACCAGAATTTTCTCTACCATTGTAAACTAAATTTCAGCCAGCCTTAGAGCTATATTAACCTTCATTCATTTTAGCAAAACCAAACAGTCCAGCCAGCACCATTGAAGAGCAACGAAACCTCTCTCCATCAAACACCATTAATATATCCTATACCTCAAACCACTCCTCAAATCACTCCATTTGAATTTCAAACAATCTGATTTTTCTCTCCCTCTCTAAGCTGAAACCGAAACCCCTGAATTCCCTAAACCAATCGGCCAGCACTCTCCAGAAATTCATCCAGCATTTTTCCTCAACTCTCTCCATTTTCACCAAGAACACACACTACCTTTATTCAAGCCAAAGACTACTTTAAACACCTCCAATCCCTCTCAAAAACTCCAGAACACTCCTACGTACACCCTAGAGATCATTTCTAGAATTTATAACATCAAGTCTCGTAAATAAAAATTAGCATTCGAATCAAAACCAGTTTTTTCCCTTGAAGTCTCAAGAACATCATCAAGGTAACCAAGAACAATTCTTTTGTTCATCTTCTTCTCTTCAATCTTTAACATATCATGCTAATGCTCTCTCTCTCTCTCTCTCTCTCTCTCTCTCTCTCTCTCTCTCTCATCAAATGGTTGTGACAACCATGGCTATTTTTTCTCCTCCTCTCATTGACAATTCAAGACTCTTAAGCATGGACCTTCTTAAATCTTCATCGAAGTGTTCATCAATCAAGTATTTCTCCTTAAACCTTCTTGTTAATTCAGCATTCATGTCTCTTGGATATTGATAGAAAGAATAAAATAAGAATGGGGGATTGAGTATATGCATGTGAATAAAGGGGTTAGGATTAGGACATGAGAATGATTGATCATGGCCTAAGAGAATTATGAATGTTTAAGCATGCTAGATGTTATGTTACCTTTGGTGAATAGGATTTTTTATGTTCTTATCTCCATTGAAGCCATGATCATGATTGTTTGGCCATGTGATAGCAAGTGTTGATTTAAACATATGTTCATATATGGATTAGTTTGTTGTTTGATGTTGAGGAATATGTTCATGATTCTTGTTAGCAATAGGAAAATCATGATTATGTTCTTGATGATCCTAGGTTATTTTAATTAGTAAATTTTTTTACCTTAATTAAAATTATGACTATATTTTTCTCTAAGGATTTCGGAATTGCTAGGAAGTTTTGGAAATAGGGTGTTACGTGAAATATTGACATTTTACTTGTCAAATAAATGATATTTTTCCTTAGAAATAATACATGCATAGGCATAATATTAAATAAGATCTTTTATATAAATAATAATAATGACCTTGTAGACCATAGTTCAAACTTTTGCTTATATTCATAAATATTATTTATATTAAAATTTGTTGTTATTTATTAAACAAAAATTTAATATAATTAATTTATTATTAATTTTATTTATTACTAAATATTTATTATCTATTAAAAATTATTTGTAATTTATAATTTATTTATAATAAAGCTATTTTTAAATTACCATTTATTGATATTTAGGGCTTGGTATTATTCAATATTCAAACGTTAGTTTATCCATTAATAATAACACTCAAGAATTATTATTTGAGTCTATAATTTATTATCAATTATTTTAGAACCCCTATTCATTTTAACTTATCAAACTAGACTTGTTTTATGAAATTTTTTATTAGCTAGCCTTAAAGCTTAGGACATTAGGGTCGTGATTGTAATAAGTTGAATTACGATTATTTGTGTAAGTGAATTTAGCTTGAGTGTAACCTTATGTTTTGTGTTTACCCCAGGCGGGGTTAGGTCAACCTTGGAAGACTTTTGAATTTGAGCAAGCAAAGAATCAGGTAAGCTCCTGCATGGAATTTGGTGAAGACCAAAAATTACTGTGGCAAGCTAAACGCGATGTGTATGGAAATTCATGTTGTAAAGGCAATTAAGGACTATGTTTCCTATTTTTTTCAGTCAAGCAAATCATTTGAAAATCAAACAAGCAGTTTTACACAAAATGCTAAACTTTTTCTAAAACCTAACTTTGACAAGAATTTTAGACCCCTTAATTGCTATTTCCAAATAAAGCAATGTATGATCCATTTTTCCCAAGTGGGATAATCAACGTTGAGTACTCAATAAGGGTAGACTACTAGGACTAGTCTTTGAAGGGTTAGGGTAAGTCTCTCAGTAGGTGGCCACCTCTGAGGGGTGAGTCCTTCCTGGATAGGATGCCAGTCCGGTAGGTCATGCCGGTCCGAGCTAGCAAGTTTCAGTCTTGTGGACTGTGTGTTTCTGGAGTTGACAACCGGTAAGTTTGGGTGCAGAGATGGAGGAGTATTTCACTCGGTAGGCCGTACACCTACCTTTTGTCAGCTTGCACAAAGTGTGACATTCTGACCGTTGCTTAGTCATGGGGCCCAACGTGTGGTAACCCATGGCTACCCATTTGAGTGGTTGTATTTATTGTGCACATGTATGGATTAAAAAGCAAAACACCACTCCTTATTTTCAATACTTATTTAATGCTTGCTAGCACTTTCTCTTATGAAACTGTTACAACTAGCATACATGAATTATTTTACCCGAAACAATCAAAGCACACACGGGCTTTCTGAGATTTTTATCTCATCACTTTTTATACCATGTTTTCAGGTTGATCCAGCTGTGGAGGTCAATAGCTAGACTTGTTGCCTATGTTTTGAAGACTTTATGTTGTTTTCTTTATAGATGTTTTGAGAGAGTGTAGCAAACAATTTATTTTGGATTTGTTCCTGTATTTATCTTTTGGGTTGTAATAAGTTTATTTTTAAAGTATTTATTTTATTTTATTATATGTGACCTAGTTATAAAGTCCCCTTGTCCATTGGACAGGGCGACATCCGCGGCCCTGTTGGGCCTAGGTAGTGGGGTGTTACAAGTGGTATCAGAGAGTAGGTTTAGGCAAGTATTGATAGTATATGTGTTGATTTATTAAGTTCAAATCTTTTATCTGACCTGTCTTGTTTATGCTGTAGGATAGTTAGAATGATTAGAACCACAAGGAAAGGGCAGCAATGGCATCCTCCCATTCCTATCTACCCGGAAGACCTACCAGGGCCTCAGCCTGCACCACAGCTAATTATTCCCCTGGATGATTGCAGTGACGATGAGGTCCAGATCATTGAGCTACCCCCAATACCCGTGATATACTTGGTTACTGACAATGAAGATGAGGAGATCGATATGGAATATGTTCCCCTCCCTCCTAGTCCCATAGTTGACTTGACAGCTGATAGTGATGACCCAGGGGAGATAGATTATGAATCTCCACCTAGACCTTCCATTGTATCCCCACCCAATCAGGTTGAAATCGGGGAGAGTTCTAGGAGACCCGAGAAGAAGCCAATAGATGAGTTTGCAAATGGGGCTGGGATAGACCTCACTAGGAGTTCTGGGGGATGGTTATATAAGGCCGACTTTGAAGATTCTAATGAGGACTAGCAAGGCTAAGTGTTGCTACCATTGGGATGTTTTATTTACTGCTTTCCATCAATTCCTATGCTAAGGATTTTTTTCATGTTTACTGCTTTAATTCCGAATTTATGCAAATAAGAGTACTTGGAGTACTCTAAATCTTGAGAAAAATCTATATGCAATTCTTTATACAAAATTTGCATCTAATTTTCTTCCGCTTAAAGTTGAATATGAATGCATGCTCAATTTGGATATTTTAAACTTTAATGCATAAACTCATTATCTAGGGCATGGTTTAGAATAGCACCCAAGCGTTGTGCAGCCACATCCAGTGGAAGGTTCCTGTGGCAGAGCCCATGACACCGGAGTTTGATACAACTCAAATGCCATCACCAAACGAGGGGGATGAGAACGAGCTGGAGCCAGAAATGGGATTGGATGAACCGGTTAGTGTAACTACGACGCAAGCATTCCATAAAGTGATCGAGATTCTACAAACCCTGACTGAGCGAAGGAATCCGAAAGGGGAAGATGAGGCATTGGAGCGGTTTCTGAAATTTCAACCACCTATCTTTTTGGGAGAGGCTGAGCAAGATCAGAAAGTGGAGCAATGGGTGGAACAAATGGAGGACATCTTTGCTACGCTCCAGTACACTGAGAAACGAATGGTGAAGTTTGCTGCATTCCGACTAAGAGGTCCAGCTAGGGCATGGTGGCAACGGGTTCAGGACGACTGGGAGATGATTAACCAAGACTGGACATGGGCTAATTTTATGGAAGTATTCTGAGCAGAATATATCCCTCAGTGGATAGTTGAGAAGCGGGAAGATGAGTTCCAGAATCTAAAGCAGGGAGGTATGACGGTAGCTCAATACGCAACACGGTTCACGCAACTATCAAAGTACTGTAAGAGGCTGGTAGACACTGAACAGAACAGAACGAGGCAATTTGTTAAGGGTTTAAGGCAAGAGTTAAGAAGGGCGTTGGCACCCTCTCCACCGATGACTTTTTCAGGGGTTGTGGACGCAGCCACTCATACTGAGAATGAGGATTGCAACCGAATGGCACCAAGACCTTTCGTACCGTCAAGACAGCCGCCGAGACCTTTTTAGAGGCAGCAGCCCAACAAGCACCCTGCCAACTAGCAGTGGCAGAATCGGGAAAACAAGCCCGAACAACACCGGTTGGTCCTGCACAGAATCTTCCATTATGCCGGCACTGTGGAAAAAGGGGCCACACTGAGAAAAATTGTTGGTCCAGAGGAGGTGAGCGGAAATGCTTCCACTGTGGAGACCCAAACCATCTGTGGAACGCCTACCCCAAACTTCTCCGAGTCGGATAAGGGAACCCAGCTTAGATCCCGGGGCCCAATCAAGCCAATACCACGGGAGCTTCCAGGAGTGGAACGCAGAAGCCGCAGGTGAAAGCAAAAGTTTTCGCTCTCAACCGGGAGGAGGTTGGAGCTGTTGCAGCAGTGGTGGAAGGTACGTTTACTATCCAAGGTCGTTCAATTAACGCATTGATATACCCTGGATCTACCCATTCCTATTTAAACAAGAATTGTGCATATCATTTGGGTTGGGATGGAGTAGAACTACCTTTTACCTTGTTAGTAAGTACGCCTTTGGGGAAAATGGTGCAAGCGGATCGGTATGTGCAAAATTGTAAAGTTGAAGTGGGGAGAGAAAGCTTAGAGGGAGATTTAATAGTCTTAGCTATTGATGATTAAGATTTGATACTGGGAATGGATTGGCTAGCGAAGCATAGGGCTAAAGTAGACTGTAAGAATAAGTCAGTTCAGTTCATTAGACCAGGATGTGATGTGTTGGAGTTCAATGGCAAGAAAGTAAAAGAATTGATGTTTTTGATAGCTGGGGCTAAAGCCCGGAAATTGTTGAGGCGAGGATGTCAAGGATATTTGGCTTATGTGATAAACAAGCCGAATGACCAGTGCACTCTGGAGGATACTGAGGTGGTAAAGGATTTTCCCAACATGTTCCCTGCGGAACTCACGTCTCTACCTCCCAATCGAGAAGTTGAGTTCACCATTGATCTAGTCCCAAGAGCGGAACCGGTGTCCCGAACTCCGTATCGGATGGCACCGGCGGAGCTGAAAGAATTGAAGGAGCAGCTAGAAGAGTTGGTGAGACAAGGCTATATCAGACCTAGCACATCACCCTGGGGAGCACCTGTACTATTTGTGAAGAAAAAGGACGGGACTCTAAAGTTGTGTATTAACTACCGGGGCTTGAACAACCTGACCATCAAGACTAAATATCCCCTACCGTTAATTGACGAGTTATTCGACCAGTTGCAAGGATCCAGATGTTACTCCAAACTGGATTTGATGCAAGGCTACTATCAAGTGAGGATAAAGGAGGAATATATTCCTAAGACGGCCTTCAATACTAGATATGGTCACTATGAGTTTGTGGTGATGCCTTTCGGGGTAACTAATGCACTCGCGGTATTTATGGATTTGATGCATCGAGTGTTCCAACCCTACTTGGACAAGTTCGTAGTGGTTTTCATCGACGACATACTCATATACTCCAAGAGCCCGGAGGACCATGCAGAACATTTGAAGTTGGTATTGGAAAAGCTAAGGGAGCACAAGCTTTACGCCAAGTTTAGCAAGTGCGAGTTTTGGCTGGATAGTGTGGCATTTCTTGGTCACGTGGTAACCAAGGATGGGATCAAGGTGGACCCAGTGAAGGTTGAAGTAGTTTCGAACTGGAAGCAACCAGAGAACATCACAGAGATTCGAAGCTTCTTGGGATCGGTTGGCTACTATAGGAGGTTTATTAAGGGGTTTTCAACGCTAGCATCTCCTATGACCCGGCTGCTGAGAAAGGACATACCCTTTGTTTGGAATGAAAAATGTGAAAAGAGTTTTCAAGAGTTGAAGCAGAGGTTAATGATAGCGCCTATGTTGAGTCTGCCAGAGGCAGATAAGCCTTACGTACTATATACGGATGCTTCGAAGGAAGGCTTGGGAGCAGTTTTGATGCAAGATAGGAAGGTGATCGCCTATGCTTCTCGGAAATTGAAGCCGCATGAAGTCAATTATCCCACCCACGATCTGGAGCTGGCTGCCATTGTGTTCGCTTTAAGGAAATGGCAGCACTACTTGTATGGAGCGGAATATGAAGTGTTCACTGATCACAAGAGCCTGAAGTACATCTTCACCTAGAAAGACTTGAATTTGAGGTAGCGAAGATGGATGGAATTTTTGGAGGAATACCGTTGTCCTATCAACTACCACCCCGGGAAAGCCAACGTCGTTGTTGATGCACTGAGCCGGAAAGTCAGAATGGCTAAACTAAGAGTACAAGAGGTTCAAGTGGTTCAGGATGTGTTGGATAGAAGAGCATAAGTGCAAGAAGAGAGGATTATTATTAGCAACTTGAAGTTGATGCCAGATCTAAGGCGGGAAATTGTTGAAGCCCAGTAGAGTAATGCGGAATTTCAGCTTTTCAAGGACAAGGAGCTTAAACGACAAGATAGTGAATTTTGACAGGACGAAGTGAGAGTTTTGTACTTCTGAGATCGTTTGTGTTTACCCGAGGAGCACCAGTTGAAGGATAGAATTTTAGAAGAAGCGCATAAGAGCAAGTACGCCATTCATCCGGGAGAGGTCAAGATGTATCAAAATCTGAAAAGGACTTATTGGTGGCCTGGGATGAAGCGAAATGTGGTTAAGTATGTTTCCACGTGTCTAACCTGTCAGAAAATCAAAGCGGAGCACAAAAAGGTGGCAGGACTATTACAACCATTGCCAGTACCGGAATGGAAATTGGAAGAGGTGACCATGGACTTCGTTACCGGACTCCCTATGGCAAGGACCCAAAAGGATGCCATATGGGTAGTGGTGGATCGATTGACCAAGTTGGCGCATTTCATACCCGTGAATGTAAGGGATTCAATGGAAAAGTTGGCTTAGACCTATGTGCGGGAAATAGTCAGACTGCATGGAGTGCTTTCAAGTATTGTGTTCGACCGTGATCCAAGATTTACATCCTGATTTTGGGGCAAGTTTTAAGAATCAATGGGTTCTAGTCTGAAGTTCAGTATGACGGCGCATCCACAGACTAATGGACAGTCAAAAAGGGTTATTCAAATATTAGAGGATATGCTGAGAGCCTGTGTATTGGATTTCGGGGATAAGTGGATTGAATGTGTGCCGTATGCAGAGTTGTCATACAATAACAGTTATCAAACCTCGATTGGAATGGCTCCGTATGAAGCACTATATGGACGTAAGTGTCAGGTACCGCTATACTGGAGTTGGTCGAAGGACGGTCACAAAAGCAAATCGGGAGAAGTTTGTGTTCAAGAAATGTTGGACAAGGTCAAGTTAATTAGGGAAAGGTTGAAAGCAACCTAGAGCCGACAAAAGAGTTATGCAGACAATAGGCAGAGAAAGTTAGAATTTCATGTGGGAGACGGTGTGTTCCTAAAACTGACACCAAATAGGGGAATTCTGAAGCATCCGAAAGGGAGGAAGCTGAATCCGAGGTATTTGGGACCATTTCCAATAAAAGAGAGGATTGGGCCAGTAGCCTATCGATTGGATCTGCCAGATGGGTTGACGGGAATTCACGACGTATTTCATGTATCCCAGCTGAAGAAGTACAATGCCGATCCCGAACATGTTTTGAATGATGAACCGTTAGTGTTGCAACCCGACCTGAGCTACGTGAAGAAACCCGTAAAGATATTGGATCGAAGTATCAAGACTCTCTAGAACAAGCAAATTCTGATGGTAAAGGTGCGGTGGGAGCATCATGGCACGTGAGATGCCTCATGGGAAACAGAAGAGCGGGTAAAGCGGGAGTATCCCGATCTGAGATAGAGGTACGCTTGAATTTCGGGACAAAATTCTCCTATGGAGAGAAGGATGTGAAACCCCACCTAAAGCCAACCCTAGAGTAAGGGGGTTGGGATGCATATCATATTATCTTGCATGAATATATATATTTTTGAATGATTTTTTGTTCTTTAGAATTGTGGTTTATAGGTTAAAAGGCTTAGTTATGCTTATTGAGTAGGATGGGTAAAATGGTATTTGTGTTTGAGGTCAAAATAGGAAGATAGCTTGAGGATTAAATAACAGGAATATGTGGGTGAGAAAATAAGAACAAGAATTAGTGTGATTAAGTGGTTAGAGCTTTGTGAATTAATTTCTAAGGTCATGAGTTAAAATCCCATCATCTAAGTTTTTATCATGATTATCTTAATTAAGTTTAAATTTTTGTTTTCTTGCATTCCATAAAAATAGGAATGTTGTCTTAGGGGAGACATGAAAAGAATGTCCTAATCTTATCATCATGTCCTAAAACGAATTCTAGAGGAATTTTTGTCCTTTTTATTACCTCTAGCTTTGTCCTAACATCTTCATAATTTAAATGAACCAAAATCCATTAAAACTCTTCTTTTAATTCCAAAAATTCTGTGATAATTCTTTAGCCTTGAATTTCAAAAATCAGTCTTGAAGGATAGAGGATTGGCTGAAAATAGGAGAGAAGTTAGGATGGGTTCCCAAGACAAATAAGTCACCATGGTAGAACCTTCAATCCTACCTTCATGTTGGTCATGGTTTTAATGAAGGAAAATCTGGAAAAATTCCAGCATTCTTGTCAGTCCAGCTTTCAAAAAATTCAGCCAGTAATCCTAACCATTTGCTGCCAGAAAAATGGTCATTTCATGTGGCTTGAAGACTGAAAATTCTGTGCAAAATTCGGACTGCACAAACTGCACAAAACCAGAAAAATTTCCTGCACAATTCACTGCATTCTAAGCTGAAATTGAAGCTGTCTTTTGTCATTGATTCAGCCGAGGCACCCTCTGTTTTTCTCCAGAAAGGAAGCTGGAAAACTACCCTTAAAAGACCCTCAAACACCCAAAAAAAAAAAACAACCACTGCAAATCAGGCTGAAGAAATGCAGAAAATTCCGCATCAAAAAGCCTGTCCTTTCGAAACCTTGAACAAGTAGAAACCAAAAAAATTTCCAGTTTTGTCTCCCTAGGCCTAGACCGAAAAATACCTTCAAACATCTGCAAATTAGACCTTGTTCAGCCATGGACTGAACACCATTAACCTCCACACTTACCTTGAGTACTTGGACTCCATGATCATACCTCAAAAACCTCCTAAGATCACTCTATCCAAAACTCATTCGAACTTTAAAAAAATTCCAGAATTCTTGCTTCATTAAATCACTCTTGTATCAAGCTAGCAAACCAGAATTTTCTCTGCCATTGTAAACTAAATTTCAGCCAACCTTAGAGCTATATTAACCTTCATTCATTTCAGCAAAACCAAACAGTCCAGCCGGCACCATTGAAGAACAACGAAACCTCTCTCCATCAAACACCATTAATATATCCTATACCTCAAACCACTCCTAAAATCACTCCATTTGAATTTCAAACAATCTAATTTTTCTCTCCCTCCCTAAGCTGAAACCGAAACCCCTAAATTCCCTAAACCAATCGGCCAGCACTCTCCAGAAATTCATCCAGCATTTTTCCTCAACTCTCTCCATTTTCACCAAGAACACACACTACCTTTATTCAAGCCAAAGACTACTTTAAACACCTCCAATCCCTCTCAAAAACTCCAGAACACTCCTACGTACACCCTAGAGATCATTTCTAGAATTTATAACATCAAGTCTCGTAAATAAAAATTAGCATTCGAATCAAAACCAGTTTTTTCCCTTGAAGTCTCAAGAACATCATCAAGGTAACCAAGAACAATTCTTTTGTTCATCTTCTTCTCTTCAATCTTTAACATATCATGCTAATGCTCTCTCTCTCTCTCTCTCTCAGCCGAAATGGTTGTGACAACTATGGCTATTTTTTCTCCTCCTCTCATAGACAATTCAAGACTCTTAAGCGTGGACCTCCTTAAATCTTCAAACCGTAGTCTATCTATTAATAATAACACTCAAGAATTATTATTTGAGTCTATAATTTATTAGCAATTATTTTAGAACCCCTAGTCATTTTAACTTATCAAACTAGACTTGTTTTATAAAATTCTTTATCAGCTAGCCTTAAAGCTTAGGACATTAGGGTCGTGATTGTAATAAGTTGAACTAGGATTATTTGTGTAATTGAATTTAGCTTGAGTGTAACCTTATGTTTTGTGTTTACCCCAGGCAGGGTTAGGTCAGCCTTGGAAGACTTTTGAATTTGAGCAAGCAAAGAATCTGGTAAGCTCCTGCATGGAATTTGGTGAAGACCAAAACTTACTGTGGCAAGCTAAATGCGATGTGTATGGAAATTCATGTTGTAAAGGCAATTAAGGACTATTTTTCCTATTTATTTCATTCAAGCAAATCATTTGAAAATCAAACAAGCAGTTTTACACAAAATGCTAAACTTTTTCTAAAACCCAACTTTGACAAGAATTTTAGACCCCTTAATTGCTATTTCCAAATAAAGCAATGTATAATCCATTTTTCCCAAGTGGGATAATCAACGTTGAGTACTCAATAAGGGTAGACTACTAGGACTAGTCTTTGAAGGGTTAGGGTAAGTCTCTGAGGGGTGAGTCCTTCCTGGATAGGATGCCAGTCTGGTAGGTCATGCCGGTCCGAGCTAGCAAGTTTTAGTCTTGTGGACTGTGTGTTTCTGGAGTGGACAACCGGTAAGTTTAGGTGCAGAGATGGAGGAGTATTTCACTCGGTAGGCCGTACACCTACCTTTTGTCAGCTTGCACAAAGTGTGACATTCTGACCGTTGTTTAGTCATGGGGCCCAACGTGTGGTAACCCATGGCTACCCATTTGAGTGGTTGTATTTATTGTGCACATGTGTGGATTAGAAAGCAAAACACCACTCCTTATTTTCAATACTTATTTAATGCTTGCCAGTACTTTCTCTTATGAAACTGTTACAACTTGCATACATGAATTATTTTACCTAAAACACTCAAAGCAAACACGGGTTTATTGAGATTTTATCTCATCACTTTTTATACCATGTTTTCAGGTTGATCCGGTGGTGGAGGTCAATAGCAAGACTTGTTGCCTATGTTTTGAAGACTTTATGTTGTTTTCTTTATAGATGTTTTGAGAGAGTGTAGCAAACAATTTATTTTGGATTTGTTCCTGTATTTATCTTTTGGGTTGTAATAAGTTTATTTTTAATGTATTTATTTTATTTTATTATATGTGACCTATTTATAAAGACCCCTTGTCCATTGGACGGGGCGACATCCGCGGCCTTGTTGGGCTTAAGTAGTAGGGTGTTACAAGTGGTATCAGAGAGTAGGTTTAGGCAAGTATTGATAGTATATGTGTTGATTTATTAAGTTCAAATCTTTTATCTGACCTGTCTTGTTTATGCTGTAGGATGGTTAGAATGATTAGAACTACAAGGAAAGGGCAGCAATGGCATCCTCCCATTCCTATCTACCCGGAAGACCTACCAGTGCCTCATCCTGCATCTCAGCCTGCACCGCAGCTAATTATTCCCCTGGATGATAGCAGTGACGATGAGGTCCTGATCAATGAGCTACCCCAATACCCGTGATAGACTTGGTTACTGTCAGTGAAGATGAGGAGATCGATATGGAATATGTTCCCCTCCCTCCTAGTCCCATAGTTGACTTGACAGCTGATAGTGATGACCCAGGGGAGATAGACTATAAATCTCCACCTAGACCTTCCATTGTATCCCCACCCAATCAGGTTGAATTATGGGAGAGTTCTAGGAGACCCGAGAAGAAGCCAATAGATGAGTTTGCAAATGGGGCTGGGATAGACCTCACTAGGAGTTCTGGGGGATGGTTATATAAGGCCGACTTTGAAGATTCTAATGAGGACTAGCAAGGCTAAGTGTTGCTACCATTGGGATGTTTTTTTACTGCTTTCCATCAATTCCTATGCTAAGGATTTTATTCATGTTTACTGCTTTAATTCCAAAGTTATGCAAATAAGAGTACCTGGAATACTCTAAATTTTGAGAAAAATCAATATGCAATTCTTTATACAAAATTTGCATCTAATTTTCTTCCGCTTAAAGTGAAATATGAATGCATGCTCAATTTGGATATTTTAAACTTTGATGCATAAACTCATTATCTAGGGCATGGTTTAGAATGGCACCCAAGCGTCGTGCAGGCATATCTAGCGAAGGGTTCCTGTAGCAGAGCCCGTGACACCGGCGTTTGATACAACTCAAATGCCATCACCAAACCAGGGGGATGAGAACGAGCTGGAGCCAGAAATGGGATCAGAAGAACCGGTTAGCATAACTACGATGCAAGCGTTCCACAAAGTGACCGAGATTCTACAAACCCTGACTGAGCGAAGGAATCCGAAAGGGGAAGATGAGGCATTGGTGCGGTTTCTGAAATTTCAACCACCTATCTTTTTGGGAGAGGCTGAGCAAGATCAGAAAGCGGAGCAATGGGTGGAACAAATGGAGGACATCTTTGCTATGCTCCAGTACACTGAGAAACGAATGGTGAAGTTTGCTGCATTCCGACTAAGAGGTCCAGCTCGGGCAAGGTGGCAACGGGTTCAGGACGACTGGGAGATGATTAACCAAGACTTGACATGGGCTTATTTTGTGAAAGTATTCCGAGCAGAATATATCCCTCAGTGGATAGTTGAGAAGTGGGAAGATGAGTTCTAGAATCTAAAGCAGGGAGGTATGACGGTAGCTCAATACGCAGCACGGTTCACGCAACTATCAAAGTACTGTAAGAGGCTGGTGGACACTGAACAGAACAGAACGAGGCAATTTGTTAAGGGTTTAAGGCAAGAGTTAAGAAGGGCGTTGGAACCCTCTCCACCGACGACTTATTCGGGGGCTGTGGATGCAGCCACCCGTATTGAGAATGAGGATCGCAACCGAATGGCACCAAGACCTTTCGTACCGTTAAGATAGCCGCCGAGACCTTATTAGAGGCAGCAGCACAACAAGCACCCTGCCAACCAGCAGTGGCAGAATCGGGAAAATAATCCCGAACAACACCGGTTGGTCCTGCATAGAATCTTCCATTATGCCGGCACTATGGAAAAAGGGGCCACACTAAGAAAAATTGTTGGTCCATAGGAGGTGAGCGGAAATGCTACCACTGTGGAGACCCGAACCATCTGTGGAACGCTTGCCCCAAAACTTCTCCGAGTCGGAGAAGGGAACCCAGCTCAAATCCCGGGGCCCAATCGAGCCAATACCACGGGAGCTTCCGGGAGTGGAACACAGAAGCCGCAGGTGAAAGCAAAAGTTTTCGCTCTCAACCGGGAGGAGGTTAGAGCTGATGCAACGATGGTGGAAGGTACGTTTACTATCCAAGGTCGTTCAATTATTGCATTGATAGACCCTGGATCTACCCATTCCTATTTAAACAAGAATTGTGCATATCATTTGGGTTGGGATGGAGTAGAACTACTTTTTACCTTGTTAGTAAGTACGCCTTTGGGGAAAATGGTGCAAGCGGATCGGTATGTGCAGAATTGTAAAGTTGAAGTGGGGAGAGAAAGGTTGGAGGGAGATTTAATAGTCTTAGCTATTGATGATTTTGATTTGATATTGGGAATGGATGGGCTAGCGAAGCATGGGGCTAAAGTAGACTGTAAGAATAATTCAGTTCAGTTCATTAGACCAGGATGTGATGTGTTGGAGTTCCATTACAAGAAAGTAAAAGAATTGAAGTTTTTTATAGCTGGGGCTAAAGCCCGAAAATTATTGAGGCGAGGATGTCAAGGATATTTGGCTTATGTGATAAACAAGCCGAATGACCAGTGCACTCTGGAGGATACTGAGGTGGTAAAGGATTTTCCTAACGTGTTCCCTGCTGAACTCATGTCTCTACCTCCCAATCGAGAAGTTGAGTTCACCATTGATCTAGTCCCAAGAGCGGAACCGGTGTCCCGAACTCCGTATCGGATGGCACCGGCAGAGCTGAAAGAATTGAAGGAGCAGCTAGAAGAGTTTGTGAGACAAGGCTATATCAGACCTAGCACATCACCCTGGGGAGCACCTGTGCTATTTGTGAAGAAAAAGGACGGGTTCTAGTCTGAAGTTTAGTACGACGTCGCATCCACAGACCGATGGACAGTCAAAAATGGTTATTCAAATATTAGAGGATATGCTGAGAGCCTGTGTATTGGATTTTTGGGGATAAGTGGATCGAATGTGTGCCGTATGTAGAGTTGTCATACAATAACAGTTATCAAACCTCGATTGGAATGGCTCCGTATGAAGTACTATATGGACATAAGTGTCAGGTACCGCTATACTGGAGTTGGTCGAAGGACGGTCACATAAGCAAATCGGGAGAAGTTTATGTTCAAGAAATGTTAGACAAGGTCAAGTTATTTAGGGAAAGGTTGAAAGCAACCCAGAGCCAACAAAAGAGTTATGCAGACAATAGGCGGAGAAAGTTAGAATTGCATGTGCGAGACGGTGTGTTCCTAAAACTGACACCAAATAGGGGAATTCTGAAGCATCCGAAAGGGGGGAAGCTGAATCCGAGGTATTTGGGACCGTTTCCAATAAAAGAGAGGATTGGGCTGGTAGCCTATCGATTGGATCTGCCAGATGGGTTGACGGGAATTCACGACGTATTTCATGTATCCCAGCTGAAGAAGTACAATGCCGATCCCGGACATGTTTTGAATGATGAACCGTTAGTGTTGCAACCCGACCTGAGCTACGTGGAGAAACCCGTAAAGATATTGGATCGAAGTATCAAGACTCTCCGGAACAAACAAATTTCGATGGTAAAGGTGCGGTGGGAGCATCATGGCACGCGAAATGCCTCATGGGAAACAGAAGAGTGGGTAAAGCGGGAGTATCCCGATCTGAGATAGAGGTACGCCTGAATTTCGGGACAAAATTCTCCTAAGGAGGGAAGGATGTGAAACCCCACCTAAAGCCAACCCTAGAGTAAGGGGGTCGGGATGCATATCATATTATCTTGCATGAATATATATATATTTTTGAATGATTTTTTGTTCTTTAGAATTGTGGTTTATAGGTTAAAAGGCTTAGTTATGCTTATTGAGTAGGATGGGTAAAATGGTATTTTTGCTTGTGGTCAAAATAGGAAGATATCTTGAGGATTAAATAACAGGAATATGTGGGTGAGAAAATAAGAACAAGAATTAGTGTGATTAAGTGGTTAGTGCTTTGTGAATTAATTTCTAAGGTCATGAGTTAAAATCCCATCATCTAAGTTTTTATCATGATTATCTTAATTAAGTTTAAATTTTTATTTTTTTGCATTCCATAAAAATAGGAATGTTGTCTTAGGGGAGACATGAAAAGAATGTCCTAATCTTATCATCATGTCCTAAAAAGAATTCTAAAGGAATTTTTGTCCTTTTTATTACCTCTAGCTTTGTCCTAACATCTTCATAATTTAAATGAATCAAAATCCATTAAAACTCTTCTTTTAATTCCAAAAATTTTGTGATAATTCTTCAGCCTTGAATTTCAAAAATCAGTCTTGAAGGATAGAGGATTGGCTGAAAATAGTAGAGAAGTTAAGATGGGTTCCCAAGAGAAATAAGTCACCATGGTAGAACCTTCAATCCTACCTTCATGTTGGTCATAGTTTTAATGATGGAAAATCTGGAAAAATTCCAACATTCTTGTCAGTCCAGCTTTCAAAAAATTCAGACAGTAATCCTAACCATTTGCTACTAGAAAAATGGTCATTTCATGTGGCTTGAAGACTGAAAGTTCTATACAAAATTCGACTGCACAAACTGCACAAATCCAGAAAAATTTCTTGCACAATTCACTGCATTCTAAGCTGAAATTGAAGCTGTCTTTTGTCATTCATTCAGCCGAGGCACCCTCTGTTTTTCTCCAGAAAGAAAGCTGGAAAACTACCCTTAAAAGTCCCTCAAACACCCTAAAAAAATCATCCGCAAATCGGGCTGAAGAAATGCAGAAAATTCTGCATCAAAAAGCTTGTCCATTCGAAACATTGAACAAGTTGAAACCAGAAAAATTTCCAGTTCAGCCATGGACTAAACACCATTATCCTCCACACTTACCTTAAGTACTTGGACTCCATGATCATACCTCAAAAACCTCCTAAGATCACTCTATCAAAAACTCATTTGAACTTCAAAAAAAATTCCAGAATTCTAGCTTCATTAAATCACTCTTGTATCAAGCTAGCACACCAGAATTTTCTCAGCCATTGCAAACTAAATTTTGGCCAGCCTTAGAGCTATATTAACCTTCATTCATTTCAGCAAAACCAAACAGTCCAGCCAGCACCATTGAAGAGCAACGAAACCTCTCTCCATCAAACACCATTAATATATCCTATACCTCAAACCACTCCTAAAATCACTCCATTTGAATTTCAAACAATCTGATTTTTCTCTCCCTCCCTAAGCTGAAACCGAAACCCCTAAATCCCTAAACCAATCGGCCAGCACTCTCCAGAAATTCATCCAGCATTTTTCCTCAACTCTCTCCATTTTCACCAAGAACACACACTACCTTTATTCAAGCCAAAGACTACTTTAAACACCTCCAATCCCTCTCAAAAACTCTAGAACACTCCTACGTACGCCCTAGAGATCATTTCTAGAATTTATAACATCATGTCTCGTAAATAAAAATTAGCATTCGAATCAAAACCAGTTTCTTCCCTTGAAGTCTCAAGAACATCATCAAGGTAAACAAGAACAATTCTTTTGTTCATCTTCTTCTCTTCAATCTTTAACATATCATGCTAATGCTCTCTCTCTCTCTCTCTCTCTCTCTCTCTCTCTCTCTCTCAGCCAAAATGGTTGTGACAACCATGTCTATTTTTTCTCCTCCTCTCTTGGACAATTCAAGACTCTTAAGTGTGGACCTTCTTAAATCTTCATCGAAGTGTTCATCAATCAAGTATTTCTCCTTAAACCTTCTTTTTAATTCAGCATTAATGTCTCTTGGATATTGATAGGAAGAATAAAATATGAATGGGGATTGAGTACATGCATGTGAATAAAGGGGTTGGGATTAGGACATGAGAATGATTGATCATGTTTAAGCTATATGGATTTCCGTAAGAATCGATGTATGTTCATCATGGCCTAAGAGAATTATGAATGTTTAAGTATGCTAGATGTTATGTCACCTTTGGTGAATAGGATTTTTTATGTTCTTATCTCCATTGAAGCCATGATTATGATTGTTTGGCCATGTGATAGCAAGTGTTGATTTAAGCATGTGTTCATAAATGGATTAGTTTGTTGTTCGATGTTGAGGAATATGTTCATGATTCTTGTTAGCAATAGGAAAATCATGATTATGTTCTTGATGATCCTAGGCTATTTTAATTAGTAAATTTTATTACCTTAATTAAAATTATGACTATATTTTTCTCTAAGGATTTCAGAATTGCTAGGAAGTTTTGGAAATGGGATGTTACGTGAAATATTGACATTTTACTAGTCAAATAAATGATATTTTTCCTTAGAAATAATATATGCATAGGCATAATATTAAATAAGATCTTTTATATAAATAATAATAATGACCTTGTAGACCATAGTTCAAACTTTTGCTTATATTCATCAATATTATTTATATTAAAATTTGTTGTTATTTATTGCACAGAAATTTAATATAATTAATTTATTATTAATTTTATTTATTAATAATTATTTATTTTCTATTAAAAATTATTTGTAATTTATAGTTTATTTATAATAAAGATATTTTTAAATTACCATTTATTGATATTTAGGGCTTGGTATTATTCAATATTCAAACCATAGTCTATCTATTAATAATAACACTCAAGAATTATTATTTGAGTCTATAATTTATTAGCAATTATTTTAGAACCCTTAGTCATTTTAACTTATCAAACTAGACTTGTTTTATAAAATTCTTTATCAGCTTGCCTTATAGCTTAGGACATTAGGGTCGTGATTGTAATAAGTTGAACTAGGATTATTTGTGTAAGTGAATTTAGCTTGAGAGGTCAGCCTTGGAAGACTTTTGAATTTGAGCAAGCAAAGAATCAGGTAAGCTCCTGCATGGAATTTGGTGAAGACAAAAAATTACTGTAGCAAGTTAAACGCGATGTGTATGGAAATTCATGTTGTAAAGGCAATTAAGGACTATTTTTCCTATTTATTTCAATCAAACAAATCATTTGACAACCAAACAAGCAGTTTTACACAAAATGCTAAACTTTTTCTAAAACCCAACTTTGACAAGAATTTTAGAACCCTTAATTGCTATTTCCAAATAAAGCAATGTATGATCCATTTTCTCCCATATGGGACAATCAACATTGAGTACTCAATAAGGGTAGACCACCAGGACTTGTTTTTGAAGTGTTAGGGTAAGTCTCTCAGTAGGTGGCCACCTCTGAGGGGTGAGTCCTTCCTGGATAGGATGCCAGTTCGGTAGGTCATGCCGGTCCGAGCTAGCAAGTTTCAGTCTTGTGGACTGTATGTTTCCGGAGTGGACAACCGGTAAGTTTAGGTGTAGAGATGGAAGAGTATCTCACCCGGTAGGCCGTACACCTACCTTTTGTCAGCTTGCACAAAGTGTAGCATTCTGACCGTTGCTTAGTCATGGGGCCCAACGTGTGGTAACCCATGGCTACCCATTTGAGTGGTTGTATTTATTATGCACATGTGTGGATTAAAAAGCAAAACACCACTCCATTTTTTCAATACTTATTTAATTCTTGCCAGCACTTTCTCTTATGAAATTGTTACAACTTGCATACATGAATTATTTTACCCGAAACACTCAAAGCACACATAGGCTTACTGAGATTTTTATCTCATCACCTTTTATACCATGTTTTCAGGTTGATCCGACTGTGGAGGTCAATAGCTAGACTTGTTGCCAATGTTTTGAAGACTTTATGTTGTTTTCTTTATGGATGTTTTGAGAGAGTGTAGCAAACAATTTATTTTGGATTTGTTCCTGTATTTATCTTTTGGGTTGTAATAAGTTTAATTTTAAAATATTTATTTTATTTTATTTTGTTATATGTGACCTAGTTATAAAGACCCCTTGTCCATTGGACGGGGCGACATCCCCGTCCCTGTTTGGCCTAGGTAGTGGGGTGTTACACCTTAGACTTGAGATCTCCCAAGTACTTTGTTTGCTTATTATTGTGCATTGATTCCAATCTCTAGAATCAGATCGAGGACTACCTATGGGATGGATATTGGGTACATTGTGAGGTAAAAGAAAGTAGTTGTGAGGGTTAATAAAGGATTCACCACTCCTAATAGTAGCGGCGAATATCTTACGGTCACTTGTAGGAATTACTACTCAAGAAGTCCTTGACCAAGGCATCTGTGTTTTGGAAACAGTTCCAATTGACACACATCTTGAGTAGTGGGTTCTTAGTACAAGTTCTATTGTATTCGGGCCAAAATTAATATATATTCTAGAGGGAGTTTGCACTAATTCCATACTCCAAACCGAATGAGATATTATATGGTGAAAGGAGTTAATTGCACTGTAGTTTGTTATTAAAGGGTTCATGTCAAGCCACTTGACTTCCTGGACTGTTGGATGGTCATGATATGTTGCTAGATACCGCTCATGATTTGGGAATATAGGTTTATTAATTGATGAATTAATAAACCAATCCTTATTAGAATCAATATGATTAATTCTAATTAATTATGGATTATTAATCTTAAAGATGTTTGGATTAATTCATGTTCACTACCAATTGACTGGGAAACCTAATAGGTCACACACAATAGAGGATTATATACTTAAGATGTTATTTAATAACATAGTGGGGTTAATTGCGAGAAAGAGAAGTTGTTGTTGCAAAATTATAATTAGTTATAATTTATGGTCCAAATTATAATTGTGAGAACTTGATGTTTCCAATTACAATTAGGGAATTCTAACTGTTTTAGAATTCTCAGTTTTGGTAGGGTTTTTTGTGCTATATCATGATATGGACGAAACCTAATTGGTGAGGGAAAAATGGAAACAACTCTCCAAAAAAACCCTAAGGCACACACGAAAAATCCTATCTTCTCTCTCTCTCTCTCTCTCTCTCTCTCTCTCTCTCTCTCTCTCTCTCTCTCTCTCTCTCTCTCTCTCTCTCTCTCTCTCTCTCGTTGTTCTTCCAATAAACCCTAGCCGCCACTTTGGTTTATGCTAGCACATAAACATCTTGGTGCTTGAGAGCAATCCTCCGTGTGGATTTCTATTAGAGATAATCACACACTGTAACTATAATAGTTGGAAGTTCAACTCTCGTGGTGTTTAATAAAGAGGATTGCTAGATCACATTTTGACTTAAAGAAGGAAATTTTTTTTTCCACATGATCAAAGAAAAGTAAAAGGCTGTTACCTTTGTTCTCTTTATATCTTGTTTTCCACACATATGCAGATCCTGGGTTGGCATCTCGTTCTTATTTTTCCGCTGCGCCATATATGATATGCATGAGATTCCCAAGAATTAGTGTATGTTTAAAAATCTAAATAACTTTTCTAACATGACTGTTGTTTGTGCAGATGGCCCAACAAGAAGGTAGTCCATCAAGCCCAATTAGAATTGATAACTCTGAAAATAGGATAATAGGCCTAAATGAAATCCCAATTGGATCTAACTTCAAGCATTTCTATTTCCACCGTATTTTTTTGCACTATTTCTATTGGTTGAGTTGGATTAGATAAGAGATTGAGTACTCTACTTAAAGAAGAGCTCAATATTGTATCTTGCCTATTTAAAAAAGGTTACCATGTTACCTTCCACTATTATTCCACCATTGAAATTTTTGATGAAATTCATACCTATTATCAATTGATAATTCATGGGGGATACCTATGTTGTTGGTAAGAAATATTTTTCACTATTAAATTTGATAGTGCAATCTATAAGTCTTTCATCTATTTTTCTAGTATTTCCTACTGTGTCATTATAGTAGAGCCTACTTCTGATTTCCTAAGGTATTTAACAGGTACTAAATCTTTATGGATAGAGCACATTGTGGCACCAGTATCGATTATTCTTGATAATGTTATAGTATGTTTATCGGGGAATTCTATAGTACAGATTGTATTGAGCAAATTATTTGTCCTATATTTTCCTAATGTCATATTTTGCTCATTTTTGTAAGGTTCAAGAACTATTTCAAGGCTATTTTATTCTTCTGTAATGATTCATTTTTGTTTGCTATCTTTTTTAGTTTCACCTATACAATCTTGAAGGCTTTCTTCTAAATTGCCTATGTATTTCTGCATTATTCCTATACTTTTAAGATGTAAATTTACTTGTGATTTCAAACTTACATCTTGAACTTCTTCCCCTTTAATTTCTATTCCTTGGGGCATGATATAGCCTAAGTGTTGAATTGCACAAAATCTACATATTGCTATGCTACATATTGTGCAATAAGTTATATGTTTCTCAATTAAGAATTTTAGATAAATTTCACACATATCTTTAAATTTAGTGAATTCTTACCAACTCTGATTACATTTCTTATATTTATTAAGTCCTAGATTATATCTATTTTTAAGAAAAATAGGATTCTTATCTAAGTTCCAATCTTCATTCATGTTTAATAAATTAAGGTCCTTAAAATCCTTCAGTTTATCTAACACGTTAGATATGCTACAATAACTCATGCAATCTTTTACTAATAAATTTTAATTTATTAGAGATTTTAGTTTCTTTGATTGGGGTTTCTATCTTTTCAATTATTTCAAGCAATAATAATATTATTACATTATTTTGTATGATAATTACTTTATCACCTGGAGTCATAATACTTTTATTTATAATATTATCTTTGTCAATGATACCTACAGATTCTTCTAAATATTTTTGCTTTCTATTAAAGTAGATTTATAATTAGGATTATTGATTAAATCACTCATTATGGATTCTAAATATCATTCTACAGTGTTTATCTATTGAAGATTGTATCTTCTTACTTTGTTCTAAGAACTATTTTAATTCTAAAATTTCTTTCTTAGTATTTTCTACGTTTTGTTGGATTTCTATTTTAGGATTAACTAATCCTAGTATTATCCGACCTTTAGTAGGAAGATTCTTAACTTTCTTAACATGTAAACTATTTTTGACCTAATCTAAATTAGATTATAATTGCTCTATTTCTAAAACGATTTTATCTCTATGTTCTAGATGTATTCTTGATAAATCAGATAAAAGCTAGTTTTGTTGTAATTGATTATTTAAGACTATTGTTATTAAGTCTACTACTAGATTAAGTTACCTATTGAACAATGAAATAAGTATTCAAATTTATATTTTGAAATTGGTCCCTCAAAACTGCACCATAGTTTATGTTTATCCAAAGTTGTTTTTCGAACAAAAAACATGTGTACAAGATCTAAGCATTCCAACTTCTTTCTTTCCATTTTCTCAATTTCTTTAATCTTTAAAGATTAGAAACATGCTTTCTAAGTTAACTATCCTAGATGAGTATCGTCTATCATCTTTTGAACTACTAGTTGAGTTTTCTCTTGGGCTTATCAGCTTATTTTCTTGGTATGTTAAGGCTCACACCATCATTCCTATTTGTTGCCCCTCTTGGGTCTTATGCGAAGCCACTAGATTCTTTTTCCCTTCCACCAATACTTTCAACTTGACACCACAAGCACACGTAATAATCATAGAATTAAGATAATAGTTCATGTAACTTAATCTTCATCAGCATGCTTGTTAATCAAATAAAGATATTCAAGATAAGTATGTGGCTTTGTTGCTAACAACAAGGAAATATTTCCTCGATCGCGTAGCTCTAAAGCTGTTTGTTTCTAGCTTATATACTTATTACTGTTAATTAAAAGTTAAGTTAAAACACTAAATCTACATATAAATAGGAGATTTTATTACATCAAACTGGAGAGTCTTGAGAGATCAAAGACCTTACTTCACCATAATTCTTTACCTGATTACAAAATAGTTGTTTACAGACTCGGGTACTATAGATACAGGGGAGCTATCCACACCAACTCTAAGTTAAGGCTCTAATACCACTTTACAAGCACAATGCTCACACACACTCTGATGCTCATGTTTTGTGGAATGTTTCAGAAGGGTGCAACTAAAGTGAAATATGAATTAGTTTATATATTGAAGTTAACTTGACTCTTCGGATCTATTATCTGACAAATGACTCTTCAGAAAAGAAAAAGCTGTCTGACTCTTTGGAAAGGCAAAAGCTATCTAAGTGGGATATCATGCTTTATTTTACAAAAGTAAGGATGCACTATATACAGTTTTTCCACTAATAATCAGATGATAGTGATAAAGACTGAGTTCGCATTATAATAAGAGAAGATGCACTCTGTATAGTTTTTTCACTAAAAAATTCAGATGGCAGTGATAAAGACATAGTTCACATCACATTAGTGGGCATTCCCACCATACCCAATCTATTTCTGCTTTCTAAATGCAGTGGGGACCATTTTAGAGGCTACTCCACTAACTATGTTTCCATCATGTTTCCCAAGTTGCCATGTTCATCATCTTCATATTCTTGATCTGTATCATGTTCATAGACTATGAAGTCTTGGTAGATAACAGCATGGTCAAAAACTTCTCCTTAGATTGTATATGCAGACTTGGCTCTACAATTTTTGTAAAATGTTGACAGGGTGGGATTGTCATTGAAAAGGCTTTGGAAAGGAACATAGACAAGGCTGGGGAATACGAAATTTGAGAAGATTTTCATATTCCTGGATTCTGCCACAAGATTATGCATAGTTCCAAAAGAATATTCAAAGATGTCTGACAGCTTCAATGCCCTTTAGTTAGAAATTTGATCCAGAATGGCTGTTTCTTGTTCAGGGACAATAATAAGATTTTTATATTCATATACTGGTCTAGGCTTGAAGGATGGAATATGGGAGATGAGAATCTCAGTTCTACTGTTATTTGGATAATGTGGATAAAACAAAGGGGGTGTTACTGAGAATGCCATCCTTATGTGTCCATGCTTATAAAGTTCTATTTCAATCATGTGACTGCAAATGTGTTCCAACTGTCTTGATTGAGTAAAATTTTTTTATAAAAGCATATCTTTTTTTCTGGAATATATTCCCTACAATGCATTCCATGATCTATCAAGTTTTTAATTGATATATCTAATCCTAATACTTTCTTATCCTACCAATTTTCAAAATCAATTACTGCTCTGATAAAGGTTAAGTTTTTTATCTTGTCTGTGTCATTTCTATAGCTGATGACATTAAAACATAGACCTCTATATTGTTGCACTGGTTTAGAACAAATTTTTCTGAATAATTCTTGAAGAGTTAACTGTTTAGTCATCCTATCTTCTAACACAAATGATAAATGTGGATTTTAACTTCTTCAAGTTTTTGGGAATTTTTTCCCACTTGTCTTCTTTTTCTCTCAAATGTTTTCCACATAATATCTCATTTCTTATGCTAACACTGTTGATTTCTCACTTATTTTTTCTTTTCCTTTGAGACTAATTTCCAGCATTCGGACTTGTTTCTCAAGATCAAAAATGGCTTTTGGTGTTTAAGGTTTCAATATAGGCTAGATGGAGCTTTAGGCCAAAATTTCAGATTGTTGTTAGATTATTTGGTCATTCTTTGAACGAAGATCATTCAAGAAGTATAAATGTCCTGAAAGGGCTTTTAACATGAAGGGATACTGAATGTGATTTTTGAATTTCCAAAGATTATCTAAGAGGCACTATTGTTCTATGCGAACTAGGAAATCTGGACTAAATCTTTGAGGAAGTTATTTTAGAATATAAGGTCCAAGTAGGAATTAATTTGGGCCTATTATCCTATTTTCAGAGTTATAAATTCGAATTGGTCTTGATGGACTTCCTTCTTGTTAGGCCATCTGCACAAATAACAATCATGTTAGAAAAGCTACTTAGATCTTTAAAGATCTACTAATTTCTATACTTGGGCTCCAAGTAATGAAACTGGTACCCAGAACAGCTTTGAAAGTATAAGACCATGTTGAATACATAAATCAAAGAACCTTTTTAAATGATGTGTGTTCTTTCCTTCTTTTAATAAATATTAGTATGCCATCTATGTAGCATACTATAAATTGAATTTCTCTAAATATATTATCCTTCATTGAAAATAGACGATGCATTTTTTAATCCAAAAGGTATTACTATCCACTCATATTGACCATTGGGAACTGTAAATGCTGTCTATGGAACACTATCTTCACGCATTGCTATTTGCCAAAATTCTGACTTAAGATCAAACTTTGAGTAAATAAAACTATCTATTACTCTTAATATTCTACTTTTACCCCTGAGAATTTCATTATGTTTCCTTACTATGAAAGGAGGAGTTCTATGTGGACTATAACAATTTCTAATTATTCCTAGTTCCAACAATTCCTTAGTGTGCATGTTGGCTTCTTCTAAATCCTTGCGATTGTATTTCATAGGTTTGTCCTTAATTATTATTTCAAGATTTATTATATTTAATTTGTAGAGTACTATATTTTTCTGCCAATATTCTAAAGAATTTTCTCCTATGATCTTAATTTTTTCTAATTGTTGTAATAGGGTCTTTATATTTTGCTTTTCACTAGCTATTTCCCTTGAATTAAAGTTTATTTCATTTGAATAATTTAATTATGTGAAATCAAATTGTTCAAATATTTCTACTTCAGATATTTCTATTTCGACCTTATTTTTCTGCACTATTTCTAATGGTTGAGTTGGATTAGATAAAAGATTGAGCTCTCTACTTAAATGAGAGCTCAATATTATATCTGCCCGTTTAAAAAAGGTTACCTTGTTACCTTCCACTATTATTCCACCATTGAGATTTTTTTTATGAAATTCATACCTATTATCAATTGATAATTCATGGGTGATACCTATGTTGTTGGCAAGAAATATTTTTCACTATTAAATTTGATAGTGCAATCTATCAATCATTTATCTATTTTTCTAGTATTTCCTACTGTGTCATTACAATAGAGCCAACTTCTGATTTTCTAAGGTATTTAACAGGTACTACATCTTTATGGATATGGCACATAGTATCTTTTTTAGTTTTACATATACAATCTTAAAGGCTTTCTTCTAAATTGCCTATGTATTTCTGCATTATTCCTATACTTTTAAGATGGAAATTTACTTGTGATTTCAAACTTACATCTTGAACTTCTTCCCCTTTAATTTCTATTCTTTAGGGCATGACATAGCGTAAGTGTAGATTTGCACAAAATCTACATATTGCTATGCTACATATTGTGCAATAAGTTCTATGTTTCTCAATTAAGAATTTTAGACAAATTTCACACCTATCTTTAAATTTAGTGAAATCTTGCTAACTATGATTACGTTTCTTATATTTATTGAACTCTAAATTATATCTATTTTTAAGAAAAATAGGATAATTATCTAAGTTCCAGTTTTCATTCATGTTTAATAAATTAAGGACCTCAAAATCCTTAAATTTATCTAACATGTCAAATATGCTACAATAACTCATAATATCAATATTATTATCAGATTCATCGCATTCTAATGATACAACATCATATTTTGGTTCTATATCTAAGTTTGGTAGGTGTTTAACCTTTCCCTATTTACTTTTTTATTTTTGCATTCATATGAAAAATGTCCTATTTCTCCACATATATAACATTTACATTTTTTAGGAGGTTTATTAGTTTTTTACTTCCTAATTTGATTCTTCCTTGGAGGTTTTCCTTTCTGATAATACTTACTTCTTTTTAACTTCCTTGTCTTTTTTGGTTTTCCTGAATCAAAAGACTAAGAGGTTATTATCCTTTTACAGTAATTATAATTCTTTATCTGCTTGTCTATTTGGTGTTGCAGACGTTGTTCCTTTAAATAATGATAAAGGAATTGAATCCTAGTAGTTATTCCTACTATAGATTGTCTTCCTACGGATTCAGCCCATTTTTCTGCAACTACCTTTCCTAAAAGATTTGGGAGTTTAGCAAAGTACTTGTTACTTAATTCCAAATCCCAACTTCTTCTTGTTTTCATAGTTAGTTCTAAGTATTTTCTGCTAAATGTATCTACGTTTAGAAGATCTTTATCTACTTGAAGTTGTTTAGGATCTTTCATAGCTTGATCTTGTAATTTTGTTCGTCCTCTATAAGGGTCATATCCTAAGATTATTAGTCTGATTTGACTAGTTATATTCTGAGGATTCTCAGCTAGATCTATTATTCTTTGATAGGACTGTGGGTACTTAGTCCTTCAATCTAGAAAATAGATTTTCATAGGTCCTAACAAATTTTCAATGAAATTAGTTTCTTCTTCAGCTATCATTGTATAATTACATCTATGTAATCCATTGAGTGCATCAGCTTCCCATCTATCCATTACATCTTGCCAATTTTGAGGGTGAAAAGACGTCATTGTTAATTCACTACCTATTTTATGTTGAGGCAGCAAATTATAAATTACCCTTGAGGTTATTGAAGTCATATTCTTTTGTTGCCATAGTAAGGTTCGTAACCTCCTCCTACTGTTGGTATGATTCTTGAAGGTTCTCTTTTGGTAACTGTGAAGTAGTTGCTTGAGGCACATCATACATTGGTGATGCCTTACTAACACCACTAGTTTCACTAGTACTAGGGTTCATGTTTAACCATGTTTCTAACTTGGAATTGTCTTCATTTTCACTATTTTTTAAATTTATTATTGGATCATGTTCTATAATACTTTCTTGTGCATTCTAATCAAATATATCAGGGTAATATTCCCTTAGTCCTAGTATTCTTAGGTACCAATCAACCTCATCTATTTCTGGCTTTTCTAGATTAAAAATAGTTCTTTCAAAAACGTAAGAAGATACAATCTTCAATAGATAAATATTGTAGAATGATATTAGGAATCCATAATGAGTGATTTAATCAATAAGAAGAAGGGCTTGTCTATGAGCTTTTTTTTTTTTTTTTACCTTTGTTTTCATTTTTCTTGAATAATGATGTAATTAATGTTTATATTGTAATTTGACAATGTTTTTGGGATTCATGGTTTCTTGAGTTAATTTAGACTTTTTATCAATTAATTATTTGTCTTGGGATTTGATTACATGTTTTTATTACAAAGTTGAGTAATTGATTTTTGTTGTTATCTTGCTAGAAAAAGGGGCTGATATTGATTTCAATTAGTTAATTTCATGTTTATTATTTCTTAACTTTCTTGAAAAAGTGGTTAATTGTTAAGAACTTGGGTAATCAAAGGTTAGTTGATGATTGCTAGAATACGGATTCTTTGTTGGAAAGTATGCCCTCGATGGTGAGACACCGTTTCATCATGGTGGTTAAGATCAAGGAGAAAGTGTGAAACCCCAGTCAAGACCAACCTTAGAGTAAGGGGATTGGGATGCATATCATACCTTATTTCATGATTTAATATATTTTTATATAATTTTTATGTGCTTTGGATTGAGTTTTATTGTCTTGAAGCCTTGTTGGTGAGTATTGAGTGAGAAGGGCAAAATGGTAATTTTTGCATGAGGTGAAAATAGGAAGATAGCTTGAGGATTAAATAGGAATTAATTTTCTAATGGAAATAACAACAAGAGTTGTTGTGGTTTAGTGGTTAGAGCTTTGGAATCAATTCTTGAGGTCTTGGGTTCAAATTCTATCATAGAAGCTTTAGCTTGATTAAATTTTATTTTTGCATGGGGAAGAATAATTTCGGCCTTATGAGCTTGGAGTAAGGTAGGGATGATGTCCTAAGAGAGACATGTTAGGAGTAACTTCATTCTACTCCCTTACCCTACTCAAATTTCCTAAAGGGAATTCATTTTCCCTTGATCTTTGATTTTCCTTATTTCTCAACTCATTAGTTTGATCAAGTTGTTCTAGCCATTTTCTTTCCAGAAATTTCAGTAAAGTTTTGTGGTCTTGTAGGCTCAAAATGTCTTAGTAAAAGACTTCTTATAGTCTGAAAAATGTGGAAGAGTTGTGGGAAATTCCAAGAGGAAAAATCCCTCTAGTGAGCTTGCTGAAAATTCACTCTAGCTAGTTCATCTTCCTCCTTGGAACGAGCTGAAATTTTCTAGCTTGTTGTGCCTTCAAAATGTCGAGTTTCTTAGCTAACATTCCCTCCCAAATGCTGGCAGAAAAATGGTCTTTAGGATTAGTTTGCAATCTGGATTTCTTGGCCATTTTGGACTGCTCAAAGTTGGAACACAACAGGAAAAATTCCTGTGCAAATCGCCACTTTGAGAGTCTAAAACCAAGCTGTTTTCTTCCAGATTTTGTGCAAAACCTTAGCCATGTTTTTTCCTCCATGAAGAAGGCTGAAAACTAGCCTTGAAAGCCCATGAATTTCCCCTTCAAACTCTCTGCAAGATGGCTAGAAAATGGCAGCCAAAAAAGCTGTCCAGGAATTTCAGCTTGGCGAAATTCTGGGCAGTCCAAATTCCAGCTTTGTTTCCTATTTCTCTTCCAGCCGAAACACCAACCTTGTTCTACAGGAACCTTTCTTAAACCTCCAGTAACAGAGCTCCATTGTTTCCCTTAAGCTTCTGCACGAAATTTAGCAATGGCTGTCCGAAAATCTCTCCAACAAATCCCTGCAATTATGCTTGATTGATTTCCAAAATTCCAGCCACCTTTGTTTAGAAACTTTCTATAATGCATTCCCCAAATAACCAGACTTCTTCTTCACCATTAATCACCCTACTTTCGGCCACCATAAGCTTCCATAAACCAGCATTAATCCCACCAAAATTCTGCTCAAACAGTCGGCCATGGCAGACTTCCAAAACTCTCCAACAATTAAGATATTCTTGGAATATTTAGTTTCCAAATTTACTTCCTAAAAATATTCTTCCAGGATTGTAACAACTAACCTTTCCTTTTCCCTTCCAAATTAGAGAAACAACTTCCTAAACCCTACAGAAATTCGGCCAGCCCTAGCTCTCACAGAATTTCGGCAGCTACATAAATCCAATCTCTCGAATTCTTTCAACCTCCAAGAACACACACACTACACCAAGAGACACCTACCTCTTTCCTTCACCTAATACCCCTCCAAACCATCTCAAATCCTCTCTAAAACTTCCAGATTTGACCTACTCACTGCCATGAGTCCATCAACCCCATTCCTAACATCAAACTCCACAAATCATCTTGCTACTTCGGATCAAACCCAGAAATTTCTGTGAAGGACAAGAACACCTTCAAGGTAAATTTATTCTAACAACTTCATCTCCTCCAATCTTCATCTCTAATGAGAATCTATGTGTATAAACATGCTAATGGTTTATTTTTCTCTCTTTTCTCTCTCTCTCTCTCTCTCATGGCCGAAACCTCCCTCTCTTGGCCGGATGGCTCCTTTTCCCCATGTCCATGTTTTCACCATCTCCCTTGGACAAAGTTAGGCATCAAGGAGTTGAGATCTATTCTAAACTCCTTCAAAGCATTCATCGATCAAGTAAGTCCCTCCAATCCTTCTTTTAAACTCTAGAATCATGTCTCTAGGATGATGTTGATAGTGGGTGGATGGTGATAGGATTTGAGTATGTATTATTGAGATTGAAGCATGAATATGTGTATGATTGTGAAGGAGATGAGATTTATGCATGGATGGATTATCTTGGTTGATTGTGTGATGATTTGAGGTTTGATGCATGAAGTATTTGAGACAAAGCATGCTAGAGATTATGTCACCTTTGGTGAATAGGATTTATATGCATGTTAGATTATTGAAGCCATGATCATATTTATGCTAGTAGAGGTTAGATAATGTCTTAATAAATTTAGATCTATGCTTATGTGCATGATTTGGATGATTTCATGAATGGAAGGATTGCATATGTTCTTGATTGTGGTTAGCCATAGAAATTTGACCATGATCTTGTTGTCCCTAAATGTCGAAAAAACCCTAGGAAGGGTAGATTTGGATTATTATATACATAAAGGATATTTTGGCCAAATAAATAATAATTTTGCTAGAAAATAAAATAAATAAATATTATTTAAAATAAAGAAATCGATTGAAGCCTTTTATGGAAATAATCATAATTAGTAAAATATTTACTAAACCAAGTCCCTTTTTAAAAGTTTACTTATTATTTTCCAAGCAAGACTCATTAAATTTAATCTCAACTAGTTTTAGCAACCAATTATTTTCTAACAACTAAACTATTATTCAATCATTATTTTACTTATTACTTCCTAGGACTCTTGAGCAAATAAACTCTAAATTTTCCGTAGCAAGATTTAAACTTTCAACTTATTAGAAATTATTTCCCAAACCATTAATTATTTTAAATATCAAATTAGGCTCAACCTACAAACCTATTTATGTATTGTTTGGCCTTAAAGCTTGGGACACTAGGATCATTGTAGTAGTAAGAGGAGTTTATTTAAAATTAAGGAAGTGGATTGTAGCTTGGAATTGATTGTGATTTGTATTTGCCTATGTGGGTTTAGGTCAGCTGTTGGAGACCTTGTTGTTGTGAGCAAGAATCAGGTAAGCTCCTGCATAAAACCTGATTGTTGAAAAATATTTAATTATCGCAAGCCAAATGTAGAGTGCATGGACACTCATTTTTGTAAAGACAATTCAGGGTTGTCTCCTGTTTTATTTCCGTCAAATGAGTTATTTGAAATTTATCAACCAGATTTACTCAAACTCATAACTCTTTCTGAAACTGTTTTTGACAAAGATTTTGGAAACCCTTTATTTGCCATGTTCAAGTGGAACTGTGTTTGTTCATTTTTCCCAAGAGGGATACGTTACGTTGAGTACTCAATAAGGGTGGACTACTAGGACTAGTCTTTGAGGGGTTAGGGTAAGTCTCTCAGTAGGTGGCCACCTCTGAGGGATGAGTCCTTCCCGGATAGGAAGTCAGTCCAGTAGGTCGTGCCGGTCCGAGTTAGCAGTGTTCTCTTCAGTCAAGTGACTGTGTTATGCCAGAATGGACACCCGGTTGTTGTTTGGGTATAGAGAAGGAGGAGTATCTTGCCCAGTAGGCCGATCACCTACTTTTGTCAGTCTGCACAAAGTGTGGCATTTTGACCGGCGGTATGCACAAAGTGTGGCATGCTGACCATTTGGTTATGGGGCCCAACGTGTGGTAACCCGTAATCCTTTCTTTCGAGTGGTTGATTTTATAAATTATGTATGGCTGGAAATGCCAAAACACCACTCTTGTGTTTTGACGAATGTTTATTGCTTGCCAATGACCTCTTATAAAGAATTTTATACTTTGCATTCACGAAATGTTTTCACCTGACGCATAAACACACACGGACTTACTGAGATTTCTTTCTCACCACCTTTTTACCGTGTTTTCAGGTCGGTCCTACTGTGGGGACGAGCAGCTAGATTATGCCCGCTTTGGAAGATTTATGATGATTTATGTTTGTGTAAAGTTATGTAGAGATGAGAGTGGATGAATTTTTACTATGGATTTGTTTTTGGTACTCTCGAATTTATTTTGGATAGATGTTTATTTTGGGGTGTAATAAATATTTTAGTTCAAGTATCATTTATTTCCGCAATTTTATTTGTATGACCTAGTTATAAAGACCCCTTGTCCATTGGATGGGGCGACATCCCAGGCCCTGGAGGACCTAGGTAGCGGGGTGTTACAAGTGGTATCAGAGACTAGGTTATAGGCAAATATTGATGATATGTGTTCTATTTATTTAAGTTTAAATCATCATCTAACCTATCTTGTTGATGCTGTAGGATGGTTAGACTGCTTAGGACTGCGAGAAAAGGGCAGCAATGGCACTCGCCTTACTATCTTGACCCGGAGGACCTTCCAGTTTCCCAGCCTGCCCCTCAGTCAGTTGTCCCTATAGTGGATAACAGTGATGATGAGATTAACCCTATGGAGGATAGCAGTGAGGACGAGGTCCAGATCATTGAGCCACCCTCGATTCCAGTGATAGACATAAGCTCTAATAGTGAGGATGAGGTGATGATAGTGGAGCCTGGACCCCACCCTCCTAATCCCTAGGTGGACTTAGCAGCAGATAGCGATGACCAGGGGGAGATAGACTATGAGTCTCTGCCTAGGTCTTCTTTCCAATCTTCTTCTAGACGAAGGGAACTCGGGGAGAGTTCTAGGCACCCTGAGAAGGAGCCCATGGAGGGATTTACTAGCAAGAATGGGGTAGATTTTTCCAAGAACACTGGGGGTTGGTTATATGAGGCAGATGATGAAGGTTCTGATGAGGATTAGAGAGTTAGGAGTTATTTTGTTTTGGATGATTATTTATTTGTTATCTTTCGAGAACTAGTTTGTCAAAGATTTCCAATTCTATGTTTTTTTCACACCTTTGGATTTATGCAAGTCAATTTTTTAAATCGAAAATTTTGAGCAATCCTTTAAATAAGTTTTATCTGATTTCTCCCTACTCATACTTGGCCATGTATGCATGCACCACTAAAATGGTTTGATATTGGAATGCATACACTTAACAGTTGGGGTATGGTATAGAATGGAACCCAAGCGACGTGCAGCTTTTTCAGCCAGAAGGATTCCGAAGGTAGACCCCGTAGTACTGGAAGTTGAAACTGAATAGATGCAATTACCCAATCCGAGTAATGGACAGAGTGATCCAGAAATGGGAATGGGGTCCGATGCCCCGGTTGATGTGTCAATGGGCCAGGCACTCAGTAAGATGACCGAGATTCTTCAGAAGCTGACTGAGCAAAGGAAACCTAGAGGGGAAGATGAGGCCTTAGAGAGGTTATTGAAATTTCAACCGCACGTCTGTATGGGAGTAGTCGAACAAGATCAGAAGGCTGAACAATGGGTTAGGCAAATGGAGGACATTTTCGCAACGTTCCAGTATGCTGAGGAGCGGATGGTTAAGTTTGCAGCTTTTCGATTGAGAGGACCAGTGTCACGCCCCGTGTCCGTGGATCCGGGAGTGCAACTACGAGACTGGTAGCACCCATGGTCAACTACTTGGCCGCCGTCCTCGCTGGGCCAAATGGATATCCCAAGTTGACAATGGGTACTTAGGCCCATACTTATATACCATACATATTTCTCATCCCAATCCAATGTAGGATTGGGGCATCACATTCACCCCTCCTTTAGGCCCAAGCGTCCTCGCTGGGCCCATACTTTAAGGGCCAAACCCAGGACCAACCAGGCGGCATAGGATTCTAGAGGTGGCTCCCACCGCGCACATTGTAGCACTTAGTTCCAATACCGGGGGCTGGTTACCCGCTCTGATACCAAATGTCACGCCCCGTGTCCGTGGATCCGGGAGTACAACTATGAGCCTAGCAACACCCACGGTCAACAACTTGGCCGCCGTCCTCGCTGTGCCAAAATGGATATACCAAGTTGACAATGGGTACTTAGGCCCATACTTATATACCATACATACTTCTCATCCCAGTCCAATGTGGGATTGGGGCATCACATTCACCCCTCCTTTAGGCCCAAGCGTCCTAGCTGGGACCATACTTTAAGGGCCAAACCCAGGACCAACCAGGCGGCATAGGATTCTAGAGGTGGCTCCCACCGCGCACGGTGTAGCACTTAGTTTCCATACCTGAGCTGGTTACCTGCTCTGTTACCAAATGTCACGCCCCGTGTCCGCAGATTCGGGAGTGCAACTATGAGCCTGGCAACACCCACGGTCAACTACTTGGCCGCTATCCTCGCTGGGCCAAAATCGATATCCCAAGTTGACAATGGGTACTTATGCCCATCCTTATATACCATACAGACTTCTCATCCCAATCCAATGTGGTATTGGGGCATCAAATTAGTGTCACGCCACGTGCCTGTGGACCCGGAAGCACGACTATGGGCCTGGCAGCACCCACGGTGAACTATTTGGCCGCCGTCCTCGCTGGGCCAAAATGAATATCCTAAGTTGACAATGGGTACTTAGGCCCATCCTTATATACCATACATACTTCATTTTCCAATCCATTGTGGGATTGGGGCATCACATTCACCCCTCCTTTAGGCCCAAGCGTCCTCGTTGGGTCCATACTGTAAGGGCCAAACCCTGGACCAACCAAGCGGCATAGGATTCTAGAGGTGGCTCCCACCGCGCATGGTGTAGCATTTAGTTCCTATACCGGGGCCTGGTTACCTTCTCTGATACCAAATGTCATGCCCCGTGTCCGAGGACTCGGTTGCGCAACTATGAGCCTGGCAGCACCCACGGTCAACTACTTGGTCGCCGTCCTCGCTGGGCCAAAATGGATATCCCAAGTTGACAATGCGTACATAGGCCTATCCTTATATTCCATACACACTTCTCATCCATCCAATGTGGGATTGGAGCATCATATTCACCCCTCATTTAGGCCCAAGCGTCCTCGCTGGGTCCATACTTTAAGGGCCAAACCCAAGACTAACCAGGCGGCATAGGATTCTTGAGGTCGCTCCCACCGCGCACGGTGTAGCACTTAGTTCCTATACCGGGGCCTGGTTACTTGCTCTGATACCAAATGTCACGCCCCGTGTCCATGGATCCGGGAGTACAACTATGAGTCTGGTAGCACCCACGGTCAACTACTTAGACGCCGTCCTCGCTGGTCCAGAATGGATATCCCAAGTTGACAATGGTTACGTAGGCCTATTCATATATACCATAAATACTTCTCATCACAATCCAATGTGGGATTGGGGCATCACATTAATGTCACGACCCATGCCTGTGGACTCGGAAGCGTGACTATGGGACTGGCAGCACCCACGGTGAACTACTTGGCCGCCGTCCTCGTTGGGCCAAAATGAATATCCCAAGTTGACAATGGGTACTTAGGCCCATCCTTATATACCGTAAATACTTCACATCCCAATCCAATGTAGGATTGGGGCATCACATTCACCTCTCCTTTTGGCCCAAGCGTCCTCACTGGGCCCATCATTTAGGAGCCAAACCCTGGACCAACAAAGCGGCATAAGATTCTAGAGGTGGCTCCCACCGCGCACAGTGTAGAACTTAGTTCCTATACCGGAGCTGGTTACATGCTCTGTTACTAAATGTCACGCCCCGTGGCCACAGATCCGGGAGTGCAACTATGAGCCTGGCAACACCCACGGTCAACTACTTGGCCGCCATCCTCGCTGAGCCAAAATGGATATCCCAAGTTGACAATGGGTACTTTGGCCCATCCTTATATACCATACAGACTTCCTTATATACCATACAGACTTCTCATCCCAATCCAATGTGGTATTGGGGCATCACATTAATGTCACGCCACGTGCCCGTGGACCCGAAGCGCGACTATGGGCCTGGCAGCACCCACGGTGAACTACTTGGCCGCCGTCCTCGCTGGGCCAAAATGAATTTCCCAAGTTGACAATGGGTACTTAGGACCATCCTTATATACCATACATACTTCTCATCCCAATCCAATGTGGAATTGGGGCATCACATTCACCCCTCCTTTAGGCCCAAGCGTCCTCGCTGGGCCCATACTTTAAGGGCCAAACCCAGGAACAACCATGCGGCATAGGATTCTAGAAGTAGCTCTCACCGCGCACGGTGTAGCACTTAGTTCCTATACCGGGGGATGGTTACCTGTTCTGATACCAAATGTCACGCCCCGTGTCCGTAGACCCGGGAGCGCAACTATGAGCCTGGCAGCACCCAAGGTCAACTACTTGGCCGCCGTCCTCGTTTGACCGAAATGTGTATCCCAAGTAGACAATGGGTACTTAGGCCTATGCTTATATACCATATATACTTCTCATCACAATCCAATGAGGGATTAGGGCCTCACATTAATGTCACGCCCCATGCCCGTGGACTCGGAAGCGTGACTATGGGACTGGCAGCACCCACGGTGAACTACTTGGCCGCCATCCTCGTTGGGCCAAAATGAATATCCCAAGTTTACAATGGGTACTTAGGCCCATCCTTATATACCGTAAATACTTAACATCCCAATCCAATGTAGGATTGGGGCATCACATTCACCTCTCCTTTTGGCCCAAGCGTCCTCACTGGGCCCATAATTTAGGAGCCAAACCCTGGACCAACAAAGCGGCATAAGATTCTAGAGGTGGCTCCCACCGCGCACAGTGTAGAACTTAGTTCCTATACCGGAGCTGGTTACTTGCTCTGTTACTAAATGTCACGCCCCGTGGCCACAGATCCGGGAGTGCAACTATGAGCCTGGCAACACCCACGGTCAACTACTTGGCCGCCATCCTCGCTGGGCCAAAATGGATATCCCAAGTTGACAATGGGTACTTTGGCCCATCCTTATATACCATACAGACTTCTCATCCCAATCCAATGTGGTATTGGGGCATCAAATTAATGTCACACCACGTGCCCGTGGACCCGGTAGCGCGACTATGGGCGTGGCAGCACCCACGGTGAACTACATGGCCGCCGTCCTCGCTGGGCCAAAATGAATATCCCAAGTAGACAATGGGTACTTAGGCCATTCCTTATATACCATACATACTTCATTTTCCAATCCATTGTGGGATTGGGGCATCACATTCACCTCTCCTTTAGGCCCAAGCGTCCTCGCTGGGTCCATACTATAAGGGCCAAACCCTGGACCAACCAAGCGGCATAGGATTCTAGAGGTGGCTCCCACCGCGCATGGTGTAGCACTTAGTTCCTATACCGGGGGCTGGTTACCTTCTCTGATTCCAAATGTCATACCCCGTGTCCGAGGACCCGGTTGCGCAACTATGAGCCTGGCAGCACCCACGGTCAACTACTTGGCCGCCGTCCTCGCTGGGCCAAAATGGATATTCCAAGTTGGCAATGCATACTTAGGCCCATCCTTATATTCCATACACACTTCTCATCCCAATCTAATGTGGGATTGGAGCATCACATTCACGCCTCCTTTAGGCCCAAGCGTCCTCGCTGGGTCCATACTTTAAGGGTGAAACCAAAGACTAACCAGGCGGCATAGGATTCTTGATGTGGCTCCCACTGCGCACGGTGTAGCACTTAGTTCCTATACCGGGGGCTGGTTACCTGCTCTGATACCAAATGTCACGCCCCGTGTCCATGGATCCGGGAGCGCAACTATGAGTTTGATAGCACCCACGGTCAACTACTTAGACGCCGTTCTCGCTGGTCCAGAATGGATATCCCAAGTTGACAATGGGTACTTAGGCCAATCCATATATTCCATAAATACTTCTCATCACAATCCAATGTGGGATTAGGGCATCACATTAATGTCACGACCCGTGCCCGTGGACTCTGAAGCGCGACTATGGGACTTGCAGCACCCACGGTGAACTACTTGGCCGCCGTCCTCGCTGGGCCAAAATGAATATCCCAGGTTGACAATGGGTACATAGGCCCATCCTTATATACCATACATACTTCTCATCCCAATCCAATGTGGGATTAGGGCATCACATTCACCCCTCCTTTAGTCCTAAGCGTCCTCACTGGGCCCATAATTTAGGCGCCAAACCCTGGACCAAACTGGCTGCTTAGTATTCTAGAGGTGGCTCCCACCGCGCACGGTGTAGCACTTAGTTCCTATACCGGGGGCTGGTTACCTTCTCTGATACCAAATGTCACGCCTCGTGTCTGTGGACCCGGTAGCGCAACTATGAGCCTGGCAGCACCCACGGTCAAGTACTTGGCCGCCGTCCTCGCTTGGCCAAAATGGATATCCCAATTTGACAATGCGTACTTAGACCTATCCTTATATACCATACACACTTCTCATCCCAATCCAATGTGGGATTGGAGCATCACATTCACCCCTCCTTTAGTCCCAAGCGTCATCGCTGGGCCAATACTTTAGGGTCCAAACACAGGGCCAACAAGGAGGTATAGGATTCTAGAGGTGGCTCCACCGCGCATGGTGTAGCACTTAGTTTCCATACCGGGGGCTGGTTACCTTCTCTGATATCAAATGTCATGCCCCGTGTCCGAGGACCCGGTTGCGCTCTATGAACCTGGCAGCACCCACGATCAACTACTTGGCCGCCGTCCTCGCTGGGCCAAAATGGATATTCCAAGTTGACAATGCATACGTAGTCCAATCCTTATATACTGTGCACACTTCTCATCCCAATCCAATGTGGGATTGGGGCATCACATTCTCCCCTCCTTTAGGCCCAAGCGTCCTTGCTGGGCCCATACTTTAGGTGCCAAACCCTGGACCAACCAAGCGGCATAGGATTCTAGATGTGGCTCCCACCGCGCATGGTGTAGCACTTAGTTCCTATACCGGGGGCTGGTTACCTTCTCTGATTCCAAATGTCATACCCCGTGTCCGAGGACCCGGTTGCGCAACTATGAGCCTGGCAGCACCCACGGTCAACTACTTGGCCGCCGTCCTCGCTGGGCCAAAATGGATATTCCAAGTTGGCAATGCATACTTAGGCCCATCCTTATATACCATACATACTTCTCATCCCAATCCAATGTGGGATTGGGGCATCACATTCACCCCTCCTTTAGGCCCAAGCGTCCTCGCTGGGTCCATACTTTAAGGGTGAAACCCAAGACTAACCAGGCGGCATAGGATTCTTGAGGTGGCTCCCACTGCGCACGGTGTAGCACTTAGTTCCTATACCGGGGCTGGTTACCTACTCGATACCAAATGTCACGCCCGTGTCCATGGATCCGGGAGCGCAACTATGAGTCTGATAGCACCCACGGTCAACTACTTGGCCGCCGTCCTCGCTGGGCCAAAATGGATATCCCAAGTTGACAATGGGTACTTAGGCCTAACCTTATATACCATACATACTTCTCATCACAATCCAATGTGGGATTGGGGCATCACATTAATGTCACGCCACGTGCCCGTGGACCTCGAAGCGCGACTATGGGACTGGCAGCACCCACGGTGAACTACTTGGCCGCCGTCCTCGCTGGGCCAAAATGAATATCCCAAGTTGACAATGGGTACTTAGGCCCATCCTTATATACCATACATACTTCTCATCCCAATCCAATGTGGGATTGGGGCATCACATTCACCCCTCCTTTAGGCCTAAGCGTCCTCACCGGGCCCATAATTTAGGCGCCAAACCCAGGACAAACCGAGCGGCTATAGGATTCTAGAGGTGGCTCCCACCGCGCACGGTGTAGCACTTAGTTCCTATACCGGGGCTGGTTACCTTCTACGATACCAAATGTCACGCCTCGTGTCCGTGGATCCGGGAGCGCAACTATGAGTCCGGCAAGCACCCACGGTCAACTACTTGGCCGCCGTCCTCGCTGGCCAAAATGGATATCCCAAGTTGACAATGGGTACTTAGGCCTATCCTTATATACCATACATACTTCTCATCCCAATCCAATGTGGGATTGGGGCATCACATTCACCCCTCCTTTAGTCCCAAGCGTCATCGGCGGGCCGATACTTTAGGGTCCAAACACGGGGCCAACAAGGAGGTATAGGATTCTAGAGGTGGCTCCACCGCGCATGGTGTAGCACTTAGTTTCCATACCGGGGGCTGGTTACCTTCTCTGATATCAAATGTCATGCCCGTGTCCGTGGACCCGGTAGCGCGACTATGAGCCTGGCAGCACCCACGGTCAACTACTTGGCCGCCGTCCTCGCTGGGCCAAAATGGATATCCCAAGTTGACAATGCGTACGTAGTCCCATCCTTATATACCGTGCACACTTCTCATCCCAATCCAATGTGGGATTGGGGCATCACATTCACCCCTCCTTTAGGCCCAAGCGTCCTTGCTGGGCCCATAACTTTAGGTGCCAAACCCAGGACCAACCAAGCGGCCTAGGATTCTAGAGGTGGCTCCCACCGCGCACGGTGTAGCACTTAGTTTCCATACCGGAGCTGGTTACCTGCTATGATACCAATGTCACGCCCGTGTCCGCGGATCCGGGAGTGCGACTATGAGCCTGGCAACACCTACGGTCAACTACTTGGCCGCCATCCTCGCTGGGCCAAAATGGATATCCCAAGTTGACAATGGGTACTTAGGCCCATCCTTATATACTATATATACTTCTCATCCCAATCCAATGTGGTATTGGTGCATCACATTCACCCCTCCTTTAGTCCCAAGCGTCCTCGCTGGGCCCATACATTAAGGGCCAAACCCAGGACTAACCAGGAGGTATAGGATTCTTGAGGTGGCTCCCACCGCGCACGGTGTAGCACTTAGTTCCTATACCGGGGCTGGTTACCTACTCTGATACCAAATGTCACGCCCTGTGTCCATGGATCCGGGAGCGCAACTATAAGTCTGGCAACACCCACGGTCAACTACTTGGCCACCGTCCTCGCTGGGCCAAAATGGATATCCCAAGTTAACAATGGGTACTTATGCCTATCCTTATATACCATACATACTTCTCATCACAATCCAATTTGGGATTGGGGCATCACATTAATGTCACGCCACGTGCCTGTGGACTCGGAAGCGCGATTATGGGCCTGGCAGTACCCACGGTGAACTACTTGGCCGCCGTCCTCGCTGGGCCAAAATGAATATCCCAAGTTGACAATGGGTACTTAGGCCCATCCTTATATACCATACATACTTCTCATCCCAATCCAATGTGGGATTGGGGCATCACATTCACCCCTCCTTTAGGCCCAAGCGTCCTCGCTGGGCCCATACATTAAGGGCCAAACCCAGGACTAACCAGGAGGTATAGGATTCTTGAGGTGGCTCCCACCGCGCACGGTGTAGCACTTAGTTCCTATACCGGGGCTGGTTACCTACTCTGATACCAAATGTCACGCCCTGTGTCCACGGATCCGGGAGCGCAACTATAAGTCTGGCAGCACCCACGGTCAACTACTTGGCCACCGTCCTCGCTGGGCCAAAATGGATATCCCAAGTTAACAATGGGTACTTATGCCTATCCTTATATACCATACATACTTCTCATCACAATCCAATTTGGGATTGGGGCATCACATTAATGTCACGCCACGTGCCCGTGGACTCGGAAGCGCGACTATGGGCCCGGCAAGCACTCACGGTGAACTACTTGGCCGCCGTCCTCGCTGGGCCAAAATGAATATCCCAAGTTGACAATGGGTACTTAGGCCCATCCTTATATACCATACATACTTCTCATCCCAATCCAATGTGGGATTGGGGCATCACATTCACCCCTCCTATAGGCCCAAGCGTCCTCACTGGGCCCATAATTTAGGCGCCAAACCCTGGACCAAACTGGCGGATTAGGATGCTAGAGGTGGCTCCCACCGCGCACGGTGTAGCACTTAGTTCCTATACCGGGGGCTGGTTACCTTCTCTGATACCAAATGTCACGCCCCGTGTCTGTGGACCCGGTAGCGCAACTATGAGCCTGGCAGCACCCACAGTCAACTACTTGGTCGCCGTCCTCGCTGGGCCAAAATGGATATCCCAAGTTGACAATGCGTACGTAGTCCCATCCTTATATACCGTGCACACTTCTCATCCCAATCCAATGTGGGATTGGGGCATCACATTCACCCCTCCTTTAGGCCCAAGCGTCCTTGCTGGGCCCATAGTTTTGGTGCCAAACCAAGGACCAACCAAGCGGCCTAGGATTCTAGAGGTGGCTCCCACCGTGCACGGTGTAGCACTTAGTTTCCATACCGGAGCTGGTTACCTGCTCTGATACCAATGTCATGCCCCGTGTCCGCGGATCCGGGAGTGCGACTATGAGCCTGGCAACACCTACGGTCAACTACTTGGCCGCCATCCTCGCTGGGCCAAAATGGATATCCCAAGTTGATAATGGGTACTTAGGCCCATCCTTATATACCATACATACTTCTCATCCCATTCCAATGTGGTGTTGAGGCATCACATTAATGTCACGCCACGTGCCCGTGGACCCGGATGCGCGACTATGGGCCTGGCAGCACCCACGGTGAACTACTTGGCCGCCGTCCTCGCTGGGCCAAAATGAATATCCCATGTTAACAATGGGTACTTAGGCCCATCCTTATATACCATACATACTTCTCATCCTAATCCAATGTGGGATTGGGGCATCACATTCACCCCTCCTTTAGGCCCAAGCGTCCTCGCTCGGCCTATACTTTAAGGGCCAAACCCAGAACTAACCAGGCGGCATAGGATTCTTGAGGTGGCTCCCACCGTGCACGGTGTAGCACTTAGTTCCTATACCGGGGGCTGGTTACCTCCTCTGATACCAAATGTCACGCCCCGTGTCCATGGATCTGGGAGCACAACTATGAGTCTGGCAGCACCCACGGTCAACTACTTGGCCACCATCCTCGCTGGGCCAAAATGCATATCCCAAGTTGACAATGGGTACTTAGGCCTATCCTTATATACCATACATACTTCTCATCACAGTCCAATGTGGGATTGGGGCATCACATTAATGTCACGCCCCGTGCCCATGGAGTCGGAAGCGCGACTATGGGCTCTGGCAGCACCCACGGTGAACTACTTGGCCACCGTCCCCGCTGGGCCAAAATGAATATCCCAAGTTGACAATGGGTACTTAGGCCCATCCTTATATACCATACATACTTCTCATCCCAATCCAATGTGGGATTGGGGCATCACATTCACCCCTCCTTTTGGCTCAAGCGTCCTCACTGGGCCCATAATTTAGGGGCCAAACCCTGGACCAACCAAGCGGCATAGGATTCTAGAGGTGGCTTCCACCGCGCACGGTGTAGCACTTAGTTCCTATACTGGGGGCTGGTTACCTTCTCTGATACCAAATGTCACGCCCCGTGTCCGAGGACCCGGTAGCGCAACTATGAGCCTGGCAGCACCCACGGTCAACTACTTGGACGCCGTCCTCGCTGGGCCAAAATGGATATCCCTAGTTGACAGTACGTACTTAGGCCTAAGGTTCTTGATGTGGCTCCCACCATGCACGGTGTATCACTTAGTTTCCATACTAGAGCTGGTTACTTGCACTAATACCAAATGTCACGCTCCGTGTCCGCGGATCCGGGAGTGCGACTATGAGCCTGGCAACACCCACGGTCAACTACTTTGCTGCCATCGTCGCTGGGCCAAAATGGATATCCCAAGTTGACAATGGGTACTTAGGCCCTTCCTTATATTCCATACGTACTCATCATCCCAATCCAATGTGGGATTGGGGCTTCACATTAATGTCACGCCTTATTTCATGATTTAATGTATTTTTATATAATTTTTATGTGCTTTGGATAGAGTTTTATTATCTCGAAGCCTTGTTGGTGAGTAATGAGTGAGAAGGGCAAAATGGTAATTTTTGCATGAGGTGAAAATAGGAAGATAGCTTGAGGATTAAATACGAATTAATTTTCTAATCGAAATAACAACAAGAGTTGTTGGAGTTTAGTGGTCAGAGCTTTGGAATCATTTTTTGAGGTCTTGGGTTCAAATTCCATCATAGAAGCTTTAGCTTGATTAAATTTTATTTTTGCTTGGGGAAGAATAATTTTGGCCTTATGAGCTTGGAGTAAGGTAGGGATGATGTCCTAAGAGAGACATGTTAGGAGTAACTTCATTCTACTCCCTTACCCTACTCGAATTTCCTAAAGGGAATTCATTTTCCCTTGATCTTTAATTTTCTTTATTTCTCAACTTATTAGTTTGATCAAGTTGTTCTAGCAATTTTCTTTTCAGAAATTTTAGTAAAGTGCTGTGGTCTTGTAGGCTCAAAATGTCTTAGTAAAAGACTTCTTATAGTCTAAAAAATGTGGAAGAGTTGTGGGAAATTCCAAGAGGAAAAATCCCTCTAGTGAGCTTGTTCAAAATTCACTCTAGCTAGTTCATCTTCCTCCATGGAATGAGCTGAAATTTTTCAGCTTGTTGTGCCTTCAAAATGTCGAGTTTCTTAGCTAACAGTCCCTCCCAAATGCTGCCAGAAAAATGGTCTTTAGGATCAGTTTGCAATCTGGATTTCTTGGCCATTTTCGGACTGCTCAAAGTTGGAGCAACAACTGGAAAAATTCCTATGCAAATCGCCACTTTGAGAGTCTAAAACCAATCTGTTTTCTTCCAGATTTTGTGCAGAACCTTAGCCATGTTTTTCATCCATGAAGAAGGCTGTAAACCAGCCTTGAAAGCCCCAAAAATTCCTTGTCAAACTCTCTGCAAGATGGCGGAAAAATGGCAGCCGAAAAAGCTGTCCAGGAATTTCAGCTTGGCGAAATTCTGGACAGTCCAAATTCCAGCTTTGTTTCCTATTTCTCTTCCAGCCGAAACACCAACCTTGTTCTGCAGGAACCTTTCTTAAACCACCAATAACAGAGCTCCATTGTTTCTCTTAAGCTTCTGCACGAAATTCAGCAATGGCTGTCCGAAAATCTCTCCAACAAATCCCTGCAATTATGCTTGATTGATTTCCAAAATTCCAGCCACCTTTGTTTAGCTACTTTCTATAATGCATTCCCAAAATAACCAGACTTCTTCTTCACCATTAAGCACCCTACTTTCGGCCACCATAAGCTTCCATAAACCAGCATTAATCCCACCGAAATTCTGCTCAAACAGTCGTCCATGGTAGACTTCCAAAACTCTCCAACAATCAAGATATAATTGGAATATTTAGTTTCCAAATTCACTTCCTAAAAATATTCTTCCAGGATTGAAACAACTAACATTTCATTTTCCCTTCCAAATCAGGGAAACAACTTCCTAAACCCTACAGAAATTCGGCCAGCCCTAGCTCTCACAGAATTTCGGCAGCTACACAAATCCAATCTCTCGAATTCTTTCAACCTCCAAGAACACACACACTACACCAAGAACACCTACCTCTTTTCTTCACCTAATACCCCTCCAAACCATCTCAAATCCTCTCTAAAATTTCCAGATTTGACCTACTCTCTGCCGTGAGTCCATCAACCCCATTCGTAACATCAAACTCCACAAATCATCTTGCTACTTCGGATCAAAACCAGAAATTTCTGTGAAGGACAAGAACACCTTCAAGGTAAATTTATTCTAACAACTTCATCTCCTCCAATCTTGATCTCTAATGAGAACCTATGTGTATAAGCATGCTAATGGTTTCTTTTTCTCTCTCATGGCCGAAACCTCCCTCTCTTGGCTGGATGGCTCCTTTTCCCCATGTCTATGTTTTCGCCATCTCTCTTGGACAAAGTTAGGCATCAAGGAGTTGAGATCTATTCTAAACTCCTTCAAAGCATTCATCGATCAAGTAAGTCCCTTCAATCCTTCTTTTAAACTCTAGAATCATGTCTCTAGGATGATGTTGATAGTGGGTGGATGGTGATAGGATTTGAGTATGTATTATTGAGATTGAAGCATGAATATGTGTATGATTGTGAAGGAGATGAGATTTATGCATGGAAGGATTATCCTGGTTGATTGTGTGATGATTTAATGTTTGATGCATGAAGTATTTGAGATAAAGCATGCTAGAGATTATGTCACCTTTGGTGAATAGGATTTATATGCATGTTAGATTATTGAAGCCATGATCATATTTATGCTAGTAGAGGTTAGATCATGTCTTAATAAATTTAGATCTATGCTTTTGTGCATGATTTGGATGATTTGATGAATGGAAGGATTGCATATGTTCTTGATTGTGGTTAGCCATAGAAATTTGACCATGATCTAGTTGCCCCTAAACTAATTTTATTTCATAAATAAAATATTTAATGATATAAAATTTTCCTAGTAAATATCGAAAAAACCCTAGGAAGGGTAGATTTGGATTATTATATACATAAAGGATATTTTGGTCAAATAAATAATAATTTTGCTAGAAAATAAAATAAATAAATATTATTTAAAATAAATAAATCAATTGAAGCCTTTTATGGAAATAATCATTATTAGTAAAATATTTATTAAATCAAATCCCTTTTTAAAAGTTTACTTATTATTTTCCAAGCAAGACTCATTAAATGTAATCTCAACTAGTTTTAGAAACCAATTATTTTCTAACAACTAAACTATTATTAAATCATTATTTTACTTATTACTACCTAGGACTCTTGAGCAAATAAACTCTAAATTTTCCCTAGAAAGATTTAAACTTTAAACTTATTAGAAATTATTTCCCAAACCATTAATTATTTTAAATATCAAACTAGGCTCAACCTACAAACCTATTTATGTATTATTTGTCCTTAAAGCTTGGGACACTAGGATCATGGTAGTATTAAAAGGAGTTGATTTAAAATTGAAGAAGTAGATTGTAGCTTGGAATTGATTGTGATTTATATTTGCCCATGTGGGGTTAGGTCAGCTGTTGGAGACCTTGTTGTTGTGAGCAAGAATCAGGTAAGCTCATGCATAAAACCTGATTGTTGAAAAATGTTTAATTATGGCAAGCCAAATGTAGAGTGCATGGACACTCGTTTTTGTAAAGAAAATTGAGGGTTGTCTCCTATTTTGTTTCCGTCAAATGAGTTATTTGAAATTTATCAACCAGATTTACTCAAACTCAGAACTCTTTCTGAAACTGTTTTTGACAAAGATTTTGGAAACCCTTTATTTGCCATGTTCAAGTGGAACTGTGTTTGTTCATTTTTCCCAAGAGGGATACGTTACATTGAGTACTCAATAAGGGTGGACTACTAGGACTAGTCTTTAAGGGGTTAGGGTAAGTCTCTCAGTAGGTGGCCACCTCTGAGGGGTGAGTCCTTCCCGGATAGGACGTCAGTCCAGTAGGTCGTGCCGGTCCGAGTTAGCAGTGTTCTCTTCAGTCAAGTGACTATGTTATGCCGGAATGGACACCCGGTTGTTGTTTGGGTATAGAGAAGGAGGAGTATCTTGCCCAGTAGGCCGATCACCTACTTTTGTCAGTCTGCACAAAGTGTGGCATTCTGACCGGCGGTATGCACAAAGTGTGGCATGCTGACCATTCGATTATGGGGCCCAACGTGTGGTAACCCGTAATCCTTTCTTTAGAGTGGTTGATTTTATAAATTATATATGACTGGAAATGCCAAAACACCACTCTTGTTTTTTACGGATGTTTATTGCTTGACAGTGATCTCTTATAAAGAATTTTATATTTTGCATTCACGAAATGTTTTCACCGAACACATAAACACACACGGACTTACTGAGATTTCTATCTCACCACCTTTTTACCATGTTTTCAGGTCAGTCCTGCTGTGGGGACGAGTAGCTATATTATGCCCACTTTGGAATATTTTTGATTGTGTAAAGTTATGGAGAGATGAGAGTGGATGAATTTTTACTATGGATTTGTTTTTGGTACTCTCAGATTTATTTTGGATAGATGTTTATTTTGGGGTGTAATAAATATTTAAGTTCAAGTATCATTTATTTTTGCTATTTTATTTGTATGGCCTAGTTATAAAGACCCCTTGTCCTTTGGACGAAGCGACATCCCCGGCCCTAGCGAGCCTAGGTAGCGGGGTGTTACAGAAGGAGGTGAGACTAAGCAAGGACAAGGACCAATGACAAGATCTAGGTCTAAGAAGCTTCAAGGTGAGTTTCAATTGCTCATAAAACCATGCTTGAGGATGGTAGAGGGTTGGAAGGTTGAGGAAGCTAGCCAATAGCTCATTTTGATGACTATCGAAGAAGAACCCCAATAAGAACTCAAGCCGGCAACAAAGATGGACGAAACTTGACTAAAGAAGGCATTCTAGTAGATAGCCGGTGCCGGCCCCAAGCATCTAAACCGGCGCCGGCTTCAACCTACTCAACGGCGGCCCAAATACAGTGCACAACAGGTGCCGTTTCAAGTGACCTAGTCGGTGCCGGCTAGGGCCTGGGCAGCCGATCACTGCCCTGCATTTTTTGTGTTTTCTTCGATTTTCTCCATTTTAAATGTTTTGTAAAGACCTATTAAGGCCCTAATTTGTATTTGAATCTCAGGGATTACTTATCTAGGGTTAGGGTAGTACACATATAACCTTTAGTGATTTGACAACACAATTCACACACTTTAATTCAAATTTGAGAGAGAATCTTGAAAGGCCCTAGCCTCATTGTTCATCTTGTTCAAGATCGTGCTTAAGGGATAGTCGTCCTTATGAATGAGTCTATAAATCTTTTAGATAATCCAATATGGTTTCTTTAAATGGGTCTTAGTTGCTTTGCTCTTCGAATGTTTGTTTGAATTCCATTACTTGGATGCCTATTTTCTCTATTCTATTTTTTCTTATTTTCCTTTTTTGCTTCAAGGATATTGGGGTGAGATTATAGTTGAACTTTCTACTATTCTTGAGGATCTTTGAAGCTTATCTCTTCAAGGGTTTGATAGAAGGTATGTTGTTATTTCATTTTCTCCTTTTTGCCTCAAGAAGAATCTCTGTTTTTTGTCCCATTGGTTGAGCTGAACTTCTAACCAACTAAAACACCCACAACACTAAGAGAAAACCCATTTAAGATCATATCAAAGAGTTTGGTATCAGAGCAAGGAAAGTTTTGATTCCAATCAAAGCTTGAAAGTAAGAAAATAAGCCCTACAAAATTGAAAAAAAAAAAAGAAAACTGAGAAATCCCGTAACACAAAAACATGTTCCAAAAAGGTCATGAAATCTTTGTTATATCTTGATTTTTCTTTTGGGAAATTGCTCCTTGAAGTTAATATAAACCTTGGGAACAAAATTTTCTTGTGTTTGTGGTGAAAATTGGCTTGAATATGGGTGAAAATGTTAGTTGTTCTTAAGTGACGGGATTGCAGCCAAGGTGTTTCATAAGTGTTTCATGAGAATATTTTTTTTATAGTTGGGAACTTTGATTCTTAATTATTATTCCTTGCGATGTTGGGACTTAGTATATCACTCTATTGTTGAATTCCATGCTTATTGAACTCAACATTACTAGTGCACACTTGTGATCACCTTGTTCTTTATAATCCTAGTTCTAATTGTTCTTGTTTCTTTATTCTTGCTAATTCTTGTTTGTTTCTTGGTTAGAAGTGTTTCTTTATGCGTCTAAGTATTTGTTCTTATGTTGATTAAGTCCATATTTCTTGAAATTCTTGATTAAAAACTTATTTGCTTGAGGTGCCCAATAAGTGTTTGTTGAAATTCCCCTACGACTCCCTAATTGAAAAAATCCATTGATTTGTGTGATTCTCTAAGTTGGACTAAATCTTTAGCTATTGGAGAGAATTGGGATTGAACAAGAAGGCTTGAGTATTGAGAAAAAGGTAAGAGGGTGAGACTATTATTAAAAGAGCCTAAGAGAGTAAACACGAGCATGGAGTGACCAACCTTTGAGAGACAACATGGAAGGAAGTGAAGTGAGGATCTATTTTTCTTTCTAATCTTTTTCTTTTGTAGGGATAAATAAGTAAATACTCCACCACTATGGCCCATGATCAAGAAATCTCTAGGCCTAACCTAAGTAGACCTAGTAGACCTCAAGAAGAACAAATTGATGCTAGGGGATTACGTGAAGACTTGAAAGCTATGATGAGGACTATGCAAAGTGAGTTCTAAAACATGACAAGGGAGTTGATAAATCACCTTGGACAATCTTCTACCGTCGCACAAAGAAGAGGCCAAGAGCGATTTGAAGTACCTAGCCCTAAGATGAGGGATGGTGATACACATACTTCTCTGCTAAATGCCCAACAAGGGGAATAGTGGGATGAGCACTCTATCGAGAGATTCCAACAAGCTCCTATGGGAGGAAGAAGACATGGTATGAAAAGAGGACGAGGTAGGGGACATGGAAAGAATTGTGCGAACAACCTAAGGGGGTTAGACAGAAAGTTTGAGGGAGTTGATGAATGGTATGAGGGGGAATAAGTTGAAGCCCTTGGGAAACACTATAGAGGATGGGGCAATAGAGGAGGTAAGAAAGAAGGAAATGATGAAGAAAGGGAATTGAAGCACATTAAATTGAAATTTCCCACATTCTATGGAAATAGTGACCCCGAAGCATATTTTGAGTGGGAGAGCAAGATGGAAATCTTCCTAGAAAGCAATAACTATAGTGAGAGGTCAAAGGTGAGGTTGCCTATTTTAGGATTTTTGGAGTATGCTTTGGTTTAGTTGGAGTAAGTTAGTGCACAGAGGAGACAAATGGGAGTGGAAACTGTGGCTAGTTGGAATTTGTTGAAAGATATGATGAGAGCAAGGTTTATACCACACTATTACTACATTGATTTTTACCAAAGGCTCCAATCACTCAAGTAAGGGAACAAGAGTGTAGAAGATTACCATAAAGAGATGTAAGTAATGTTGATGAGAGCTCAAATCAATGAAGATCCTAGAGCAACAAGGGCAAGGTTCTTGGGAGGATTAAATATGGAAGTGGCCAATTTGGTAGAATTGCATCCCTATGAATGATTGGAGGTTATGGTACATGTCGCTATGAAGATTGAGAGGTAATTAAAGAGGAGGGCATTTATTAAACCACCACTTCCAAACCCCAACACTACTAGCAAGATGCCAATTAAGAAGGATGAAGCCCCTAAGCCATTCCAAAAGACTTCAACAAACTAAGGGAGGATTGGAAACCTAGGGAAGGTTGGAACAAGGACAAGGGAAAAGTCATGGAGAGGCTAAAGGCATGGAAAGTGGGAAAACAAGGAGCACACAGCGGAAGCGAACATAAAAAAACTAGAAAAAACAAGAACAAGGAGTCCAAGGAAGGGTCGGCGCTGGCTCCGACAGACCTAGTCAACACCAGTTGCGCCATGTCCTAATCCTGATATTTTGAAAATTTTACCTCTTTTCCTCATTCTAAGTGTTGGCTGTACCGGAACATGTGCAACCGGTATAGGTGTGCTAGTAGAAGCCTCTGTTGTGATTCCTGCAAGCCTCCTACTCCACCTTTGCATGTATGTGGACACCAAAACTCTCAGTCTTCCAATATATGGCCTGCCTAACTACCGTTTGGTAAACAAATAATGAGCTAGGGAATTTTCTAGAAAGAGAGAAAGAGAGACGTCTGGCTTCCACAGAGAAGAAGCCATCTCTATTGTGTGTCTGATTACAACAACATTGTTTCCAATCCTCCTGTTAAACATAAATAAAATCCTAAGTTAAACTGGATTGGGCCATTGGACTTTTAGTTTAGCCTATTGGGCTTAATTAATTATTCTAGTTAGAACCAACTTAATAGCCCAACAAATAATTAATTTTTCAGCCCAAATAAACCAGTCCAATTAAATAAGCCTAAATTAGTTTAGTCCCAGGTTACTCCCTAATTATTCAAACTAGGCCAAAGCCCTAAATAATTAATTAAACCACCAAACCAATTTAATTAATTCTCTCTCCATAGACCTTTATTTTATTCTAGCCCAATAATTAAATTAGGCTACTTAAATAAAATAATTCCATTTAATTGAAGATCAATTCCTTAGCCTATATTTAATTAGGACTCACGGTCTATACTGGGGACCAAAAGACACACGGCCTTGGCTACTAAAATGACCAAAATACCCTTGCCATATAAATAGCTGTATTTTGAATTTTAAATATTTTCTAATATCACTAGAAGGAAATATTGACCCCAAGGACAATGTTGCGTTAGCAAAGTCTTCGACCTACAGGTGTAATGACTAAAATATCTCTCTATACATCGTCGTACATTTAGAGAGGAAGAAGTGTACCAACACCTCTCTAATTGACATCTACCATCCTTAGGCCTCTAGTCCAATTATCCACGACTTCCTGGATTGTTTTCGCTTTCCAAGAGAGCTACCCTAAAGCAAACATCCAAGTCATGTTTCCCAGGGCCCTAGATATTTAGGCCATTTAGACAACCACAAGGGGCAATATAGTATAGAAAATATCTTGTATAAGTCTGTTTTAACTAACTAGTCATACATACCCAACATATAAGTATATTGGCCCTACGATAGAACCTCAACTATAGCATATCAAAGTATATGCTTCAAGCTTCATCAGACCACCAACTCATACTCTAGTCATAGAGTACTAGTCCAAGCTATAGCGGTAGTAGTCTAGGTTTCTACTATATAGTACTTTTAAAAAACTACTACTACAGATCTTGTTCTACGTATTTGAAATATGCTTATGTCATAAAGTGAGTGGACTACTTACTGGCTAAAGGTAAGCCATTCCATATTTAGAATTCACAACATAATAACCTAGACATAATGAGATTCTCATTCTCATTAACCGGTTAAAAACAAAAGTTTATGTGTTAAGTAACCCGTGATCCATACCTTACTATGAAAGACCTCCATTCACATGGACCACTTACTTAAACATAATGGGTCTTTTCCAAACATAATTGTGTACACATAAAATTGTAAATTCACAAACAATTTCTGAAAATAAATTCTTTTATTAAAACAATCAATTTTTACATCAAAAACTTAGTCTAAGAGGGCATACATCCCAATAGAGGCCACAAAGGGATAGGGATATCAAGTGTTTTAAGTGCCTTGGATATGGATATACTTTCCATGAGTGCCCAAGCAAGAGAATGATGTATATTAATCCCTATGGTGAGGTTTCTATCGACGAAGAAGAAGAGGGAGAAAGGTACCAAGAAGACCAAGAGGGAAATGGAGATGAGGAAAGTGATGAATATGAAGTTGTTGGTTAAGAATACTCTTTGGTGGGAAGCACAAGAAGGTCATTGAATTCACAAGCCATTGAAGACCAAGATCACTAACAAAGAAAGAATATTTTCTACACTAGATGTCTAATCAACAAGACCCCTTGTGGCATCATTGTGGATAGTAGGAGTTGCACTAACGTGATTAGTGCAAACTTAGTTGAAGAATTGGACATGAGTTGGATTAAACACCCAAGCCCTAAAAATTGTAATGGTTGAACAATAGCGGAGAAATGAGAGTAAAAAAAATAAGTTTTGGTGTCTTTTGAGATAGGAAAGTACAAGGATGATGTGCTATATGATGTGGAACACATGTAAGCGGTTCACCTACACCTAGGAAGGCCTTGGCAATACGATAGGCATGTAAAGCATGATGGGAGGAAGAATACTTATTCCTATACTAAAGGAGGGAACTAAGTTTACCCTTACCCCATTGCCCCTAGTGAGGTGAACAAAGATCAAAGAATTATGAAGGAGAAAGAAAAGAAGAAGCGAGCGCAAGATGTCAAACAAAAATAAGAAATTGAGACGAAAGAACAAGAGAGGAAAGAAAAAGAGTTAAGAGAGAGAATGGACAAACAAGTACCTTTGACAATCAAGGATAGGAGTAAGCAAGGCCAAGGGAAGGGAGGTAAAAGATGAGTGAATTTCTTTGCAAAAGAAAGTGAGGTCATAAAGGCTATAGAAGCTAAGGAACCGGTTATTCTTCTTTTATGCAAAGGTTCTTATATTTTTACTAATAATTTTATATTATCTTTGCCTAATATAATTGCAGCTATTCTTTAAGACTTTGAAGACGTTTTTCCAAAGGAGGTCCCCGAAGGACTACCACCCATAAGAGGGACTGAGCATCAAATCAACTTTGTGCCTGGAGCCGTTATCCCCAACCGACCGGCATATAGAAGTAACCCGGAGGAGTCCAAAGAGTTGCAAAAGCAAGTAGAGGCATTGCTTGAGAAGGGACATGTGAGAAAGAGCCTAAGCTCATGTGCGGTTCCAGTTCTCTTTGCCCAAAAAGGATGGGACATGGCGTATGTGTGTGGATTGTCACGCTATCAACAACATTACGGTAAAATATCGCTATCCCATTCCTAGGCTAGATAACTTGCTTGATGAGCTATTTGGTGCATACATTTTCTCTATAATTGATTTGAAATCCAGTTATCACCAAATTAGAATAAGAGAAGGGGATGAATAGAAAACGGATTTTAAAACCAAAGAAGGGTTGTATGAATGGCTTGTCATGCCCTTTGGATTGTCTAATGCTCCTAATACTTTCATGCGATTAATGCACCATGTTTTGAGGTAATTCATTGGAAAATTTGTTGTTGTATACTTTGATGATATATTAATCTATAGCAAATCATATGTGGATTATTTGAATCATGTTCAAAGTGTGCTTGTTGCCCTCCGAATAGAGAGATTGTATGCTAATCTTGAGAAGTGCTCTTTTTGTTTACGAGAGGATTACATTCCTTGGGTATGTTGTGATTGCCAAAGGGATTAAGGTTGATGAGAAAAAAGTAAAAGCCATCCAAGATAGGCCCACCCCTACCATCAATACCCAAGTCCATAGTTTCCATGGGCTAACTTGCTTCTATAGAGGTTCATCCAAAATTTTAGCACCATAGCAGCCCCTCTAACCGAAGTGGTAAAGAAAAATGTGGGATTTAGGTGGGAGGAAGCCCACCAACAAGCCTTTCAAACCATCAAAGTCAAATTGAGCCAAGCTCCAATCCTTATTCTTCCTAATTTTGAGAAGGCATTTGAGATAGAGTATGATGCAAGTGGGGTAAGAATAACTGCGATCTTGACTCAAGATAGAAAACCCACTACATACTTTAGTGAGAAATTATCTGGGGCGGCCCTCAATTACTCTACCTATGACAAAGAGCTTTTTGCCTTGGTGAGGACCCTAGAATATTGGCAACATTACCTTTTACCAAGAGAGTTTGTCATTCATACCGATCATGAGACCCTTAAGTACCTCAAAAGCCAACAAAATTTGAACAAGAGGCATGCAAGGTGGATGGAGTTTATTGGCATATTTCTATATGTCATTCAATACAAGAAGGCTAAGGAAAATGTGGTAACGGATGTACTATCTCGAAGGTATGCACTACTAAAATTTTTTGCTGCTAAACTTCTTGGTTTTGAACTTATAAAGGATTTGTATGTTGATGATGAGGAGTTTGGGGATATTTTACATACTTGTGAGAAATGTGCATTTGCTAAATATTATAGGCATGATGGTTTCTTGTTTAGGGAGGCAAGGTTTTGTGTGCCAAAGGGTTCTATTAGGGCATTGCTAGTTAAGGAGGCCCATAGTAGGGGACTAATAGGCATTTTGGTGTTGTGAAGACCTTAGGCATTCTTAAGGAACATTTATTTTGGCCAAAAATGAGAAAGGAAATGGAGAAACATTATTCTCAATGCATTATTTGTAGGCGAGCTAAGTCTAGATCTCTTCCACATGGTCTTTATACTCCATTGCCCACACTTAATGTGCCTTGGGTTGATATTTCAATAGACTTCATCTTAGGATTGCCTAGGTCCAAGGGGGGTAAGGGCTCCATATTTGTGATTGTTGATCAATTTTCCAAAATGGCTCATTTTGTGGCATGTTCCAAGACTAATGATGCATCCTATATTGCAGATTTATTCTTTAAGGAAGTGGTGAGAATGCACGGGATTTTAAGGATTATTGTCTCGGATAGGGATACTAAATTCCTTACCACTTTTCGAGAGTATTATGGAATAAACTTTGTACTAATCTCTTGTTTTCCACAGCTAGTCATCCTCTAACGGACGGACAAACGGAGGTGGTCAACCAAACACTCGACCCAACTCTTGCAGACTATAATCAAGAAGCACTTAAAAAATTGGGAAGAGTGTTAACCACACATTGAGTTTGTTTATAATAGGGCTATTCACACTGCCACTTCTTATTCTCCTTTTGAAATTGTGTATGGTTTTAATTCTCTAACTCCTTTATATTTGGTCCCTTTGCCTGTAGGTGAACGGTTGAACCTCGATAAAGCTAAGAAGGCGGAAATGGTGAAGGCACTCCATGAGAAGGTGAAAGCAATCATTGCAAAATAAAATGAAGAGATCGCCCATAAGCGCAATCAAGGAAGGAAAAATGTGTCATTTGAGTTGAGTGATTGGGTATAAGTACATCTTTGCAAGGAGTGATTTCCCATGCAACGACAGAGCAAACTAGATTCAAGGGGGGATGGACCATTTCAAATTCTCGCCAAAGTTGGAGATAACGCTTACAAGAGAGATTTACCCGGTGAGTATCATGTTAGCACCACTTTTAATGTTAGTGACCTCTCTCCCTTTGATGTAGATAATGGCAATGATTCGAAGACGAATCCTTTCCAAATAGGGGGAGATGATGAGACTCCGTTCTATCACGGAGGTCAAGATTAAGAAGGGGGAGGCGAGACCAAGCAAGGACAAGAACCAATGACAAGATCTAGGTCCATGAAGCTTCTATGTGAGTTTTAATTGCTCATAAAACCATGCTTGAGGATGGAAAAGTGTTGGAAGGTTGAGGAAGCTAGCCAAGAGCTCATTTTGATGACTATCTAAGAAGAACCTCAACAAGAACTCAAGCCGACAACAAAGACGGACGAAACTTGACCAAAGAAGGCCTTCTAGTAGACAGCCAACGCCGGCCCCAAGCATTGAAACTGGCGCCAGCTTCAACCTGCTCAATGGCGGCCGGAATATAGTGCACAACCGGCACCGGTTCAAGTGCCCTAGCCGGCGCCGGCTAAGGCCTAGGCAGTCGATCACTGCCCCGCGTTTTTTGTGTTTTCTCCATTTTAAATGTTTTGTAAAGACCTATTAAGGCCCTAATTTGCATTTGAACCTCAGGGATTACTTAGTTAGGCTGAGGGTAGTATAAATACAACCTTTAGTAATTTAACAACACAATTCACACATTTTAATTCAAATTTGAGAGAGAATAGAGCCCTAGCCTCTTTGTTCATCCTATTCAAGACCATGCTTAATGGTTAGTCCTCCTTATGAATGAGTCTCTAAATCTTTTGGATAATCTAATATGGTTTCTTTGAATGGGTCTTAGTTATTTTGCTCTTCTAAGGTTTGTTTGAATTCCATTACTTGGGTGCCTATTTTCTCTATTCTATTTGTTCTTGTTTGCCTTTGTTGCTTTAAGGATATTGGGGTGAGATTATAGTTGAACTTTCTACTATTCTTGAGGGTTTTTGAAGCTTAGCTCTTCAAGGGTTTGATAGAGGGTAGGTTGTTATTTCATTTTCTCCTTTTTATCTCAAGAAGAATCTCTATTTTTGGTCCCATTAGTTAAGCTGAACTCCTAACCAACTAAAACACCTATAACACCAAGAAAAAGCCCACTCAAGATCATATCACTCAAAGACTATGTATTCTGTGCGGACATATTATAATAATATATTTATTCATTCAATTCAGCTTTGTTTCTTATATTATTGCATATTTAAAGGTCGAAGTATGATAAGTAATGGTCTATGTGTTGGGTCACTCTTCACAATAAGGTATAAATCGTAGATACTTGTCATACATGTAAAATTGAGTTCTAAGTCATTTGAGAGAACTGGGCAGTTCATCAAGGTTAGACTATTGTGCCATGATTTCCAATGAGGAATGGTTTACCTTGAATCAGTGAGTAGTTTACTCATATCATAGGCGTAAGTGTATTTCAAATACGTAGAATTGGACCTGTAGTAGTGATTTCTCTTAAAGTACGATAATTGTAGAGACCAAACTATTACTGCTATGGCATGGATGGATACCTTCATACTTGAGTATGAGTTGGTGGTATAGCGAAGCTAGGGTTTTATACTTTGATGTATGTTGGGTGAGATTTATTTTGTGATATCAATATTCTTGTATGTTTGGTGTATTACTCTAGTTAGTTAAGACAGACTCATGCAGCGGAGTTTCTATACTTTACCTAGTGAAGTTAAAATACCCTCTTGGGATTGTTTAGGATAATTTAAATAATCCAAGGCCCTGGGAACTAGACTCTAGAATGTGTGCTTTTGGGTAGCTTCCAATGATAAGCAAGTACATTTAAGTGAGTCATGGAGTATCGGACAAGAAATCTAAGGATGGTAGATGTCTTTGAGATTGTTGTTAGGATATTTATCCTGTCTCATTTATAGGTGTTACATGGAAGGGTATTTCTATCATTTCACCTATAGGTCGAAGACATTGTTTTCAACAATATTATTCATGGGGTCAATATTTTCATATCGTGATAAATGAAAATATTTAAAATGATAAAATGTGGCTATTTAATAGTAAGGGTATTTTGGTCATTTTAGTTGTAAAACCCCACAACTACATACCCTAAAAGGGCGGGGATGCCGCCCTGTCCTGGAGGACAAGGGGTCATTAAAACGAGGTATAAAATATAAAGTCAAACCCCAAAAATCAAACTTAGATAAAAAGAGAAAAATTCTTATTACATCAGGCTCAAACTGGAGCAAAACGAAATAAAACAACTATCCGATTAGAAGCTTAAAACCACAATTGTCGCTTAGAACATAATGGGAAAATAACAAAAACTTCAACTATCACATGCCCCCTTGCTCAGCATAATCTATCTCCTGAAAACATGATATAAAACAGTGTGAGATAAAATCTCAGTAAGTCCTGTGTGTGCACATGATACTTTGAGCAGCTCGTGTATGCATAGTGAAAAACATTTGCAGAAATATTTAGCAAGTCATAAATAAATTTCTCTTTCACAAGGAGTGAGTTTTTCTCATTGTCACACTTTATACAAATAAAATCATCCACTCAAATAAGAGTCATGTCACCACACGTTGGGCTCCATGAGGACAAGGCACCACACTTTATGCACCTTACCTAGACCAGATTACCACACGTTGTGCGTTCTGATCAAGGGGAGTGTACAGCCCACCGGGTGAGATACTCCTCCTCTCTACGCCCAACAAAACCATCCAAGTGTCCATGCCGAGAAAATAGATAATATCTTACCAGGTACAAATGCTAGCTCGGACCGGCCTGACCAACCAACACTGTCGCCTTTTCGAGCCGAGCTTATCTTCTGGAGGTGGCCTCCTGCCAGAAGACTTACTCTAGCTGTCCAAGACTAGTGTGGTTAGCCTACCCTTATTATGTACTCAATGAACATATCCGTCAATTCCTAATTCAAAATATTTTCATATCTAGGCTTTGTAAAACGTGGTTTTCTTCAGAAGAGTTTTCTAAAAATTTAGGAGAAAGAATAGTTTTCTTGATAAAATCATTAGTTTGACAAAACCGGTAAAAGAATAAATATCCACGTTTACAACCTAAGCAATCATAGTTCAACAATAGCGTCACAAAGCTTCACAACATTGGCTTGCCATCATTAATATTTAACAAAAGAGTTTATGCAATGACTTACTTGATATGCCTCAAACAAACAAGATAAAATCACAGCTTGCCTCCTTCAAATACCCTCCCGATCTAAAATCATATAATATCATGATCAGGGTCTCAATCGATTCAAACATGCATTAAACTTGTTTATTTCCATAATATATCATGATCCATCATCTACCTTCAAATAAATCATCTAATCCTCGAAGTACATACACTATGATCATATATCCATCAAAGACATGAATAATATATCAAAAAGGTCTTGACTTAACTAACAAGATTCATATCCATCAATATCTCAATAAAATATAGCATTGCTATCCATCGAATATGCTTAATTAATTACTCAACTCAAAATATTCATTCATCATGCTAATAGACACCATCAATCAAATTAAACCTTAATTCCGACATCAAGGATAAGGATTCCCTTACCTTGAAACAACCAGGTTAACAAGATCTTGATGCTCCGATGGTGATCGTAGAGTTCATTTGAGAAGAAGAGAAAAGCTGCCTGCTTTGCTTCCTTTTGACCGAGAGTGGCTAAAGAGGATAAAATTAGCCTTTAGGTGGCATGATTCAAGGGAAGGAAAAGAGAAGAATTGATGGAAGAAAGGAATCAAGAGGTTAAGATGGTTTTTGCTTACCTTAGGTTGTGATCGGTTTCTTGCTAGGAATTGCTCTTGCGATTTTCGAAAATTACAGAAGGGTTCTTGCTGGAATTTTTCGTGTAGAATGGAGAGAGTAGTCAGCTACTATGATTTAGGGTTAGAGAAGATTGGTTTAGGGTTAGATGGTGGTGCTAAGAAGGACTCCTAATGGCTTTAGGTTTCTTGGACAACAAGGGCGAAAATTGCATCTTGTTGTGCCCTTTGTTGCTGCCAAAATTGGGAAGGTTTAAGTGGAGAAAATATTCTGGACTTGTTCTCCTATGCTGGTAGAAATATTTCTCAAGAAAAGGGCTATGTGTGTTCAGGTTGTTTTGGCCGAAACAAGGAAGAGTTTGAGTAGGTTTTGACAACTAAAATTCTGTGCAAGAATGGTGTGAATGTTGTGCGAAAATCACTGAACCAAAGGAAGAAATTCTGGACTGTCTTGGTTGTTGTTCTGCCACAATTCATAGAGAAAAAATGAGGGTTTTAGGTGCTGAAAATTGGCTTAATCAGCTGAGGGTTTTGGTGTATCTGTGCAGAATTTTCGTTTGATTTGGAGTGCAAAGCTGGCCGAAATTCTGTTTCATAAGCTGGCCGAAATTTTGGAATTTTTGGTGGATAAAATCTGATTTTGTGTAGCAAAAATAATCTAAATTGATTGAAGGTGTTTTAGGTGATTTGAGCTAGGGTTTGAAGAGTTTGATTGCACTTAAGAGTGCAGGAATTTCGTGCAGCTTGTGCTTGCTCAAGGCTGCCGAAATTTTGCTGAAAAAGAGAGGGTAAAACCTAGTTGATTTAGGATTGAAATAAAATCTGATTTGCTAAAGTATTTAGGATAAGATTTCCTAGTATTGGAAGAGTTTGGTTTGAGCTAAAACTCATTCAAAGGTGGCGGCACTAAACTGGAAAATTTTCCAGATTTTTAGCTAGGGTTCTATGTTCAAAATCAGCAAGGTATCTAACTAGAAATTTAACAATTTAATTCCAACTATCAATTACAAAATCTAATAAATTAAAATCAATCTGGAATTTAATTATTCTAGCTAGGGTTTTTCGAAAATTAAAGAGAACAAAAGCTGAAAATAAGATTAAACCTTATCCTTATCAAAAGTCCTTGAATTTAGGAGATAAATATGAAGACTTATCTCCCTTGAAGATGGCACTGAAAATTCACTAGGATAGCTAGGGTTTTTTCGGCCAAAGCGTGAAGAAATCTAGGAAAGGAATTTCAAAAAGAAACTAAGATTCGCAAGAGGTAAGATTCAAACTCGGGTCACCAAGGAAAATCATCAAACCTAATCGCTATTCTAAATCAACTCCAATGCTAATATTTCCCTAGGAAATTCTTTTCCTCCCTTATTCTCATCCTTCCATCTCCTCTACTAAACTTCACTTAAAACAACTCTTAAATAATGCAGCAACACATCTAGATAATTTAATGCAAGCATAACCTTGAAATTCACATGCACCCATGCAAAAATAATTTTAAGATATCACATGAAATATGGAATGCTATGTAATGCATGACGTTTTTTCCCCATAGTCAAAGGTGGTTTTGGGCAGGGTATTACATCTCTTCCCCCTTAAGAGAATTTCATCCTGAAATTCAGATTCCAAACCCTTAGAGCATATCCGGATACTTCCGTCTTAACCATTCCTGAGTTTCCCACGTTGCATCTTGTGCTCCATGATGATCCTAAAGTATCTTTACCATAAGTATTTGCTTGTTTTGAAGAGTCTTGATACTCCGCTCCAAAATCTTGACTGGTTTTTCCACGTAGCTCAGATTCAGTTGCAACTCCAACGGTTCCTCATTAAGTACATGACTTAGATCGGGGTTGTACTTCTTCAACTGAGATACATGGAAAACGTCATGCATCCCAGTTAGTCCATCGGGTAGATCCAGTCTATAGGCAACCGGCCCAACCTTCTCCATTATTGGAAACGGTCCTAAATACCTAGGACTCAGCTTCCCTCCTTTCGGATCCCTCAGGATTCCTCTACTAGGAGTCAACTTCAAGATTGCACAATTACCTACTTGGAACTCTAGTTCCCTCTTCTAGAATCTACGTAGCTTTTCTGCCGGATTTGCGCTGCCCTTAGTCTTTCTTGGATAACCTTAACCTTATCAGTCATTTCCTGAATACATACCTCACCAGTCCTTCTAATATGCCCCTCTTCTGTCCATCCCCAGTATATCGGTACTTGACATTTTCGCCCATATAAGGCTTCATACGGCTCCATCCCAATCGATGCATGGTAACTATTGTTATATGCCAATTCAGCATGCGGTAAACACTCAATCCACTTGTCCTCAAAGTCCAAAATACACGCTCAGAGCATATCCTTTACTATCCGAATGACTCTCTCGGATTGACCGTCGGTTTGCGGATGAGCAGAGGTGTTGAATTTCAATATAGTACCCAAAGACTCTTGGAACTTGCTCCAGAATCTCGAAGTGAACCTAGGGTCCCTATCCAATCCAATTCTTGATGGTACACCATGCAACCTTACAATTTCCCGGGTATACGTCTGAGACAACTTTTCCATCGAGTCCCTTACATTCGCTGGTATAAAATGTGCTGTCTTGGTCAGTCGGTCCACTACCACCCAAATTGCATCCTTATGTGACTTGGTCATCGGAAGACCAATCACAAAATCCATAGTCACATCTTCCTATTTCCACTGGGAATCGGTAACGATTGCAATAAACCTGCAGACTTCTTATGCTCCACTTTAACTTTCTGGCATGTTCGGCATGTTGACACATACTGAACCATATCTTTCTTCATTCTGGCCTACCAATATTTCTTCTTCAGGTCATGGTACATCTTTACTTCCCCAGGTTGTATGGTATACTTGCTCTTGTGAGCTTCGTCCGGTATCCTTTTCCTAAGTCTTGGTTATCTGGTACACACATCCGGTCCCAAAAATACAGTACCCCATTCTCATCGATCCGGAAATTGTTTCCTCCTCTCGCAATTTCTTTCTCCTTGAAGACCTGAAATTCCACACTGTCTTGTTAGGCTGATACAATCTCCTGCTCTAGATCTGGTTTCAAGGTCAAGTTGCTCACACAGATCTTTCTTTCTTGAACTTCCATTTCCTGCTCCAGGATTTCTTGCACTGCCAACACCTCTTGCATTCTCAAATGTGCTATCTTCACTTTATGACTCAAAGCGTCAGCTGCCACATTCGCTTTTCCAGGGTGATAATTAACGGGACACCTATACTCCTCCAGGAACTCCATCCATCTACGCTATCGAAGATTCAAGTCCTTCTGCGTGAAGATGTACTTCAAACTCTTATGGTCAGTGAAGACTTCATATTGGGCTCCGTACAGATCATGTCGCCACTTCTTCAAGGTAAACACTATGGCTGCTAGCTCCAAGTCATGCGTTGTAACACCCCACGACTACGTACCCTAAAAGGGCGGGGATGTCGCCCCGTCCCATAGGACAAGGGGTCTTTAGAACGAGGTATAAAATGTAAAGGCAATCTCCAAAAGGATTAACTTAGATAAATAAAGAAATACTCTTATTACATCAGGCTCAGCTTGGAGCAAAACGGAATAAAACAAAATATTGTTTAGAAGCATAAGTAATAAATGTCTCCTAGAATGGATAGAGAAAATAGCAAAAGCTTCAACTATTACATACCCCGCTGACTCAGCACAGCCTATCCCCTGAAAACATGATGTAAAACGGTGTGAGAATAAATCTCAATAAGTCTTGTGTGTGCACATGGTTTTTTAAATAGTTCGTGTATGTAAAGTGTAAAACATTTGTAGGAATAATTTGGCAAGTCATAACAATCTCTTTTCGCAAGGAGTGGGTTTTCCTCATTGTCATACTTTGTACAAAATAAATCCTCCACTCGGATAAAAGTCATGTCACCACACGTTAGGCTCCATGAGAACAAATTGGCCAAGGCACCACACTTTGTGCACCTTGTCTGGACCAGATTACCACATGTTGGGCGTTCTGATCAAGGTGAGTGTACAGCCCACCAGGTGAGATACTCCTCCATCTCTACACCCAACAAAACCTTCCGGGTGTCCACGCCGGGAATATAAGTGATACCATACTAGGTACACATGCTAGCTCGGACTGGCCTGACCAACCAACACTGTCGCCTTTTCAAGCCGAGTTCATCTTTTGGTGTTGGCCTCCTGCCAGAAGACTTACGCTAGCCCTCCAAGACTAGTATTGTTAGCCTACCCTTATTAAGTACTCAACGAACATATCCATCAATTCCTGATTCAAAATATTTCCAAACCTTGGCTTTGTAAAACGTGGTTTTCTTTAAAAGAGATTTCTAAAAATTTAAGGAAAAGAATAGTTTTCTTGCTAAAATCGTTAGTTTGACAAAACCGTTTAAAGAATAAATATCCACGTTTACAACCCAAGCAAACACAGTTTAACAATAGCTTTACAAAGCTTCACAACATGGACTTGCTATCCCAACATTTAATAAAATAGTTTATAAAAGGACTTACCATCACAACATTTAGTAAAAGGGTTTATGCAAGGACTTACTTGATATGCCTCAGATAAATGTGATAAATTCACAGCTGGCTTTCCTCAATTATCCACTTGATCTAAACCATATAATATATTGTTCAGGGTCTCAATTAATTCAAATATGTTCTCCCATTTATTTTCACAACAATTCGCAATCCCCTATTTAATTCCAAGTAAACTATTCAATCCCCAAAGATCATATACTACGACCACATGTTAATCTCACTAATAAACACCGTTAAACTTTACTTTCGGCATCAAGGGAGGGTATTCCCTTACCTTGCAACTACCGGGTAATAAGGTCTCGATGCTCCTATGGTGATCGTCCCGAGTTCGCTTGAGAAGAAGAGAGAAGCTACCTCATTCGCTCCTCTTGACCGAAAATTAAGGAAGAAGAGGAAATCAGCCTCTATAGGGCATGATTTAAGGGTAGAAGAAAGAGAAAAGAATCATTAGAGAAAACGGCATCAAGAGGTTGAGAGGATTTTTGCTTACCTTAAGGTGTGTTCGATTTTTGCTTGGAATAGCTCTTGAGTTTTCGAAAATTTGCAGAGAGAATTTGCTGGAATTTTTGTGTAGAATGGAGAGGGTAGACGGTTGCTAGGATTTAAACTTGGAGAAGATTTGCTTAGGGTTAGATGGTGATGTTTAGAAAGACTCCTAACGGCTTTAGGTTTCTTAGACAGCAAGGGCGAAATTTCAGCTTGTTGTGCCCTTTGATGCTGGCCGAATTTGGGAGGGTGTAGTGGAGGAAAATATTCTGCAATTTGCTCCTCTATGCTGGCCGAAATACTGCTCAAAAGAAGGCTGAATGTGTTCAAAATTTTGGGCCAATCAAGAAAGAGTTTGTGTGGATGTTGATGACTGAAAAATCCTGTGCAAGGGGTGCAAAAATTCTGTGCAAGAGTAATAAGTTTTGGACTGTTTTGGCTGCTGTAATTCTACCGAAATTTCCAGAGGTAAATCGAGGGTTTTGGGTGCTGAAAATAGCTTGATCAGCTTGGGTTTTTCAGTGGGTTATGTATGCAGAATTTCGGTTGGAGTAGCAGTTCAAGGCTGGCCGAAATTCCTGCACAAAGCTGACCAAATTTTCTGTGTACAAGCTGAACGAATTTCAGTGATTTTGTGTGAATAAAATTCTGGTTTTGTGCAGCTAAGGTACCCTGACTTAATGAGGAATATTTAGGTGTTTTGAGCTAGGATTTACAGAGTTGGATTGTTGCTAAGGAAGAAAATTGTAGTTGAATTTGGATTGAAATAAAATCTGATTTTATCAACAATTTGGATAGGATTTCCTCTAGTCCTAGAAGAGTTTGGATTGAGCTAAAAGTCCTCCAAGAAGTGGCGGCACTTGCTGGAATTTTTTTTCCAGATTTTTAGCTAGCATTCTATGATTAAAATCAACAAGATTTCCTAGTAGGAAAATGACTCATTAATTCCACCTATCCATGGCAACATCTATCTAGCTAAAATCAAGCTAATATTTTATTTACTAGCTAGGGTTCTTTCGAAAATCCTAAGGAACACAAGCTAAAAATTAAAGGTGAACTTTATTCACATCAAAGTCCTTGAATTTAGGAAATTAATATAGAGACTTATTTTCTTGGAGTAAAAATACTAAAATTTCTCTAGGATAGCTAGATTCTTTTTCGGCCAAGACAAGAAATGGTTTAAGGAAAAGAATTTCAAGAGGAGAAACTAACTTTACAAAAGGTAAGATTCGAACTCGGTTCACCAAAGGTAATCACCAACCTCCCCGCTATTCCAAAACAACTCCAATACTAATTTTTCTACAAGAAGTTCTTACCACCCCAATACTCATCCTTCCAAATCTTCGACCAAACCTCCCTTATCCAAATCTTTAACAACACAACTATTTCACATCAATTAATTCAAATGCAAGAGCAACGGAAAAATTCACATGCATCCATGCAAATAAAAATTATTCTATCTACCACATAAAATGCAAGATGCTATGCAATGCATGACTTTTTCCCATAGTCAAAGGTGGTTTTGGGTGGGGTATTACATCCCCTCCCCCTTAAGAGAATTTTGTCCTGAAATTCAGATTTCATACCCTTCAAGCATACCCGGTTATTTCCGTCTTAACCATTCCTCTGTTTCCCACGTTGCATCCTGTTCTCCATGATGATCCCAAAGTATCTTCACCATGGGTATCTGCTTGTTTCGGAGCGTCTTAATACTCCACTCCAAGATCTTGACGGGTCTCTCCACATCACTCAGGTTGGGTTGCAACTCCAACGGTTCCTCATTGAGTATATGACTCGGATCGGGATTGTACCTTTTCAACTGGGAGACATGGAATACGTCATGCATCCCGGTTAGACCATCAGGTAGATCCAATCGGTAGGCAACCGGTCCAATTTTCTCCAATATCGGGAATGGTCCCAAATACCTAGGACTCACCTTCCCTCCCCTCGGATGTTTCAGGATTCTCTACCAGGAGTCAACTTCAAGAATGCACAGTCACCTACTTAGAACTCCGATTCCCTCCTCCTAGTGTCTGCATAACTTTTCTGTCTGCTTTGCACTACCCTTAGCCTTTCCCGAATTAACTTAATCTTGTCCGTCATCTCCTGAATGCATACTTCACCAGTCTTTTTAACGTTCCCTTCTTCTGTCCATCCCCAGTATATCGGTACTTGGCATTTTCGCCCATACAGTGCTTTGTACGGTGCCATTCCGATCGACGCCTGATAGCTGTTGTTATATGCTAACTCCGCATGCGGTAAAGACTCAATCCACTTATCTCCAAAGTCTAAGATATATGGTCGGAGCATGTCTTCCAGTATCTGAATGACTCTTTCGGATTGACCGTCTATTTGCGGATGAGTAGAGATGCTGAATTTCAGGGTCGTGCCCAAGGACTCCTGGAACTTACCCCAGAACCTTGAAGTGAATCTAGGGTCCCTATCCGACACGATGCTCGACGGTACACCATGCAACCTTACAATTTCTCGGGTATATGTCTGAGCCAACTTTTCCATCGAGTCCCTTACGTTTACCGGTATGAATTGCATTGTCTTGGTTAATCGGTCCACTACCACCCAGATCGCATCTTTGTGTGACTTGGTCATCGGAAGCCCAGTCACAAAGTCCATGGTCACCTCTTCCCATTTCCATTCGGGAATCGGTAACGGTTGCAGTAAACCTGCAGACTTCTTATGCTCCATCTTAACCTTCTGGCACGTCAGGCAGGTTGACACATGCTGAACTACATCCCTCTTCATTCCAACCCACCAATATTTCCTTTTCAAGTCTTGGTACATCTTTACCTTCCCAGGGTGTATTGTGTATTTACTCTTGTGCGCTTCGTCCAATATCCTCTTCCTTAAGTCTTGGATGTCCGGTACACAAATCCGGTCCCGAAAGTATAATATTCCCTTCTCGTCGGTCCGAAAATTGCTTCCTCCTCTCGCGATCTCTTTCTCCCTGAAAGTTTGAAATCATGTGCTGCCCTGTTGACCTGATACAGTTTCCTGGTCCAGATCGGGTTTCAGGGTCAGGTTGCTCACGCAGATCTTAGGAATGTCTTCTTCTTTGATCCTCACATGATAGTATCCTTGCCGTAAATCCAATTTCGAAAAACAAGCAGCGCCTTGCAGTTGATCAAACAACTCATCGATCAAGGGTAGAGGGTATTTATTCTTGATCGTTAGATTGTTCAGTCCCCGATAATCGATACATAGCCTCAGGGTTCCATCTTTCTTCTTGACAAACAACACCGGGGCTCCCACGGTGACGTACTCGGCCGAATGTAGCCTTGCCTTAGCAATTCCTCCAATTGCTCCTTTAACTCCTTCAACTCTGTCGGTGCCATCCAGTAGGGGGTTCTGGATACCGGTTCTGCTTCGGGAATCAGATCCACGGTGAACTCAACTTCCCGTTCAGGGGGTAGGGAAGTGAGCTCCGTAGGGAACACATCCGAAAAGTCGTTCACTACCTTCGTACCTTCCAAGGTACACTGGTCCTTTGGTTTGTTTAGGAGATACGCCAAGTATCCCGCACATCCTTTCTTATGCAACTTCCGGGCTTTAGCTCCAGCAATAAGAAATTTCAGTTCCTTCGTTCACTTGCCATTTAATTCAATTACATCCCATCCAGGTCTCACAAACTGCACCGTCTTAATCTTGCAGTCCACACGAGCTCCGTGCTTCGACAACCAGTCCATGCCTAAGATTAAGCCATAACCGTCCATGGCCAGGATTATAAGGTCGGCCTCCAGAATCTCCTTCCCAACCTCAACTCCACAACTTCCCATTTTCTTGCCTGCTTCCACCACCTTTCCCAAGGGGGAACTAACTACTAGAGTATAAGGTAGCTCATTTCCTTCCCAGCCCAGACGTGAAGCACATACTTTACTTACATAAGAGTGTGTAGATCCTGGATCTATCAGAACATTAACAAGACAACCTTGGATAGAAAGGTTACCTTGGATCACGGCGGCGTTCGCTCCGACCTCTTCTCGGTTCAGGGCAAAAACTTTAGCCTTCACCTAGGGCTTCAGGCCTCCCGCTCTGGCTGGTCCAACAGTGGCGCCTCCATTTCCTCCCATTGGTTGGGCCGGCGCAGTTTGCTCAGTCCTTAAGGGTTTGGGATAGACGTTCCTCAGATGTCCTGGGTCTCCACAGTTGAAACTACTTCTCACACCCCCGCTACCTCAGCAATTTCTCTCGATATGGCCTCGCTTCCCACACAGTCGGCAGTTCAGGCTGCCTTACATTGATCCGGCTATAGGCACTCGAGGCTGCTTACACCGATTTCCCCCACGGCATAGAACCCGTAGGTCTCTTATTACCTGAAGGCCTCATAGGTGGACGACTCGGTTGGAAGGGTCGGCTCACCAGTCGGTGCCGATCTTCGTTCTCCGTCTGAGAAGCTGCGTCCACAGCGGCAGTGTACGACGTTGGCGGTGATGGAGCCAACGCCTACCTCAAATCTGGCCTTACCCCTTTCACGAATTATCGGGTGCACTTCTGCTCCGTGTCTACCAAGCACTTGCAGTACTTGGACAACTGCATGAATCGGGCTGCATATTGGGCCACGGTCATTCCTCTCTGCTTGAGGGTCTGGAATTCATCCTCCCTCTTCTCAGCCACCCATCGAGAAATGTACTTGGCTCGGAAAGCCTCCATAAAATCGTCTCAGGTCCACTCCTGCTCCTCCTTATCCTAATCACCCTGTACCCGCTGCCACTATGCTCGGGACGGTCCTCTCAGTCGAAAAGCAGTGAACTTCACCATCCTCTCTTCCGAGTATTGCAAAGTAGCGAAAATGTCCTCCATCTGCTCAATCCATTGCTCGACTTTCTCATCCTATTCCACCTCCCCCAGGAATGTAGGAGGCTGGAACTTCAGAAAATGCTCCAAAGCCTCATCCTTTCCCCGCGGTGGTTTCCTGGCCACCTTGTCCCCTCTTTCGGTCAAGTTCTGTAAGATCGAGGCCATCTTGTTAAAAGCCTGACCCATGGTCACATCTCGTGACCTCTCCGAAGCTATCTCCTACTCTCCTGGCAGGTGCTCTTCCACATCGAGGGTGGAACAACGCATCTGTTCAAACTCTGGGGTGGAGGATGCACTCTCCTGCACCATTCTGCTATGCACAACTGTTCGACGTCTTGGTGCCATCTTAATCACATTCACTCAAGGTCAGTTAGTTATCAAGGGGGAAAAGAATATGCTTAGGTGCATGATCAGTTGATAGTAATGTACTCATCTAAAAGAGAATGTGATGATAACGTGCAGAGATAAATCAAGTAATAACGAAACTCATGCTTGTCATATAAACCATTCTTTGCAGAAAAGAAGGGGTCATCTCATACGATACCCTTTTTATTTAAAATGATAGATAGGCCCTATGAGCCACATGCTCCCTTAAGAAAAAGATAAACAAACAAAAGTATGCAAATTCCAAAGAAATGAAGAGTAAAAGCTGCTGGTCTTCTATGTTCGACTCTCCCTAGTTTCAACAGAGGTATCGGAGTCATCAGAGGCCCGTTCTACCAGCCACCCCACGGAACTATCGGGTCTCCCTATGTAGTTCCTCATGAAACTAACGCTCCCACTTGGCTGCCCTGACTCACCCTCTCGGCCTCTCTTGGCTCTCATGGCCGTCTCATAGAGCTCATCCAATGCTAATCTAACTATACCCTTAGGCACAGGCCTCTCACTCCCCAAATCAGATGGATCAACCAACCCCTTTCTCCTTAGCATGGCATCTACACCTAGTCCATATCGGAGTCCAAACCCCTTAGGACTCCCTTCTAGCTTCCTTTTTCCCTTATCTACCCTTCCTAAAGTTGACTGCCTACTGTCTCTCTCTCCCGGGACAACCTCCATTACCTCCTCGTCTTCTCTTTCTACCCCAACCATCTCTCCCTCGTTCTCATCATCTCCCTCATTCCCTAGCTCATCTACCTCTCCCTCACTAAACTCCGTCATCTCCTCATCTCCCTCATCTTCCCCTAGACTCTCCTCGACCTTTATCTCCGTCTCAACCACTGAGTCGTCTAGCACTGATGGCTCACTCTCTCTCTCTGAATCAGACGCGGGTGGACCAGCTACGGTTAGTGGGGCAGGTGGATTCCCGCAGCCGGCGGGCCAGTCACTGACAGCCGATACAACTCTTTTGACCATCCTATGAACAAAAGATAAAAATTAGTACCAGATCAGAATACTTAAGAAAATAGAACCCCATAAGTCAAGTAATTGCCTAAACCAGTTTCTGATACCACTAGTAACACCCCACGACTACGTACCCTAAAAGGGCGGGGATGTCGCCCCGTCCCGTAGGACAAGGGGTCTTTATAACAAGGTATAAAATATAAAGGTAATCTCCAAAAGGATCACCTTAGATAAATAAAGAAATACTCTTATTACATCAGGCTCAACTTAGAGCAAAATAGAATAAAACAAAATATTCTTTAGAAGCATAAGCAACAAATGTCTCCTAGAACGGATAGAGAAAATAGCAAAAGCTTCAACTATTACATGCCCCGCTGACTCAGCAAAGCCTATCCCCTGAAAACATGATGTAAAACGGTGTGAGAATAAATCTCAGTAAGTTCTGTGTGTGCACATAGTTTTTTAAATAGTTCGTGTATGCAAAGTGTAAAACATTTGTAGGAATAATTTGGCAAGTCATAACAATCTCTTTTCGCAAGGAGTGGGTTTTCCTCATTGTCACACTTTGTACAAAATAAATCCTCCACTCGGATAAAAGTCATGTCACCACACGTTGGGCTCCATGAGAACAAATTGGCCAAGGCACCACACTTTGTGCACCTTGTCCGGACAAGATTACTACACGTTGGGCGTTCTGATCAAGGTGAGTGTACAGCCCACCGGGTGAGATACTCCTCCATCTCTACACCCAACAAAACCATCCGGGTGTCCACGCTGGGAATATAAGTGATACCATACCAGGTACACATGCTAGCTCGGACTGGCCTGACCAACCAACACTGTCACTTTTTCAAACCGAGTTCATCTTTTGGAGATGGCCTCCTGCCAGAAGACTTACGCTAGCCCTCCAAGACTAGTATTGTTAGCCTACCCTTATTGAGTACTCAACGAACATATCCGTCAAATCCTGATTCAAAATATTTCCAAACCTTGGCTTTGTAAAACGTGATTTTCTTTAAAAGAGATTTCTAAAAATTTAAGGAAAAGAATAGTTTTCTTGCTAAAATCGTTAGTTTGACAAAACCGTTTAAAGAATAAATATCCATGTTTACAACCCAAGCAAACATAGTTTAACAATATCTTTACAAAGCTTCACAACATGGACTTGCCATCACAACATTTAATAAAGCAGTTTATAAAAGGACTTACCATCATAACATTTAGTAAAAGGGTTTATGCAAGGACTTACTTGATATGCCTCAGATAAACGTGATAAATTCACAGTTGGCTTTCCTCAATTATCCACTTGATCTAAACCATATAATATCATGATCAGCGTCTCAATTAATTCAAACATGCTCTAATCCCATTTATTTTCAGAACAATTCGCAATCCCCTAATTAATTTCAAGTAAACTATTCAATCCCCAAAGATCATATACGACGACCACATGTTTATCTCGCTAAAAAACACCATGAAACTTTACTTTCGGCATCAAGAGAGGGTATTCCCTTACCTTGCAACTACCGGGTAATGAGGTCTCGATGCTCCTATGGTGATCGTCCCGAGTTCGCTTGAGAAGAAGAGAGAAGCTACCTCCTTTGCTCCTCTTGATCGAAAATTAAGGAAGAAGAAGAAATCAACCTCTATAGGGCGTGATTTAAGGGTAGAAGAAAGAGAAAAGAATCATTAGAGAAAACGGCATCAAGAGGTTGAGAGGATTTTTGCTTACCTTAAGGTGTGTTCGATTTTTGCTTGGAATAGGTCTTGAGTTTTCGAAAATTTGTAGAGAGAATTTGCTGGAATTTTTGTGTAGAATGGAGAGGGTAGACGGTTGCTAGGATTTAAACTTGGAGAAGATTAGCTTAGGGTTAGATGGTGATGTTTAGAAAGACTCCTAATGGCTTTAGGTTTCTTGGACAGTAAGGGCGAAATTTCAGCTTGTTGTGCCCTTTGATGCTGGCCGAATTTGGGAGGGTGTAGTGGAGGAAAATATTCTGCAATTTGCTCCTATATGCTGGCCAAAATAAGGCTAAATGTGTTCATAATTTTGGGCCAAACAAGAAAGAGTTTGTGTGGATGTTGATGACTGAAAAATCCTGTGCAAGGGGTGCAAAAATTCTATGCAAGAGTAACAAGTTTTGGACTGTTTTGGCTGCTGTAATTCTACCAAAATTTCCAGAGGTAAATCGAGGGTTTTGGGTGCTGAAAATAGCTTGATCAGCTGAGGTTTTTCAGTGGGTTATGTGTGCAGAATTTCGGTTGGAGTAGGAGTTCACGGCTGGCTGAAATTCCTGCACAAAGCTGACCAAATTTTCTGTGTACAAGCTGAACGAATTTCAGTGATTTTGTGTGAATAAAATTCTGGTTTTGTGCAGCTAAGGTTGTGAAACCCCACCTAAAGCCAACCCTAGAGTAAGGGGGTCGGGATGCATATCATATTATTTTGCATGAATATATATTTTTTGAATGATTTTATGTGCTTTAGAGTTGTGGATTATAGGTTAAAATGCTTAGTTATGTTTATCGAGTAGGAAGGGTAAAATGGTAATTTTGCTTGAGGTCAAAATAGGAGGAAAGCTTGAGGATTAAATAGGAAGGAAATGTGGGCGAGAAAATAACAACAAGAGTTGTTGTGGTTTAGTGGTTAGAGCTTTGGAATTAATCTCTAAGGTCATGAGTTCAAATCCCATCATTTAAGCTTTTGTCATGATTATCTTAACTAAGTTTGAATTTTTGTTTTCTTGCATTTCATGGAAATAGGAATGTTGTCTTAGGGGAGACATGAAGAAAATGTCCTAATCTTATCCTTATATCCTAAAAAGAATTCTAGAGGAATTCTTGTCCTTTTTATTACCACTAGCTTGTCCTAACATCTTTATAATTCAAAACCATTAAATCCTTTCTTTTAAATTCCAAAAAAAAATCTGTGATAACTCCTCCACCTTGAATTCGAAAATTAGCTTTGGAGGTTGGGAAGTTGGCCGAAAGTAGGAGGAGAAATAGGAAGGGTTTCCAAGAGAAAATCAATCACCATGAAAGAACCTTCAACTCCACCTTCATGTTGTCCATAGCTTAGTAAAGTAAAATCTGGAAATTTTCTAGAATATTTGCAGGACATTTCTTCAAAAATTCAGCCAATAAACCCACTCATTTTCTTCCAAGAAAATGGTCATTTCATGTGGCTTGAAAGCTGGAAAAACTGTGCAATTTTCGGACTGCACAAACCAGAAAAAAATTCTGGGCAGTTTCGCAACCTTCAAACCAGAAAATGAAGCTGTTCTATTCCACCTTCAAGCCAGCAAAACTTCTCTGCTTTTTCCCCATAAAGAGGGCTGGAAAACCTGCCTTAAAGGACCCTTGAACACCTCTCAAAACCTCTGCAAAATGGGCTGAAGAATTGCAGAAAACTGCACAGGAAAATTTGCAACAAACCTTCGAAACATGAGCACCTTGAAACCAGAATTTTTCCAGCTTTGTTCCCTTCAAGCCTTGGCCGAACACCACCCTCCAACCTCTGTAAACTAACCATTGTTTAGCCATGAACTGAAAACCATTACCCTCTCCACTTACCTTGCACAATTGGACTCCATAATCACACCTCAAATCTCTCCTACAATCACTCCATTCAAACTTCCATTTGAACTTCAAATTTTCCAGAATTTTTCTCCATGAAAACACCCTTGTACTAAGCTATACAACCAGAATTTCTCTGCCATTTAAGCTCTGAATTTCATCCAGCCTTAAGCTTTATCAGACCTCATTCATTTCAGCAAACCAAACCAAACCAGTCGACACCGTTGAAGCTCCAAGAAACCCTTCATCAAACAAACACCATTAACATATCCTATACCTCAAACCACTCCTCAAATCACTCCATTTGAATTTCGAATGATCAGATTTTTCTCTCCCTTTCTAAGCTAAACCGAAACCCCTGAATTCCTTAAACTATTCAGTCTACACTCTCTAGAAATTCGTCCATCATTTTCCCTTAAATTCTCTCCATTTTCACCTAGAACACCAAGAACACACACTAACCTTTTTCAAGCCTAACCCTTCTCTAAACACCTCCAATCACTCTCAAATACTCCAAATCACTTCCATTTAATATCTAAACCTCATTTCTGTTATTTATAACACAAAACCTCACAAACAAGAATTTTCGAGCGGATCAAAATTAACTTTTCTTTGAAGGTCTCAAGAACATCAACAAGGTAAGTCAAGAACAACTTTCTTATTCATCTTCTTCCATTCAATTATATCATTCTAATGATCTCTCTCTCTCTCTCTCTCTCTCTCTCTCTCTCTCTCTCTCTTCTAACCGAAATGGTTGATCAAACATCAACCATGATCGTTTGTTTTGTTGGACCATTCAAGACACTCCATCGCGCGTGGACCTTCTTTTGTCTTCATCAAAGTACTCGACAATCAAGTATTCATTCGTAAATCTCTCTTATTAAATTCTGAAATCATGTCTCTTAGGTGTTGATAGGGAGATAGAATATGATTGGGAGATTGAGTATATGCATGTGGATAAAGGGATTGGGGTTAGGACATGATGATTGTTGTATATGACTAGGATGTATGTGTTTTCCTTTTGAATCAATTTATGTTCTTCATGCTCAATGAATTTTATGGATGTTTGAAGCATGATTAGATATTATGACACCAAAGGTGATTAGGCTTTTATGTTCTTATTCTCCATGGAAGCCATGATTGATGATTATGCTTAGTAGGATTTTGGCCATGTGATGGTATGCGATAGTTCAAGTGTATGTTCATGAATGGATTGATTTATTGTTTGATGATGGAGAATGTGATCATGAATCTTTTCTAGCACTAGGAAAATCATGGTAAGAGATTATTTTCTTATTAATTCTAGGTTATATTCATTAACAAAATTTATTACAAAAAAATTAGAATTACTACTATAGTTTCCTTCAAAATTCGAAACACTAGGGGATTTGGATTGGAATATTTAATTAGACTATTAATATTTTTATTAAACAAAAATTTAATAAAATTCATTTATTACTAATTTTATTTATTACTAAATAATTATTATCTATTAAAAAATTAATTAATTAATTAAAAATTATTTAATTTATTATTTATTTATAATAAAGCTATTTTTAAATTATCATTTATTAAAATTATTTAGGACTTAATATTATTTAAAATTCAAACCTTAGTTTATTTATTAATAACACTCAAGAATTATTATTTGAGTCTATAATTTATTAGCAATTATTTTAGAACCCCTAGTTATTTTAACTTATCAAACTAGACTTATTTTATAAAATTCTTTATCACCTAGCCTTAAAGCTTAGAACATTAGGGTCATGATTGTAATAAGTTGAACTAGGATTATTTGTGTAAGTGAATATAGCTTGAGTGTAACCTTATGTCTTGTGTTTACCCCAGGCGGGGTTAGGTCAGCCTTGGAAGACTTTTGAATTTGAGCAAGCAAAGGATCAGGTAAGCTCCTGCATAAAACTTGTTTGTTGTAAAAGGTTACCATGGCAAGCTAAGCACGAAGTATGTGAATACTGATTTGGTAAAGGCAATTAAGGACTGTTTCTTTTCTTGATTCAGTCAAACCAATTATTTGAAAATTTTCAAAGCAGTTTTACTCAAATACTGAACTATTTCTAAAAATCCTTGATTGCCATTTTCAAGCAAAGCTATATTTTATCAGTTTTCTCCTAAGTGGGACAATTATCGTTGAGTACTCAATAAGGGTAGGCTAGTAGTACTGGTTTTGAAGAGCAAGAGTGAGTCTTCTAGCAGGAGGCCACCTCCAGAAGATAAAACTCAACTTAGAGAAACGTCAGTACTACTTAGTCATGCCGGTCCGAGCTAGCAGTTTTTATTTCAGTCAAGTGATTGTGTTTTGCCGGAATGGACACCCGGTTATTGTTTGGGTATAGAGAAGGAGGAGTATCTTGCCCAGTAGGCCGATCACCTACCTTTTGTCAGTCTGCACAAAGTGTCGGCATTCTGACCGGCAGTATGCACAAAGTGTGGCATATTGACCATCCAGTTATGGGGCCCAACGTGTGGTAACCCATAATCCTTTCTTTTGAGTGGTTGATCTTATAAATTACGTATGGCTGGAAAAGCTGAAAACACCACTCTTGTTTTTTACTAATGTTTAATGCTTGCCAATATTTCTCTTATAAAGTTTTCACATTTTGCATCCACGAACAGTTTTCACTGAACACTCAAAGCACACACGGACTTACTGATATTTTTATCTCATCACCTTTTATGCAATGTTTTCAGGTCGATCCTACTATGGAGATGAATAGCTAGATTTGTTGCCTATGCTTTGAAGACTTTATGTTATTTTTCCTTATGTGTTGTTTTGAGAGATTGTAGCGAACAATTTATTTTGGATTTGTTCATGTATTTTTGGGTTGTAATAAGTTCAATTTTAAAGTATTACTTTTATTTTCTTTTGTGTGACCTAGTTATAAAGACCCCTTGTCCTTTGGACGGGGCGACAACCCCGGCCCTGTCGGGCCTAGGTAGTGGGGTGTTACAAAGGTACCCTGACTTGATGAGGAATATTTAGGTGTTTTGAGCTGAGGATTTACAGAGTTGGATTGTATCTAAGAAGGGCTGGAATTTCGGACATCTTATGTTGATACAAAGCTGCCGAAATTCAGCTAGAAAAAGGAAGAAAATCCTAGTTGAATTTGGATTGAAATAAAATCTGATTTTATCAAGGATTTGTATAGGAAATCCTCTAGTCCTAGAAGAGTTTGGATTGAGCTAAAAGTCCTCCAAGAAGTGGCGGCATTTGCTGGAATTTTTTTCCAGATTTTTAGCTAGCATTCTATGATTAAAATCAACAAGATTTCCTACTAGGAGAAGGACTCATTAATTCCACCTATCCATGGCAACATCTATCTAGCTAAAATCAAGCTAATATTTTAATTACTAGCTAGGGTTTTTTTTGAAAATCCTAAGGAACACAAGCTGAAAATTAAAGGTGAACTTTATTCACATCAAAGTCCTTGAATTTAGGAAATAAATATAGAGACTTATTTCCTTGGAGTAAAAATACTAAAATTTCTCTAGGATAGCTAGATTCTTTTTCGGTCAAGACAAGAAATGGTTTAAGGAAAAGAATTTCAAGAGGAGAAACTAACTTCACAAAAGGTAGGATTCGAACTCGGGTCACCAAAGGTAATCACCAACCTCCCCGCTATTCCAAAACAACTCCAATACTAATTTTTCTACAAGAAGTTCTTACCACCCCAATACTCATCCTTCCAAATCTTCGACCAAACCTCCCTTATCCAAATCTTTAACAACACAACCATTTCACATCAATTAATTCAAATGTAAAAGCAATGAAAAAATTCACATGCATCCATGCAAATAAAAATTATTCTAGCTACCACATAAAATGCAAGATGCTATGCAATGCATGTCTTTTTCCCATCATCAAAGGTGGTTTTGGGCGGGGTATTACATGCGTTGGATAATTAGCTTCATGTGACTTTAGCTTCCTAGACGCATAAGCTATGACTTTTCCTTTCTGCATCAGCACAGCTCCTAGACCTTCCTTAGATGCGTCTGTATATAGTGCATAGGGCTTGTTAACCTCAGGTAGGCTTAATACGGGTGTTGTAGTCAACCTCTTCTTAAGCTCTTAGAAGCTCTTCTCACACTTCTTGTTCCAAGCAAGAGCGACATCTTTTTTTAACAGTCGCGTCATCAGTGAAGCCAGGGTAGAGAAATTCTTAATGAAACACCGATAGTACCCCGCTAACCCAAGAAAACTTCGTATCTCGGTAACGTTCTCTAGTTGTTTCCAATTAGCTACAGCATCCACCTTGGTAGGGTCCATCTTGATCCCATCCTTGGATATGACATGGCCGAGGAAGGATACCGAGCTCAACCAGAATTCACATTTACTAAACTTAGCGAAAAGCTTGAATTCCCTCAGCTTTTCCAGTACCAACCTTAATTGCACCGCGTGATCCTCCGGACTCTTGGAGTAGATTAAGATATCATCGATGAAGATAACCACAAACTTGTCCAAATATAGCTGAAAAACTCGATGCATCAAATACATGAAAATTGCCGGTGCATTGGTTACACCGAACGGCATTACCACGAATTCATAATGGCCATACCGTGTGTTGAAAGCATTCTTAGGAATGTCTTCTTCCTTGATCCTCACCTGGTAGTATCCTTGTCGTAGGTCCAACTTCAAAAAGCAAGCAGCGCCTTGAAGTTGATCGAACAACTCGTCGATCAAGGGTAGAGGGTACTTATTCTTGATCTTTAAGTTGTTCAGTCCCCTATAATCAATACATAACCTCAAAGTACCATCTTTCTTCTTAACAAACAACACCGGTGCTACCTACGACGACGTACTCGGTCAAATATAGCCTTGCCTCACCAACTCTCCCAATTGCTCCTTTAACTTCTTCAGCTCCGTCGGTACCATCTGGTAAGGGGTTCTTGACACCGGTTCTACTCCAGGAATCAGGTTCACGGTAAACTCAACTTCCCGCTCAAGGGGTAGAGAAGTGAGCTCAGAAGGTACATTGATCCTTGGGTTAGTTTAGAAGATACGCCAAATATCCCGTACAGCCACTTTTGAGCAACTTCCGGGCCTTAGCACCAGCAATCAAGAACTTCAGTTCCTTTGTTCGCTTACCGTTAAATTCAATCACATCCTGACCGGGGCTCACAAACTGCACCATCTTGATCTTACAATCCACACGAGCTTCGTGCTTCGACAACCAATCCATGCCCAAGATCAGGTTATAATCGTCTATGGGCAGAATTATGATGTCTGCTTCCAAAATCTCATTCCCTACCTCAACTTCATAGCTCCCCTTTTTTTTACCCACTTCTACCACCTTTCCCAAGGGTGAGCTTACTACTAGGGTATAGGGTAATTCCTTTCTTTTCCAACCCAGATATGATGCACATACTTTTCTTACGTAAGAGTGTATGGATTCTGGATCTATCAAAACATTAACAAGACAACCTTGGATAGAAAGGTTACCTTCGATCACGGCTGCATCCGTTCCGACTTCTTCTCTGTTCAGAACGAAGACCTTGGCCTTCACTTGAGGCTTCTAACCTCCCGTTCCAACTGGTCCAGTAGTAGCACCTCTATTGACTCCCATTGGCTGAGTCAGGGTTGTCTACCCAATCCTTAAAGGTTTAGGGCAGGCGTTCCTCAGATGACCTGGGTCTCCACAGTTGAAGCACCTCCTTCCATCCTCGTTGCTCTTGCAATTCCTCTCTGTGTGGGCACGCTTCCCACAGAGTCGGCAATTCAGGCTGCCTTGCATCGGTCCGGCCATAGGCATTCGGGACTGCTTACCCCGATTTCCCCACGGCATAGAGCCCGCAGGTCGCTTGTTACTCGAAGGCCTCATTGGTGGACGATTCGGTTGGAAAGGTCTGTTTACCAGCCGATACCGATCCTCATTCTCCGTCCGAGATGTTGCGTCCACGGCGGCAGTATATGACGTTGGCAGAGATGGAGCCAATGCCTTCCTTAAGTCTGGCCTCAACCCCTTCATAAATTGTCGGGTGCACTTCTACTCTGTGTCAACCAAGCATTTACAGTACTTGGCAACTGCGTGAATCGGGCTACACACTGAGCAACTAACATGCTTCCTTGTTTAAGGATCTGGAACTCATCCTCCCTCTTCTCAACTACCTATCAGGGAATGTACTCAGCACAAAAAGCTTCAGTAAAATTGTCCCATGTCCATTCCTGCTCCTCTCTGTCCCAATCACTCAGTACTCGCTGCCACCATGCTCATGACGGTCCCCTCAGCCAAAAAGCAGCAAACTTGACCATTCTCTCTTCTGAGTACTACAAGGTTGCAAAGATATCCTCCATCTGTTCAATCCACTACTCACATTTCTCATCCTGCTCCACCTTCCCCTGGAATGTGGGAGGTTGGAACTTCAAGAAACTCTCCAAGGCGTCGTCCTCTCCCCACGGTGGTTTCTTGGCCATCTTGTCCACTTTCTTCGTCAAGTTCTGCAGGATTGAGGCCATCTTGTCGAAAGCCTGTCCCATGGTCACATCTCGAGACCTTTCTGAAGCTAACTCCTATTCTCACTGTAAGTGCTCCTCTACATCGGGTATGTAACGATGCATCTGCTTAAATTCTGGGGTGCAGGATGCACTTTCCTGCACTGTTCTACTATGAACAACTATCCTACGTCTTGGTGCCATCTTTAATCACATTCACTCAACGTCAGATAATTACTAAAGGGGAAAAAGTATTCTCAGGTGTATGATCAGTTAATAGCAATATTATCTACTCATTTTAAAAGAGAATTTGATGATATTATGCAGGGGAAAACCAAGTAATAAATGAAACTCATGCTTTTCATATAAACCATACTTTCGTAAATAAGGGATTATCACATGCGATACCCTTTTATTCAATCAAATAATAAAGCCCTATAAGCAACATGCTTCTTTAAAAAGAGTAAATAAACAAAGGAATGCAAATCCCGCAAGAGAAGAGTAAATGTACGGGGTCTAGGCAACCTCCATCACCTCCTCATCCCCTTTCTCTATCCCAGCCATCTCTCTTTCACTCTCATCGTCTCCCTCATTCTTAAGCTCATCTGCCTCCCCCTCACTCAACTCAGCCATCTTCTCATCTTCCTCCCCCTCGCTGGCAAGCTCAACTACCTCCCCCTCATCATCCCCCTCATACTCTCATAGGCACCCTCAACCTCCATCTCTGCCTCAACCACCGGGTCATCTAGCACAGGCGGCTCATGTTCCCGCTTCAAATCAGACGAGAGTGGCTCTGCCACGGGTAGTGGGGTAGGAAGATTCCCGCAGCCAGTGGGCCAGTCTCTGACAGCCAATACAACTCTTTTGACCATCCAATAAACAAAAAACAAAAATTAGCACCAGATCAAAATACTTAAGAAAATAAAATCCAGTAAGTCAAATACTTACCTAAACCTAGGCTATGATACCATTTGTAACACCCCACTACTACGTACCCTAAAAGGGCGGGGATGTCGCCTTGTCTCGAAGGATAAGGGTCTTTAAAACGAGGTATAAAATATAAAGTCAAACCCCAAAAATCAAACTTAGATAAACAGAGAAAAATTCTATTATATCAAGCTCAAACCGGTGCAAAATAAAATAAAACAAATATCCGATCAGAAGCTTAAAACCACAATTGTCGCCTAGAACATAATGGGAAAATAACAAAAACATCAACTATCACATACCCTGCTTGCTCAGCATAATCTATCTCTTGAAAACATGATATAAAATAGTGTGAGATTAAATCACAGTAAGTCCTATGTGTGCCCATAGTACTTTGAACAACTATGTATGCATAGTGGAAAACATTTGCAGAAGTATTTGGAAAGTCATAAATAATTTTCTCTTTCGCAAGGAGTGGGTTTTTCTCATTGTCACACATCATACAAATAAAATCATCCACTCGAATAAGAGTCATGTCACCACACGTTGGGCTTCATGAGGACAATGCACCACACTTTGTGCACCTTGTCTGGACCAGATTACCACACGTTGGGCGTTCTGATCAAGGTGAGTGTACAGCCCACCGGGTGAGATACTCCTCATTCTTTACACCCAACAAAACCATCCGAGTGTTCATGTTAGGAAAATAGATAATACCTTACCAGGTACAAATGTTAGCTCGGACCGGCCTAACCAACCAACACGGTCACCTCTTCGAGCCGAGCTTATCTTTTGGAGGTGGGCTTCCACCAGAAGACTTACTCTAGCCCTCCAAGACTAGTATTGTTAGCCTACCCTTATTAAGTACACAACAAACATTGAGGGAAAACGTGAAACAGGGGAGCATGCTCTGTACGAAAAAAAAAAACTGGAGAAAAATAAAACGCGAGCCTTAAAGGCTATGCGGAAGCATGAAGATTATACCTTTGCGTTCCTTAACCCTCCTAGGTTGCGTAGGAACCGATTGAATGGCTAGAATCACCTCGCTTTGCACACTTGAAGGAGCTTCCGGTTGAACACCCGCTAGCCTTCGACTTCGCCTTGTTTGCATTAACGCTTAGCTCTCCAACTCTCGGGATATTCCTCAGCCTAACCTCTAGTTGGTGAACACAATGGGAAAGAGAAAGGGTCTCAATTCTCCTTGGTTCGCTAGCTATTGGTTAGCAAAGAACAAGGAGAAAATGAGAAGAAGAAACGTGAGAGAGCAAGAGAGAGACGTGAGTGCTTGAGGCTAGGGAAAGAATTAGGGTTTTTTCTTTTCAAAGAGTTGTTTATCTTTTTAGCCTAAACTAGGTCTCTCAATCTCTGATAAACATATTCCCGGGATTTCAAAACAACCGGATGTTATCCTGAGAAACAGTTTGGCCTAACCTTAAACTCCTCTTAACCGTATCTGGAAAAAAACCCTAAGGTCCAAGCTATTAGGCCAGATAAATATTTATTATTTTTCTTGGACCCAAAAGGTCCAAAATAATAAATATTAATTATTTATTTCCAGGGCTTACGTAAGTAACCCAATAAATAATTAATGAGCCCAAATGAACCATAATAATTAATCTTTAATTATTTATTTCTTGGGCCTATATAAATAACCCAATAAATAATTAAACATTAATTATTTTCCCTAGTTTAAGCCCAGGTTAATTTCTTAATTATTCATAATGGACCTAGGCCCTGAATAATTAATTAACCAAATAAACTAGATAATTAATTTCTCTCAACTCCTATTTTATTTATTTATTTATTTATTTCCAATCTAATAATAAATTAGACTTCCTGAATAAAATAAAATAAAACAAAATAAAATAAAATCCTCTTCAACGGAGACCAATTCCTCAACACAAAAATAGTTAGGACTTACGGGCTATCCCGAAGACCAAAAAGACACATCGCCTTAGCTGCTAAAATGACCAAAATACCCCTGCTATATAAATAGTTGTATTTTGCATTTTAAATATTTCCTAATATCACCATAAGGAAATATTGACTCCAAGGACAATGCTGCATTCGCAAAGTCTCCGACCTACAGGTGAAATGACTAAAATACCCCTCTACACATCGCCGTACATTTAGAGAGGAAGAAATGTACTAACACCCCCCTAAATGACATCTACCATCCTTAGGCTTCTAGTCCAATGGTCCACGACTTCCTAGAGTGTTTCCGCTTTCTAAGGGAGCTACCCTAAAGCAAACATCCAAGTCATGTTTCCCAGGGCCTTGGATAATTTAGACCATTCGGACAACCACAAAGGGGCGATATAGTGCAGAAACTATCTTGTATAAGTCTGTCTTAACTAACTAGTCACACATACCCAACATGCAAGTATATTGGCCCTACGATAGAACCTCAACTACAGCAAATCAAATTATATGCTTCCAGCTTCGCTAGACCACCAACTCATACTCAAGTCGTAGAGTACTAGTCCACGTTGTAGCGGTAGTAGTCTAGGTTTCTACCATATAGTACTTTGAGAAACCACTACTACAGGTCCTGTTCTACGTATTCGAAATACGCTTATGTCTTGAAGTGAGTGGACTACCCACTGGCTAAAGGTAAGCCAATCCCCATTTAGAATTCATAACATAATAACCTAAACATGATAAGGTTCCCAGTCTCATCAATAGGTTAAGAACAAATGTTTATGTACTAAATAACCCGTGATCCATACCTTACTATGAAAGGCCACCATTCACATGGATCACTTATTTAAATACAATGGGTCTGTTCCAAATGAAAATCGTGCACAAACAAAAAGTAAATTCACAAACAATTTCTGAAAATAAATTCTTTCATTAAAATATTCGATTTTACATCAGAAACCTAGTCTAAGAGGGCATACAATCCAACAATCCGTCAATTCCTGATTCAAAATATTTTCATATCTTAGCTTTGTAAAATGTGGTTTTCTTCATAAGAGTTTTCTAAAAATTTAGGAGAAAGAATAGTTTTCTTGATAAAATCGTTAGTTTGACAAAACCGGTAAAAGAATAAATATCCACGTTTACAACCCAAGCAATCATAGTTCAACAATAGCTTCACAAAGCTTCACAACATTGACATGCCATCATAAATATTTAACAAAAGAGTTTATGCAAGGACTTACTTGATATGCCTCAGACAAACAAGATAAAATCACAGCTTGTCTCCTTCAAATACCTTCCTGATCTAAAATTATATAATATCATGATCAGGGTCTCAATCGATTCAAACATGCATTAAATTCATTTATTCCCATAATATATCATGATCCATCATCTACCTTCAAATAAATCATCTAGTCCACAAAGTACATACACTATGATCATATATCCATCAAAGACATGAATAATATATCAAAAAGGTCTTGACTTAACAAACAAGATTCACATCCATCAATATCTCAATAAAATATAGCATTGCTATCCATCGAAAATGCTTAATTAATTACTCGACTCAAAATATTCATTCATTATGCTAATAGACATCATCAATCATATTAACCCTTAATTCCGACATCAAGGATAAGGATTCCCTTACCTTGAAACAACCGGGTTAACAAGATCTTGATGCTCCTATGGTGATCATCCCGAGTTCGTTTGAGAAGAAAAGAAAAGCTGCCTTCTTTCTTTCCTTTTGACCGAGAGTGGCTAAAGAGGATGAAATCAATCTTTAGGTGGCGTGATTCAAGGGAAGGAAAAGAGAAGAATTGATGGAAGAAAGGAATCAAGAGGTTAAGATGGTTTTTGCTTACCTTAGGGTGTGATCGGTTTCTTGCTAGGAATTGCTCTTAAGATTTTCAAAAATTGAAGAAGGGTTCTTGCTAGAAATTTTCGTGTAGAATGGAGAGAGTAGTTGGCTACTGTGATTTAGGGTTAGAGAAGATTGGTTTAGGGTTAGATGGTGGTGCTAAGAAGGACTCCTAATGGCTTTAGGTTTCTTGGACAACAAGGGCAAAAATTACAGCTTGGTGTGCCCTTTGTTGCTGCCGAATTTGGGAAGGTTTAAGAGGAGAAAATATTCTGGACTTGTTCTCCTATACTGGCCGAAATATTACTCAAGAAAAGGGCTGTGTGTGTCTAGGTTATTTTGGCTGAAAAAAGGAAGAGTTTGAGTAGGTTTTGACAACTAAAATTCTATGCAAGAATGGTGTCAGTGTTGTGCAAAAATCACTGAACTGAAGGAAGAAATTCTGGACTGTCTTGGTTGTTGTTCTGCCACAATTCACAGGGAAAAAGTGAGGGTTTTAGGTGCTGAGAATTGGCTTAATCAGCTGAGGGTTTTGGTGTGTCTTGGTGTGCAGTTTTTTTTTTTTTGGAGTGCAAAGCTGACCGAAATTTCCTGTGCAAAGCTAGCCGAAATTCTGGTTGATAAGCTGGCCGAAATTCTGGAATTTTTGGTGGATAAAATCTGATTTTGTGTCGCAAAAATTATCTGAATTGATGGAAGGTATTTTAGGTGATTTGAGCTAGGGTTTGAAGAGTTTGATTGCACTTAGGAGTGTAGGAATTTCGTGCAGCTTGTGCTTGCTCAAGGATGCCGAAATTTTGCAGAAAAAGAGAGGGTAAAACATAGTTGATATAGGATTGAAATAAAATTTGATTTGCTAAAGGATTTAGGATAATATTTCCTAGTATTGGAAGATTTTGATTTGAGCTAAAACTCCTTCAAATGTGGTGGCACTAAGCTGGAAAATTTTTCAGATTTTTAGCTAGGGTTCTTTGTTCAAAATCAATAAGGTATCTAACTAGAAATTTAAAAATTTAATTCCAACTATCAATTACAGAATCAAATAAATTAAAATCAAGCTAGGGTTTAATTTTCTAGCTAGGGTTTTTTGAAAATCAAAGAGAACAAAATCTGAAAAATACGATTAAACCTTATCCTTATCAAAAGTCCTTGAATTTAGGAGATAAATATGGAGACTTATCTCTCTTGAAGATGTCGCTGAAAATTCACTAGGATAGCTAGTGTTTTTTTGGCCAAAGCATGAAGAAATCTAGGAAAAGAATTTCAGAAACAAACTAAGATTCGCAAGAGGTAAGATTCGAACTTGGGTCACCAAGGAAAATCACCAAACCTAACCGCTATTCCAAATCAACTCCAATGCTAATATTTTCCCTATAAAATTCTTTTCCACCCTAATTGTCATCCTTCCATCTCCTCTACTAAACTTCACTTAAAACAACTCTCAAATAATGCAACAACACATCTAAGTAATTTAATGCAAGCATAACCTTGAAATTCACATGCACCCATGCAAAAATAATTTTAAGATTTCACATGAAATGCGGAATGCTATGCAATGCATTACGTTTTTTCCCCATAGTCAAAGGTGAATTTGGGCGGGGAATTACATTAGTAGCAATGAATAATATGTCTCTTGATCCTCGGAATAGCTCAAGTTACCTTGGTGTTCTTTAGACACAATCTAGGCTTAATGGATAATTATTTAGAAGAAAAATAAAATTTATTCTCAGAGTCTAATTAGAATTAATTAATTAGTCTTGGGTTTTAATGAGACACACCAAAAAGATAATTTTATTAATTAAGAGAATTGAGCTGGAATAAATTAATTAATTGGGCTGATATATGTTAATATATATTAAGAGTCCAATTAGAATTAATTAATAAGTATTCGGTATTTAATAAGGCTCAGAAAAGATAATTAATAAATTAAGAGAATTGTGCCAGTCTTGCGCTATTTTTTTTTAGCACAACACCTAGCTTAATTGGCCTTGGTGATTTTCGGCCATCAAGGCTTTGGAAGCCCTGAGGTGTTCGAACTTGGGTATAAAAATCATAAAAAACTAAGCACATTCTCAATCAAGTTTAAATTAAAACATTCAACCAAAATCACACATATGATCAAGAGTACTCATCATTAACCGAGCATAGGGTTCAAATGAGTGTCAATCCTCCAGGAACAAGTAGACATTAATCACATTTCCTTCATTGTTTAACTGACTCGATAAAGTGAAAAACAAATAAAAAGGAAAACAAAATAAAAGAAAATCAAAATAAAAATATGTACATGTCAAGGATGTAGATTTATGTAACCCAAATCATTGTTTAGACAAACATGACCTCAAAGAACTCAAACCATTATCATAACCAATTATTCCCTTGGCATCATGAAAGATTAAGATAAACTCACTTCTTTTTCAATCCATGAATCCCTATCTTCTAGGTAAATTAGTAACACATATTCTGTCTCAACCAGTCTTGCCCAAAAGATGCATTAAACACAATCCTTGACTAAATTTTCATGTTCTGGCAAATTTAAAACATGAAACTAACTAATGAATCCATATTCTGGCAGACATCAATTAACCTATAATTACCAGTTCTTAGCAATTAACCCCTTTTTCAAGCAAGTTAAAAGACAACAAATATGAAACTAATGAATTGAATCCACCATCAACCCCTTTTTCAAGCAAGTCAATAGAAAGTAACAATCAATCAATCTAGTAATTAGCACAAGTAATTAAATACCAAGAAGAACAACCAATTAATCAAAAGATCAAATATCTCTAAATATCATGCATATCTAAAATAACATAAAATTACATTAAAACAATTAACATATCATTGTCAAGAAAAAGAAAACAAAGAAAAGAAATAGATACTCATAGACAAGCCTTCTTTTTCTTCCTTTGAAGACTCTCTTGTACAATCCTCCTTGAACTATATATCTCGAGAAAATATTGGTGATGCACTTAAAAATAAATCTAAATTCCTACATTATGCACCTCCATTTCCTAGGGTAAATTGGCCTTTATTTATAGGCTTTCAAAATTCCTAAAAGAATCCTAAGTAAAAAAGAAGTAATTGCCTAAATATATCCAAAACCAAAAAGGAGTAATAAAAACTAAATAAAAGTCTAAATAAAACTAAGGAAAAAATTAAATAGTGTATAGTCCACCGCCTTGACTTTTTGTGAAAGTGAATTCAATTTGGACTTCTAATTTTGTTGTGTCGTGTAGTGCTGATGTTGCAATTGAATTGGAATTGAAATTGTTGATTCGGCTTCCAATTGAGCCATTTGAAGCTACCGAAAATCTGCGGATCTTGATTTGCTGTCGGCTAAATTAATGAAGCTAACTGAACTTGTCTTGCTTTCGTTGTTTCTTTCCTTCTTCCTTGTTGTTGCGTTGACCGTGGCTGCTTCTTTAGCTTGCTATTGCATCGGCTCTATTGTGCCGTTTCCCTCAAATTACACCGAAAATTGCTTTTCTCTTTTGATTTTCTTTTGTCCTTTGTATAGCCACTTTTGTTGACTTTCTTTCTCCTCCTTGGCCCACTGAAATTCATGCTTTTCTTTGCTGCAATTGTTTCCTTTTTGTTGTTGGCTTAATTAGCCATGAGCCATGAACTAAAATTGCACTTTCTCCTCTTGCTTTTGCTTTGTTCTTCCGGTGACAATCTAGCCCCGGCTGTCCTTCTCAGGCTGGTGCCGCCTTTGTTATGAAAATCACATAATTAGCTCTAATTTTCCCTTATTTTTGCATAAAATTACATAAAAGCATTTTTATAAGGAAAATATCAAATAGAAAGGAATATAACTAGTTATTTTACAAAATATATCACAACTTGCCTCAAATAACTAGAAAAAATATGACTAATTTAGGCCTTATCAATCCCTAAGGCTGGTCGAAACATATATGAAAAAATATAAGCATTGTGCAATTTTAATTAATCAAAGTATGCCGCCTCCTCTTTTTCTCTTTAACATTATTTCTCTTCCTACTCTCTGGAAGAGTGATTTTTATCCAAAAAGGGGCTCTCACCAAGCTAATGCCAAGAGCAAGATAAAGTCATACTCTAGAAGATAAAGAGAAGAAGCTTAGAGACTTTTGATGCGTATGAGTAGAAGATTGGTGGGAATTCCTATTGAACAGCAGGTGCCTCCTTCTCCCATTCCAACGCATGAAGTTCCAGTGCAACTTGTCCCTACATTGGTTAATCTGCAACCAGCAAGGAAAAGTAAGAATCCTCTCCTAGATGTGGCTCGAAAAATTGTAAAATTTTCCGCTGCATTTTCTTTGATGTTTTCCATGATCCTTCATTCACTGGCTAATTTCATACTTTAAATCACCTAAAATATAGGGGTTTATATAAGGATTGATTTTCATGCATCTTTTGGGTGAATTGATTGAGGCAGAATGTTCACTAATTTAACTAGGAGATAGTGATTCCATGTATTGCAAAAAAAGTGAGTCTATTTTAAATCATTCATAAGACTAAGATGATAATTGATTGTAATATTTGCTAAGCGATTCATTGTCATGTGTTCAAAAGTATTTTTCTAAATTACATATTTTTATATCCTTGAGTTGTGTGTGTGTGTGTGTGTGTGTGTGTGTGTGTATGTGTATTACTTTCTTTAAATCTTCCTATCACTGTATTGAGTCAGTTAAATAATGAATGAAAAATGATTAGTGTGTACTTATTCGTTTGAGAATCGATACTCGTTAATTCCCTATACTATGCTTGTGATGAGCATACTTACTCGTATGTGTAATTTGGGATTAATGTTTTAATTAAAAATTGGCTAGGGATGGATTTAAATTTAATAATTTTTATATAGCCAAAATTTACGAATCAAGTTTTTGGTGCTATTGCTGGGGAACAATATCATAAAAACTTAGATTTTATTGATTTAACTATGTTTATATGTTTATATGTAAATATGTGAATATATATCTATGTTCTTTATGTAACTAAGTGTCATTTCGTGTTATATGTATATATAAACCTTAACTAACTAACTTGAGTTGATATTGTACTATACCTATATAATATTGACAAACTACCATATACAGGTAGCATGGCCAATTGGAGCATAGGACAGTACCCTAACATGTCTCAAGAGATCACACCTTGGCCATTTGACTCCACTATCTTAGAAAGGATATTAGAAAAATTTGCACCTATGTGACCAAACGATTTCACGATATAAATAACACATTGGCAAAATTTGAGGAAATGATTCGAAACATGGAAAGGAAAATTTGGTTTTTAATGGATCTAGTGATAAAGTCATCATTGGAGATGGAAATAAGATTCAGCTGCCATTACATTACGAAGTGGTAAGGAGCTACCCGATCCTAGCATGAAACCAGCACCATCTCAGGAAGTTGGGCTGGCACTGACCCTTCTTGGTGAGCTACTTGAAAAGCAAGGTAAACATCTAGATTTTCAGCCACCGGTGCCTTACCCCACTCGAACACAAAAATCAAGAAAGGATACGCAATTTGATAAGTTTTTAGAAGTGTGAAACAATTGCACATAAACATCCCACTCAGTGAGGCTTTGATACACATGCCTAAATATGTAAAGTTCCTCAAAAGCATGCTTGTCAAAAAAAAGAAGTTGGAAGAATTATCCATTGTGGTTTTAAATGAAAAATGCTCTACTATCTTGCAAGGCCAACAGACTTTGCCATGTAAAGAAAATGATCCAAGGAGTTTTTCTATTCCATGTCTTGTTGGTACTCTTACATTTTGCAATGCATTAGAAGACTTAGCTGCTAGGATTAATCTTTTACCATACAAAACTTTCAAAAAGCTAGGCCCAGGTGAGCCCAAGCCCATTCGGATGAGTATTCAACTTGTAGATAGATCTATTAAATATCTTAGGGGAGTAGTTGATGATGTATTAGTTAAAGTGGATAGATTTATATTTCCTGTGAATTTTATTATTCTTGATATGGATGAATATTCTAAAGTTCCTTTAATCCTAGGTCGATGCCAAAGTATTAATTGATGTTCATGAGGGAAAGTTAACACTTAGGGTTGGGGGTGAAGAAATTATAAAAATCCACAAAAATAAGCAACATCCTATATCTTCTGATGATTCTTGTTTAAGGATTGGTATTCTTGATGAGTCTATCTTTGATTTTGTGCAGGAATCATTTGTCAATTTCTCTATGGACTTGATGAAGCAATCAATTGCATATATGGAGGATTCAAATAAGGGCTGTAAGTAGGGAGAATTTGAAGAGATTGAAAAAAGCTATTTGGGAAGGATGAAGTTATCCATTAAGGAACTACCGGAATTGGACCTAAAAGTCCTCCCCAAGCACTTGGAATATGAATTTTCAGCTAACGGAGAAAAATTGCCAGTGATCATATCAAAAGACCTCACTTGTGAACAAAAGACCAAATTAGTAAGTCAATTGGGAAAATATAAGAAAGTCATAGCAGGGAGATCACAGACATTATGTTAGGTATCTCGGGCTCATATCGTATACGGTGCAACGAAAAATAAAACGAGATACTCTCCCAGGACCCATCTATGTGTGGAAAACAACACATAATGATAATAAAGGTAACAGTTTTTACCTTTGGGTGATTGTCCGAAGAACAAAAATTTTCTTCTTCAAGTCGAGGCGCGATCCAGCAATCTTCTTGTGTAAACTCCACGAGTGTTGGACGTCGAACCACTATAATTACAGTGTGTGATTATCTCTAACAGTAATCCACACAAAGGAATACTCAAGCACCAAAATTTTATGTACTAGCAGAAAAGGATGGCGGCTAGGGCTGTTTTTATTTTTAGCAAAACGAGAGAGAGAGAGAGACAAGAAGAAGATTTTTTTTTTTTTTTGGGCTCCTATTTTCACGTGAATCACCATTGGATTAAGGTTTCGAGCATATCCAATATATGTTCCAAAATCCACTGAAAATCTAAAACTCTAAAACAATTAGAATTTCCTAATTGTAATTGGAAACATCAAGTTCTCACAATTACAACTTGGACCACAAATTATAACTAATTATAATTTGTCCAAAACAACTTCTCTTTCTCGCAATTAACCCCACTATGTTATCAAATAACATCTTGAGTAGATAATCCTCTATTGTGTGTGACCTATTAGGTTTCCTAGTCAATTGGTAGTGAACATGAATTAATCTAAACGTCTTTGAGAATAATAAACTATAATTAATTAGAATTAATCCTATCAATTCTAATCAGGATTGGTTTATTAATTCATCAATTAATAAACCCATATTCCCAGATCATGAGTAGTATCTAGCAACATATCATGACCACCCAAGAGTTCAGGAAGTCAAGTGGCTTGACATGAACTCTTCAATAACAAACTTCAGTGCAATTAATTTCTTTCACCATACAATATCTCATTCGGTTTGGAGTATGGAATTAGTGCCGACTCCCTTCAGAATTAATTCTTGCCCGAATACAATAGTACTTGTACCAGGAACCCACTACTCTAGATGTATATCAATTAAAATTGTTTCCAATACACAATCACCTTGGCCAAGGACTTTCCGAGTAGTAATTCCTACAAGTGGCCGTAAGACATCAGCCCCTACTATTAGGAGTAGTGGATCCTTTATTGACCCTCTCAACTACTTTCGTTTACCTCACAATGTACCCAATATCCATCCCATAGGCTGCCCTCGATTGAGTTTTGGAGATTGGAATCAAAGTATAAAGCTTAGCAAACAAAGTACCTTAGAGATCTTAAGTCTAAGGATACTTGCACGTTTGCTATATTGAGATTATATCACTGGCACTAAATAGTTATCCAAGTGATTATCTTAAAGCTAGGTCATCCAATGAACTTCTTCTATTAACAAGCATTCATGTGTTAACTTTGAGTATCTCAATACTCACAATTATGAGAACCATCACCTGATCAAATCAGGAAGTCTAACACATACTAGTCTTAACGCATTAATGATGTCCCGTCTCATTAATACTATGACTGGGGACTATTTAAGTACTAACACCATCCAATATAGTTGGAATCTCATATCATGATCTCTATCATGATTTCTTTAACACAAATGTTGTACTAGGGACTTTATCGAACAGTTATATTACTTAAAGTAAACAAAAGAAACTGTAAGATAAATAATGCCTTTTATTAAAATAAAATGTGTCATATACAATGTACAAGTGATTGCCTCTAGGGCACTACACTAACACATTAAGGGAATTAACCCTTCTTTTTGTACTCAAAAAATTTTGTTTAGAAGAAGGAGCAAAGCCTGACCCCAACATAGGTTGAACCTAAATATGAGCAGCATGGTAAAAGGTGAGGTGATTAAACTCTTAGATTCCTCCATCATTTACCCTATTTCTGATAGTATTTGGTTGAGTCCAACACAAGTAGTACCAAAGAAGGGAGTAATGACGATAAGCCCAAATTTAAAAAAATGAGTTAATCCCAATGAGATTGGTAATCTATTGGAATGTTTGTATTGATTATAGGAAATTAAATGAGGCAACTAGGAAGGACCATTTTCCTCTCCATTTCACTGATCAAATGTTAGAAAGATTAGCCAGACATGAGTTTTATTACTTTTTAGATGGTTATTCCGGTTGCTTTTAAATTCTCATAGCCCTAGAAGATCAAGAGAAGACTACATTTACATGCCCTTTTAGTACTTTTGCATATCGTCGTATGCCTTTTGCTATTTGCAATGGTCCAGGAACTTTCCAAATATGTATGATGGCTATCTTCAAAAAACTTCTAGGAGACATCATGGAGGTATTTATATATGATTTTTCTATTTTTTGTTATTCCTTTGACTTATGTTCGGCCAATTTACAGAAGGTGCTTCAAAGGTGTGAAGAGACCAACCTCATGCTTAATTGGGAAAAATGTCATTTCATTGTGCAAGAAGGTATTGTATTGGGATACAAGATTTTAAGGAAAGATATTAAGGTCGATAGAGCAAAAATTGAGGTAATTGAGAAACTTCCTTCTCCCACTTCCGTGATGACTATCCAAAGTTTTCTTGGTTATGCAGGTTTTTATAGGAGGTTTATCTTAGAGTTTTCAAAATTTTCTAAGCCTCTTACTTCTCTACTTGAAAAAGATGTTGTTTTAAATTTTGATAATAAATGTCTCAATGCTTTTAATGGCTTAAAAAGAAACTGATCAACTCTCCTATTTTAATCGTAGTAGATTGGTCTCTTCATTTTGAATTAATATGTGATGCAAGTGATTATGCGGTAGGCGTGCTTCTTAGCAAAAGTGGAATAAGCATTTTCAACCACTCTACTGAAGGGTCGCGGAAAACATCAAGGAAAACATAGCGAAAATGTTTTCAGTTTTTTGAGCCACATCTAGGAGAGGATACTTACTTTTCCTTGATGGTTGCGGATTAACCAATGTTGAGACAGGTTGCACTAGAACTTCTTGCTTTGGAAGAGGAGAAAGAGGCGCCTATTGCTGAACAAGAATTCTCGCTAATCTTCTACTCCTATGCATCAAACGTCTCTAAACTTCTTCTCTTCGTCTTCCAAAGTATGACTCTACCTTGCTCTTAGCGTTAGCTTGTTGAGAGCCCCTTTTTGGATAAAAAAATCACTCTACCAGAGAGCAGGAAGAGAAAGAATGTTAAAGAGAACAAGAGGAGGCAGCACACTCTGATCAATTAAAATTGCATAACGCTTGTTTTTTTTTTTTTTCGTATGTGTTTTGGCCAGCATAATAGTCGAAAATCACAAAGCCCAATTGGGCTAGGGGTAATGCTAAAAAAAAAAAACATTGCAAGACTAGCCCAACCTTCTTAATTAATTAATTATCCTTTTTGGGCCTCATTAAATACTCGAGACTAATTAACTAATTCTAATTGGACTCTTAATATATGTCAATATATATCAGCCCAATTAATTAATTTATTCCAACCCAATTCTCTTAATTAATTAATTATATTTTCTAGGCCTCATTAATACCCAAGACTAATTAATTAATTCTAATTGGATTCTTAGAATAAATTTTATTTCTCTTGCAAATAATTATCCATTAAGCCCAGATTATGTCTAAACAACACCAAGGTAACTTGAGCTACACCGAGGACCAAGAGACATATTATTCATGGCTACTAAAATGACCAAAATGCCCTTACTATAAAATAGCAACATTTTATTTGTAATACCCCATTTTTACCTTCGATTGGCTACTAATTGTAATAGGAGAAGAATCTGCATCAATGGCCTGAACAAATGATGACCAGTGTAACAAGACGAATATTTTGGTATTATAATATCCTGTCAAGACCTGGATGTAATTATTGGATTTATTCTACCCGTAACCTAAATCTTCAAAAGGCTACGATTATTAAAAAAAATAAAAATTCGAGGGTACGCTAAAAAGAGAAATGGACCAGTGCGATGAAACTCATGTTTTGGTGTAAATTATGCTATCTAGGTCGTTGGGAGCATTTTCGTCATTTTGACTGTGCCCACGACTTTGACCACAAATTTGACCAAATAGAGGAGCAATTGAAGAATTTAAGTATTGTTAATGGATTCAAGAGAATTTTTGAAGTTGAATGGTGAAACAAAATAATTTTCCATTCTTGACCCGATTTTGTTCATTTTCGGGGAAAATAGAAAAGCAAAGTTAAAAACTGTGTATGTGGCATTTTGTGATTGGTGGATGAAAACGATTGTTAAAATATCAAAATGACATGTGTAAAGTTAGCCATAATGTGTGACCAATTTGGTCACAATTTTGACCAGCAAATGGTGATGGCAATGTTGTAAACACAGCTAGATTTCATGCAGCTATAAAGGAGGAAAGAAAGAGAAAATAAAAGAAATCAAAAAAGAGAGAAAAAAAGCTAGTATGTGTTATTGGAGCAAAATCACCTCAAATTACCTCGAATACAAGGTAAAATCATGCCTTTCTTGAATTAAAGTTGTTTTTGGGTGAATGATGATTATGTTGATGTGAATTTTAACACAAAAACATGAATTTCATGTCTTGATCTCGGATCAAAGCTAGGGTTTGTGAACTTTTGTGTATGAACATTGTATAAGCTTGTATATTTGTCGGCTGCCTAAAGGTCTTCAAATGATGTTTTGTGAAAGGAAGAACTGAATAAATATGGTGGTTTTAAGGGTTGTTTTTGGTTGGGGAGATGATGATCAAAGTAGAATAAAAATGAAATTTACTTAGTCGGAAAAAATGGATTATACTAGCTTTGATTAGAAAAGATGAATTTATGTTGAATAGGTGTATTTCTTGTGAGCTATTAGAATCTAGAAATTACATAATTAAAGAGGATTTGAAGAAGCATTGAATGAATTAATGGTTCCAAGATGTAAAAGCCTACAGAAGAACAAAGGAAAGATGAATAATGGATTTGAACCAAAACTACTGGGGCTATTTTTACCTATTATCGTATCACAAGAACTAGTGCTCTAGAAATAGCTTAAAATTAAAGCTAATAGTCTTACGGTCGTTTTGGTATATCATAGAGCAAAATCAGAGTTGTAAGTTGAAAGTTATGCCCAAAACAAAATCATGTGTCAAAGTAGCAAAATATCTGAATTGTGCTTAGAAAGTGGATGAACTTAAGGATGAATAATTGTGTGATTTCGGATTAAATAATTGGGAAATATAAAGTGAATCCCTTGTATATGAAGGGAGAAGGGATGTGAAAAAAGGAAAACAAAATAGTTGAACCAATAACAAAAAAATGACGCGAACGATGTTGACTCAACGTCTGTTAGATGTCGGCTACCCGTCGGGCACGTCGGCTAGATGTCGGCTAACCGTCTACTAATTTTTGGCCGAACACTAATTTTTGGATATGTTAGCGACGGTGATTAAACGATCGTGAATAGAAAGAGTTAATTAGGACACGAGGTGAGTCCATTGGATTTCTAAAACCCTCTTGAAAGTTAGTGTGCTTTGTTTTTCCATGAAATGCTACATTTTATACCGTTTTTTAAATCATTGAATATGTTTAAGGTTTATCTGGGCAAGATTTATTTTATGTCATTTTGCGCTTAAATGAACTTCATGATTGGCTTGGAAACCTTAATGGATGACTAAAGCATGAATTTTGTGAATTTAGTCTTTTTTGGGATTAAGTAGCTGGGATTTTCAGAAAATGGTAAATTTTGGAATCGGATATTCATAAATTGATTGGAATGCCCTTATTGGAACATTTTATGGAAATGTGTTTGGAAACTTTGAATTTAATCCTCTTTTGGGATTAGAATTCTGGATTTCTTGAAATGAGTTCCTTTACGAATCAGGTATTTAGAAAATAATCTAAATGTCCTTATTGGAATGTTTTATGAAAACCGTTGGAATCTAGTATTCGGTATATGACTGAAATGTCCTTATTGGAACTCTTGTGAATATTTTGAAATCGAGTATGGGTAAAATGACCCGAATGCTCTTGGAAATGACTTTCGTGATCAAATATGGGGAGAAATGACTCAAATACTCTTGGAAACTTGTTTTGATGTGTGAAAAGAACTCTTTACCCTGTTTTGACACGATTTTCAAAAATAATCTCCCGTCATGAGATTGACTTTTGAAAAATGACTTTTGATCCCTGAAATTATTTTATTGGCCTTTTGCGCCTATGGTATGAATTCATTGACCCTGTGAAGCCTATGTGAATGATGATCTGACTTGTGAGTCAGTGGGATCAAATTCTGAAACGTGTTCCAAAAATGTTTTGGTTGAAAATCTTGTGGGATTAGATAACCCTCTGGCCTGATCAGTCAGAAGGGGTTGGTAGTGGTGACATTGAGTACTCAGCAAGGACTTTGACCTTTGTACTAGCCTACGTTAAAGTTAGACAACCCTAATAACCTGGCCTAGTTCTAGGGATTGTCATGCTCAGTACAGGGTGACAGGACATTGAGATGAGTCGTATGGTCAGTAAGGTTGGCATCGATACTGGTGAGTAAGGTTGGTGTTAGGATCCCCAACTTATGGTAAGTAAGGTTAGTATTAGGATCCCTAGACTTACGGTGGTAAGAAAAAAAAACATTCTGAATTATTCGGTATTGTGCTTGTTTGCACTTATCCTTTCGACAATATACAATTAAGTACTATAGTCTTATGTTCTTAGTACAATAAGATAGTGATGTCGAAGGCGAAGCCTTGTAGGCTTTGCACATGGCCCGACCTTCTACTGGAGAAGTGCTTGTGATTTGAAAATCGGGGCAATATTTTGAAATTGAAACACCGTTTTTCAAAAATGATTGAGTTTTGAATAAACTCTTTTTTAAAAAGTTTTGGAATTGTTTCCAGTTGGAAAATGTATAGAAAATGAAATGCTTTCTCCACAAAAGTTTTATGAACTTTGTTCTTTCAAAAAGCACTAGCACACACAGGACTCACTGGGTGATTTTTCACTCATATTTGTCTTTTATCTTACCCTTTTGTAGGTCTAGAATTGAGCAAACCAACGGATAGAAGGGCAATACCACAGTGACAACAGTTTAGGTCCGAACATTTCCCTTTTGATAATGTACCTTATTACTGATATGAAGTGAAAATTTTCACGTATGAGATTTTCTATTATGTGTGGGTATATGACCATCAGTATGAGTTGTTGTATAGATCTGGAGCTTATGTACTCTATTGTTTTTGTCATAAAGTCCCCTTGTTCAGGAAACTAGTTAAGGTAACACCCGATATTGATATGCTTCTGCAATTGTCTTTAGTAGGGGTGTTACATTATCATTTTAATTATTTCCATTTATCACAATATGAAAATATTAACCCCAAGAGTAATATTGCTTAATGTAATATTTTTGACTTACATATGAAATGACAAAATATACCCCTCTATGTAACACCCATCAATGAGACAGGATAAATGTACTAACACCCCTCTCAAAGACATCTACCACTTTTAGATCTATAGTCCGATAATTCATAACTCACTTAAATGTACTTGCTTATCATTGGAGAGTTAAGTTCCCAGGGCCCTTGATCATTTAGATTGTCCTGGACAATCACAAGAGGGTGATTTAACTTCACTAAGTGAAGCATAGAAACTTTGTTGCATGAGTCCGTCTTAACATACAAAGATATTGATCTCATAAAAGAAATCTCACCCAACATACATCAAAGTATAAAACCCTAGCTTCGCCAGACCACCAACTTAACTCAAGTATGAAAGTATCTGCCCACTTCGTAACAATAATAGTCTGGTCTCTATAATTATAGTACTTTAAGAGAGACCAGTACTACAGGTCTAATTCTACATATTCAAAATACTCTTATGCCTATTATGTGAGTAAACTACTCACTAATTCAAGCTAAACCATTCCTCATTAGAAATCATGGTATAATAGTCTTACCTTGATGAAATGCCCAGTTCCATCAAACGACTAGGAACTCAATTTTACTTGGATGACAAGTACCCATGGTCTATACCTTACTGTGAAGAATGACTCAACACATAGACCATTACTTGTCATACTTAGAACTTTAAATATGCAATAATATAAGAAACAAACTAAATTGAATAAATAAATATTTTATTGTAATATGTTAACATAAAATACATAGTCGTTGAGGTCATAATTTCCAACAATCTCCCACTTGCACTATAAAGATTAAGAAAGTCCATAAGTGCCTACCCCTATGACATCTAAGTGTCTGCAAAACACCTTTTCTGTCAAAGGTTTGGTAAAGGGATACGCTAGATTGTTAATAGAGGAAATATGATCAACCACTATCTCCCGTTTCTAGATAAACTCCCGAATGAGCTCATATTTCCTCTCCATAAGCTTACCATTCCTATGGTTTCGAGGTTCTTTTCATTGTGACACTACTCCAAAACTGTCACAATAAATAGTGACAGGCCTATCCATGTGCGGTACTACTCCAAATTCTACAAGGAACTTCCGAAGCCACACAACTTCTTTAGAAGCTTCTAAAGTCACAACGTACTCAGCTTCCAATGTACTACTACAAGTTCTGTTAGGGATATAACCTAAAACAATTTGTACTTATGCTATTGTCGTTATGTGTTATGAAATAATACGAGGCATTTCTTTCCGTGAATAGGGCATTTAGTTTTGTGGTCATCAAGTATGTGACTTGATAGTAAAACCCTATAACAAATATAATAACTATTCTTAAATTGTCCCTGATCAATTATTATTAGCGGAACATGTTAGAATGTATACCCTATAAACTAGGTTTCTGATGTAATTATCGAATTTATTCTCAAAATTCATTTGTGAATTTACTTTTTATTTGTGCACGATTTACGTTTGGAAAAGACCCTTTGTGTTTAAGTAAGTGATTCATGTGAATGGTGTTTTTTCACAGTAAGGTACGGATCTTGGATTACTTAATACATAAACATTTGTTCTTAACTAATTGATGAGAATGGAAATCTCATCATATTTAGGTTATTATGTTATGAATTTCAAATGGGGAATGGCTTACGTTTAGCAAGTGAGTAGTCCACTCACTTCACAACATGAGCGTTTTTCGAATACGTAGAACAGGACATGTAATAGTGGTTTCTAAAAGTACTATTTAGAAGAAATCCAGACTATTTCTATAGCATGGACTAATACTCTACCACTGGAGTATGAGTTGATGGTCTGACAAAGCTGAAAGCATGTACTTTGATATATTGTAGTTCGAGGTTCTATCGTAGGGCCAATATACTTGTATGATGGGTATATGTGACTAGTTACTTAAGACTGACTTGTAGAATATAGCTTCTACGCACTATTACCCCTTGTGACTAATCGAATGATCTAAATATCTAGAGCCCTAGGGAACTTAATTTGGATGTTAGCTTTAGGGTAGCTCCCTTGGAAAGTGGAAACACTCCAAGAATCGTGGATCATTGGACTAGAGGTCTAAGGACGGTATATGTCTTTTAGAGAGGTGTTAGTACACTCTTCATCTCTAAATGTATGAAGATGTGTAGAGGGGTATTTTGGTCATTACACTTATAGGTTGGAGACTTTGCTAATGTAACATTGTCCTAGGGGTTAATATTTCCTTATGGTGACATTAGAAAATATTTAAAATGCAAAATACAGCTATTTCTGAAGTAGGGTTATTTTGATTATTTTAGTACCTAAGGCGATGTGTCTTTTGGTCCTCGGAATAGCCCATAAGTCCTGATGGATTTGGATTCAGGGATTGGTCTTGTATCAAATGGATTTTATTTTATTCGAGTAGCCTAGTTTAATTATTGGGTTAGAATAAAATAAAAGGTCCAAAAAGGAGAAATTATATATTGGCACATTTGGGTTATTTGATTAATTTAATTATTGGACCTGTATTAGTCAAGGAATAATTAAATTAAATTAAAGGCTTAACCCAATGAACTGGGCTAATGCTTGAGGTTTATATTAGTCCGTTCGGGTTATTTAATTAATCTAGTTATTGGGCTAGTATTAGTCCAATAATAATTAAATTGAATTAAAGGCTTAACCTAATGAATTGGGCCATAAGCCCATAGGCCTGGTTAATGGCTTAACATGACATGGGCCTTAGGGATTCTCTGATTCTATCGCCTCTATTTGATTTTTGAATGCTTAGATAATAGCCTATTATCAAGGCAGTTGGGATTCAATAGAATAGAGGAGTCCTTCACAGAACGTCGTTGTTTTTTCTCTAGCCCATCTTCTTCTTCTCTCCATAGGTAGTGACCTTTGTGCTATTTAATAGCAAGAACAGAGACACATTTTTCCCTAATTAATGCTTAACAGTATTTAGTCGGAAAGAGGGAAGATCATCCTCTTCATCCATTACCTTCACCAGGCTTTCAGGCATAGTTATATTCTGAAAGGCAAAAAGTGTTGCATTGATGTCAGTGAATAAAAAACGGTCAGATGATTATAATCTATGATCCTTCGTGTTTTCTGGTACAGGTAGTCATCTACTGTACATCTTGTGGTTGAGACATAGGACCTCTGTAAGGGGAGTCAAAGTTGCCCAAGCTAGCTACGACTTGGAGCTACAGTCGGGCCCGAGTTGGCCTCGGCTCCACAATGCGCACGAGGAATCTTCCTCGTGGAAGCCTTTTTCTTGCGGACATCAGGCAGCAAGTTCCTCACGGAAACTACTACACAGGCACCTGCTTGGTATTGTGGTCTATGGTTTATTCTCCTGGGTCATAAACCAGTGTGGACCAGCGAGATTATTTTTTATTTTTTTTTTTGGTGTCATATCAAGCGAAATTATTTTTATTACAATAGTTAATATTCTTTGAATATTTTGCATGAAAAAATAATAGTAAAGAAATTTTAGGATTAAACAAGACCGTTAATTAATTAATGTGCTTAATTCAATTATTTAGACACTTAGGTTAAAAGAATAGAAAAACATGAAACATTTATATTTTTCTAGCGTGCTTAATTCTTTTTGTACCCTATGTGCACATTTTCTCAAAGACCAAAATCTTTGGAAAATTTATGAGAAGAAAAACATTTTTCAAATTAAAAAAAATGGTTATTTTTAACTTGGATAAAAATTAATTCTTGGACATTTTCTCAAGGGATTTAATCATTGACATAGAAAATATTTTAGATTTAGATATTTTTGTAAGTTGAAATAGAAATCCATTTTTGTTTTAATTTTGCACTAGAAAATTGTTTTTGTCAAATTAAACTTGAGACCAAAGTCTCTAGAATGTTTACAAGGAAATTTTCGGGAAATCAATAAGTTCTTAACTATGTAAAATAAATTCATAAAAAATCTCTTAAAGGATTTTACCTTGACATAGAGATTTATGAATTAAGGGATACTTAATGGGATATTTTCAAAAGGATATTTTCTTTAAAAATCCTTGTTTTAGAAGACTAAATGAGAAAGGGGTTCCAACAGCTCCACGATTTCCATCACAATCCTCATTCGAGATCATGGGTCCCCTCACATCACCTTGGAAGTGAACTCGTATAGGATGGGGATACCACAAGGATGTAGAACTAATGGATGGATGTAATTAATAACCTAAGACACGTGCTATGATCATCCAACCCACGTTGGAAGTTGTAGTGTGAGGAATGTTCATTGGAAATGAGAAGAAACGGCCATCTCATCGATCGAGCTATCTTCTACATTATTACCTAGAAGAAAATTTAATTTGTGGTAGTTAATACACTTAGCTTAGGAAACTATTAATCTTTCCAAGAAGCTATGTCAAATTTCCTAAAAGCCAAATTAATTATATTAAAGATAATAGTGATAGGGTTAACGATTATCGGATTTAATATGAGGATAAAGTGCACAAATTATTTTTATTTTTCCACAAACTGAGATTTCTTTTATTTTTTATTTTTCAGAAATGGTTAGTGGAGGTTCTTTTAGTCCTTTGGTCGTTATTCTCTGAGAGAATAAGTTAACGGGTCCAAATTATGTGGTCTGGAAAAGGAACTTAGACATAATACTCACAGCAGAGGAGTATAAGTATATCGTATATGAAACCTGCCTTGTTATCAGGTAAAGTTCCACTGATGTTGAGTGCGGGGCTAAGAAGGCATGAAAGAAGGCCGGCGAGATGGCTCATTACTACATGTTGGCCTGCAGGTCTAATGTGTTCCAGTCCAAACATGAGCACATGACCACTGTGTACAACATTAGCCAGTCATTAGCCACGATGTTCGCTGATAAGAGCTAGCCCGCAAGGCAGGAAACTCTTAGGACAATCATAAACACTAAGATGGCTGAGGGAGCATTAGTTAGGAGCATAAGCTCAAAATGATTGCTATTTTTGAGCAAGCGAAAGTCTCAGGGGCTGTTATTAACCCCGAGAGCTAAGTGGACATGGTTCTTGAATCTCTGTCAGGCTCTTTTACTCAGTTCAAGTTGAACTACAACATGAACAAGTTAAACAAGAGTTTAACTAAGTTAATGAAAGAGCTCCAGGTGGTAGAGAAGGTCATGAAGCCACAGTCCAAGGCTATGATTGCTAGGGTTTCTTCTTCCAAAATTGAGCCCAAGCCAAAGAAGTTCAAGAAGAAGAAAGAAAACGCAGTAGTCTAGCCTAAGAACCAGGCCAACATACCAAAGGGTAAGTGGATCAAGTGCGGGCAGAAGGGATATTGGATAAAGGAGTGTCCAGAGCTTCAGGCCAAGAAAAACCCTAAAAGTATTGTTCTCTATCTAGAGTCGGTTTCAATGGTTGGATCAACTTCCACTTGGATTTTTGATTCTGGAGCCACTGATCATATCTATAACTCCTTGCAAGGGTTTAAGAACATAAGAAGACTCCAAAAAGGCGAGCATAGACTACAAGTAAGAAATGGAGTGCAAGTATGGACCCTTGTAGTGGGAGAGTTGGATCTTTTTTTTTTATTGAAATAGAGTAGTTATTTTGAAGAATATTTTATATGTACTTGGATTTAGACCGAATTTGGTTTTGGTTGCAAAACTTATAAATTAGGGATATTCTGTTTCTTTCCATTCTGGTATTACTATTAGTAGAAATGGAGAAGTTCTTTGTTCTGGATACATGTATAGAAACTTATTCTTCTTAAATCCTACAAACAATCAAATAAATAACGTTCAATCTGAACCTTTAAGTAGGAAGAGAAAGACCAATATAAATGACTTATATATTTAGCATCTAAGGTTTGGTCATATTAACTCAACCAGAATTTATAGGTTAATCCTTAATGGGCCCTTAGGCTCAATAAGATTAGAAAGTTGGCCTCAGTGTAAATCTTGCCTTATGGGAAAATTGAGTCTTCTTATCTTTCTAAACCCCTACAAGGAGTTACAGATATGATTAGTGGCTCCTAAATTAACAATCCAAGTGGAAGTTGATCCTACCATTGATATGGACTCTAGATAGAAAACATTACCTTTGGGGTTTTTCTTAGTTTGAAGATCTGGACACTCCTTTTTCCAGTGTCCATTCTTCCCATATTTGAAGCACTTGCCTTTTGGTTTGTCCTTGGGCTGGTTCTTGGGCTGGGCTGCTGCATTCCCCTTCTTCCTCTTGAACTTTCTGGGTTTAGGCCTAGTTCTTGAGGAAGAAGCCTTAGCAATCATGGCCTTTGACTGCGGCTTCATGACCTTCTCCGTTATCTGGAGCTCCTTCATCAATTTAGTTAAACTCATGTTCAACTTGTTCATGTTATGGTTTAACTTAAACTGAGTGAAGGAGCCCAGTAGAGATTCGAGAACCATGTCCACTTGGCTCTCGGGGTCAATGACAGCCCCTAAGATTTCCGCCTCCTCGAAAGCAGCAATCATCTTAAGCATATGCTCTTGGATTGATGCTCCCTCAGCCATCTTAGTGTTTATAATAGTTCGAAGAGCCTCCTACCTTGTGGGTTAGCTCTTGTCTGCGAACATAGCAGCCAATGATTGACTAATATCATATGCAGAAGCCATGTGCTCGTGTTTTGACTCGAGCACATTAGACATGGAGGCTAACATATAGCAACGTGCCATTTCGTCAACCTTCTTCCACGCCTTCTAAGCCTCTCGCTCTTCGGCGGTGGAACCTTCCCCGATAACAGGGCAGGTCTCGTAAAGGACATACGTATTCTCCTCAGTTGTGAGTATTATGTCCAGGTTCCTTTTCCAGTCCACATAGTTTGGACCCGTTAACTTATTCTCATTGAGAATAACGACAAATGGACTAAAAGAACCTCCCACTATTTCTGAAAATCAAAAAATAAAAGAAAGAATTAAGTTTGTGAAAACAAAATAAAATTTGTGCACTGAAAATAATTTGGCTCTTAGAAAAACTGACATAGCTTCTTGGGAAGATTAACAGTTTCCTAAGCTAAGTGTAATAACCACCTCAAATTAATTTCCCTTCTAGATAATGATCTAGAGTATAACTCCATCGTGGGATGGTCGTTTCCTCTCATTTTCTATGGACATGCCTCGCACTATAACCTCCAACGTGGTCTGGCCGATCATAGTACGTGCCCCGGGTTATTAATTACATCATTCCATTAGATCGAGATCCTTGTGGTATCCCCATCCTATACGGGTTCACTCCCAGGGTGACGCGAGAGGATCCACGATCTCTAATGAGGACCGTGATGGAAGCCGTGGGGCCGTTGGAACCCCTCCCACTTAGTCTTTTAAAATAAAGGATTTCTGGAAAAATATCCTTTTGAAATTTCCATTAAGTTTTTCTTAACTCAAAAATAAAATATCCAAGTCCATTAAAATCTCTATGTCAAGGCTTATATCCTTTGAGAGATTTCTCCATGGACTAATTTTATTTAAGTTAAAACTTAATGATTTCAAAATTTTTCCAATTAAAACTTTCTAGAGACTTTAGTCTCAAGTTTATTTGACAAAATTATTTTTCTAGTCCAAAACAAAACAAAATGACTCTCCATTTTAACTTACAAAAATATCTAAATCCAATATATTTTCTATGTCAAGGATTAAATCCTTTGAGAAAATATTCAAGGATTAATTTTTGTACAAATTAAAATAACCATTTAATTTTTGAAGAAAAAAATTTTTCTTGTCAAAAATGTTCCCAAAGACTTTGGTCTTTGAGAAAAGGCACACATAGGTACATAAAAAAATAGCATGCTCAAAACAATAAACGTTTTCATGCTTTTCTATTTTTAAACCTAAGTGCCCAAATAATAGAATTAAACATATTAATTAATTAATTAAAGATGTTATTTAATCCTAAAATTCCTTACTAATATTTTTCTTGCAAATATATTCCAAGAATATAAATATTGCAAAAATATTAACTTCGCCTGGTATGGGACCCAAAACAAAAAAGAAAAAAAATGCAAAAATAGCCGGCGGTCCACTGCACCGGGCGCCCCGGATCTGCGCCCGCATGGCTTGTGGTCCACCGCGGCCGCGATGCACCATCCACACCAAATTACCTGCAGCTTCAACCCACCAAGTCGCGACCCGCCCGCGCCCGGTTCTCTTCTGTTGCCGACCCGCATATTTATCCGTTTTCCGCTCCACGACCCGCGAAGCAATTGCAATTCAATTGCAACTTTCAAATTGGAACTGGCTTCAATTGCTACAGTACGACGTGGCTCCAGTGGCTCGGTTGACACGGCTCCAGACACATGCACAGTGCGGCTCGGCTCGGTCGCGGCTTAGGAACAGTATCATCTTCTTTGTTTTTTTCTTCTTTCCGCACGCGAATTGCAGAGGCTTCTCTGGTTCGACTTTTTCAGTCTTCTTTGTCTTCTTTGGACATTTTTACTTATAAAAACTCATCCAAAACAAAACCACAACCGCCTATACCTATTAAAATTGGGTTTACACGATCAAACTTCAAAGCCAAAAATTTGTTTACAGTGATGCCTATGCTTCAACGATGAAGCTCACAGAGATCCTATCCCATACCAAAACAGCGAAGGATCATAGGTATAATCATCTTCTCCATTTTTATTAACTACCATGCTCCCTATATTAATCAAAGAACCATTGGTTCTGATACCACATTGAGGGGATGAAAAACAGAGAGAGCATGCAGTAACGGTAAAAAAACAGAGAAAAAAAACCGCAAGCCTTAAAGGCCACACGGAAGCGTGAAGATCATACCTTTGCGCTCCTTAAGCCTTCTAGGTTGAGTAGAAATGGCTTGAATGACTGAAATCGCTTCGCTTTGCCCACTTGAAGAAGCTTCCGGTTGAAAACCCGCTAGCCTCCTACTTCGCCTTGTTTGCATTAACGCCAAGCTTTTCAGCTCTCATAATATTCCTCTGCCTAAGCTCTAGTCGGTGAACACAACAGTGAAGAGGAACAGTCTCAAATCTCCTTGGTTCTGTTGCTATTGATTAGCAAAGCTCCAAGGAGAAACCAGAGAAGAAAGGAGACGTTCGAGAGAGAGAGAGAGCTGCGTGAGTTATTCACTTAGACTTAGGGAGATTAGGGTTTTCTTTCTCCAGAGACTTGTTTTATTGGTTAGCCAAAACTAGGACTCAAAATATCTGATAAACATATCCCCGGGATATCAAATTTCAAACACCCGGATGTTATCCTGAGAATGAGTTTGGCTTAACCCTAAACTCTTCTTAACTGTATCTAGAAAAAACCCTAAGGTGCAAGCTATCGGGCCGAAAAAATATTTATTATTTCTCTTGGACCCAAAAGGCCCAAAATAATAAACATTAATTATTTATTTCCTGGGCTTATATAAATGACCCAATAAATAATTAATGAGCCCAAATGAACCAAAAATAATTAATCTTTAAATATTTATTTAGTGGGCCTATATAAATAACCCAATAAATAATTAAATATTAATTATTTCCCCTAGTTTAAGCCCAGGTTAATTTCCTAATTACTCATACTGGACCTAGGCCCTGAATAATTAATTAACCAATTAAACTAGATAATTAATTTCTCTCAACTCCTATTTTATTTTATTTATTTATTTTATTTCAGTCTAATAATAAATTAGACATCCTGAATAAAATCAAATAAAATCAAATCCTCTTGAACTGAGACCAATTCCTCAACCCAAAATTAGTTAGGACTTACGGGCTATTCCGAGGACCAAAAAGACACATCGTCTTGGCTGCTAAAATGACCAAAATACCCCTGCTATATAAATTGTTGTATTATGCATTTTAAATATTTCCTAATGTCACCATAAGGAAATATTGACCCCAAGGACAATGCTACATTAGCAAAGTCTCCGACCTGCAAGTGAAATGACTAAAATACCCCTCTACACATCGCCGTACATTTAGAGAGGAAGAAGTGTACTAACACCCCTCTAAATAACATCTACCATCCTTAGGCTTCTAGTCCAATGATCCATGACTTCCTGGAGTGTTTTCGCTTTCTAAGGGAGCTACCCTAAAGCAAACATCCAAGTCATGTTTCCCAGGGCCCTGGACATTTTAGACCATTCGGACAACCACAAGGGACGATATAGTGCAGAAACTATCTTGTATAAGTCTGTCTTAACTAACTAGTCACACATACCCAACATGCAAATATATTGGCCCTACGAAAGAACCCCAACTATAGCAAATCAAAGTATATGCTACTAGCTTCACCAGACCACCAACTCATACTCAAGTCGTAGAGTTCTAGTCCACGTTGTAGCGGTAGTAGTCTAGGTTTCTATCATATAGTACTTTTAGAAACCACTACTACAGGTCATGTCCTACGTATTCGAAATACGCTTATGTCATGAAGTGAGTGGACTACTCACTAGCTAAAGATAAGACATTCCCCATTTGGAATTCATAACATAATAACCTAAACATGATAAGATTCCCAGTCTCATCAATAGGTTAAGAACAAAAGTTTATGTGTTAAATAACCCGTGATTCTTACCTTACTGTGAAAGACCACCATTCACATGGACAACTTATTTAAACACAATGGGTCTGTTCCAAATGAAGATTGTGCACAAACAAAAAGTAAATTCACAAACAATTTCTAAAAATAAATTCTTTTATTAAAATATTCGATTTTACATTAGAAACCTAGTCTAAGAGAGCGTACAATCCAACAAATACGTCATCGATAAATTTAAGAATTACATGGTACATCATGGGATAGTATCCCAACTCTCTGTGCCGGGAACACCCCAGTAGAATGGAGTAGCTAAGAGAAGGAACAGGACATTGATGGAAATGGTCCAATCCATGATATCTCATGCTACTCTTCCAGTCTCTTTTTGGGGACATGCCCTAGAAACAGTGGCATACATTCTGAACTTGGTGCCTTCTAAGTTAGTACCTAGGACACCTTATGAGATGTCGACTAGGTGTAAGCTAAGTCTGAATCATCTCAGGATATACGGTTGTCCAACTTATGTACTGATTAAAGGAGACAAGCTAGAACCAAGATCAAAATTATGCTATTTTGTAGGGTATCCAAAATGGATAAAAGGAGGTTACTTTTATCGTTCCAAGGAGCAGAAAATACTAGTAAGTACAAATGCTAAATACTTGGACGATGATCAAAATACTTCCACTAAAGGTTCAACAAGGTTGGAACTCGAGGAAAAATTATCTTCGGAATCAACTTCTTCAGACCCGATTGTGGAACAAGAAGAGGCACAGCCTTAAGAACCTATACAAACGAAGCCTCGTCGTAGTGGGAGGGTATATAGGGTTCCAGAAAGATGGATTGTAGAGGCTTTCAATATGGTCACTAACCATTAGGAACAATATCCCACTAGATATGAGGAGGCTATTACTAAAGCTGGTGTAAATCTATGGCATGAAGCAATAAAAGCCAAGATTGAATCTATGTACCTCAATCAGGTTTGGGATCACCTAAAAGGATAAAATCCATTGGGTGTAAGTGGATATACAAGAGGAAGAGAGAAGCGGATAGGAAGGTGGAAACCTTCAAAACTAAGCTTGCAGTGAAATGGTATACATAGAAAGAATGGATCGACTATAAAGAAAAATTTTCCTCGGTAACCATGCTTAAGTCCATCCGTATCCTCCTTGCCATCACATGTTATTATAACTATGAGATATGGCAAATGGATGTCAAGACGACATTTCTTAATGGCCATCTTAGTGAAGACATATATATGTCCTAACCAGAAGGTTTTAATGGTAAAGGCCAGAAACATATGATTTGCAAACTTAAGTAGTCCATTTATGAACTTAAGTAGGCATTTAGAGTATGGAACATTCATTTTGACGAGATTATACAGTCTTACAATTTCATTCAAAACGAGAATGAACCATGCATCTACAGGAAATTGGAAGGCATAAATGTGGTTTTTCTTGTCCTATATGTGGATAACATTCTATTCATTAGGAATGATGTAGGGACATTGTCATCTACTAAGGTTTGGCTGTCTAGTCAATTCAGTATGAAGGATTTAGGAGAAGCCAGTTACATTCTCAGGATTAAGCTTCATAGAAATAGGAAGCAGAGAATGTTCGGATTATCCTAAGCGACATACATTGAGAAGATGCTGGCAAAATTCAGCATCGACTCATGCAAGGGAGCTTTAATCCCTTACAGACATGGGTTGTCTTTTTGTTCAAAGGACTATCCTAAGTCCCAAGAAGAAAAACACAAAATCAGTAGGATTCCCTGCACTTCGACTGTGGGAAGTCTCATTTATACAATGCTGTGCACTAGACCAGATATCTATTTTGATGTAGGCTTAGTTAGCAAATATTAGTCAATCCCTGGGAAGGTTCATTGGTAAGTTGTAAAATATATGTTCAAGTACCTCAAAAGGACAAGAGATTATATGCTGGTTTACAGAGCTGATGACTTAGTTCCTACTGGATACACAAACTCAGACTTCCAAGTAGATAAGGATGAGAGAAAATCCACTAGTGGATATGTCTTCACCTTATCTAGAGGAGTTGTTTCATGGAAAAGTTTCAAGCAATCGTGCATTGCTAACTCAACCATAAAAGCTAAGTATGTGGCAGCTATAGAGGTATCCAAGAAAGCAATTTGGCTCCGAAAGTTCCTTTCAGAACTTGGAGTCATGCCATATATGGACAGACCAATTGTGGTGTATTGAGACAACACAGGAGTAGTATTGCAATCCAAAGAACCCATGAACCATAAGAAGGGAAAGCCCATCGAGAGGAAGTACCACCTAATCCAGAATTTCATCTAGAGATGAAAAATTGTGGTGGAACAGATAGCCTCAGAGAATAACCTAATAGTTCCTTTCACCAACCCTTTGGCTGAGAGTCTTCAAGATATACTTAGACGCTATAGAGGTGGGCATTTACGGACTTTCTTAGTCTTAGTGCAAGTGGCAGATTGTTGGAATGTATACCCTCAAGACTAGGCTTCTAATTTAATTATCAAATTTATTCTCAAAATTTATTTGTGAATTTACATTTAATTTATGCATGAATTACGTTTGGAAAAGACCCAATGTATTTAAGTAAGTGATCTATGTGAATTGTGTTTTTTTCACAGTAAGGTATGGATCACGGGTTATTTAACACATAAACATTTGTTCTTAACTGATTGATGAGAATGAAAATTTCATCATGTTTAGGTTATTGTGCTATGAATTCCAAATAGGGAATGGCTTACCTTTAGCCAATGAGTAGTCCACTCACTTTTTAGCATGAGCGTATTTCGAATACGTAAAACATGACCTGTAATAGTAATTTCTAAAAGTACTATTTAGAAGAAACCTAGACTATTACTGCTACAATATGGACTAGTACTCTACTCGTTTGACTATGAGTTGATGGTCTGACGAAGTTGGAAGCATGTACTTTGATATACTGTAGTTGAGGTTCTATCGTAGAGCCAATATACTTATATGATGGGTATATGTGACTAGTTAGTTAAGACAGACTTCTACAAGATAGCATATGTGCTATATCACCCATTATGACTATTTGAATAATCTAATTATCCAGGGCCCTGGGGAACTTGACTTGGATGTTTACTTTAGGGTAGCACCCTTGGAAAACAGAAACACTCTAGGAGTCGTGGATTATTGGACTAGAGGTCTATGGATGGTAGATGTCTTTTAGAGATGTGTTAGTACACACTTCCTCTCTAAATGTACGGCAATGCGTAGAGTGATATTTTGGTCATTACACCTATAGGTCGGAGCTTTGCTAACGCATCATTGTCTTTTGGATCAATATTTCCTTATGGTGATATTTCCTTATGAAGATATTTACTAATGGTGATCTTACTTCTATCTCTATAATAGGGGTATTTTGGTCATTTTAGTAGCCATGGCAATGTATCTTTTTGTCCTCGAAATAGCCCATAAGTCCTGATGGTTTTGGGTTCAGGGATTGGTCTTGTATCAAATGGATTTTATTTTATTCAAGTAGCCTGGTTTAATTATTGGGCTGCAATAAAATTAAAGGTCCAAAAAAGGAGAATTATATATTGGCCCATTTGGGTTATTTATTTAATTTAATTATTAGGCTTGTATTAGTCCAGAAAAAAAATTAAATTAAAGGCTTAACCCAATGAAATGGGCCAAGGTCTAAGGTTTATATTGGTCCATTTAGATTATTTAATTAATTAGTTATTGGACTTGTATTAGTCCAGGAACATTTAAATTGAATTAAAGGATTAACCCAATGAACTGAGCCATAGGCCTGGTTAATAGCTTAACATGACTTGGGCCTTAATGTTTCTTTGATTCTATCACCTCTGTTTTATTTTTGAATGCTCGGATAATAGCCTATTATCAAGGCAGTTAGGATTCAATAGAACAGAGGAGTCTTTCACAGAACGTCATTGTTTTTCCTCTAGCCCTTCTTCTTCTTCTCTCTATAGATAGTGACCTCGGTGCTATTCGATAGCAAGAACAGAAACACGTTTTCCCCTGATTAATGCTTAATAGCATTTAGTTAGAAAAAAGGAAAGACCATCCTCTTTATCCATGGCCTTCACCAGGCTTTCAGGTGCGGTTATATTTCGAAAGACAAAAAGTATTGCATTGATGCCCAGAAGAAGTCGACAGCTTGCGGGACAATAGCTTGAAAAATTGATCATAGAACGAGAAGTGGTTCAAACCAAGTCGCCGGCACCCCCTAGACCAGTGAAAAATCGCAGAGGTAATAGCTTCCGCTACTCTATTTTATTTTTTTTTAACAATAATCTGATTTTTCATTTTTGCCACGATCACCGACAGAACAATAATAAATTAAGATTAGTATATGATATCAAGTCAAAACATAAGTAAATGTTAGAGAACATTGTATTGGACATGACCCACTATAAGAGTACTTCATGGGATAAGTCATAAGTACTTTCTAGCCATAATAGTATTAGAAGTCCTTTGACCTAAATTCATCATAGTTTCCTACTTGATAAACTCTATATCTTGACATTGTCTAAAGTCGTCTTAACTAGATAATAAATTAGACCACTGTTCGATATAGAATAAACCAGGGAGAGGAATATGATTGATAGTGAAGAAATTTGTCCCTCTCAATTTTGAGAGAGATGTCCATGGGCCCCTTGATAAGTTAGACTGTTAGAATGCATAGTCGTGCTCAAATATATAAATTTGAGATATTGATATCATTTGTTTGAATAGTTTACTATAAAATCAAGAAATAGTTGATTAAGCTTAATAAGGATAACATGCTTCATGTCTTTTTCTTAATCTGGATATCATGTGTCAAAAAGACTAAATATAAAGTTTTGGTTTTGTTTAAAGAGATCACTGATCTTCATTTAACCTGGATAGTTATAATATTTTGCTAGAAACCGCTTGTAACTTATGGGCCATTTAAATGTGATTTGGGCGCACTGCCAGTGTTACATGAACCTATAGTGTCATATATTAAGTGACCACGTTAGGTTATTTTTCTAGTAACCAGGTTCAATGTATCTGGAAATATATCTAGGTTAATTGAACCTAGAAAAATGACTAGATACAATGAATTTAGAAATATGTCCACATTCGATGTCTCTAGAGAATGTCCAGATTATAAGAATCTGACTCAATAATTTAATTTGTTAAATTATCGAGATAATTGCAGAATCTTATCATATCAGTTTTAATTTAATTTGAACTTAAAATAAGATATGATAAGATATTATAAGAGTTAGACTCTAAGAAGTTCGTGTGGTTTTAAAAGAAAACCCTAGTCGTCTCCTTGTTACAAACTTCTCATAAAAAAGTTCGTGCCACTATAACCAGGAACAATTAAGCTTCTCATAACCTTAGGCTCTAGCATTCCCAGTTAACGAGTTGGTTATGTCGTGTGTATCCGATAGTGGGCATTTGTACATTGCAGCGTCTAGTGATCGTTCAAAGTGCATGTACGCTTGGAAATCTGAAAGCAAAGGTCTTGCTTATGGCAATATAGAGGTAATTTTGTAACCTTTAGATCGACCTTAATCGTTTGGCTTAGGTTCTCAGAAGGGATTCATGGATGTTTTTCACATTTAGGAGTCCACAAATCCTAATAGTGGTATCAGAGCAACTTGCTAAACGATTAGGTTAGTTCATCTGTGTTAATCGTATTGTTGAATATATGTATGATACATATGTTAATGAATTAATTTCATTTAATTTAAATGGTGTATATTAGCATGTTCTTATGATTATAATTTTAGAATACTTAGCATGTGGACCACCTTAATTAGGTTTATTCTGTGCGTCTTAATTGTTCGATCAGACTAAATTATTTGAAAATTATCTATAAATTGGTCTATTTTAATATGATATTGCATCGTTAGCATGCTATATGTCATTCTAAGTTGTAAATTGTTTGTATTAATCTACCATGATAATTTTTTATCTATATTAATATGGTTAAAAGGGAACATGGACTGTCTATAATATGGCAACTCATGACGACAGTTACTAAGGGGTCCAAATGTTAATCTGATTAATATTCAGAAATCGAAAGGTAAAATCTCATTTAATGAGTGAAGAAAAAATCATTTTTTCTTCCGGGGGCACTGCCCCATGGACCTTGCTAGGAGTGCTACCTCTTGGAACCCCGACTAACTATTCATTGTGTGTAATTCGTTAGCATATTTTGATTGTAGTGGTGGATTATTTTAAATAGTGTATAGCATGGCCTGTTTTACCCCAATGTGATTGGCTGGTTTTATTCTGGTTATTTTAAGTTGTAATTTTTTAAATATTTCTTATGTGTCGTTTTTCATTGTTGTAAGATTGTAGTTGCTTCCTAGAATAGGAATTATTTTATTTTACTATCCAGTATTAAAGAAGATAGAGGCTTACAATTACAACCAAGAAGGAGTATGCTCAAGGCATTAGAGAATGCTCAAGAAGTTCAAATACCTATATTAACCACCTTGATCTTCACTTTGCTCGTGATGATCAATATTGGTTATGGGCCATGCTATGTCACTTTTATTTATGTTTTTCATACACATTTAACATGTTTATTTCATGCTTAACATAATCAAAGTTTTATTTTTTAAAAAAAATTGAAGTTTTAAATGCCTTCCAAAATCTAACATTTGTTATTACTTGGATCATCATATAGTCATTCCTGCCAAAGTAGGATACTTTTAATTATCTAAGTAAGACAAGATGAAAAATGATTTTCCATATGTTTGATATGGTTTAACTTAACTGGGCTATCAAAATGGTTTTATGCCTAGGGCGTTATATGATATTTTAAGCTGGGACATTTGATGTCTATCTCATTAAATTTGAGCTTTATTTAATTATAAGATTAAAGCCAAAACTTACTTATGATTAAAATAAAATATTTAAAATAAAAAAAGTTTTTTTTACCCCACTAAGAAACATCAAAATGTTGAAGTTTTAGAAGTTTAATTGCTTTTAGTGGGAATTTTTCATCAAGGCCTCAAAATTAATTATGTTGCATATTTTTGTATGTAGATAACGTCAACAAACAGTTGGAACAACTCATTGCGATCTGTGCTCGAGAAAGACAAGCTTAGTGGAACTAACTTTCTTGATTGGGTACGTAACTTAAGAATTGTTCTTAAGCAAGAAAAAGAGCTCTATGTTCTTGAAAATCTTATTCCCCCTACTCCAGCAAATAACACCTTAAGAGCTGAAAAATATGCTAATAGTAAGCGCAAAGATGACTCAACGGTATTACTTGCCTTATGCTAGCAACCATGAACTCTGAACTTCAAAAAAAGTTTGAAGAAGCAGAGGCATATGCCATGATTGTGCATCACAAGGAAATGTTCTAAGAGCAAGCATGACAAAAGAGATTTGAAACTCATAAGGCGTTAAATGCATGTAAGATGGCTTCTAGCACCTTGGTAAGCACTCATGTCCTTAGAATGAAGGGCTATCTTGATCATTTTGAAAAGCTTGGTGCTCTTGTTAATCATGACATGACCATAGATTTGATCTTGGGCTCATTACCTCCTGAGTGTGACTAATTTGTCATGAATTTTAACATGCATAATATGGAGAAATCCATTACTGAATTGCATAGGGTGCTAAAACAAGCTAAACTGAACATTAAGAAGAATACTCCAAGTGTTCTAATGGTTCAAAAAGGGAAAGGAAAAAAGAACAACCAAAAGGGCAAAGTTATGACTAGTAAGGGCAAGGACAAGGCTAAGTCCAAGTTCAAGCCCAAACCTAAGTCCAAGATACCAATGGAGGGAGCTTGCCACCATTTTGGTGAACAAGGGCATTGGTTAAGAAATTGCAAGCTCTATTTGGAAACAAAGAAGAAGAAGGACAGTGAGACAGCCGCTTCAGGTATTTATGTTATAGAAATTAATTTATCTACTTATGATTCATGGGTATTGGATGTAACACCCTACTACCTATGTGAAACCCCACCTAAAGCCAACCCTAGAGTAAGGGGGTTGGGATGCATATCATACTATTTTGCATGAATATATATATTTTTGAATGATTTTATGTGCTTTGGAATTATGGTTTATAGGTTAAAAGGCTTAGTTATGCTTATTGAATAGGAAGGGTAAAATGGTAATTTTGTTTGAGGTCAAAATAGGAAGATAGCTTGAGGATTAAATAAGAGGAATATGTGGGTGAGAAAATAAGAGCAAGTGTTAGTGTGGTTTAGTGGTTAGAGCTTTGTGGTTTAATTCCTAAGGTCATGAGTTCAAATCCTACCATTTAAGTTTTTATCATGATTATCTTGATTAAGTTTGAATTTTGTTTTCTTGCATTCTATAAAAATAGGAATGTTGTCTTAGGGGAGACATGAAGAGAATGTCCTAATCTTATCATTGTGTCCTAAAAAGAATTCTAGAGGAATTCTTGTCCTTTTATTACCTCTAGCTTTGTCCTAGCATTTTCATAATTCAAATGAACCAAAACCCATCAAATCTTTCTTTTAAATTCCAAAAAAATTATGTGATGATTCTTCAGCCTTGAATTTTGAAAAAACAGCCTTGGAGGATAAAGGATAGGCTGAAAATAGGAGAGTAGTTAGGATGGATTCCCAAGAGAAATAAATCACCATGGTAGAACCTTCAATCTTACCTTCATGTTGTTAATAGTTTTAATGAAGGAAAATCTTGAAATTTTCCAGAATTTTTGCAGACCAGCTTTTCAAAAAATTCAGCCAATAAACCTACTCATTTTCTGCGCAGAAAAATGGTCATTTCATGTGGTTTGAAGGCTGAAAATTCTGTGCAATTTTCGGACTGCACAAACTGCACAAAACCAGAAAAAAATTCCTACACAATTCGCTGCATTCTAAGCTGGAATTGGAGCTGTCTTTTTGTTAGCAATTCAGCTGAAACACCCTCTGTTTTTCTCCAGAAAGAAGGCTGGAAAATCACCTTTGAAAGACCTTCAAACCTCCTCAAGAACCAGCTACAAATCGGTATGAAGAAGTGCGAAAATTCTGCACAGAAATTCTTCACCAATCTTCGAAACTTTGAACAACTTGAAACCAGAATTTTTCCAGCTTTGCTTCCTTCAAGCCTAGGCCGAAAATCACCCTTCAACTTCTATAAAATTGATCCTTGTTCAGCCATGGACTGAACATCATTGACCTTCACACTTACCTTGAATACATGGCCTCCATAACCACACCTTAAAACCCTCCTAAGATCACACCATTCAAACTTTTTTTTTTTAACTTCAAAATAATTTCAGAATTTTACTCCATGAAAACACTCTTGTATCAAGCTAATGAACCAGAATTTTCTCTACCATTTAAGACTAAATTTTGGCTAGACTGGGAGCAATATTGACCTCCATTCATTTCATCAAAACCACCTTGTTCAGCCGGCACCATTGAAGAGCAAAGCAACCTTCCTTGATCAAGTACCATTAGCTAACCTCCTACCTTAAACAACTCCACAATTTCCTCCATTTGAATTTCAAAAAAATCTGATCACTCTCTCTTCCACTAGCTGAAAACCGACACTCCTATCTACCCCAATCCATTCGGCCAACAACAGTCCAGAAATTTGTGAGCTTTTCTCTCAAATTCTCTCCATTTTCACCAAGAACACACACTAAACTTCTTCAAGCCTAAACCTACTCTAAACACCTCCAATCATTCTCAAATACTCCAGATCACTTCTTTTTAATCCCTAGACTTCATTTCTAGTATTTATAACACAAAACCACGACAACAAGAATTTTCAATCGGATCAAAATCAGCTTTTTCCTTGAAGGTCTCAAGGACATCAACAAGGTAAATCAAGAACAACCTTCTTGTTCATCCTCTTCTATTTAATTCTCAATATACCTTTCTAATGCTCTCTCTCTCTCTCTCTCTCTCTCTCTCTCTCTCTCTTCCAACCGAAATGGTTGATCAACCATCAACCACGGCTGTTTTTCCGTGGGATCACTCAAGACTCTCCGTCGTGCGTGGACCTTCTTTAGTCTTCACCATAGTACTCGTCAATCAAGTAATTATTCTCAAAACCTTCTTTTTAAATTCTGAAATCATGTCTCTTAGGAGGTGATAGGGAGATAGAATATGAATGGGGGATTGAGTAGATGCATGTGGATTAAGGGGATAGAGTTAAGACATGATGATTTTTGTATATGACTAAGTTGTATGTATTTCCTTTTGAGTCAATGTATGTTTGTCGTGCTTGATGAATTTTATGGATGTTTGAAGCATGTTAGATATTATGACACCAAGGGTGATTAGGCTCTTATGTTTCTATTTTCCATTGAAGCCATTAATGATGATTATGCCTAGCAGGAAATTAGCCATGTGAAAGTTTGAGATAATTCAAGCATATGTTCGTGAATGGATTGGTTTATTATTTGATGTTGGAGAATGTGGTTATGAATCTTTTCTAGCAATAGGAAAATCATGGTGAAAAATTATTTTCTTGTTAAGTCTAAGTTATTTTTATTAACAAATTTTATTACTTTAGTTAGAATTACTGCTATATTTTTCTCTATAAAATTTGAAACTCTAGGAAGATTTGGATTGGATTATTAATTAAAATATTAATATTTTAATTATCAAATAAATAAAATCTTTTATTAAAAATAATATATATAATAATAAATAAATCTTTTATATAAATAATAAATAAAATATTAGAATTAATTAATGACCTTGTATACCCTAGTTAAAACTTTTACCTATATTCCTAAATATTATTTATATTAAAATCTACTTTTTATTTATCAATTAAAAATTTAATATAATTCGTTTATTATATTAATTTTATTTATTATTAATTATTTATTATCTATTAAAAATTAATTAAAAATTATTATTTATTTACAATAACGCTATTTTTAAATTACCATTTATTAATATTATCTAGGGCTTGGTATTATTCAATATTCAAACCTTAGTTTATTTATTAATAATAACACTCAAGAATTATTATTTGAGTCTGTAATTTATTAGCAATTATTTTAGAAACCCTAGTTATTTTAACTTATCAAACTAGACTTATTTTATAAAATTCTTTATCATCTAGCCTTAAAGTTTAGAACACTAGGGTCATGATTGTAATAAGTTGAACTAGGATTATTTGTGTAAGTGAATATAGCTTGAGTGTAACCTTATGTCTTGTGTTTACCCCAGGCGGGGTTAGGTCAGCCTTGGAAGACTTTTGAATTTGAGCAAGCAAAGGATCAGGTAAGCTCATGCATAAAACTTATTTGTTGTAAAAGGTTACTATGGGAAGCTAGCCTCAAAGTATGTGAACACTGATTTGGTAAAGGCAATTAATGACTATTTTCCTACTTGTTTCAGTCAAACCAATTATTTGAAAATCAACAGGCAGTTTTACTCAAAACACTAAACTGTTTCTAAAACCAATTTTGACAAGGACTTTGGAAACCCTTAATTGCCATATTCAAGTAAAGCTATGTTTTACTGGTTTTCTCCCAAGTGGGACAATTATCGTTGAGTACTCAATAAAGGTAGGCTAGTAGTACTAGTTTTGAAGAGCAAGAGTGAGTCTTCTGGTAGAAGGCCACCTCCAGAAGATAAAACTCAACTTAGAGAAACGTCAGTACTACTTAGTCATGCCGGTCCGAGCTAGCAGTTTTTATAGCATTCAAGTGACTGTGTTTTGCCGGAATGGACACCCGGTTGTTGTTTGGGTATAGAGAAGGAGGAGTATCTTGCCCGGTAGGCCGATCACCTACCTTTTGTCAGTCTGCACAAAGTGTCGGCATTCTGACCGGCAGTATGCACAAAGTGTGGCATACGGACCATCCGGTTATAGGGCCCAACGTGTGGTAACCCATAATCCTTTCTTTTGAGTGGTTGATCTTATAAATTATGTATGGCTGAAAATGCCGAAAACACCACTCTTGTTTTTTTACTAATGTTTGTTGCTTGCCAATATTTCTCTTATAAAGTTTTCACATTTTACATCCACGAACTGTTTTCACTGAACACCCAAAGCACACATGGACTTACTGAGATTTTTATCTCATCACCTTTTATGCCATGTTTTCAGGTCGATCCTGCTATGGAGATGAACAGCTAGATTTGTTGCCTATGCTTTGAAGACTTTGTGTTATTTTTCTTATGTGTTGTTTTGAGAGATGGTAGCGAACAATCTATTTTGGATTTGTTCATGTATTTTGGGTTGTAATACGTTCAATCTTAAAGTATTACTTTTATTTTCTTTTGTGTGACCTAGTTATAAAGACCTCTTGTCCTTTGGACGGGGCGACATCCCCGGCCCTGTCGAGCCTAGGTAGTGGGGGTTACAACCTAGGCCTATCAGGGCCAGGGATGTCGCCCCGCCCATAAGACAAGGGGTCTTTATAACTAGATCACATAAAATAAAATAAAAAAATACTTCCAAATTAAACTTATCACAACCCAACAATACATGAACAAAATAAAGAAAAAAAATAATTGTCTGCTACAATCTCTCGAAAGTAATACATAATATAAATAATGAAGAGTCTTCAAATTCATTGGCAACAATCTAGCTAATGACCTTCACGGCAGGATCGACCTAAAAATATGGTATAAAAGGTGGTGAGATAAAAATCTCAATAACCCCGTGTGTGTTTTTGAGTGTTTCAAGTAAAACAATTCGTATATGCAAGTTTTAAAAATTTCATAAGAGAAAGTGTTGGCAAGCATTAAAGAAATGTTAAAAATGAAGAGTGGTATTTTAGTTTCCAAACATACATGTGTACAATAAATACAACCACCCAAAGAGGTAGCCATGGCACCACACGTTGGGTCCCATGACAATATAACGGTCAGAATGCCACACATTGAGCATGCTGCCGGTCAGAATGCTACACATTGAGCATGCTAACTTAAGATAGGTGTACGGCCTACCGGGTTAGATACTCCTCCATCTCTACACCCAAACTTACCGGTTGTCCACTCTGAAAACACACAGTCCACTTGACTGAAACTTGCTAGCTCAGACCAATATGACCTACTGGACTGGCATCCTATCTGGGAAGGACTCACCCCTCAGAGGTGGCCACTTACTGAGAGACTTACCCTAACCCTTCAAAGACTAGTCCTAGTAGTCTACCCTTATTGACTACTCAATATTGCTTGTCCCACTTAGGAGAAAATTGATCATCCAATGCTTTACTTGGAAATAGCAATTAAGGGTTTCTAAAATTCTTGTCAAAGTTGGGTTTTAGAAAGAGTTTAGTATTTTGTGTAAAACTTGCTTGTTTAATTTTCAAATGGTTTGCTTAACTGAAATAAAAAGGAAAAAACTGTCCTTAATTGCCTTTACGAAACTAATGTTCATACATATTGAATTTGACTTGCCACAATAATTTTGATCTTCAAATAACACCATGCAAGATCTTACCTAATCCTTTGCTCTTCTTAAAATAAAAAATCCTCCAAGGTCAACCTACTCCCACCTTCGGTAAACACAAGGCATAAGGTTACATTTGAACTATATCTACTTTACATAAATAATTCCTAGCTCAACTAGTTACAACCATGACTAACCATGACCTCAATATCCTAAGCTTTAAGGCTACATGATAAAGTATTTTATAAATTAAGTCTAGCCTGATAAGTTAAAATAACTAGGGGTTTTAAAATAATTACTAATAAGTTATGGTTTTAAATAATAAATTTTGAGTATTATGGCTAATAAATAAACTAGTCTTAAATATTGAATATTACTAAATCCTATATGTAATATTAGTAAATGGTAATTTTTTAAATAGTATTATTATAAATAAATAAATTATAAATTACACTTAATTTTTAATTAATAATTAATAGATAATAAATAATTAGTAATAAATAATAAAATTAATAATAAATTAATTATATTAAATTTAATTAATAAATAACAAACAAATTTTAATATAAATAATATTTAGGAATAAAGGTAAAAGTTTTAACTGGGGTCAACAAGGTTATTAATTAATTCTAATATTTTATTTATTATTATTATTATATATTATTATTATTAATAAAATATTTTATTTATTTGATTAATAAAATATTAATATTTTAATTAATATTCCAATCCAAATCTTCCTAGAGTTTCGAATTTTGTAGAGAAAAATATAGTAGTAATTCTAATTAAAGTAATAAAATTTGTTAATAAAAATAACCTAGAATTGACAAGAAAATAATCTTTCACTATGATTTTCCTATTGCTAGAAAAGATTCATGAACACATTCTCCAACACCAAATAATAAACTAATCCATTCATGAACATATGCTTGAATTATCACATACTATCACAAAGCTAATTTCCTTCTAGGCATAATCACCATTCTTGGCTTCAATGGAAAAAAAGAACATAAGAGCCTAATCACCTTTGGTGTCATAATATCTAACATGCTTCAAACATCCATAAATTTCATTAAGCATGATGAACATACATTGATTCCAAAGAAAATCCATATAACTTAGTCATATACAACAATCCTCATGTCCTAACCCTATCACCTTCATCCACATACATATACTTAATTCCCCATTCATATCCATTCTTCCTTTCAACATCTAAGAGATATGAATCCAGCAATAAAAAAAGAAAAGGGGATTTAAGAAAAAATACTTGATAGTCGATCACTTGATGAAGGCCAAAGAAGGTCCACGCGATTGAGATCCTTTAGTCATCCAAGGAAAAAAACAGCTATGGTTGATGGTTGATCAACCATTTCGGCCAAGAGAGAGAGAGAGAGCATTAGAATGGTATATTGAAAATTGAATGGAAGAGGATGAACAAGTAGGTTGTTCTTGATTTACCTTGATGATGTTCTTGAGACCTTCAAGAAAAAAACTGATTTTGATCCGATTGAAAATTTTTAGTTTGTGTGATCTTGTGTTATAAAGGCCAAAGATGAAGTCTAGGGATTAAGTAGAAGTGATCTAGAGTATTTGAGAGTGATTGGAGGTGTTTAGGGTAGCTTTAGGCTTGAAGAGGTGTAGTGTGTGTTCTTGGTGTTGTTGGTTTTCTTGGTGTGTTTGAGAGAATTTAAGAGAAAAGGCTTGCACGATTTTCTAGAATGTTGTTGGCCGAATGTCTAGAACAATTAGGAGTCTCGGTCATTACCAAGATGGACAGAGAGTGATCAGTTTTTTTTTTTTTAATTCAAATGGAGGAAATTAGGAGTTGTTTGAAGTAGAAGATTAGCTAATGGTGATTAATCAAGGAAAGTTTCTTTGCTCTTCAATGGTGCCGGCTGGACTGATCAGGTTTAAGGCAAAGAATGAAGGCTATTCAGCCTTTATTGCTGGCCGAAATTCAATCTACAATAGCAGAGAAAATTCTGGTTTCTCAGCTAGATACAAGAGTGATTTAATGAAGCAAGAGTACTGGAATTTTTTTTAAGTTCAAAAGAGTTTGAATAGAGTAATCTTAGGAGCTTTTTGAGGTGTGTTCATGGAATCCAAATACTCAAGGTAAATGTGGAGGTCAATGGTGTTCAGTCCATGGCTGAACAAGGTCCAATTTGTAGAGGTTTGAAGGTGTTTTTGGGCCTAGGCATAGAGAGACAAAACTGGAAATTTTTCTGGTTTCAACTTGTTCAAGGTTTCGAAGGTTGGTGGCATTTTGTGCAGAATTTTCTGCATTTCTTCAGCCGAATTTGCAGCTGGTTTTTTAGGGGTTTGAAGGTCTTCCAAGGGTGATTTTCCAGGCTTCTTTCTGGAGGAAAATAGAGGGTGGTCTTGCTGAATTGATGACAAAAAGACAGCTTCAATTCTAGCTTAGAATGCAATGAATTGTGCAGGAAATTTTTCTGGTTTTGTGCAGTCCGAAAATTTGCATCAGAATTTTCAGCCTTCAAACCACATGAAATGACCATTTTTCTGGCAGCAAATGAGTAGGATTAGTGGCTGAATTTTTTGAAAGCTGTTCTGCAAAATTTCTGGAAAATTTCTAGATTTTCCTTTATTAAAACCATGAACAACATGAAGGTAGGATTGAAGATTTAATCATGGTGATTTATTTATCTCGGAAACCCATCCTAATTTCTCTCCTATTTTTAGCCAATCCCCGATCCCTCAAGACTGATTTTTGAAATTCAAGGCCAAATAATTATCACAGAATTTTTGGAATTAAAAGAAGAGATTTAATGGATTTTGGATTATTTAAATTATGAGGATGTTAGGACAAAGCTAGAGGTAATGAAAGGACAAGAATTCCCCTGGAATTCTTTTTAAGACATGATCTTATGGTCAAGACATTATCTTCATGTCTCCCCTAAGACAACATTCCTATCTTTAAGAAATGTAAGAAAAACAAAAATTCAAATATAGCTAAGATAATCATGAATAAAACTTAAGTGATGGGATTTGAACTCATGACCTTAGAGATTAATTCACAAAGCTCTAACCACTTACCCACACTAACTCTTGTGCTTATTTTCTCACCCAAATATTCTTCTTATCTAAACCTCAAGCCATCTTCCTATTTCGACCTCAAGTAAAATTACCTTTTTACCATTCCTACGCAATAAGCATAGATAAGCCATCTAACCTATAATTCATAATTTTAGGGCACATAAAATCATTCAAAAAGTATATTTTTATACAGAATAATATGATATGCATCCTAACCCCCTTACCCTAAGGTTGGCTTTAGATGGGGATTCACATTAGATATCGGTTGTGGATTTCACATTTGTGCAAATATGCAGGGTCTAAAAAGGAGTAGAGCCTTAGCAAAAGGTGAGGTGGACCTACGAGTTACGAATGGAGAAAAAGTTGCTACAATAGCTGTAGGAACTTTTGAATTAATTTTGCTCAGTGGGCTTGTTTTAAAACTGAATGATTGTTTTTATGTTCCTACTATGAGGAAGAATATTATTCCAGATTCCTATTTAGATTTAGAAGGTTTTAAATTTGTAATTAGGAATAACATTTGCTCCATTAATAAAAATGGCATTTATTATAGAGATGCCTCATTATCAAATAGGCTCTATATTCTTAATCTTCACGAATCTTCAAACAAGTCTATCTATAATATTAATACTAAGAGATTGAAATCCATGATTTCAATTAGAATTACTTCTAGCATTATTGTTTGGGCCCTATAAATAAAAACACACATTTCAAGGCTTCATAATGATGGACTTCTACATTCGTTTGATTTAGAATCTTACGAAACATGTTATTCTTGTTTATAAGGCAAAATGACTAAAGCACCTTTTACGGGACAAAATGAAAGGGCAACTAATTTATTAGGCCTAATACATGTTGATGTATGTGGACAAATGAATACATATGGTAGAGGAGGATTTCAATACTTCATTACATTTACGGATTATTTTAGCAGATATGGCTACCTATATCTGATAAAACATAAATCTGAATCATTCTAGAAATTCAAAGATTTTCAAAATGAAGTACAAAATTAGACTGGCAAAAGTATCAAAACACTTTGATTAGATCGAGGTTGTGAATACTTAAGTCACTAGTTTGACGACCATCTTAAGAATTGTGGAATTATCTCCCAATTAACTCCACCAGGAACACCTCAATAGAATGGTGTATCTGAACGGAGAAATCGGACTTTATTAGATATGGTTCAATCCATGATGAGTCAAATAAATCTTGCAATCTCCTTTTGGGGTGGTGCCTTAGAGACTACTGTGTTCATACTAAATCAAGTTCCATCTAAATCGGTTCAGAAAACGCCATATGAGATATATACTAGGAGATGACTTAGTTTGTCGTTTCTCAAGATTTAGGGTTGTGAAGTTTAGGTAAAGCGTTTATTATCTAATAAACTTGCACCCAAATCAGATAAATGTATATTTATGGGGTATTCTAAGGAAACTAAAGGATACCAATTTTATCTCCCAAAACAAAATGGAGCAATTGTTGCACAAAATGAATTCTTTCTTGAAAACGAATTTATTTCCAAAAGAATTAGTGGGAGTAAAATATATCTTGATGAGATTCAAGAGCCACAATTAGTTTCTAAATTGAATAATAAACCTCAATTAGATGGCTCACAAGTCCAAGGTGAGCCTACTTCTATAGAACAAGGACCTCAAAGATCTGATAGGGTTCGTCAAAAACCTGAGAGATATGGATTTCTCATCACTGATGATCACAATGTGGAGCTCATGGTTAATGATGAGCCCACTTCCTATCAAGAAGCTATTAAGAGTCTTAGCTCTAGAAAGTAGCTAGAGTCCATGAAGTCTGAAATGCAATCTATGCATGATAACCAAGTTTAGACTTTGGTTAATCCATCTAAAGGTTCAAAAACCATTGGCTGTAAATAGGTTTTCAAAATGAAACAAACACGGAGGGAAATGTGCATACTTACAAAGCACGACTGGTAGCAAAAGGTTATAGACAGACTCATGGTATATACTATGATAAAACATTTTCACCAGTTGTAATGCTTAAATCTATTAGAATTCTTCTTGCCATAACAGTATATTATGATTATGAGATTTGGCAAATGGACGTCAAAACCAAGTTCCTTAATGGAAACTTACTTGAGGATGTGTACATGACACAACCTGAGGGTTTTGATGATCATATAAATTCTAATAAAGTGTGCAAACTTCAAATATCCATTTACAGATTGAAGTAAGCATCTTGAAGCTGGAATCTTCGTTTTGATAAACCAATTAATGAATTTGACTTTATTAAAAATAACGATAAGCCTTGTGTTTATAAGAAAACCAGTGGGAATGCAATAGGTTTTTTAGTATTTTATGTTGATGACATCTTACTTATTGGAATCAACATTCTAACTCTACAAAGTGAAAAGATATGATTGGGAAATTGTTTCCGAATGAAAGGTTTAGGTGAAGCTAACTATATTTTAGGTGTAAAGATCTATATAGATAGATATGGAAAGCCAATTAGCCTAAGTCAAAGTGCATACATTGACAAAGTACTGAAAATGTTCAGTATGCAAGACTCTAAGAGAGGATTCTTGCCAATGTCATATGGCATTAAGCTTAACAAAACTCAAAGTCCATCCAAGAAGGATGAAAAAGAATGCACGAACAAGATACCATACTCTTCTGCTATAGGATCCATTATGTATGCCATATTATGTACAAGAAGGTTCCAATCAAATCTTAGATAGCCAGACTGGACTGCTATGAAGAACATACTGAAGTACTTAAGAAGAACTAAAGATATGTTCTTAGTTTATGGAGAAGAAGAAGGCGAGCTAGTTGTATATGGTTACATTGATGCTAGTTTTCAGTCCGACATAATGATTACAGATCGCAATTAGGGTTTCTATTTTGTTTGAATAGAGATATTGTAAGTTAGAAAAGTTCAAAGCACGACACCGTGGCCAATTCTACTACAGAAGCTGAGTATGTAGATGCCCAAGCTGCAGCTAAAGACGCATTTTAGATCAAAAAGTTTATCACATAACTAGATGTAGTTCCTAGTATTGTGAACCCGGTATATCTTTACTATGACAACAATGGAGCCATTATACAAGCTAAGAAACCAAGATCACTTCAGCAATCCAGACATACACTTAGATGTTTTCATCTGGTTCAAGAAATTATTGATAGAGGAGATGTAAAAGTATGCAAGGTATCAACTGATGACAATGTTGTAGATCCACTGACAAAGCCTCTCCAATCATCTAAACATGATAGTCATACTTGATAAATGGGATTACGGCTTATGTTAAATTGGTGTTAGTGCAACTGGGAGATTGCTAGGGATATGCCTTAAAATAATTTGTACTTATACTATTGTCGTTATGCATTATGTAATAATACGAGGTATTTCTTTCAATGAATAATGCATTTAGTTTTATGGTCATTAAGTTCGTGACTTGAGAGTAATACCCTATAACAAATACTATGACTATTTTTAAATTGTCCCTGATCAATTATTATTAGTGAAATAATAATAAATTAAGATTAATATATTTGTGACTTGATGGCTATGTTTTATTGGTCATAGATATATGTGATATCAAGTCAAAATATAAATAAATTTTAGAGAACATTACATTGGATATGACCCATTGTAAAAGTACTTCATGAGACATGTCATAAGTACTTTCTAGCTATAATGGTATTAGAAGTCCTTCGACCTAAATTCATCATAGTTTCCTACTTGATAAATTCTATATCTTGACATTGTCTAAAGTTATCTTTAACCTAATAATAAATTAAACCATTGTTAGATATAGAAACCAGGGAGAAGAATGTGATTGATAGTGAAGGAATTTATCCTTCTCAATTTTGAGAGAGATGTCCACGGGCTCCTTGATAAGTTAGACTATTAAAATGCATGGTGTTGGAATGTATACCCGCTAGACTAGGTTTCTGATGTAATTATCAATTTTATTAATAAAAGAATTTATTCTCAAAATTATTTGTGAATTTTACATTACTTTTTTGCACGATTTTGTTTCGAAAAGACTAATTATGTTTAAGTAAGTGGTCCATGTGAATGGTGGTCTTTCACAGTAAGGTAAGAACCAGGGGTTACTTAACACATAAATGTTAGTTCTTAACTGATTGATAAGAATTGGAATCTCATCATGTCTAGGTTATTATGTTGTGAATTTCAAATGGGGAATGGCTTACATTTAGTCAGTGAGTAGTCCACTCACTTCATAGCATAAGCGTATTTCAAATACGTAAAACAGGACCTATAGTAGTGGTTTTTAAATGTCTTCCGCTCTCTCTCTCTCTCTCTCTCTCTCTCTCTCTCTCTCTCGTGCTCTGGGTGTCAAGCAGAGGACACAGATATAGGAAACTCTCTTGATACTGCTCGATAGCAGATCATCAATAAGAGATTAAGACTATTCTTCTTAACCCATTGATTTCACCAGCATTATAAGGCAGTGGATATATTTCGGAAGCCCAAAGGATTAGCGTTGATGAGACGAAGCCAAAGGATCGCAGGACAACAAGCAGAATTATCAACCAGAAGAGAACCAGAGACAGCAAAAAGTGGTCTAAACATCTTCTTTTATGCCAACAAGGTCATTTAAATGTAGAGGTATTAAAATTTTTTCCCTTCCGTTGTATCTCTACGTATGTTGTAATACCCCGCCCAAAACCACCTTTGACTTATGGGGGAAAAGTCATGCATTGCATAGCATTTTGCATTTCATGTGATATTCTAAAATTATATCTTTACATGGGTGCATGTGATTTTCAAGATTGCTCTTGCATTAATTTATTTAATGAGAAATAGTTGTGTTGCTTGCATTAATTGAGAATTGTTTTAGGTGAATTTTAGAAGAGGAGATAGAGGGATGAGAAGTAGGGTGAAAGGAATTTCTTAGAGATATATTAACATCGGAGTTGATTTGGATTAATGGTTAGGGTTGGTAATTATCCCTTGGTGACTTGAGTTCAAATCTTACCTCTTGCGAATCTTAGATTCCTTTTTGAATTCTCTTTCTAGAGTTTCTTCATGCTTTGGCCGAAAACCCTAGCTAGTTTATTGAATTTCAGCCACCATTTTCTTAGGAGATTGAGTCTATGTACCTCAATCAGGTTTGGGATCTTGTAGCTTCACCTGAAGGGATAAAACCCATTAGGTGCAAGTGGGTGTACAAGAGAAAGAGGGGAGTGGATGGGAAGGTGGAAACCTTCAAAGCTAAGCTTGTGGCGAAAGGGTATACTCAGAAAGAGGGAATCAACTATGAGGAAACCTTTTCTCCGGTAACCATGCTTAAATCCATCCGCATCCTCCTTGCCATCACATGTTACTATGACTACGAGATATGGCAAATGGATGTCAAGACGGCATTCTTAAATGGCCATCTTAACGAAGACATCTATATGTCCCAACCAGAAGGCTTCATTGCTGAAGGCCAGGAACATATGGTTTGCAAGCTTAAGAAGTCCATTTATGGACTTAAGCAGGCATCGAGAGCATGGAACATTCGTTTTGATGAGACGGTAAAGTCTTAAGGTTTTATTCAAAACGAAGATGAACCATGTGTGTACAGGAAACTTGAAGGCATTAATGTGGTTTTTCTTGTCCTATATGTGGATGACATTCTACTCATTGAAAATGATGTAGGGACATTATCATCTACAAAGGTTTAGTTGTCTAGTCAATTAAGTATGAAGGACTTAGGAGAAGCCAGCTACATTCTCGGGATTAGGCTTCTTAGAAATAGGAAGCAGAGAATGTTAGGGTTATCCCAAGCAACATACATTGATAAGATGCTGGCCAAGTACAACATAGACTCATACAAGGGAGCTCTAATCCCTTGCAGACATAGGTTATCATTTTCTTCGAAAGACCGTCCTAAGTCTCAAGAAGAAAGGACAGTCCTTCGAAGAAAAGGACAAAACGAGTAGGATTCCCTATGTTTCGGCTGTAGGAAGTCTCATGTACGCCATGTTATGTACTAGGCCAGATATCTGCTTTGCCGTAGGCATAGTTAGCATATATCAGTCAAACCCAGGGGAGGTTCATTGGCAAGCTGTAAAGCATATTCTCAAGTACCTCAAGGGAACGAGAGATTATATTCTGGTTTACAGGGCTGATGATTTGGTTCCTACAGGATACACAGACTCAAACTTCTAGGCGGATAAGGATGAGAGAAAATGCACTAGTAGATATGTCTTCACCTTATCTGGAGGAGCAATTTTATGGAAGAGTATTAAGCAATCTTGTATTGCTGACTTAACCATGGAAGTTGAGTATGTGGCAGCTTCGGAGGCGTCCAAGGAAGCAATTTAGCTCCGAAAGTTCCTTTAGAACTTGGAGTCGTACCACATATGGACAAGCCGATTGTGATGTATTGCGACAACACTGGAGCAGTATCGCAATCTAAGGAGCTTCGGAACCACAAGAAGGGGAAACACATCGAGAGGAAGTACCACCTGATCCGGGATTTCATCCGAGAGACGAGAAGTCGTGGTGGAACATATTGCCTCAGAAAACAATCTAGCAGATCCATTGACCAAGCCTTTGGCTGAGAGAGTCTTCAAGAGACACTTAGACGCCATAGGGGTGGGCACCTATAGACTTACCTAGTCTTAGAGTGCAAGTGGGAGATTATTAGATTGTATGCCCTCTTAGACTAGGTTTCTAATGTAAAATCGAATATTATAATAAAAGAATTTATTTTTAGAAATTGTTTGTGAATTTACTTTTTGTTTATGCACAATTTTCGTTTGGAACAGACCCATTGTGTTTAAATAAGTGGTCCATGTGAATGGTGGTCTTTCACAATAAGGTATGGATCACGGCTTATTTAACACATAAACATTTGTTCTTAACCTATTGATGAGACTAGGAATCTCATCATGTTTAGGTTATTGTGTTATAAATTCCAAATGGGGAATGGCTTACCTTTAGCCAGTGAGTAGTCCACTCACTTCATGACATAAACGTATTTGGAATACGTAGGACATGACTTATAGTAGTGGTTTCTAAAAGTATTATATGATAGAAACCTAGACTACTACCGCTACAGCGTGGACTAGTACTCTACAACTTGAGTAAAACTTGGTGGTCTGACGAAGCTGGAAGCATATGCTTTGATATGCTATAGTTGAGGTTCTATAGTAAAACCAATATACTTATGTATTGGGTATATGTAACTAGTTAGTTAAGACAGACTTGTACAGGATAGTTTCTGCACTATATCACCCCTTGTGGTTGTCCGAATGGTCTAAAATGTCCAGGGCCCTGGGAAACATGACTTGGATGTTTGCTTTAGGGTAGCTCCCTTGAAAGCAGAAACACTCCAAGAAGTCATGGATCATTGGACTAGAAGCCTAAGGATGGCAGATGTCATTTAGAGGGGTGGTAGTACACTTCTTCCTCTCTAAATGTACGGCGATGTGTAGAGGGGTATTTTAGTCATTTCACCTGTAGGTCGGAGATTTTGTTAATGCAGCATTGTCCTTGGGGTCAATATTTCCTTATGGTGATATTAGAAAATATTTAAAATGCAAAATATAGCTATTTATATAGCAGGGGTATTTTGGTCATTTTAGCAGCCAAGGCGATGTGCCTTTTTGGTCCTCGGAAGAGCCCGTAAGTCCTAACTAATTTTGGGTTGAGGAATTGGTCTCAGTTCAAGAGGATTTTATTTTATTTGATTTTATTCAGGATGTCTAATTTATTATTAGACTGGAATAAAATAAATAAATAAAATAAAATAGGAGTTGAGAGAAATTAATTATCTAGTTTAATTGGTTAATTAATTATTCAGAGCCTAGGTCCAGTATGAATAATTAGGAAATTAACATGAGCTTAAACTAGGGGGAAGAATTAATATTTAATTATTTATTGGGTTATTTATATAGGCCCGAGAAATAAATAATTAAAGATGAATTATTTTGGTTCATTTGGGCTCATTAATTATTTATTGGGTTATTTATATAAGCTCAGGAAATAAATAATTAATGTTTATTATTTTGGACCTTTTGGGTCCAAGAGAAATAATAAATATTTTTCGGTCCAATAGCTTGGACCTTAGGGTTTTTCCAGATACGGTTAAGAAGAGTTTAGGGTTAAGCCAAACTGATTCTCAAGATAACATCCGGGTGTTTTGAAATATGATATCCAGGGAATATGCTTATCAGATATTGAGAGACCTAATTTTGGCTGACTAATAAAACAAGTCTCTGGAAAAAGGAAAAAACCCTAATCTGCCTAGCCTAAGTGAAACTCACGCCTCTCTCTCAAACTCACATCTAGCTCTCTCTCTCTCACATTACCTCTCCTCTGTTATTCTTCTTGTTTCTTTGCTAATCAATAGCAAGTGAACCAAGGAGATTCGAGACCGTTCCTCTTCACCGTTGAGTTCACCGACTAGAGGTTGGGCTGTGGTATATTCCGAGAGCTGAAAGTCTTGGCGTTCATGCAAACCAGGTGAAGTAGGAGGCTAGCGGGTTTTCAGCCGGAAGCTTCTTCAAGTGGGCAAAGCGAAGCGATTCCTATCGTTCAATCCACTCATACTCAACCTAGTAGGCTTAAGGAGTGCAAAGGTATGATCTTCACGCTTCCATGTGGCCTCTAAGGCTTGCGTTTTTTTTCTCTCTGTTTTTTTTCGGTTCAAGCATGCTTCCTCTGTTTTCCCGTCCCTCAACAAACTCCTTGTTTTGGTCAAAAACTAAACACACATACAACCTATCCTTGTACACTATTTCGACTAGCCTAGGAGAGTAATTTCAGATTGCTTTTTCTCTCTCAAACCCTCTCAATCTCGGCCAGTAATTAGGTACAGCAAGCTGCTTGATTTTCGCCATTGCTGCCAAGGAAGTTTAGAACCATTAGGAGTCCTTTCTAGCATCAACTTCTAAACCCTAAATCAAACTCTCCTAACCCTAAACCAAGGTAACTGTCTATCCCTCCTTGCTGCACGAAAATTCTAGCAAACTCTCCTTTCAATTTTCAAAAAACTCAAGCACAATCTCTAGGCAAAAATCAAATGCACCCTAAGGTAAGCAAAAGTACTCTCAACCTCTTGATTCCTTTCCTCTATTGATTCTTCTTTTCTTCTTCCCTTGAACCACACCATATAGGGACTGATTTCATTTTTTTCCCCTTAACTCTCGATCAAGAGGAAGTAAAGAAGGTAGCTTTCCCTTCTTCATAAGTGAACTCGAGGCGATCATCCTAGGAGCATCTTGATCTTGTTAATCCGGTTGTTGTAAGGTAAAGGAATTCTTACCCTTGATGACGAAATTAAGATTTAATGTGATTGATGATGTCTATGGAAGTATATTAGCATGATGAATGTGTTTTGTTGGGATAGATGTATATTTTGAGATGAGTATTGTATTAGGCATGTTCAATGGATAGAGATGTTATGTTTTATTATGATAATGATGGATGTGGATTTTGATGGTAAGGTTAAGACCTTTTTGATATATTGCACATGTCTTTGATGGATATATGTTCATGGTATATTTATTTCAAGGAATGGGTGATTTATTTGAAGATAGTTGCTAGGTCATGATTTGTTTATAGGAATACGTGAGTTTATGTGCATGCTTGAGTTGATTGAGATCCTGGCCATGATATTATGTGATTCTAGATCAGGTGGTTATTTGAAGGCAGCAAGCAATTGATTTTTATCTTGTTTATCTGAGGCGAACCATGTAAGTCCTTCCATAAAATCTTTTTGTTAAATGATTGTGGTGGCAAGTCAAATGTTGTAAAAGCTTTGTGAAGCTATTGTTAAACTATGTTTGCTTGGGTTGTAAACATAGATGTTTATTCTCTACGTGGTTTTGTCAACTAACGCTTTTATCAAGAGCTGTCTTTCTCTTAAACTTTTTAGAAAACCCTTTTGTTAAAGAAAACCACGTTTTACAAAGCCAAGGTATGGGATCACTATGAGTCAAGAATTGACGGATATGTTCGTTGAGTACTTAATAAGGGTAGGCTAACAATACTAGTCTTGGAGGGCTTGAGTGAGTCTTTTGGCAGGTGGCCACCTCCAGAAGATAAGCTTTGCTTGAAAAGTTGACAGTATTGATTGGTTAGGCCGGTCCGAGCTAGCATTTGTACCTAGTAAGGTATTATTTTCCTGGCATGGACACCCGGATGGTTTTGTTGGGTGCAGAGATGGAGGAGTATCTCACCCGGTGGGCTGTACACCTACCTTTGATCAGAACGCCCAAAGTGTTGTAATTTGATCCTGTCATGGTGTACAAAGTATGGTGCCTTGACCATTTTCTTATCACGGAGCCCAAAGTATGGTGCCATGACTGTTTTTCGAGTGGATGATTTATTTTGTACAAAGTGTGACAATGAGAAAACACCACTCCTTTAAAAGAGAAATTATTTATGACTTGCCAAATATTTCAGCAAATGTTTTCAGCTATGCATACACGAACTGTTTAAAATACCATGTGCACACACATGACTTACTAAGATGTTAATCTCACACTGTTTTTATATCATGTTTTCAGGAGATTGATACTGCTGAACAAGCGGGATGTCTAGTAGTTGGAGCTTTTGTTTCTTTATTTATGTTTTGAGAGACAGATGTTCATTTATGTGTTTTTTCCCGATGTATGCATATGTTTAAACTTACGCAAGGTTGATTCTGATGTAATAAGAGTTCCCTTTATCTATCTAAGTTTGACATTTTGAGTTCGACTTTATATTATGTACCTCATTTTAAAGAACCATTGTCCTTTGGACGGGGCGACATCCCCGCCCATTGTGGATACGTAGTAGGGGGTGTTACATATACTCTATTTCATTAGCATGCTTCTGCGAATTTTCGTTTTGCCATGTTTTGCCTTTGCATGGTCATGCTTAAATATATCAATTTGAGATATTGATATCATTTGTTTAACAATCTACTATGAGGTCAAGAAATAGTTGATTAAGCTTAATAAGGATGACATACTCCGTTCCTTATACTTGATCTGGATATCGGGAGACAAAAATACTAAATATAAAGTTATGGTTTGGTTCAAAGATATCACTAAAATTTATTTAACTTGTATATTTATAATGCTTTGCTACAAACCGCTTATAACTTATGGGCCATTTAAATGTAATTTAGGCACACTGCCAGTGTTAAATCAACCTATAGGATCATACATTAAGCGAACATGTTAGGTAATTTTTCTAGTAACCAGATTCAATGTATCTTAAAATATATCTAGGTTAATCGAACAAAAAGAAAATGACCGGATATAATGAATCTGGAAATATGTCCACATTCGATGTATCTAGAGGATGTCAAAATTATAAGAATTTGACTCGATAAATTAATTAGTTAAATTACCAAGAAAATGCAAAATCTTATCATGTCAATTTTAATTTAATTTAAACTTAAAATAAGATATGATAAGATATTATGAAAGTTAGACTCCAAGAAGTTCGTGTAGTTTTAAAAGAAAACCCTAGATGTCTTCCTGTTAGAAACTTCTCATAAAAATGTTCGTGCCTCTATAACTATGAAAAATTAAGCCTCTCAAAACCTTAGGCACTAGTACTCCCAGTTAACGAGCTGGTTTTGTTGCGTGTATCAGATAGTGGACGTTCGCACATTGCAATGTCTGGTGATTGTTCGAAGTGCACGTACGCTTAGAAATCTGAAAGCCAAGGTCTTACTTACAGCGATATAGAGGTAATTTTGTAACGCCTAGTTCGACCTTAATCATTTGACTTGGGTCCTTAGAAGGGATTCATGGATGTTTTTCACGTTTAAGAGTCCACGAATCCTAAGAGCTGCCATTTGTCTGCATCAGCATCTACAATGGCCTTCTCGTATCTAGTGGGTTCTTATTCCTAATTATCAGAGACTAGATCATAGATCTCTCATATCCACCTTTATGTAACTCTTGTGATCCTTCCACTACGACGAGGCTCAGTTTATATAGGAATATCCGGTAGTGTTCTCTTAGTTCCTCGATTGGGGAGTTAAAAGTACATGAAGTTGAATCAATGACCAACTTCTCTTCTGACGGTATTCTACTTGAACCCGTGGTGGATGCAACTTGTTCATCTAATAAGTATCTAACATTAGCACTAACAAGTACTTTATGCTCTTGAGGATGATAGAAATATCCACTTCTTGTTCCTTTTGAATACCCAACAAAGTAGCATAACTCTGATCTTGGTCTCAGCTCACTTCCTTTTGTCAGCACATAAGTTGGATGACCCAATATCTTCAAATGGTTCAGATTAGGCTTTCGTCTAGTCCACATCGCATAGGGTATTGTAGATACTAATTTGGAAGGTACCAAGTTTAGAATATATGCCATTGTTTCTAAGGCATACCCCCAAAGGGAAACAAGAAAAGATACATGACTTATCATGCTTCTAACCATTTCTATCAAAGTTCTATTTCTTCTCTCAACTATTCCATTCTGCTCGGGAGTCCAAAGTGCAGTTAACTAATATACTATGCTATGATGTACCAAGTAATCCTTAAACTTGCCGATGAGGTATTCTCCACCACGATCCGATCTCAAAGTGATAAAAGCTCGTGCGCTCCAAACTTCAAAAATTAGACTCAAGACAAGACCCAATAATTGATCATCCAATTCTATACCAAAACGCCTATAAAGTAAGAACCGCAGGTGAATGAACAACTAGAACCCAAATTTTAATAGGATTTGGTCAACTACTTCAATACCCAAACACCCTTGAATTTACAAAGAATTCAAGAACAAGTGGGATGGAGAAAAGTAGGCACCTTTCTAGATTTCCCAACAAGAACACTAGGCAAGAATAAATCTACCTAAAACCCAAGACGAAGAAATAAGTTGGATTAACCGAAGAATTTTGGAGACCGAAACAAAGGTGGGTCGAATTCCTTTGCTTAGTCATAAAATGAAGAATTAAGGAAGAATTCTCCTCCCCAAGAGTTCAACACTCTATTCAAATATACTGAATCCTGAATTCTAAATTCTATTACAAAATAGGCTATAATAGGTTTTATATAGGCCTCAAATTACCCTAGCTAATTAGTAAACTAAAACTAGGAATTAAGTGGCCTTAATACAAGTTTAAGGCCCTATTACATGCCTTTAAATAAGTAAGAATATAATAAAAGTAATAGGGATCAAAATAGAAATGTAAAAAGCTGAAACAAGACAAAATAAGATAATTTCGGGCTAGACCTGACTTGGGCCAACTCCAGTTTGTCGCCAGTTCAACATTGGTCCTTCGGCGTCTTCAACAGACCACAACTGGCGCCGGGTTGGCTTGGTTACTTCTGGGCAACTAAATTTGAGCGGCCCTATTTTTCTTAGGTGGCTCCGTTTCTTTACTATTTTCTTGATGTTTTTCAACCCAAATCTTGTTCTGGACCTCCAAGATTATTTTGGTTGTTTCCTTGACCTTCTAAATTGATTTGAAATCAAGTTTGTTCCTTCTTAAAGCTACCTTGGATTGCATTCCATCTCGATCTTTCTTGATGTTCAATCCTTGGCTATGTGGCTGCTTGACTCTCCACAAGGATTGTTATCTTCTTTGTACTCCATTTGGCTGCTCCTTTAGCATCCATTTCTTTACACACCCTTTAGTTCTTGGTTTTTCTAATTGGTTACTTTGAAAACTCCCTTTAATCTTCTTGAATAGAGATCTTAACCAAGGAGCCATGAAGTGTGATTTTGTCATCCTTCCCCCTTCTTGGAAATGACCTCCATGCCTAATTTGATTCCTATCATTTCCCCCTTCTTGAAGATGATTCACCTACGAATCATTAGCTTCAATACAATTTAAACAAGCTATTTTGTGTGAAGGTAAAACATTTAGCTTTGGGTCTACAACAACTCCCTTGTTTTCTCTCTTCTGAACCCAAGCCCTCAGTCTCATTTTACCTCCATTCATTTTCTTTTTTCTCAACCTCTTATTTGGCTCTCTTTTGCACCACATTACTTTGTGTTTTCCTCTATCCATGCTCTTTTACTCTCCTCTCTTCCCCTTTTTCCTCAAACTTTTTCATCTCATCCCCCATCTCCTTTAGCTCCCTCTCTTTTCTTTCGTTTTCTTTTCTTTTACTCTTCTTTCTTTCTTTTTCTCTCTTCTTTTCCTTTCTTTTTCCCTCAAAAGATTTTGATCTTTCATAACCTCACTAAGGAACATTTGAAGAAAAGTAAACTTCTTTCCCTATTTGCTCAATGTATCAATGGTTCTTCTCCCATTGTACATTACATCTCTATCAAACATCCAAGGCCTTCCCAACGACAACTCTCCAACATGCATGGGCATCACATCACAAAATACCTCATCTTTACAATTTCCCATGCTAAATGTAACCTTAACTTGTTTGCTTACCTTCACCTTACCAATAATTGACCTATTAAAGCTTGTATGGCTTAGGATTTTTCATGGTCTCTATACCTAACTCTTCCATCAATGTAGTACTTATCACATTTGCATAACTTGCACAATATATCATCAAAATACATGGCCATTGATTATTTTTACATCTTGCCTTTGGGAATCATTCATATCCTCAACAACATACATACCCAAGACTCTACTAGCAACACCAATTAATGAATTTCTTTGCTCAACCACCTTTCTCCATTCATCATCTACTCCCTTTTCAAGTTTTGTGGTCTCCCTACAAAATGGTGATGGTATTTCACTCTTCACAACCTCACATTCTCCCTCTTTCTTTTGTTGATGTGAGCTCTCCCCTAATTCATAGTTACTTGAAGCATTTTTTGGACCTTCATCTTTAGTACATATTTGCTCCTCATCAACCTCACTAGTATAATACCCAACTCCTTCTTTGTTATTCCCATGTTGGTCTTCACTCCCTTGTATTAATGGACTTTCCTCAACTTCTTCATGTATTTCTTCACCCCTTTGATTTTGCAATTCTCTTTCTTTGGCTTTTTCTTCTATCTTCACTTCTTTCTCAATTTCTTGTAGCTCTTTTTGTTCACTCTTTTCAACCTCTTGTGTAACACCCCTACTAAGGATAGCAACAGAAGCATATCAACATAGGGTGTCACCCCGTCCAGTTTCTCGGACAAGGGGTCTTTATAACGAAAAACTAATAGAGTATGTAAATTCCATATCCACACAACAACCCATACTAATGGTCATGTGCACATATATATAACAAATAATCGCATACATGAAAATTTCTAATCTATATTAGTAGTAATAAGGTACGTTATCTATAAGGAAAACATTTGGACATATTCTGTTGTTACTGTGGTATTGTCCTCTATCCGTAGGTCCGCTCAACTCCGGATCTTACAACAAGGGTAAGATAAAAGACAAATGTGAGTGAAAAATCACCAAATGAGTCCCATGTGTGCTAGTACTTTGTCAAAGACACAGAGTAAATAAAACTTTTGTAGGATAGCAAATCATTTGTTCACTGGAAAATTTTTCAAAACCCTTTAATAAAGAGTTTATTTAGAACTCAATCATTTTTGAAAAATTGTATTTCAATTTCAAATCATTGCCCTAATTTTTTTTTTTTTCACATCACAGGCACTTCTCCAAGAGAAGATCGGCATGTATTCACAAGCAAGTCTCGCAGTCCTTGCCTTCGGCGCCATGTATCATTGTACTTAAACCGCAACCTCTAGTACTCTATCGTGAGTCACTGAAATAAGTACACCGTAGTGTACTTCTACTCAGGTATACCATAGCATACCTACTGTACCGCAGCACATAATCTTTTACTTGTCACCTTAAGCTATGGGTCTCAATCCTGACACCAATCACCATCGAGGCGGCAAGGAGTAAAACATAACCAAGTCTCCCTGCCTGGCATCTAGTGAATGACTTAAAATAAGAAGCGCATGCAGACACGGCAATTGCCTGGAGCTAAACGGCTAGCCAGGATGATTCATCTCAATGTCTTGTCACCCCGTTCAGAGGAAGATAATCCCTAGAACTAGGCCAGGTAACTAGGGTCATCTAACTCTAACGAAGGCTAGTACAAATATCAAATTTATTGCTGAGTACACAACATTAACAATTCCAACCCCGTCTGACTGATCAAGCCAGAGGGTTATCTGATCCTGCAGGATTTTCAAATCAAAACATTTTTAGAGCAAAACAACACTTTTCAAATTTTGATCCCACTAGCTCACAAGTTAAATAATCATTCACATAAGCTCCGTAGAGCCAATCAGTTCATTCCATAACACATCAGGCCAATAAAACAATTTCAGTGATCAAAAGATCATTTTTCAAATGTCAATCTCATCACGAGAAATCATTTTCCAAGTCATTGAAATAGGATAAAGGATTCTATTCACATATCAAAATATGTTTCCAAGAGTATCTACAAAAGTTATTTTCAGGAGCTTTCAGGTCATTTTACCCATACCCAATTCCAAAAAACTTTCCGAGGGTATTCGGGTTATTTTACCCATACTCGATTTGAAAAGTATTCACGAAAGTTTCAACAAGGGTATTTTAGTCATTTACCTTATACCCGATTCTAAAAGTTTTCATAAACATTCCAATGAGGATATTTGGATCATTTTCCAAATACTCGATTCCAAAAGGAACTCATTTAAAAAAATCCAGAATTCAAATCCTAAAAGAGGATTAAAGTCAAAGTTTCCAAACATATTTCCATAAAATGTTCCAATAAGGGCATTCTAGTCAATTTATGAATACACTATTCCAAAATTTAACATTTTTTGAAAATTCCAAAAATTTAATCCAAAAAGCACTAAATTCACAAGATTCATGCTTTAATCATCTAGTAAGGTTTCCAAGCCAATTATAATGTTCAATCGAGCCCAAAATAGCATAAAATAATTCTTGCTTAGTTAAACCTTAAAGATATTCCGAGATTTCCAAAATAGTATAAAACATAGCATTTCTTGGAAAATTCAAGCACACAAACTTTCAAAAGGTTTTAGAAATCAAAGGGACTCACCTCGTGTCCTAAGCAACTCTTTCCATTCACGGCCATTTAACATTCGCTTCTACTGTTTTCGACGTTCTATTGGCCGTTTGTCATTAAACCTACACCAAACATCGTTTTCGTGTCCATTTAAGTTTGGCCGAAAAATAACCGTTGTCTAGCCGACTTGCCTGATGAATAGCCGACGTCTAATTGATGGTTAGCCGACGGTTAGCCAACGGTCAAGAAAAACATTAAATTTCCGTTTTCGTCGTTTTTTCATCGTTTGTTCGATTCTTTCATTTTTCTTTTCCCACATCCTTTCTCTCTTCATAAACAAGCGATTCACTTCATGTTTCCCCAATTATTTCATCCAAAATCACACAATTAATCATTCCTAAATTGGTTCATGTTCCCAGCAAAATTCTGAAATTTTGCTGTTTTAACACATGATTTTGTTTTGGACATAACCTTCAACCTACAACTCCAATTTGGCTCTATGATACACCAAAACAACCATAAGACTATTAAATTTAATTCTGCATTGGCCATTTTCAGAGTTCTAGTCCTTGTGACTCGTTACTAGGGAAAAAACAGCCCCAGTAGTTTTCTGGTTTTTAATCCATTTCCACAAAACAACTTCACCTACTTGTGCTTCTTGATTCATAACTCCTATTTAACCCTTAATCCACATCAAACAACCTTAATTCTTCAGATTTTCAGGTTCAAGAAAGCCACAGAGTTCTTATGCAAATAACATATAACTAACATCAACGTTACATAACAATCATAATCCATTTTCTTTAACATTTAACCCCATTTCTATCCCAACTCTACCATCTTTCTTCTCAATTATGAACAACCATTTAAATCACCATTCAAATACCCTTATTCACTATACAAAATATAGCCTATGAATTCTTTATCCAACCGGTACACACACTTGCACACATTAAGTTTCACATAGTACATAATAATCATTTTAATCATCACAAATCTCACGTTTTCAAGTTAAAATTCATATCAAAATGATCTCCGTAATGCAATCTACAACTTTAATTCTTGAAGTATTAGACTTTACCTTGTGTATAAGGTGTTCTAGCTTGAATTTACTCCAAGAATCTCCAACTTCTTCAAGAACAATATTTTCTCTCTCTTTTCCAATTTTTCTTGATTTTTTCCTTTTCTTTTCTTCCTTTTTTCTTCATCCCTTCTTCCTTTAAGCTCTTGGCTGGTTTTCCCACTAATTCCACCACCATTCTTGGTCAAAATGATTACCAACAGGATTTTTCTCAATTAAATGAATAGTGACCACTTTACACGTGTTGCGATCTCGTTTTTTCGCATTTTTCTTAATTATTTTGCAAAGCTTATTTAAGAAGTATTGCATGCATGAATCTTTCATGCCTCCTCTTACTATTTGATACTTGTCCTTGGCCACCAATCAAAAGAAGCCACATGTCTCATTTTCAATCGTATTTTCCTATTTTCTTCAGTAATGACCAAAATAGGGTCCGTAACAGGAAAATATTTTATTTCACCAATCAACTCCAAAAATTCCACTGAATTCATTGGTAACACTTAAATTCTTCAATTCCATCTCTACTTGGTCAAAGTTGCAGTCAAAGTCGTGGGCACGGTTAAAATGTCAAAAATGCCCCCGATACCCCAAGTAGCATAATTCGCACCAAAACGTGCATTTCATTGCACTGATCAATTTCTCTTTCTAGAGTACCTAAAAATTCTTATTTTTTCTAATAATAATAGCCTTCCAAAAATTTAGGTACAGGTAGAACAAATCCAATAATTACATCCAGGTCCTGACAAAATTTTATTTCACCAAAGTATTCGTCTCAATACACTGATCAACTTTTGTTCTGGACAACAATACAAATTCTGATCCTATTATAAATAGTATTCAATCAAAAGTAAAAATGTGGGGTGTTACTTTATCCCTTACAAAAATTTCGTCCTCGAAATTTGGCCTACACTTGGAATAGTTATGGGTACTTCTTCAACATCTTTGCCTCCATTTCCCAAGTTGCATCTTATACAGGATGATGATTCCTCAACACTTTTACAAGTGGGATTTTCTTATTCCGCAGTTCCTTTTCACATACTCAAATATCTTAATAAGTTTTTCCTTATACTTCAAGCTTGGAGTCATCTCAATGGGTTCTTCATTTAGGATATGTGTAGGGTCAGCCACATACTTCTGAAGTTGGGATACATGGAACACATCATGAATTCCTTGAAGCTCTATGGGAAACTCCAATCGGTATGCTATTTTCCCAATCTTCTTGATAATAGGGAATGGTCCTATATATTTAGTCGCTAATTTCTTCCCTTATCTATTGACCCTCAATTGTCATTGTGGAGTCAACTTCAAGAATACATGCTTCCCTTCAACAAACTCTAAATCTCTTCTGTGTCGATCCACATAGCTTTTCTGTCTACTCTGTGCTGCCTCCAACTTGGTTTTGATCAGCTCCACAACCTATTGAACCTTTTCAAGATCAAAAGCAACCTATTCAATCGTTCTCCATCCTAAACTTTCCAAATATAATGGGGACTGATATTTCCTTCCATGCAAAGCTTCAAACGGGGCCATTCTAATAGTCGATTGATAACTGTTATTGTAGGCAAATTCTGCATATGCTAAATTATCAACCCAATTGGTTCTAAAATCTAGAACGCAATCTCACAACATATCTTCCAAAATCTTGTTTACTCGTTCAGTTTGTTCATCTGTTTGTGGGTGCGCTGATGTGCTAAACTTTAAGGTTATATCGTATCTTTGTTGCAACTTAGTCCAGAACTTAAAGTAAATCTTGGATCTCTATCAGATACAATGCTAGAGGGAACTCCATGGAGTCTGATTACTTCCTCCATATAAACCTTACTTAACTTTTCTAGAGAATCCCATTGATTGATTGGGATAAGATGAGCGGACTTAGTCAATCGATCCATTATCACCCAAATAGTATCTCACCACTTTACTATCATAGGTAATCTTGTAATGAGGTCTATAGTAATTTTATTCTATTTCCACGATGGAGTAGATAATGGTTCTAACCTTCCAGGCCATTGTCAATTGGCTTTCCTTTACTGACAAATTAAACATTGAGTTACAAGGTTTGAATTGTCCTTCTTCATACCGTTTTAGGTTCTAATACATCTTTACGGCTCCTAGATGGATGGTATACTTACTCCAAGGTGCCACTATTAAAACATCTCATCTCATCGCATATTTGTTTCAGAATACAATACCAACCCCGGTATCAATTAATCCAGTGATTGTCCTTTCGAAACTCATATTCTCCTCTATTCACCTCCTTCTACACTAGCTTTTGCACTCTTCATATTTATCTTGTTCCCTCTTTAACTATTGTAGGAAGGCAGGTTGAATGGAAGTATTACTTATCCTTATTTCTCCGTCTACTACAAATACTTCTAATTATGGAATTTGTAACGTCCGAAGAGCTGATAAATTCACCTTCCTACTAAGGGCATTTACTACTATGTGTTCTTTTCCAGGATGATATTTAATTGGATATTGAAATCCTTCCGAAAATTCCATCCATCAACTTTGCCTTATGTTCAAATCCATTTGAGTAAAAACATACTTTAAACTTTTGTGGTCGGTGAAGATTTCTAACTCAGCCCCACAAAAATAATGTCTCCATTCCTTAAGCGCAAACACAATAGCAACTAACTCCAAATCATGTGTAATGTAATTCTTCTCATGAGGTTTCCATTTCCTAAAGATATAAGCTATCACATTTCTCTCCTGCATCAATACTTCTCTCAATCCTTCTTTTGACACATCTGTGTACTTCTTATAAGGTTTGTCCATCATTGACAATGTTAAAATAGGAGTAGAGCTTAATCCTTTTTTCAACTCCTAGAATTTTCCCTTACATTTTCCAGTCTAAATATAAGGAACTTTCTTTTAGGTGAGTCAACTCAAAGTAAAGCTATCTTAGAAAATTTCTCAGTAAATCTCCGATAATATCCTGTAAATCCCAGAAAATATCGTATTCAGTCAGAATCTTAGGACATTTCCAATTCGTCACTGCTTTAAGTTTTGCAGGATCTATTGTACTCGCAACATAGGATATCATATGACCAAAGAATGCTACTGCTTGTAGCCAAGACTCACACTTACTGAATTTTGCATATAGTTTGGTCTCCCATAACTTTCCCAATACTTTCCGAATGTGTTGTTCATGTTCTTGGGTATCATTAGAGTACACCAGACTGTCATCTATGAATATGACCACAAAATTATCTATGTATGGCCAAAATGTTCGGTGCATCAAGTCCATAAAAACAGTAGGGGCATTAGTAACACCAAAGGGCATCACTACAAACTCAAAATGCCCATATCGAGTATTAAATGCAGTTTTTAGTATATTTTCTTCTCGAATCCGAACTTAGTAATATCCCTACCTCATGTCTAACTCTGAGAATCATCCTTCTCTTTTAACCAATCAAACAATTCATCGGTCATGGGCAATGGATATTTATTCTTTACCATTACTGCATTTAACCTCACAAATCTATATACATCCATGGTGACTCATCTTTCTTTCGAACAAATAAGATAGGTATTCCCCAAGCTGAAGTGCTAGCCGAATGAATTCTTTCTCCATTAATTCCTGTACTTATTTCTTAAGCTCCTGCAATTATGTAGGTGCTATTCAATAAGGATTTCTTGAAATTGGTTATGCCAACGTCACTAACTCAACAGAAAAATCTACTTCTCTCTTCAATGGTAATTCCTTCAATTTCACTGGAAAAAAAATATCTAAATACTCATTCATAACAAGAAGTTCTTTGGGTTTCTTAACCCTTCCTGGCTTTTTAATTACATAGGCTAAATACCAAATACACCCTTTTTTTAATTATCTTTCGGGCTTTAAATCCTAATATGTAAGTATTACTTTTCCTCCCAATCTCGTCTACAATTTCCAATATAGGTTTCCCAGGTTGACGAAATTGTACTACTGTATGTCTACAGGTAACATGATTATGATGCTGGGATAGCCAGTCCATGCCCAAGATAGCATCTTAGTCCTCTATGGGTAGACATACCAAATCTCCTCCAAAATTTCATTTCCTACTAAAATCATACATTCTTTATGTACTTTCTCACTATTCATTTACTTTCCCAATGGAGTATTGACAAGCATTTCTTACGAAGTTTCTTCCCCCTTTTTATCCCGATAGCATCAAGAAATACATTGGCAACAAAGGAATGCGTAGAACTGGGATCTATTAATACTTTAGCATCATGATTTAAAACTAAGGAGTGTACATTTCACTACTGTGACATGATCATCCATCTTCTTTAATACAACCACTCCAGCATTTACTTAGTTTAGTAGATCCAGCTCTAGGGGTAGAAGTTTGTCTAGTTTCTCGACTTCATCCTCCTATCCTTCGGAAATGAGGACAATTGAAACTCTTATGCCCTTCTTTCCTATAGTTAAAGCATCTAAAAAAGGGTTGTCCTCCAGGTGGGCCTCCCCTCATCTGCATCTTTTCCTTTCTTCTGCCATCGAGATCCTCCAGATCTTTTCTAACTTATATTCCAAAAATCACTTTCATTTCTCCTACTCATATTCTCATTTATTTTAGCATTCTCAGTGGGTCTAGTAATAGTCTCAGCCATCCATTGAATAGTATCAACTATTTTTTAGAAGGTTTAGAACATAAAATAATCCAAATTCACAAGGTGGGAACCTTCCACATGCAATTCCTCCACTATTGGCTCAGGGTTATGTTGAGTAGTTCGCGAGGATCATCCAAAAGTTCATTTAGGAGACATTTATACAATTCATACGATTTTACTGGTAAAAGATATAACATAACTTAAGAGCAGGCACAAAAGAGCTATAGTGCACATAGCAGGATCATAACATATATTCATTCTCATCAAACATAAAGCTAGTACAAAATTTGTATGTCAAGCAAACAGTCATATACACTGGCCGAACTGTCCATATCCTACTACACATATCCACGCCTCATCCTCCTACTTATCATTATCACTATATGAAACGGGAGGTTCTAAATTAGTAGAAATCATATAGGATTCGGCTGTATTAAATCCTTCACATTCAACTGCATTAGGGTGCAACCAAGCCAGTATGTCTAAGTCTATATCCAATTCTTCCTCGAACTCCTCGACCATAGGTACCTTCACCTCGGGTACCTCCTGATCTCTTCCTATTTCAACATCCTCCAAACATAACATCTCATCTTGTAATACTCCCGAAGTATCCCCTCCAAATTCCTTCTCATTATTCTTAGAAAATACTATACCATCAGGGATATTGTCCTCTTCCTTATAGTTATCCTGACGACATAGCTCAACACTATCATCAATCTCATCAGAATCGCCATCCTCCTCCTCATACGGTGATAGTGTCCTATTGGGGGTAGATGTCCCCTCCACACTAAGGTCTCTAGCAAATGGAGTAATGACAGGTACTGGTGGGTCAAACCTACTCCCGAAGATATGGGGAGTATGAAGGCGGCCAGGGCCAGATCCTGTCCAATTGAAACATCCTGGCACACTTGCATGGTAGATAATTCTAATCCTCCCAGATCTTTTCACACCCAAGTACTTATCTATCTCTTTCTTCCCATCATCACAATACTCATCTATTGCGCACTTGCCCTTATCACTCCTATCCATCATACCTCTATAATGAAAGAGCTCTAACAATCCCTATGATGATACCATAGTTCTATAAAACTAGGCTCTGATACCAATTGTAACACCCCTACTAAAGACAGCTAAGGAAGTATATCAACATTGGGTATCACCCTATCCAGTTTACTGGATAAGGGGTCTTTATAACAAAAAGCTAACAGAGTATGTAAAGTCCAGATACATACAACAACCCATACAAATGCTCACGTGCATATATATATATATATAACAAAGAATCTCATGCAAGAAAATTTCCATTCAACATTAGTAATAAGGTATATTATCCATAAGGGAAACGTCTGGACCTATTCTGTTGTCACTGTTTTATCATCCTCTATCCGTAGGTCCACTCAACTCTGGATCCTACAAAAAGGGTAAGATAAAAGACACGTGTGAGTGAGAAATCACATAGTGAGTGTAACACCCGGCTACCTAAGCCCGCCAGGGCTGGGGATGTCGCCCCGTCCAAAGGAAAATGGTCTTTATAACTAGGTCACATAAATAAATTAGCAGAATAAAAATGATACTTGAACTTAAAATTTATTACATCCCAGAAATAAATCCAAGAATACCAAAAACAAACCCATAATAAAATTTATCCATTCTCATCTCCCCAAAACATTACACAAAATAAATTATCGAAAAATCCTCCAAAGCAGTCAATATCTAGCTACTCATCCCCACAGCAGGATCGACCTGAAATCATGATAAAAATGGTGGTGAGACAGAAATCTCAATAAGTCCGTGTGTGCTTAAGTGTCGGGAGAAAACAGTTCATGAATGCAAAGTATAAAATTCTTTATAAGAGATCACTGACAAGCAATAAACATTAGTCAAAAGCAAGAGTGGTGTTTTGGCTTTTCCAACCATAAATAATCAATAAATTCAACCACTTAAAAAAATGATCATGGGTTACCACACGTTGGGCCCTATAACCGTATGGTCATCATGCCACACTTTGTGCATACCGCCGGTCAGAATGTCACACTTTGTGCAGACTGCCAAAAGTAGGTGATCGACCTACTGGGCAAGATACTCCTCCTTCTCTATACCCAAACAACAACCGGGTGTCCATTCCGGCAACACAGGTCACTTGACTGAAAGAGAACACTGTTAGCTCGGACTAGCATGACCTACTGGACTGACGTCCTATCCAAGAATGACTCACCCCTCAGAGGTGGCCACCTATTGAGAGACTTACCCTAACCCCTCAAAGACTAACCCTAGTAGTCCACCCTTATTGAGTACTCAATGACATTTCCCACTTGAGATAAAATGAACAAAACACTGTTCCACATGAAAATGGCAATTAAGGGTTCCCAAAGTCTTTGTCAAAATCAGTTTTGGAAAGAGTTTTGAGATTGAGTAAATCTGCTGATTAATTTTCAAATAAATTGTTTGTCTGAAATAGGAAAGAAGTTAATCCTCAATTGCCCTTGCAAAACTGAGTGTCCATGCACTCTACATTTAGCTTGCCATAATAAACATATTTCATTAATCAAGTTTTATGCAGGAGCTTACCTTATTTTTGCTCACAATATAAGGTCTCCAACAACTGACCTAACCCGGCATGGGCAAATACAAACCACAATCAAACTCAAGCCAAAATCCACTTTCTCAATTTAAAACAACTCAACTCACTACCACCATGATCCTAGTGTCCCCGAGCTTTAAGGCCAAACAATAAATAAATAGGTTTATAAGCTAAGCCTAATTTGATATTTAAAATAATTAATGTTTTGAGAAACAAGTACTAATAAGTTGATGGTTTAAATCTTGCTAAGAAAAACTTAGAGTTTACTTGATAAAGAGTCCTAGGTGGTATTAGGTAAAATAATGATTTATTAATAATTTAGTTGTTAGAAAATAATTGATAACTAAAATTAGTTGAAAATAAGTTTAATAAGTCTTGCTTGAAAAATAATAAATAAATTTTTAATGGGTTTTGATTAAAGATAATAATTAAATTTTTAGTAATAAATATTTTACTAATTATGATTATTTTCATAAAAGGTTTTAGTTGATTTCATTATTTTATATAATATATATATATATATATATTATTTTTCTAGCAAAAGCTATTATTTATTTGACTAAAATATCCTTAGTATATATAATAATCCAAATCTACTCTTCCTAGGGTTTTTTCGAAATTACTTAGCAAAATCATATTATTAAATATTTTATTCATGAAATAAAAATTAGCTTAGGGACAACTAGATCATGATCATACTTCTATGGCTAACCACAATCATGAACATATACAATCCTTCAATTCATCAAATCATCCAAATCATGCATATAAGCATAGATCTAAATTTATCAAGACATGATCTAACCCCTTCTAGCATAAATATGATCATGGCTTCAATAACCCAACATGAATATAAATCCTATTCACCAAAGGTGACATAATCTCTAGCATACTTCATCACAAATACTACCTATGACACGGAGACATGTATTAAACCTCAAATCATAATACAATCAACCAAGATAATCCATCCATGCATAAATCCTATCTCCTTCATATTCATACATATATTCATACTTCAACCTCAACAATATATACTCAAATCCTATCCACAATCCACTTTCTATCAACATCATCCTAGAGACATGAATCTAGAATTTAAAAGAAAGGTTAAAAAGGCTTACTTGATTTCTGAATATCTTGAAGGAGTTTTGAATGGTTGTCAACCCCTAGATGCCTAAATCCGTCCAAGGAAGGTGGAGAAAGCATGGCCATTGGAGAAGAAGCCATTCGGCAAAGATGAGAGAGATTCGGCAATGAGAGAGAGAGAGAGAGAGAGAGAGAGAGAGAGAGAGAGGGACCATTAGCATGTTTATTAATACATATATTCATTAGAGATCAAGATTGGAGAAGATGAAGTTGTTAGAACAAACCTACCTTGAAGGTGTTCTTGAGTCTTCACAAAATTTCGGGTTTTTTATCCAAAATAGCAAGTTGGATTTTGGAGTTTGATGTTAAGAATGATACTGATGGACTCACGGTAATGAGTACGTTCATTCTAGAAATTTTAGAAGTAGTTTGAAGTGATTTGGAGGGGTATTAGGTGAAAGGAAAGAGTAGGTGTTATTGGTGTGTTGTGTGTTCTTGATGTCAAAAAGAGTAGAGAGCTTTTGGGATTGGAGACTACCGAAATTCTGCAAGGATTAGGGTTGGCCGACTACTTGAAGGGTTTTGGTAGCTGATTTTCTGGTTTGGAAGGTAAAAGGAAAGGCTAGTTGTTGAAATCCTTGAAGAATATTTTTGGGAAGCAAATTTGGAAACTAAATATTCAGGAATATCTTTGATCATGGGAGAGCTTTTGGAAGTCTGCCATGGCCGAATTGCTGGGCATTGTTTCAGCTAGGTGAATACTGGTTGAGGAAGGCTAAGGGTGGCTAAAAATATTGAGTGTAATGGTGAAGGAAAGGTCTGGTTGTTTGAGGTATATTTTATGGAAAGTTGTTAAATCATGGTGGCTGGAATTTTGGTATCCAAATCAGATCATGTTTGCAGAATTTTTTTGGAAATCTTTTAGGTAGCCATGACTGGATTTTCGTGCAGAAGCTTGAGGAGGATAATGGAGTTCAGTTACTGAAGGCTTAAGGGTGGTTTGTGTAGAAGAATGATGGAGTTTCGGCTAAGGATGAATTAGGAACCAAAGCTGGAAAATTTTCCTGCACAAGATTTCGCAAGGCAGGAATTTTTTGGGCAGCCTTCGGCTGCCACCTTCCAGTCGACTTGCAGGGAGTTTGAAGGGAAATTTCAGGGGATTTCAAGGCTGGTTTCCAGCCTTCATTATGGAGGAAAAACGTGGCTAAGATGCTGAACAAAAACTGAAAGAAAACAGCTTGGTTTCAGACCTCCAAAGTCGTGAATTTGCCCAGGAATTTTCTTGGTTTTGCACAGCTTTTGTGTAGTCCGAAAATGGCCAGAAAAATCAAAGTTCTAAGCTGATCAAAGGGTCATTTTCTGGTAACATTTGGGAGGGAATAATGGCTAAGAATTTTGACACCTTGAAGGCACACAAAGTTGGGAAAATTTCAATTCCATGCATGAAGGAAAATGAACTTAGCAAGAGTGAAGTTTTTAGAAAGTTCACTAAGGAATTTAATTCACTTGAAATCCTTTCCCCCTCTTCCATGGTTTGGGTCCATAAGATGTCTCTTACTAAGACATTTTGAACCTTCAAAGTCACAGCACATTGCTCGAATTTTTCTAGAATAAAATTAGATTGAACAAATTGAACAAACTAATGAGTTGAGAAATAAGAGAAATTAAGGATCAAGAGGAAATGAATTCCCCTTAGGAATTTTGTGCAGGGCAAAAGAGTAGGATTAGGATACTCCTATTATGTCTCTCTTACGACAACATTTCTACCCTACTCCAAGCACATAAGGCTGAAAATAATACTTCCCAAGCAAAAATAAAATTTAACCAAGCTAAAGCTCCTATGATGGAATTTGAACCCAAGACCTCAAGAATTAATTCTAAGGCTCTAACCACTAAACCACAACAACTCTTGTTCTTATTTTCCCTCTAAAAATATTTTCCTATTCAATCCTCAAGCTATCTCCCTTTTTCCACCTCAAGCAAAAATTACCATTTTGCCTTTCTCAAGTAATACTTACAACCAAGCCTTCGAGATAATAAAACTCAAATGTAAAGCACAGAAAATCATATAAAAATATATTTAAACATGCAATGAAATATTATATGCACGCCAACCCCCTTACTCTAAGGTTGGTTTTGACTGGGGTTTCACAGTGAGTCTCGTATGTGCTAGTGCTTTATCAAAAAGATGAAGTACATAAAACTTTTGTAGCATAGAATGTCATTTGTACACTGGAAATGATTCCAAAACTCTTTAACAAAGAGTTCATTCAAAACTCAATCATTTTTTGAAAACTGTATTTCAATTTCAAATTATTGCCCTAATTTTTCTTCAAATCACAAGCACTTCTCCAACTGAAAGTCGGCCTGTATTCACATACAAGTCCCATAGTCCTTACCTTCGGCACCACGTATCATTGTACTGAGACCGCAGCCATTAGTACTCAATCGTGTGTCACCGAAATAAGTACACCGCAGTGTATTTCTGCTCAGGTATACCACAGCATACCTAATGTACCGCAACACACAATCTTTTACTTGCCACCATAAGCCAAGGGTTGCAATCCTGATGTCAATCACCATCAAGGTAACAAGGAGTAAAATGCACCGACTGTCCCCACTCGGCATCCCGCGAATAAGTCAAAATAAGAAGTGCTCACAGAAGCGGCAATTGCAAGGTTCTCAATGGCTAGCCAGGATGACTAATCTCAGTGTCTTGTCACCCCATACGGAGTAAGATAATCGATACAACTAAGCCAGGTTACTAGGGTCATCGAACTCTAATGTAGGCTAGTACAAAGATCAAAGTCCTTTCTGAGTACTCAAAGTTAACAATACCAACCCCATCTGACTGATTATGCTAGAGGGTTATTTGATCCCGCAGGATTTTCAAATCAAAACATTTTTTGGGAAAAACAACACTTTCCAGAATTTGATCCCACTGATTCGCAAGTCAAATCATTATTCACATAGGCTCCGTAGAGCTAATCAATTCATTTCATGACACATCAGGCTAATAAAATAATTTTAGGCATCAAAAGATCATTTTTCAAAAGTCAATCTCATCATGAGAAATCGTTTTCAAAGTCATTGAAACAGGATAAAGGGTTTTGTTCGCACATCAAAATATGTTTCCAAGAGTATTCGGGTCATTTTTTCCGTACTCGTTCACAAAAGTCATTTTCAAGGGTATTCAGGTCATTTTACCCATACCCGATTCCAAAAGACTTTCTGAGGGTATTCGGATTATTTTACCCTTACCCGATTTGAAAAGTATTCACAAAAGTTCCAATAAGGGTATTTTGGCCATTTACCTTATACCCAATTCTAAAAGTTTTCATAAATATTCCAATAAAGATATTTGTATCATTTTCCAAATACTTGATTCCAAAAGAAACTCATTTCATGAAATTCAGAATTCTAATTCTAAAAAAATGATTAAATTCAAAGTTTCCTAACATTTTCCCATAAAATGTTCCAATAAGGGCATTCCAGTCAATTTATGAATACCGTATTCCAAAATTTACCATTTTCTAAAAATCTCAAATATTTAATCCAAAAAGCATTAAATTCACAAAATTCAAGCTTAAATCATCTAGTAAGGTTTCCAAGCCAATTATAATATTCAATCGATCCCAAAATAGCATAAAATAATTCTTCCTCAGATAAACCTTAAACATATTTAGGGATTTTCAAAATGGTATGAAACATAGCATTTCATGGAAAAGTGAAGCACCCAAACTTTCAAAAGGTTTTAGAAATCAAAGGGACTCACCTCGTGTCCTAAGCAACTTTTTCCATTCATGACCATTTAACCTTCGTTTCTACCGTTTTCGACGTTCTGTTGGCCATTTATCATTAAACCTACCCCAAAGATCATTTTTGTGTCAATTCGAGTTTGGCCAAAAAATAGCCGACGTCCAACCAACATTTAGCCGATGAGGCCGACGGTTAGCCGATGGTAAAAAAAAAACATTCAATTTCCGTTCTCGTCATTTTTTCATCGTTTGTTCGATTCTTTCATTTTTCCTTTTCCACATCATTTCTCACTTCATAAACAAGGGATTCACTTCATGTTTCCCTAATTATTTCATCCAAAATCACACAATTAATCATTCTTTAATTCGTTCATGTTCTAAGCAAAATTCTGAAATTTTGCTGTTTTGACACATGATTTTGATTTGGACATAACTTTCAACCTACAACTCCGATTTGGATCTATGATACACCAAAATGAACATAAGACTCTTAAATTTAATTCTACATTGGCCCTTTTTAGAGTTCTAGTCCTCCTGACTTGCAACTGGGCAAAAATAGCCCCAGCAGTTTTCTGGTTTTTAATCCATTTCCACAAAACAACTTCACCTACTTCTGCTTCTTGATTCATAACACCTATTTAACCCTTAATCCAGTTCAAAAAACCTTAATTCTTCAGATTTTAAGGCTCAATAAAGCCACTAAGTTCTTATGCAAATAACATATAATAAACATCAACGTTCAAAAACAATCATAATCTATTTTCTTTAACGTTTTACCCCATTTTTATCCCAACTCTACCATCCTCCTTCTCAATCATGAACAACCCTTTAAATCACCATTCAAATACCCTTATTCACATAAAAAATATAGCCTATGAATCCTTTATCCAACCGGTACACACGCTTGCACACACAAAGTCTCACATAGCACACAATAATCATTTTAATCATCACAAATCTCTAGTTTCATGTTAAAATTCATATCAAAATGATTGCCGTAATGAAATATACAACTTTAATTCTTGAAGTATAGGACTTTACCTTGTGTATAAGGTGTTCTAGCTTGAATTTGCTTCAAGAATCTCCAACTTCTTCAAGAACAATATTTTCTTTCTCTTTTTCCAATTTTTCTTGATTTTTCCATTCCTTTTCTTCGTTTTTTCTTCCTCCCTTCTTCATTTAAGCTCTTGGCTGGTTTTCCCACTTATTCCACCATCATTCTTGGTGAAAATGATGACCAATAGGATTTTTCTCAATAAATGAATGGTGGTAATTTACATGTGTCGCAATCTCTTTTTTTTTTTTTTGCATTTTTCTTAATTATTTTGCAAAGCTTATTTAAGATGTATTGCATGCTTGAAACTTTCATGCATCCTCTTATTATTTGACACTTGTCCTTGGCCACCTATCACAAGAAGCCACATGTCCCATTTTCAATCATTTTTTCCTATTTTCTTCAGAAATGACCAAAATAGGGTCCGTAACAAGAAAATATTTTATTTCACCAATCAACGCCAAAAATTCCACTGAATTCATTGGTAACACCTAAATTCTTTAGTTCCCTCTCTGCTTGGTCAAAGTTGCTGTTAAAGTCACGGGCGTAGTTAAAATAACCAAAATGCCCCCAATAGCCCGGATAGCATAATTCGCATCAAAACATGTGTTTCATTGCACTAATCAATTTCTCTTTTCAGAGTACCCTAAAATTCTTATTTTGTTAATAATAATAATAGCCTTGCAAAAATTTGGGGTACAGGTAGAACAAATCCAATAATTATATCTAGGTCCCGATAAAATTTTATTTCACCAAAGTATTCGTCTCAATACACCGATCAACTTTTGTTCTAAACATCAATACAAATTCTCATTCTATTACAAATAGTAGTCAATCGAAAGTAAAAAAGGTGGCGTGTTACTTCTTGATCCTCTCTATTATTTTCCTCATATTATTTCTCCCACATCTCAAATCTTTTGTTCAATTGGCTACATTGCAAACTAAAGAATTTTCAAGAACAAGTAGGTGAAATGTGTTCATAGCTGGAGCAATACTCTCAAGGACTCACTTCACTTCTTGCAACTCTTCCCTACTTCCTTGACATTTCCTTCTTGGACAATCACCTGTGTCATAGCCATAATCCCAACAAGTAGAACAAAAATAATCTTTCTTTTTTCTCAAACAACTCTTGGAAGAATTTTGTAATGCACTCACTTCCCTTGGCTTAGATCTTTTTGGACATTCATAGGAAGTGTGTGTATAGCTCGAACAAATATAGCAACCAAACTCCCTCTCTTTTTGCATACCACTCTTTGTCCTTTGCAACCTACTCCTTGAATATTTTTGTGGTCATTCATAATGTTCTTCCAAATACCCCATCTTCTCATAGTCATCATCTTCATATCTCCAATCATACTCATCATTCCCACCATAACTACTTCTAGATGAACAAGGCTTTTCATAGCAATCATATCCTCCACTTTCATTCCAACTAGCCATAGTGAATTTTGCTTTCAAGAAAAGTACCCAAAAAAATTTAAGTAGAAAATACAAATGGAATTTCTCACTTCACTCCCTCACGTGTTTACACTCTTTCAATGACACTCTTCTCTTGCGTATACTCTCTTTTAGCTTTTATTAAAATGAGCTCACCCTCTTACCTTTTCCACACTCTCAATTCCATACTTAAGTTCTTCTGGAAGTCTCCCTAATCCAAAAAGATTTAGTTCAACTAACTAAAGCCAACTAAATTCCAAGGGTTCAAGAAAAATGAAATTCCTAAAAAGAAATGAGCTATCACTAGATGGATAACAAGAATGAGACTCAATCAATCAAGAATTTCAAGCAATGAGTTGTCACACAAACTCTTGGATTTCTGAAGAAGTTGTGTAGTGACAACACTAGTCAAGCACCACAAGGATTCAATTAAATGAATATACTAAGGAACAGGAGTTCAAGATAGGCAATGTTCAATTCAATCTCAAGTTTCTTAAGAAGATGTTAATCTAAATATTTAACCCACCAAAAACAAAAGGAATATCAATTAAACTCAATGAAAGTGAAAAATGTAAGCTAAGAACCCTTACAAGACTGTGTTCTTGGTGTTCTTGGAGAAATGGAAAGAATGTTGGACGAAATTTGCTGAAGGATGTTGGCCGAATGGTTAGAGGAATTCTTGTGATTGGATTTTCAGATTAGGGGAAAGAGGGAAAGCTAGTTGTTTGAAATTCAAAAGAAGTAATTTAGGGAGTGAATTAAGGTAGAAGATATGGTAAGAGTGGTTTGATTGATGAAAGTTCTTGGAGCTACTATGGCCGACTGGTTTTCTTGAAGTTTTGTTGAGATGAATAAGGTTTGTAAGAGCTATAGGGTGGCCGAAATTCTGAGTGTTATGGTGGAGGGAATTTTTGGTTGGTTGAAGCTCAATCTATGGAAGTTTTCATGGAGCAAATTGCTAAAATTTTGAATTCCAATTGAAAGCTTGATTGTTGTGATTGAATGAGTGATTTAAGGAGTAGCTATGGTGCTCATTCGTGTAGATCAATGGAGAAAGGCTGATGAAGTTCAATTCATGGCTGACTAAGGTTATATTCATAGATAGTTGAAGTGATTTTCGGACAAGGTTGAAGAGGGAGCAAGACTGGAATTTCTGGTTGTTCATTCGAGAGGTTTTGCTGGAATTTTTGTGCAGTTTTTTCTGCAATGTTCCAACCGACTTGCAGAAGGTTTAAAGGGGTATTGGAGGGTCCTTTAAGGCTAGTTTCCAGCCTTCTTTATGGAGGAAAGATAGAGATGAATTACTGGTTTGAAGGCTAGAAGAAACAGCTTAGTTTTTGGACTGCTAAGCTGCGAAACTGTCCAAGTTTTTTTTCCTGGTTTGCACAGCTTTGTGCAGTCCGATTTTTTGCCACAGGTTTCAGTCTTCAAGTTGAACAAATTGGCTATTTTTTTGGCAGTATTTGAGTGAGAAAAATGGCTGAAGTTTTTGAAAGCTGGACTGGTCAATGAAGCTGGAAAATTTCCAGTTTGCTACCATGAAGAAGATGAACACTTATGGAGTGGAATTTGAAGGTTCAACTATGGAGATTAATTCTTTTGGGAACCCTCCTTAACTCCTTCCCCATTTCTAGCCAATACTCTATCCTCTAAGAGTCATTTTCAAGATTTCAAGGTTAATGAACCTTGTTGGATTTTCTGGAAATAAAAATGGCCTTGGGATAAATTAAACAACTTAATTGATAAAGAATTAAGGTAAGCTAGAGAGTAGAAGGACATGAATCCCTTAAGAATTCTTGTAGGGTATAAGAATAGGATTAGGATATTCCCTTCATGTCTTCCCTAGGACAACACTCCTAGTTCTACTTATGGAATACAAAGGCCGAAAGTCCAACCTTAAACAAAATAAAATTTCATCATGCTAAAACTTAAATGATGGGATTTGAACTCAAGACCTTAGGGATAAATTCCAAAGCTCTAACCACTAAACTACAACAACTCTTGTTCTTATTTTCTCTCCCAAATATTCTTTCTATTTAATCCTCAAGCTATCTCCCTATTTTCACTTCAAGCAAAAATACCACTTTACCCTTTCTACTCAATAAGCACAATTAAGCCTTCTAGACTATAAATCACAATTCTAAAGCATATAAAATTATTCAAAAATATATTTATGCATGCAAAAATATATGATATGTAGCTCAACCCCCTTACTCCAAGGTTGGTTTTAGTTAGGGTTTCACATGTTTCCCAGGGCCTTGAATATTTAGATTATTCAGACAACTACAAGGGGCGATATAGTATAGAAACTATCTTGTACAAGTCTGTCTTAACTAACTAGTCACACATACCCAACATACAAGTATATTAGTCCTACAATAGAACCTCAACTATAGCATATCAAAGTACATGCTCCCAGCTTTGTCAGACTACCAACTCATACTCAAGTTGTAGAGTACTAGTCCACACTGTAGCAGTAGTAGTCTAGGTTTCTACCATATAGTACTTTAAGAAATCACTACTATAGGCCCTGTTCTTCGTATTTGACATACGCTTATGTCATGAAGTGAGTGGACTACTCACTAGCTAAGGGTAAGCCATTCCCCATTTGGAATTCACAACATAATAACCTAAACATGATGAGATTTTCATTCTCATCAATCGGTTAAGAACGAATGTTTATGTGTTAAGTAACCCATTATCCATACCTTATTATGAAAAACTTCCATTCACATGGACCACTTACTTAAGCACAATGGGTCTTTTCCAAACGTAATTGTGCACAAATAAAATATAAATTCACAAATAATTTCTGAAAATAAATTCTTTTATTAAGACATTCAATATTTACATCAGAAACCTAGTTAAAGAGGGCATATTTCCTAACAATGCTCACTCGTATTGGGTCTCCTTGTCCTTCTGAACCCCTACAAAGAGTTACAAACATAGTCAGTGGCTTCAGAATCAACTATCCAAGAGGATGTTGATCCAACCATCAAAATAGACTCCAGGCATAAAGCAATACTTGAAGTAGACTTGGCTATGAAGTACGGACAATCTATCTTCCAATGTGCCTTCTTGCCATACTTAAAACATTTGCCTTTGGGCTTTACGTTGGACTTAGCCTGACTAGATGTTATGGGATGGGCCCTTGCGTTGTTCTGGACCTTCTTCTTCTTAAATTTCTTAGGCTTTGTCTTAATTCCAGAAGAAGCAATAGAACGAGAGACCAAAACCTTTAACATGAGCTTCATGATCTTCTCAGCCGCTTGAAGCTCTTTCATGAGCTCCGTGAGATTCATATCAAACTTGTTCATGTTGTAGTTCAACTTGAATTGCGAATATAAGTTAAGCAGAGTTTCAAGAACCATGTCAATTTGGCTCTTGGGATCTATCATTACGCCTAGGACCTCGGCCTTTGAAGTAAGCAATCATCTTGAGTAGATGCTCTCGAACCGATGCCTCCTTAGCTATCCAAGTGTTCATGATTGATTTAAGAGCTTCCTACCTTGCGGGTCGGCTCTTGTCAGCAAACATGGTATGCAATGACAAATACATATTGTACAGAATGGCTATGTGGTCATGGTTAGATTGGAGCATACAAGATATGGAAGCCAACATATAGCATTTAGCCATCTCATCGGCCTTCTTCCATGCCTTCTCGGTATCTCACTCCCGATCAATGGATTCTTTCCCAATCTCAGAATAGGGATCTGTAAGAACATACTTGTACTCCTCAACAGTGAGTACTATGTTCAGGTTCCTCTCCCAGTCCACATAATTTGGGTCTATCAACTTATTCTCCTTGAGAATGATTAACAATGGATTGAAACCAGACATTTTTTAAATTTTGCGGAAAACATTCATTTAGTTTACAAGAAATAAAAATGCTCATACTTTTATATTATTTCATTGATAATAGATAACTCTTAAAACCATTATCAATAATATAAGTAGTTTGGCTCTTAGAGAAGCTAACAGAACTTCATAAGAAAATTAATAACATTATAATTTAAGTGTATAACCATCACGAATCAAAACTTCCTAAAATAGGTAACGGTCTAGAAAAAGTTTCACCGATAGGATGGCTACTAATTCATACCACCTACAGATAATCAAATGCTAAAAACCTCCAACGTATGTTGGTCAATCCTAACAAATACCCTAGACTTTTAATTTTACTCTTCCATTAGTTTTAGATACTTGTGAAAATCCATCCTACCGGCGGTCATGCTCAGAATGACACGAGAAAATCCACTATCTCTAATGAGAGTTGTGATGGAAGCCATGGAGTCTTTAGAACCCCTCTCCCACTTAATCTTTTATTGAAAATAGAGTTTTAAGCCCAAAAATGTTTTCTATGATCTTATGGTTTCATTGACTTTAGTAAAAATCTAAAATTCAATATTATTCTCTATGTCAATGATTAAATCCTTTGAGATAGTAAACTATGATTTTATTTTACTATTTTAAGTTAATAACCAAGTAAAACTTTATTAAATAACTTTAGTTCAACATTATTCTCTATGTCAAGGATTATACCCTTTAAGAGAATAAACCATGAATTCTTTTATTTTTAAAGTTTCTTAGATTCAAATGTTTTATGAAAAATCGTCCTATCTAGTGACACTTTAGTCTCACAAGAACTCGTGCATTTGATCACAAAAATGAAATAAGCATGAGACCAAAAGTAAACTTTTCATGCTCAAACTATTCAATTATTCCTAAGTGCCCAAACAATAGATTAAACATCATGAATTAAAAATTAATGATCTTGTTTAATCCTAAGGTGGATCCATCCTTTACTATTCATTTCATGCAAATTATTCATTCATAAATGAATAAACTATTGTAGAAAATTAACCTCATACAATAGTTTCAAAACATGATTGCATCAAGGAATATTGAGAAACAAAACTTTAGCAGTGCTCTTCTATTTCTCAGACAATTTGTCGCCTCCCTTCTCGTCCAAAATTGCGCACAACTGCTTCTGGGCAGAGTGGACCTAGCGCCTAGTCCATTGGGCCTACTTGGTGTGAAACCCCACCCAAAGACAACCCTAAAGTAAGGGGGTCGAGATGCATATCATATTATTTTGCATGAATACATATGTTTTAAATGATTCTATGTTCTTTAGAGTTCTGGATTATAGGTTAAAATGCTTAGTTATGTTTATCAAGTAGGAAGGGTAAAATGGTAATTTTGCTTGAGGTCAAAATAGGAAGAAAGCTTGAGGATTAAATAAGAAGAAACTGTGGGTGAGAAAATAAGAACAAGAATTAGTGTGCTTTAGTGGTTAGAGCTTGGTGAATTAATTTCTAAGGTCATGAGTTCAAATCCCATCATTTAAGCTTTTGACATGATTATTTTAACTAAGTTTGAAATTTTGTTTTCTTGCATTTCATGGAAATAGGAATGTTGTCTTAGGAGAGACATAAAGAGAATATCCTAATCTTATCCTCATATCCTAAAAAGAATTCTAGAGGAATTCTTGTCCTTTTTATTACCACTAGATTGTCCTAACATCTTTATAATTCAAAACCATTAAATCCTTTCTTTTAAATTCCAAAAAAAAAAAAAAATCTGTGATAACTCCTCCACCTTGAATTTCGAAAATTAGCTTTAGAGGTTGGGAAGTTGGCCGAAAATAGGAGGAGAAATAGGAAGGGTTTCCAAGAGAAAATCAATCACCATGATAGAACCTTCAAACTTACCTTCATGTTGTTCATCTTCTAGTAAAGGAAAATCTGGAAATTTTCCAGAATATTTGCAGGCCATTTCTTCGAAAATTCAGCCAGTAAACCCACTCATTTTGTGCCAGAAAAATGTTCATTTCATGTGGCTTGAAGGCTGGAAAATCTGTGCAATTTTCGGACTGCACAAATAGCACCAAACCAGAAAAAAATTCTAGGCATTTCGCAGCTTTCAACCAAGTAAATGAAGCTATTTTGATTCATCTTCAAGCCAGAAAAACTCCTCAATATTTCTCCAGAATTAAGGCTATAAAACCACCTTAGAAAGACCTTCAAACTCCCTCAAGAATCAGCTACAAATCGGGTTGAAGGTGTGCAGAAATTCTGCACAGCCTTCAAAACTCTTGAAGCATGAAACCAGAATTTTCCAGCTTTGCTCCCTTCTAGCCTAGGCCAAAAATCACCTTTAACCTCTGTAAAATTGAACCTTGCTCAGCTGTAGACTGAACACCAGTAACCCCACACTTACCTTGAGCATATGGACTCCATATCCACACCACAGAACACTTCTAAGATCACTCCATTCAAACTCTTTTTGAACTTTAAATAATTTCAGCATTTTACTCCATTAAAATCACTCTTGTATTACGCAAATAAACCAGAATTTCCTCCACCATTTAAGACTGAATTTCAGCCAGCCTTGGAGTAACATCAACCTTCAATCAATTCAACAAAACCACCATGTTCAGCCGGCACCATTGAAGACCATAGAAGCCTCTCTTGATCAAACACCATAGCTAACCTCATACCTTAAACATCTCCACCATTTCCTCCATTTAAATTTCAAAAAAAAAAAAAATCTGACCATTCTCCCTCCTTCTTGCTGAAAACCGAAACCCTCATTCACTCCATACCATTCGGCCAACCCTCTACCAAAATTCGTGCAGCATTTCTTCCAAATTCTCTCCATTTTCACCTAGAACACCAAGAACACACACTAACCTTCTTCAAGCCTAACCCTACTCTAAACACCTCCAATCACTCTCAAATACTCCAAATCACTTCCATTTAATCTCTAAACTTCATTTCTGGTATTTATAACACCAAACCTCGCAAACAAGAATTTTTTAGCGGATCAAAATTAACCTTTCTTTGAAGGTCTCAAGAACATCAATAAGGTAAGTCAAGAACAACCTTCTTGTTCATATTCTTCCATTCGATTGTACTGTTCTAATGCTCTCTCTCTCTCTCTCTCTCTCTCTCTCTCTCTCTCTTCCAACCGAAATGGTTGATCAACCATCAACCATGGCCGTTTTCCCGTTGGATCATTCAAGGCTCTCAATCGCGTAAACCTTCTTAATTCTTCATCGAAGGGTTCATCAAATCAAGTATTTTCCTTTAATCCTTCTTTTAATTCAATATTCATGTCTCTTAGATATTGATAGGAAGAATGAAATATGGATAAGGGATTGAGTATATACATGTGGATTAAGGGGATGGAGTTAAGGCATGATGATTGTTGTATAGGACTGAGTTGTATGAATTTTTTTTTAAATCAATGTATGTTCTTCATGCTTAGTCAATTTTATGGATGTTTGAAGCATGTTAGAGACTATAACACCAAAGGTGATTAGGGTTTTATGTTCTTATCTTTCATTGAAGCCATGATTGGTGATTATGACTAGGAGGAAGCTAGCCCTGTGATTGTATGCGATAAGTCAAGCATATGTACTTGAATGGATTGGTTTATTATTTGATGTTGGAGAATGTGTTCATAAATCTACCCGGAGGACTTACCAGTGCCTCAGACTGCACCTCAGCCTGCACCACAGCTAATCATTGCCCTGGATGATAGTAGTGACGATAAGGTCCAGATCATTGAGCCATCTCCAATACCCGTGATCGACCTTGTTACCGACAGTGAAGACGAAGAGATAGACATGGAATATGTTCCCCACCCTCGTAGCCCCATAGGGGACTTGACTGCTGACAGTGATGACCCATGGGAGATAGATTATGAATCTCCCCCTAGACCTTCCTTTGTAACCCCACCCAATCAAGTTGAGACCTGGGAGAGTTCTAAGAGACCCGGGAAGATGCCCATAGATGGGTTCGCAACTGGGGCCGGGATGGACTTCACTAGGAATCCTGGGGGGTGGTTATATGATGCCGACATTGAAGATTCTGATGAGGATTAGATAGGCCAAGTCCTGCCATATTTAGGGCATTTTATTTGCAATTTTTCATAAACTTCTATGCTAGGAGTCCATTCACCTTTATTGCTTTATTTCAAAATTTATGCAAATAAGAGTACCTAGGGTACTCTAAGTTTTGAGAAAAATTTATATGCAATTCTTCATACAAAATTTGCATCTAATTTTCTTCCGATTAACGTTGAATGTGAATGTATGCTCAATTTAGATATTTTTAACTTTGATGCATAACTCATTATCTGGGGAATGATTTAGAATGGCACCCAGACGTCGCGCAGCCATATCCAGCAGAAGGGTTCCTAAGGCAGAGCCCGTGACACCAGAGGTTGATGCAACTCAAATGTCATCACCAAATCAAGGGGATGAGAATTAAATGGGGCCGAAAATGGGATCGGAAGAACCGGTTAGCGCAACGATAAAGCAAGCGTTCCACAAGGTGACGGAGATTCTGCAAACCTTGACAGAGCGAAGAAATCCGAAAGGGGAAGACGAGGCATTGGAGCGGTTTCTGAAATTTCAACCTGCTATTTTCTTGGGGGAGGCCAAACAAGACCAGAAAGTGGAGCAATAGGTGGAACAAATGGAGGACATCTTTGCTACGCTCCAGTACACTGAGAAACGAATGGTGAAGTTTGTTGCATTCCGGCTGAGGGGTCCAGCTCGGGCGTGGTGGCAAAGGATTCAGGACAACTGGGAGATGATTGACCAAGACTGGACATGGGCTAATTTTGTGGAAGCATTCCGGACAGAATATATCCCTCAGTAGATAGTGGAGAAATGGGAAGATGAGTTCTAGAATCTAAAGTAAGGAAGCATGACGGTAGCCCAATACGCCGCATGGTTCACGCAACTGTCAAAGTACTGCAAGAGGCTGGTGGATACTGAACAGAACAGAATGAGGTAATTTGTTAAAGGATTAAGGCAAGAGTTAAGAAAGGCGTTAGCACCCTCTCCACCGGTGACTTATTCGGGGGCTGTGGACGCAGCCACCCGTACTGAGAATGAAAATCGCAACTGATTGGCTTCACGACCGTTCGTACCGACAAGACCACCGCCAAGACCTTTCTAGAGGCAGCAACCTAACAAGCGTCCTGTCAACCAGCAATGGCAGAATCGGGGAAAGCAAGGCCGAACAGCACCGGTTGGTCCGACGCAGAATCTTCCATTATGCCGGCACTGTGAGAAAAGGGGCCACATTGACAAAAATTGTTGGTCCAAAGGAGTTGAACGGAAGTGCTACCACTGCGGGGACCCGAATCATCTGCGGAACACCTGCCCTAAACTTCTCCGGATCGGGCAGGGGAACCCAGCTCAGAACCCGGGGCCCAATCGAGCCAATACCTCAGGAGCTTCCAGGAGTGGAACGCAGAAGCCGCAGGTGAGAGCAAAAGTTTTCGCTCTCAACCGGGAGGAGGTTGGAGCTGATGCAGCAGTAGTGGAAGGTACGTTTACTATCCAAGGTCATTTTGTTAATGCATTTATAGACCCTAGATCTACCCATTCCTATTTAAATAAGAATTGTGCATATCAATTGGGTTGGGATGGAGTAGAACTACCTTTTACCTTGTTAGTAAGTACGCCTTTGGGGAAAATGGTGCAAGCGGATCGGTATGTGCAGAATTGTAAAGTTGAAGTAGGGAGAGAAAGCTTGTAGGGAGATCTAATAGTCTTAACTATTGATGATTATGATTTAATATTAGGGATGGATTGGGTAGCGAAGCATGGTGCTAGAGTTGTAAGAATAAGTCAGTTCAGTTCATTAGACCAGGATGTGATGTGTTGGAGTTCAATGGCGAGAAAGTAAAAGAATTGAAGTTTTTGATAGCTGGGGCTAAAGCCCGAAAATTGTTGAGGCAAGGATGTCAAGGATATTTGGCTTATGTGATAAACAAGCCGAAGGACCAATGCACTCTGGAGGATACCGAGGTGGTAAAAGATTTTCCCGACGTGTTCCCTGCGGAACTCACCTCTCTACCTCCCAAACGAGAAGTTGAGTTCACCATTGATCTAGTCCCAGGAGAGGAACCGGTGTCTCGAACCCCGTATCGTATGGCACCGGCGGAGTTGAAGGAATTAAAGGAGCAGCTAGAGGAGTTGGTGAGGCAAGGCTATATCAAACCTAGCACGTCACCCTGGGGAGCACCTGTGCTATTTGTAAAGAAAAAGGATGGGACTCTAAGGTTGTGTATTGACTACCGAGGCTTGAACAACCTGACCATCAAAAATAAATATCCTCTGCCGTTAATTGACGAGTTGTTCGACTAGTTGCAAGGGTCCAGTTGTTACTCTAAACTGGATTTAAGGCAAGGCTACTATCAAGTGAGGATAAAAGAGGAAGATATTCCTAAGACGGCCTTCAATACAAGATATGGTCATTACAAGTTTGTGGTGATGCCTTTCGGGGTAACCAACGCACCCGCGGTATTTATGGATCTGATGGATCGAGTGTTCCAGCCTTACTTGGACAAGTTCGTGGTGGTCTTTATCAACGACATACTTATATACTCCAAGAGCTCGGAGGACCATGCAGAACATTTGAAGTTAGTACTAGAAAAGCTAAGGGAGCACAAGCTTTACGCCAAGTTTAGCAAGTGCGAGTTTTGGTTGGATAGTGTGGCGTTTCTTGGTCACGTGGTGACCAAGGAGGGGACCAAAGTAGACCCAGCAAAGGTTGAAGCTATTTCAGACTGGAAGCAGCCAGAGAACATCACAGAGATTCGAAGATTTTTGGGGTTGGCTGGCTACTACCAGAGGTTTATTAAGGGATTTTCAATGCTAGCATCTCATATGACCCGGCTGCTGAGAAAGGATGTACCCTTTGTTTGGAACGAAAAATGCGAAAAGAGTTTTCAAGAGTTGAAGCGGAGGTTAATGACAGCGCCTGTGTTGAGTCTACCGGAGGCAGATAAACCTTACGCACTATATACTAATGCCTCGAAGGAAGGCTTGGGAGCAGTTTTGATGCAAGATAGGAAGGTGATCGCCTATGCTTCTCGAAAACTGAGGCCGCACAAAGTCAATTATCCCACGCATGATCTAGAGCTGGCTGCCATTGTGTTCGCATTAAAGAAATGGCGACACTATTTGTATGGAGCAGAATATGAGGTGTTCATTGATCACAAAAGCCTGAAGTACATCTTTACCCAGAAAGACTTGAATTTGAGGCAGCGAAGATGGATGGAATTTCTGGAAGAGTACCATTGTCCTATCAACTACCACCCCGGGAAAGCCAACGTCGTTGTTGATGCCCTGAGCCGGAAAGTCAGAATGGCCAGGCTAAGGGTACAGGAGGTCCAGGTAGTTCAGGATGTGTTGGACAGAAGAGCATAAGTGCAAGAAGAGAAGATTATTCTTAGCAACCTGAGGCTGATACCAAATCTAAGGCAGGAGATTGTTGAAGCCCAGCAGAGTAATGCGGAATTTCAGCTTTTCAAGGATAAGGAGCTTAAACGGCAAGGCAGTGAATTCCGATAGGACGGAGCGGGAGTGTTGTACTTCCAAGATCATTTGTGTGTACCCGAGGAGCACCAGTTGAGGAACAAAATTTTAGAGGAAGCACATAAGAGCAAGTACGTCATTCATCCGGGAGAGGTCAAGATGTATCAAGATCTGAAAAAGTCTTACTGGTGGCCTGGGATGAAGCGAAATGTGGTTAAGTATGTCTCAACGTGCTTAACCTGTCAGAAGGTCAAAGCGGAGCACAGAAAGGTGGCAGGATTATTACAACCGTTGCCAGTACCGGAATGGAAATGGGAAGAGGTGACCATGGACTTTGTGGCCGGACTCCCTATGGCCAGGAGCCAAAAGGACGCCATATGGGTAGTGGTGGATCGACTGACCAAGTCGGCGCATTTCATACCCGTGAATGTAAGGGATTCAATGGAAAAGTTGGCTCAGACATACGTGCGGGAAATAGTCAGATTACACAGAGTTCCTTTAAGTATTGTGTCTGATCGTGATCCGAGATTTACATCCCGATTTTGGAGCAAGTTTCAAGAGTCGATGGGTTCTAGTCTGAAGTTCAGTACGACGGTGCATCCACAGACCGATGGACAGTCAAAAAGGGTTATTCAGATATTGGAGGATATGCTGAGAGCCTGTGTATTGGATTTCAGGGATAAGTGGATTGAAAGTATGCCGTATGCCGAGTTATCATACAATAACAGTTATCAAGCTTCGATTGGAATGGCTCCGTATGAAGCTCTATATGGACGAAAGTGTCAAGTACCGCTATACTGGAGTTGGTCAGAGGATGGACATATAAGCAAATCGGGAGAAGTTTATGTTCAGGAAATGTCGAACAAGGTCATGTTAATTAGGGAAAGGTTGAAAGCGGCCCAGAGTTGACAAAAGAGTTTTGCAGACAATAGGCGGAGAATGTTAGAATTTCAGGTGGGAGACAGTGTGTTCCTAAAACTGACACCAAATAGGGGAATTCTGAAGCACCCGAAAGGGGGAAAGCTGAATCCAAGATATTTGGATCTGTTTCCAATAAAAGAGAAAATTGGGCTGGTGGCGTACCGATTGGAGTTGCCAGATGGGTTGACGGGAATTCACAACGTATTCCATGTATCATAGTTGAAGAAGTACAATGCCAATCCCGGACATGTGTTGAACGATGAGCCGTTAGTGCTACAACCCGACCTGAGCTATGTGGAGAAACTCGTAAGGATATTGGACCGAAGTATCAAGACTCTCCAGAACAAGCAGATTCCGATGGTAAATGTGCAGTGGGAGCATCATGGCACGCGAGATGCCACATGGGAAACAGAAGAATGGGTGAAGTGAAAGTATCCCGAACTGAGATAAAGATGCGCCTAAATTTCGAGACGAAATTCTCCTAAGAAGCGGAGGATGTGAAACCCCACCCAAAGCCAACCCTAGAGTAAGGGGGTCGGGATTCATATCATATTATTTTGCATGAATATATATGTTTTAAATGATTCTATGTGCTTTAGGGTTGTGGATTATAGGTTATAATGCTTAGTTATGTTTATCGAGTAGGAAGGGTAAAATGGTAATTTTGCTTGAGGTCAAAATAGGAAGAAAGCTTGAGGATTAAATAAGAAGAAAATGTGGGTGAGAAAATAAGAAGAAGAATTAGTGTGGTTTAGTGGTTAGAGCTTGGTGAATTAATTTCTAAGATCATGAGTTCAAATCCCATCATTTAAGCTTTTGACATGATTATCTTAACTAAGTTTGAATTTTTGTTTTCTTGCATTTCATGGAAATAGGAATGTTGTCTTAGGGGAGACATGAAGAGAATGTCCTAATTTTATCCTCATGTCCTAAAAAGAATTCTAGAGGAATTCTTGTCCTTTTCATTACCACAAGCTTGTCCTAACATCTTTATAATTCAAAACCATTAAATCCTTTCTTTTAAATTCCAAAAAAAAAAAAATCTGTGATAGAATTTTGAAAATCAGCTCTGGAGGTTGGGAAGTTGGCCGAAAGTAGGAGGAGAAATAGGAAGGGTTTCCAAGAGAAAATCAATCACCATGATAGCACCTTCAAACTCACCTTCATGTTGTTCATCTTCTAGTAAAGGAAAATCTGGAAATTTTCCAGAATATTTGAAGGCCATTTCTTCGAAAATTCAGCCAGTAAACCCACTCATTTTGTGCCAGAAAAATGGTCATTTCATGTGGCTTGAAGGCTGGAAAATCTGTGCAATTTTCGGACTGCACAAACAGCACCAAACCAAAAAAAAATTCTAGGCATTTCGCAGCTTTCAACCAAGTAAATGAAGCTGTTTTGATTCATCTTCAAGCCAGCAAAACTCCTCAATATTTCTCCAGCATTAAGGCTAGAGAACCACCTCAGAAAGACCTTCAAACTCCCTCAAGATTCAGCTGCAAATCGGGTTGAAGGTGTGCAGAAATTCTGCACAGCCTTCAAAACTCTTGAAGCATGAAACCAGAATTTTCCAGCTTTGCTCCCTTCTAGCCTAGGCTGAAAATCACCTTCAACCTCTGTAAAATTGAACCTTGCTCAGCTGTAGATTGAACACCATTAACCCCACACTTACCTTGAGCATATGGACTCCATAGCCACACCACAAAACACTCCTAAGATCACTCCATTCAAACTCTTTTTGAACTTCAAATAATTTCAGCATTTTACTCCATAAAAATCACTCTTGTATTAGGCAAATAAACCAGAATTTCCTCTACCATTTAAGACTGAATTTTGGCCAGCCTTGGAGCAACATCAACCTTCAATCAATTCAGCAAAACCACCATGTTCAGCCGGCACCATTGAAGACCATAGAAACCTCTCTTGATCAAACACCATAGCTAACCTCATACCTTAAACATCTCCACCATTTCCTCCATTTAAATTTCAAAAAAAAAAAAACTGATCATTCTCCCTCCTTCTTGCTGAAAACCGAAACCCTCATTCACTCCATACCATTCGGCCAGCCCTCTACCCAAATTCGTGCAGCATTTCTTCCAAATTCTCTCCATTTTCACCTAGAACACCAAGAACACACACTAACCTTCTTCAAGCCTAACCCTACTCTAAACACCTCCAATCACTCTCAAATACTCCAAATCACTTCCATTTAATCTCTAAACTTCATTTCTGGTATTTATTACACAAAACCTCGCAAACAAGAATTTTTGAGCAGATCAAAATTAACCTTTCTTTGAAGGTCTCAAGAACATCAACAAGGTAAGTCAAGAACAACCTTCTTGTTCATCTTCTTCCATTCGATCGTACTATTCTATTGCTCTCTCTCTCTCTCTCTCTCTCTCTCTCTCTCTCTCTCTCTCTCTCTCTTCCAACTGAAATGGTTGATCAACCATCAACCATGGCCGTTTTCTCGTTGGATCATTCAAGGCTCTCAATCGCGTGGACCTTCTTAATTCTTCATCGAAGGGTTCATTAAATCAAGTATTTTCCTTTAATCCTTCTTTTAATTCAGTATTCATGTCTCTTAGATATTGATAGGGAGAATGAAATATGGATAAGGGATTGAGTATATGCATGTGGATTAAGGGGATGGAGTTAAGGCATGACGATTGTTGTATAGGATTGAGTTGTATGAATTTTTTTTTTTGAATCAATGTATGTTCTTCGTGCTTAGTGAATTTTATGGATGTTTGAAGCATGTTAGAGACCATGACACCAAAGGTGATTAGGGTTTTATGTTCTTATCTTTCATTGAAGCCATGATTGGTGATTATGCCTAGGAGGAAGCTAGCCTTGTGATTGTATGCGATAAGTCAAGCATATGTACTTGAATGGATTGGTTTATTATTTGATGTTGGAGAATGTGTTCATGAATCCTTTCTAGCAATAGGAAAATCATGGTGAAAAAGTATTTTCTTGTTAAGGCTAGATTATTTTTATTAACAAAATTTCTTACCTTGAATAGAATGCTAATATATTTTTCCTTATAAAATTCGAAACTCTAGGGAGATTTGGAATGGTTTATTAATTAAAATATTAATATTTTTTTTATCAAATAAATGAGATCTTTTATTAAAAATAATATATATAGTAATAAATCCTTTACAATAAATAAAATATTATTAGAATCTATTTGTTATTTATTAATTAAAATTGAAAATAATTCATTCATTATTAATTTTATTTATTACTAATTATTTATTATCTATTTAAAAATTAATTAAAGGTTATTTGTAATTAAATATTTATTATAATAAAGCTATTTTTAAATCACCGTTTATTAATACTATTTAGGACTTAATATTCAAACCTTAGTTTATTTATTAAAAATAACACTCAAGAATTATTAATTGGGTGTATAATTTATTAGCAATTATTTTAGAACCCTAAGTTATTTTAACTTATCAACTAAAATTTATTTTATAAAATTCTTTATCACCTAGCCTTAAAGCTTAGGACATTAGGGTCATGGCTAGTCATGGTTGTAACTAGTTTTGCTAAGAAATTATTTATGTAAGACAAGTATAGCTCGAATGTAACCTTATGTTTTGTTTTTACCCCAGGCGGGGTTAGGATAGCCTTGGAAGACGTTTGAGTTGAGCAAGCAAAAAATCAGGTAAGCTCCAGCATGGAGTTTTGTGAAGACCAAAAAGTTATTGTGGCAAGCCAAATATGATGTATATGGACATTTATTTTGTAAAGGCAATTAAGGACTATTTTTCCTTTTTATTTCAGTCAAGCAAATCATTTGAAAGTTAAACAAGCAGTTTTACACAAAATGCTAAACTTTTTTTAAAACCCAACTTTGACAAGACTTTTAGAAACCCTTAATTGCTATTTCCAAATAAAGCGAAGTGTGATCAATTTTCTCCCAAGTGGAACAATCAACGTTGAGTACTCAATAAGGGTAGACCACCAGGACTAGTCTTTGAAGGGTTAGGGTAAGTCTCTCAGTAGGTGGCCACCTCTGAGGGGTGAGTCCTTCCTGGATAGAATGCCAGTCCAGTAGGTCATACCGGTCCGAGCTAGCAAGTTTTAGTCATGTGGACTGTGTGTTCCGAAGTGGACAACCGGTAAGTTTTGGTGTAGAGCTGGAGGAGTATCTCACCCGGTAGGCTGTACACCTACCTTTTGTCAGCTTGCACAAAGTGTGGCATTCTGACTGTTATCTAGTCATAGGGCCCAACGTGTGGTAACCCATGGCTACCAATTTAAGTGGTTGTATTTATGGTGCACATGCATGGTTTGAAAAGTGAAACGCCACTCTTTATTTTCAACACTTATTTATTGCATGCCAGCACCTTTTTCTTATGAAACTTTTACAACTTACATACATGAATTATTTTACTTGGAACACTCAAAGCACACACGGGCTTACTAAGATTCTTATCTCACCACCCTTTTACGCCATGTTTTCAGGAAGATCCTGCTGTGGAGGTCATTAGCTAGAGATATTGCCTATGCTTTGAAGACTCATGTTATTTACTTTATGTGATGTTTTGGGAGATTGTTGCAAACAGTTTATTTGGGATTTGTTCCAGTACTTATCTTTTGGGTTGTAATAAGTTTAATTTTAAAGTCTTTATTTTATTTTATTTTATTTTTATGTAACCTAGTTATAAAGACCCCTTGTCCTCTAGACGGGGCGACATCCCCGGCCTTAAGGGGCCCAGGTAGTGGGGTGTTACACTTGGCATTGTGTCTAATCTAATTTTTTGAAAATTCTAGCTAGGCAGAGTGGACCAGGCGCCGGGTCCATTCAGCCCACCTGGTACCGGGTCAACTCTGGAGTTTGCCGTTTCTAGGAAAAAAAAAACCGTATTTTCAGCCACTTTTCGCCCCTCAACAATTCCAACAAACGTTCTTTAAGTCCCCCAAATTTACAGATTAAAAAAATACATAGAAATGTAAAACCAAGCATAAAAATATGCCTTTACAAGTTCTTATGCCTCCAACCAAAAGGTGTACATCAAATCTACTTAAAACCAGAAAAATAATGAAAACCCCATTAGAATACATGTTCCTATACCTCAACTACAAGGTGTACATGAACACTAGAAGCCAATGTATGAGGAATCACATGAAATCACAAAAGATTCATTTTTAATAGTAAAAGAACAATCTTTTTCTAGTTTTAACCCTAGTACATGCTCCTACATGAAAACTTATCTTCGATACCACTTGAAGGATCGCGAAAAACATCAAGGAAAATGTAGCAGAAAATTTTTCAATTTTCTGAGCAACATCTAGGAGAGGATACTTACTTTTCCTTGCCGATTGTGGATTAAACAACGTAGGGATGGGTTGCACTGGTATTTCTTACATTGGAATGGGAGAAGGTGGCTGCTACTGCTCAACAGGAATTCCGGCCAATCTTCTACTCCTACTCATCAAATGTCTCCGAGCTTCTTCTCTTCATCTTCTAGAGTATGACTCTACCTTAATCTTGGCATTAACTTGGTGAGATCCCATTTTTGGATAAATAAACACTCAACCAGAGAGCAAGAAGTGAAATAACGTTAAAAAGAAAAAGAGGAGGTGGCACACTCTGATCAATTAAAATTGCACAATGCTTGTTATATATATATATATATATATATGCTTTGGCCAGCCTTACGGCTTCCAAAGCCCTAACAGCTGAAAATCACAAAGCCCAATTAGGCTAGGTGTTGTGCTAAAAAAACAGTGCAAGACTGGCTCAATCCTCTTAATTAATTAATTATCTTTTCTAGACTTCATTAAATATCTAAGACTAATTAATTAATTCTAATTGGACACTTAATATATGTCAACATATATCAGTCTAATTAATTAATTTATTCCAATCCAATTCTCTTAATTAATTATCATTTCTGGACCTCATTAAAATTTAAAATTAATTAATTAATTCTAATTGGACTCTTAGAATAAATTTTATTTCTCTTTTAAATAATTATCCATTAAGCCCAGATTGTGTCTAAACAACACCAAGGGAACTTGAGCTACTCTACGGACCAAGAGACATATTATTCATGGATACAAAAATGACCAAAATGCCCTTACTATTAAATAGCCGCGTTTTATCATTTCAAATATTTATATTTATCACCGTATGAAAATATTGACCCCAAGAATAATATTGCTTAAAATAATGTCTCCAACCTACTGGTGAAATAACGGAAATACCCCTCTATGCAACACCCATCAAGGAGACAGGATAAATGTACTAACACCCATCTCAAATACATCTACCATCCTTAGATCTCTAGTTCAATAATCCATAACTCACTTGAATGTACTTGCTTATCATTTGAATCTATCTATAAGCACACATTCTAGAGTAAAGTTCCTAGGGCCCTAGATAATTTAGATTATCTTGGACAATCACAAGGGGGTGATTTAACTTTACTAAGTAAAGTATAGAAACTCTGTTGTATGAGTCCATCTTAACTAACTAGAGTAATACACCTAACATATAAAGATATTGATCTCACAAAAGAAATCTCACCCAACATATATCAAAGTAGAAAACCCTAGCTTCGCCAGACCACTAACTCATACTCAAGTATGAAGGTATTTGTCCATGTCGTAGCAGTAATAGTTTGCTATCTACAATTTTAGTACTTTAAGAAATACCACTACTACAGGTCTAATTTTACATATTCGAAATATGCTTATGCCTATGATGTAAGTAAACTACTCACTGATTCAAGGTAAACCATTCCTCATTGGAAACCATGGCACAATAGTCTTACCTTGATGAAATGCCCAATTCCATCAAATGACTAAGAACTCAATTTTACTTGTATGATAAGTACCCGTGGTCTATATCTTACTGTGAAGAACGACCCAACACATAGACCATTACTTGTCATACTTCAACCTTTAAATGTACAATAATATAAGAAACAAACTAAACTAAATGAATTAACATAACAGTGTATCTGAGAGAAGGAATCGAACCCTTCTAGACATGGTACGCACCATGATGGCTTCTGCAGACCTACTAAAATCCTTTTGGGGGTATGCACTAGAAACTTCTATTTATATATTAAACAGAGTTTCGACAAAATCAATTGATACTACCCCATTTGAGATGTTCTTTGGTAAGAGACCAAAGTTACCTCACTTGCGAGTATAGGGTTGTCCTGCCTTTGTTAAAAGGCCACAGTAAGACAAACTTGATAGTAAGTCTGACGAGTGTTTGTTTGTGGGATATCTAAAAGAATCTTTCGGATATTACTTCTATCTACCCTCCGAAAACAAATTTTTTGTTTCAAAGCATGTCGTCTTCTTAGAGTATAAGTACATGCTCAAGGGGGACAGTAGGAGTAAGATTGAACTTAGTGAAGTTCATGAAGATCAAACAAACGAGAATCAATTGTCTAACCCCACATCTACTGAGAGAATAGATGAACCTTCTAATACACAAGAACCTCGTAGATATAGTAGGATATGTGTGACACCTGAGAGATATGGATTTCTCATTAGTGACCATAATGACGTATTGCTCATAGACGAAGATGAGCCTACTACCTACAAGGATGTTCTAAATAATTCAGAATCTGTCAAATGGCTTGAGGCCATGAATCAGAAATGGATTCCATGTACGACAACCAAGTATGGACTTTGGTTGATCCACCCAAAGGAATTAAACATATTAGGTTCAAGTGGGTTTTCAAGAAGAAAACGGACATGGATGGTAACCTAGTTACCTATAAAGTACGACTAGTGGCGAAGGTTTATCGTCAACAATATGGTATCGACTATGATGAAACCTTCTCGCCAGTAGCCATGTTGAAATCCATCAGGATACTCCTAGCCATTACTGCTCATCATGATTATGAAATTTGGCAAATGGATGTGAAAACAGCTTTCCTAAACGGAAATCTGACTGAGGAAGTGTATATAACACAACCTGAGGGTTTCACATCCAATAATAGCACAAATGTGTGCAAGCTGCAAAGGTCCATTTATGGACTTAAGCAAGCTTCTAGGAGTTGGAATATCCGTATTGATGAAATAATCAAAGGGTTTGGTTTCATACAAAATATGGATAAGCCTTGTGTATACAAGAAGGTTAGTGGGAGTGTAATCGTTTTCTTAGTACTTTATGTAGATGACATATTGCTAATAGGAAACGATATACCTACCTTGCAAATGATTAAAGTTTGGTTGTCTAAACAATTCTCCATGAAAGACCTTGGTGAAGCAACCTATATCCTCAGAATAATGATCTATAGAGATAGATCTAAAAGGTTGCTAGGTCTTTCGTAGCCTTCATACATTGATAAAGTGCTAAAGAGGTTTAGCATGGATCAATCCAAAAAGGGATTCTTACCTATGTCACATGGTGTAAGCCTTTCAAAGTCGATGTCTCCCAAGACATAAGTTGAAAGGGATCGCATGAGTAAGATTTCATATGCCTCGGTAATTGGATCGATCATCTACGTTATGATATCTACTAGGCCCGATATATCTTGTGCTCTCAGTTTGACGAGCAAATACCAATTTGACCTTGGTGAGGGTCATTAGGTGGCTATAAAGAACATTCTTAAGTACTTACAAAGGACTAAGGGTATGTTCTTAGTATATGGAGAAGGTGATTTGAAAACAAATAGGTATACTGATGCTAGTTTTCAATCTGACAAAGATGATTTCAAATCACAATCTGGCTATGTGTTTACATTGTGTGGAGGGGCAATAAGTTGTAAAAGTTCTAAAGAATAGACTATTGCCAACTCTACAACAGAAGCTGAGTACATAACCGCTTTTGAAGTAGATAAGGAAATAAAGATAGAGAGAGTTCCAACGGATGAGAACATAGTTGACCCGCTTACGAAAGCACTATCCCAAAAGAAACATGATTGTCATGTTGAGTCATTCGGTATTAGATACATGAATGATTGGCTCTAGTGCAAGTGGGAGTTTGTTAGTGTTGTATCCTAGAGGTAATCACTTGTACATTGTATATGACACATTTTATTTTAATGAAAGGCATTATTTATCTTACAGTTTCTTTTGTTTACTTTAAGTAATATAACTGTTCGATAAAGTCCCTAGTACAACACTATGTTAATGAAATCATGATAGAGATCACGATATGAGATTCCTACTACACTGGATGGTGTTAGTACTTAAATAGTCCATTGTCATAGTATTAATAAGATAGGACATCATTAATGCGTTAAGACTAGCATATGTTAGACTTCTTGATTTGATCAGGTGGTGGTTCTCATATCTGTGAGTATTGAGATACTCAAAGTTAACACATGGATTCTTGTTAAAGGAACAAGTTCATTGGATGACCTAGCTTTGAGATAATCACATGGATAACTATTTAGTGACAGTGATATAAGCTCAATATAGCAAACGTGCAAGTATCCTTAGACTTGAAATCTCTAATGTACTTTGTTTGTTGAGCTTTGTACTTTGATTCCAATCTCCGGAGCTCGATCGAGGGCCACCTATGGGATGGATATTAGGTACATTGTGAGGTAAACGAAAGTATTTGAGAGGCTCAATAAAGGATTAACCACTCCTAATAGTAGGGGCAAATGTCTCATGGCCACTTATAGGAATTACTACTTGAGAAGTCCTTAGCCAAGGTGATTGTGTATTGAAAATAGTTACGATTGATACGCATCTAGAGTAGTGGATTCCTGGTACAAGTACTATTGTATTTGGGCCAGAATTAATTCTGGAGGGAGTTGACACTAATTCCGTACTCCAAACTGAATGTGATATTGTATGGTGAAAGGAGTTAATTGCCCTGAAATTTGTTATTGAAGGGTTCATGTTAAACCACTTAACTTCTTGGACTCTTGGGTGGTCATGATGTGTTGCTAGATATCGCTCATGATCTGGGAATATGAATTTATTAATTGATGAATTAATAAACTAATCCTGATTAGAATTATTAGGATTAATTCTAATTAATTATAGATTATTAATCTCAAAGACGTTTGGATTAATTAATGTTCGCTACCAATTGACTGGGAAACCTAATAAGTCACACACAATAGAGGATTATATACTCAAGATGTTATTTGATAACATAGTAGGGTTAATTATGAGAAAGAGAAGTTGTTGTGGACAAATTATAATTAGTTATAATTTGTGGTCCAAGTTGTAAATGTGGAAACTTAATGTTTCCAATTACAATTAGGAAATTCTAATTGTTTTAGAATTTCAGATTTTCAGTGGATTTTGGAACATTTATTGGATATGCTCGAAACCCTAATCCAAGGGTGATTCACACGAAATTGGAGACACAAAAACAAACGTTGTCTTCTCTCTCTCTCATTTTGTTGAAAACGAAAATAGCCCTAGCCGCCATCCTTTTTTGCTAGCACAGGAAATCTTGGTACTTGAGTATTCCTCTATGTAGATTACTATTAGAAATAATCACACACTGTGATTATAGTGGTTAGATGTCCAACTCTCATGGAGTTTGCATAAGAGGATTGCTAGATCGCACCTCGACTTGAAAAAGATCAATTTTGTTCTTCAAACGATCAAACAAAGGTAAAAAGTTGTTACCTTTATTATCTTTATGTCTTGTTTTCCACACATAGGTGGGTCCTGGGATGGTATCTTGTTTTATTTTCCACTGCGCCGTATAGGATACGAGCATGAGATACCCAACACCTTACTTGTTCAAGTGTTGTTTAGATCAAATCATTCAAAGTAGTGTGGATTCCCCAGAAAGTGTAAACATCTTGAAACATTTTCATGAAGGACCTGTGGGAGGCTACTACCAAGCTAACAATACTACAAGAAAGGTGCTTGAGTCCGAATTTTATTGGCCAACAATCTTTAAGGACTCTCGTAGGTTGGTTCAAATTTGTGATAGGTGTCAAGTACATGTAACATTTCGAAATCTAATGAGATCTCATTACAAATTTTTTAATCTTGTGAAATTTTTGAATGTTAGGAGAACAATTTCATGGGCCCTTTTCCTAATTCTTTAGGTAACAAATACATCTTGGTTGCATGTGTCTAAGTGGGTTGAGGCACAATCCTTACCTACTAATGATGCTTGGGTTGTAGTCAAATTTGTTAAAAAACTTTTCACCTATTTTGGAATACTTAAGGTACTCATTAGTGATATAGGAACACACTTTTGCAATACCCAATTAGATAAAGTTCTCAAATATTTAGGTGTTACACATAAGTTTGCTACTCCCTATCACCCTCAAACCAGTGGCAAAGTTGAAGTGGTCAATAGAAAGTTAAAAAGAAATTTGGAAAAAGTGTTTAATCATACAAGAAAGGATGAGAGTTTGAAGCTAAATGATACCCTTTGGGCTTATAGGACTGCTTTCAAAATGCCTATTAGTATAACCCCCAATAGATTGCTGTATGGGAAATCTTATCATTTACCTGTAGAGATTGAACACAAAACTTAAACTTTGATCTTGAGCTTGCTGGAAAATCCAAGTTACTTCATTTGAATACATTGGATGAATTATACATGGCTGCATATGATAGTTCCCTACTCTACAAAAAGTGGGTGAAATGGTGGCATGATAAACATATTGCTCAACACTGGGAGTTTAAAGAATGTGGTTAACTGTTGTTGTTTAATTCCCGCTTGCGACTCTTTCCGGGTAAGTTGAAATCAAGATGGCCAGAGCCGTATTTGGTGAAAATGGTTTTTCCTTTTGGTACTCTTGATGTTTCTCACCTGGTTAATGGTACTCTCAAAGTCAATGGAAATAGGGTGAAGCATTATTTTGGTAGAACTTTTGACATTTGGATTATGTGGATATTTTTCTCCATGATTTATGACTTTTCTTAGGATTTCTTTTTAGTTGATTTTTCTTGTCTTTGCTTTTATTTTGATTATCTTTTCCTTTTCTTTCTATTTTTTGTTTCTTTTGTACAGTGTCCCCAATGACTTCTTGTGGTGGATTCACATGTGCTAGAACTAATCCGTCATGGAAGTATTTTCTTTTCTCTATTCCTCCCCTTTATTTATTGTGGTCCATTGGCTTTGCTTTCCTGGTTATATTTTTTGCCATTGAGGACAATATCTAGTTTAAGTATGGAGAAGAGTTTAGCATTGAAGATATTTTCCATATACACACATTTTGGGCTTAAATTTTTCAATTTTTCAAACTTTTTCACCATTTTTGTGGTTTTCATTGCTTTAGCAAGGTTGTGGTTATCTTTCTTACTTGGATATGAGTTTTATCATTCATTTGGTGGATTTTTATCAATAAAATTAGTTTATTGGATGGGATATGTTAATACTTGAGAATTTGGGTTAATCTTGTTTGTGCATTAGTGTTTGAGTATTATTTGATCCATCTAGTTTGAATATAGATAATGTGATGAATGAGGAAAAGTTATTAGCTAACTCTTGTATTATGGGTTTAAAATTTGCCTAACTTTAAGTTGTGATAAGGAATGTAAGGAGAAAAAAAAATCTTTAAGTGGAAAAGATTGTGAAAAAAAAAAAAAAAACAGATTGTAAGTGGCAAAATGAGTTGGAAAAAACTTGTTTCATCTTTGAAGGTGAGAAAATACTTTTTCTTTTTTATGGTGGCTAATACAGATAGTAAAGAGAAATCTACTTTCTTGAGGCTATTAATTCTCGAAAACAAAAGAAAGAAGGAAAGATTATTAAAAAAATTATAAGTGATGACTATATTGGGGCCAATATTGTGCGTGAAGAGAAATCCATTCACTTGAGGCTATCAATTCCCTAAATCATTAAAAAAATTTGAAAGAAAAAAAAATTAGAGTGTTTTCCTTGAATCATTACTTGAGTTGTGCAATTTTTAGATTTATAATGCTTGAGTTGGTAGATAGTTTGACTTGTATGCTTCATGTTATCTATGTTTTTGCTTAAAGGGTGAGATAATATTCTTACACTAGAGTATAAACTTATTTAATTCGACTTTGAGGGTCTTGATATGTCTTGTTTAGTATTTTACTTTGTGAATGTTTTTAAAGGGTTGAAAGAATGGTAAGAACTTATCCAAAGTTTGAAAAGCAATTGTGGCTTTGTTCTAAGTGAACTTTTTGAAAGATTATCTTGTTTTTCCTTGTTTTAAAGGGCTTTGCTTGAGGACAAGCAAAGGTTCAAGTGTGGGGGAATGTGATAAGAGCAAAATTCATCAATATTTCATTGTTATTTGAGGATGTTTTGTGATACCTTTGGTGCAATAACTAGGCATATTCCTTCATATTTGATATTTTATCCTTGGAAAGGCATTTTAGCTTTTTATTGTAGAAAACGATAGAAAATGAAACATCCCATCGCCATCAAAATATAGTTGGTGCCGGCCATATTTTGGAGAAACAAGGGAAACTTCGTCAAAAAAATAGAGCACGACCGGGCCAACCAGAGCACAGTTGGCGCAGTCATGCTAAGCGGAGCTGGCGTAGGACCTAGACTATACAACGTTGGCAAACTTTTCTTTTCAAGAACAGATTTAGTAACTTCCTAAGAGTTTTCATATTTTCCAATCTCTACTCGACCCAGAACTCTTAGGGAACAAATTTTGGCCTCTTAAAAGCCTATTTAAACAAGAAAAACACAAGATAAATGGGTGAATCCAAGGATTAAAGTTGTCAATCACTCACAAGAAGAGGAAATTCATTACTCAAGAGGCATTATTCAAGAAGGTTTTCAAGAAGAAAAAGAAGGGTTTGTCTATAAGTTCTTTCTTTTACCTTTGTTTTCTTTTTTCTAGAATAATAATGTAATTAATGTTTCTATTGTAATTTGACATTGTTTTAGGGATTCATGATTTCTTGAGTTAATTTAGACTTTTAATCAATTAATTATTTATCTTGGGATTTGCTTACTTGTTTTTATTATAAAGTTTATTAATTGATTTTTGTTGTTAGCTTGCTTGAAAAATGGGTTGATAATGACTTCAATTAATTAATTTTATATTCATTATCTCTTAACTTGCATGAACATAGGGGTTAATTATTAAGAACATAGGTAATCAAAGGTTAGTTGATGATTGATAGAACATAGATTCATTAGCTAATTTCATTCTTTAAATCACCTAGAATACAGGAGTTTATATGAGGATTGATTTTCATGCATCTTTTGAGTGAATTGGTTGGGATAGAATATATTCACTAATTTAACTAGGAGATAGTGATTCCATGGATTACTAAGTGATTCATTATCATGTGTTCAAAAGTATTTGTCTAAATTGCATATTTTTACATCCTTAAGTTATATATATATATATTTTTTTACTTTCTTTTTATCATCTTATCACTTTATTAGATTGATTAAACAATGAATGAAAAGTGATTAGTGTGTACTTATTCCTTTAAGGATCGATACTCATTAATTCCCTATACTATGCTTGCAATGAGTATACTTACTCGTATATGTAATTTGGGTTTAATGTTTTAATTAAAACTTGGCTAGGAGTGGATTTAAATTTAATAATTTTTATACACTCAAAATTTACGCATCACCAATATTATCCAGATGATTCAAAATATGGTGCAATTCGATGAGCTACCTGAGCAAGATCCTAATGCCCACCTTGCGAGCTTTTTAGAAATTTGTGACACATTTAAAATTAATGGTGTTTCTGAAGATGCTATAAAACTAAGGCTTTTTCCTTTTCCTTTGAGATATAGAGCTAAATTCTGATTAAAGTCTTTGCCAGCCAGATCCATCACCACTTTGAATGTTTTGGCTGAAAAATTTTTAGCAAAATACTTTTTCCCAGCTAGAACATTCAAGCATAGGAAAAACATTTTCACCTTTCAATAGTTAGAATCTAAAAATCTCTATAAGTGTTGGGAAAGGTTCAAGGAGATGCTTAGGATGTGTCTTCATCACGAGCTTGAGCTAAGTATGCAAATGCAAATCTTTTACAGTGGCATAAGCTTTGCTACAAGGCAATTGGTTGATGCATTTGCAAGAGCTTCCATTAATTCTAAGACCCCGAAAGAGGTTTTTGATCTAATTGAAAATCTTGCAACAAATAACTTTGCATGGGATAGTTCAAGGTCAAAAGCGGATGTTCATGGAGTGCATAACATGGATGCAGTGGTAGCTTTAGAGGCTAAAGTGGAGGCACTGTCATAAAAGATGGAACAAATAGTGATGTCTCATTGCCAAGGACAAGTAATGAATGTTAGTTGTGATTTTTGTGGAGAATGGCATCCAAATCATAAGTGCAAAAGCATGGAGTCATCACAAAAGTCTTTAGAACAAGCTGTGTTTGTGGGTAATGGAAGACAAGGTAACAATACTTATAGTGCCACTCACAATCCTGGTTAGAGGAACCATCCCAATTTTTCTTAGAACAACCAAAACTAACCTAGGTAGACTTCTTCTAACTTTGGAGGAAATCAAAAGACTTAACCCTCCTTGCCTACAATGTACCACCACTTAAGCCATCATTGGAGGATTTGGTTAACCAAATGGTATGTACCACAAAAGCATAGTTTCAAATAGTGGATGCAACTATGAGGAACTTGGAAGCATCCATGCACAATCTCGAAAATCAAATTAGACAATTGGCTAAACTTCTTGGAGACCGTCAAACGGGATCTCTTCTGAGAAATACTGAGACAAATCCACACTATCAAAATCGTGGAAAAAGATGATTTTTACTGATTTGATTCTATGACATCTCTTTAATTTTTATGTGATTTCATTTATTTTTGTCTTTTTAAATTTTAGAATAAATTTTCTTCATGATCTCGTGATTTTCATTATTGTTATTTCATTAATTAATTAAATTATTTTAAAAATATTCTTTTTAGTCGGACAGAGATGACAAGGCACTCGGGCAGAATTTCTGCCCAGGCATCGGGTTAGTGCTATGAAAAATCACATAGGAACAAACTAGACCCGACGCCAAGCCCAGCACCTTAACCAGGCATCGGGTCACATCGGCATTAAGGTCTCTTCATATCCCTCATTTTTCCTCTCCACCCATCACCAAGTCTTATTTCCAAACACCGACGGATCATTTTCAACCCCTCTAAAACACCTTCCAAACACAAAATCATTATTTTATTCTTGAAGTTTGGATTAAAATTGAGAAAAATGCAAATTTTCTTCTCAAATCTCATTTTTCAATCCCTCTATCTGGGGCACAATTTCTTCAATCTCTCTACGTAAGATCATTTCCCATACCTTGGAGATAATTATGGTATGATTTTTCTACACTATTTACAGTTCAATTTTTCATATTAATTATTGGATATTTTTAGGTGCATTCTGATCTAAAAATTCTCGTTTTTCTTGGTTTATTGGATTGGATGGAGATTTTTCATTCTTTGAAGAGTAGATAGCATGGGTATATAATTGACAGTGGTATTTTATTGATGCACTTCATGTCTTACATCTTTTTGGTAGCTATTGAACATGCTTCTCATGTGCATAATGTTTAGCCTACAATGGGTCGTTCTTCATATATTGAGAAATAATTGTTGTGTTAATTTATTTATATGTTTAAATTAACATTGTGATCATAAGCTTTACATCATGATATAAATGGCATTGCTACTTTAATCATGGGTATTGATATTGTGTTTGGGCTTGGACAATGCCTATCTTTTGCAAGTATTGTTGGGGGAGTTTGTGTTGTGTTTAGTGGTATATTGAGCTAGCGGATAAGTTGCATGGGTGTTGTGATTGTGAGAAGAGTGAGAGTTGTGTTGATTGTGTATTTAGGAGTGATCTTAGGTAAGTTCTATCCTCCTTCCTTTATCCTATCTTTGTCTATCAACGTACCTGCATCATGTCTAGGAGACCTAAGGGTATGGCACCTGGGGTAAGCTCGGGCTTCATCATCTTCTACCCCATCTTTTGAGCCTCTACCTACCCAACCTATCCAATTTACTAATCCTACATGTCAGATATGGTACCAAAGTCAACAACACGACAAAAATCATAGTAGAAAAGATGGACAAGCCTTCCTTCGATAATTCATTGTAGTTTTCCACTATGTTTAGGAGACTGGGTTGGGAGCCTATTATCCGACTTGGGGGAGCTTATTATCTTGTTAGGGTGAAAGAGTTTTATGCTAATATGTAGGACAAGAAGAAAAATAATCTCAATGTCATTTCTACTATGGTTAAGGGGGTGCCTATTGAGTTTGACAGGGCTAGATTGGCCAGGATTTTGGGTGTGCCAGATAATGGTCCATCGATAGCTATGACCATCATAATCAGAAAATTATTTGTTATCCTACTTGAGATGTGCATGCTGTTCAGACTAGTTTGCAAATGTGGAGGAAGGGACAAATAGGACAGTATCGTTATTACTCCAACAATGATCTTAAGGTGCAGCTATGTGCCATAGTCTACATTTTCTCTTTCGATGTCTATCCTAAGGCTAATGGCTTCAATAAGCCTAGAATCCTTGATGTCTATATTCTTGATAAGATGATGAGAAGTGTGTCTATCCCTTTTACTCCTATTATTATTCAGCCTATGATGGACGTTGTTTACTCTCACATCTCAACCAAAGCCCTAAAATTTCCCTTAGTCATTATGCGTATCTTACAGAACTTTGGAGTGAGTTGTGATAGAGAGATCAGTGAGCTAACTACGGAGCAGGAAATAGTGAAAGATCGTACTTTAGTTCAGTGTAGCTATAAATTGGAGGATCAAAATGGAAAACATCAAAGAAAACGCAGCGAAAAATTTTTCAATTTTTCGAGCCACATCTAGGAGAGAGTACTTACTTTTCTTGATCGGTCGTAGATTAACCAACAAGACGCCAAGTTGTATTGGAACTTGCATTGGAAGGGAAGAATGAGGCGCCTGTGGTTCGACCTGTATTCCCGCCAATATTCTACTCATACACATCAAGCATCTTCAAGCTTTCTCTCTTCGTTTTCTGAAGTATGACTCTACCTTACTCTTGGGTTAGCTTGGTCAAAGCTCCTTCTTTGGATAATCAAGATACTCTCCAAGAGAGAAAGAAGAAAAGAACATGGAACAGAGTGTGAGAGGAAAGAGACGGCAAAATTTTTCAGATAGGAGAACTCATGCCACAACCAACATCGATTTTCCCTCGTCTCTTACAACATATTTTCGGCCAGCCTTAGGGCTTCATTATGCCCTAATGGCTAACCCTTATGGTCTTGGTGCTGTGCTCCAAAACCAATCCAAGATTTGTCCAATCCTCTGACTTAATTAATTATCTTTTTGGGGCTTCATTAACTACCCAAGACTAATTAATTAATTCTAATAAGACACTTAATATATGTTAACATATATCAGCCTAATTAATAAATTTATTCCTACCCAATCTTCTTAATTAATTAATCACCTTTTCTGGGCCTTATAAAAACTCAAGACTAATTAATTAATTCTAATTGGACTCTTAGAATAAATTTTATTCTCTTCCATATAATTATCATTTAAGCCCAGATTGTGTCTAAACAACACCAGGTACACATGAGCTACTCCAGTGACCAAGAGACATATTATTCATGGCTACTAAAATGACCAAAATGCCCTTATTATTAAATATCTACGTTGTACAATTTTAAATATTTCCATTTATCACCATTGGAAATATTGATCCCAAGAATTAATATTGCTAAAGCAATGTCTCCGACCTAAGGTGAAATGATAAAAATACCCCTCTCTATAACACCAATCAAAAGATAGGATAAATGTACTAACACCCATCTCAAAGACAACTACCATCCTTAGATCTCTAGTCTGATAATCCATGACTCACTTGAATGTACTTGCTCATCGTTTGAAGCTACCCAAAAACACACATTCTAGAGTCATGTTCCCAAGGCCATGGATCATTAGATTATCCCGGATAATCAAAAACGGGTGATTTGACTTCACTAAGTGAAGTATAAAAACTCTATTTCATGAGTCCGTTTTAACTAACTAGAGTAATACACCCAATATATAAAGTTATTGATCTCACAAAAGAAATCTCACCTAACATATATCAAAGTATAAAACCCTAGCTTTGCTAAACTACCAACTCATATTCAAGTATGAAGGTATCCGTTCATGTTGTAGCAGTAATAGTCTAATCTCTAAATTATAGTACTTTGTAAGAGACTACTACTATAGGTCCAGTTCTACGTATTCGAAATACGTTTATGACAATGATTTGAGTGAACTACTCACCGATTCAAGGTAAACAATTCCACATTGGTACTCATGGCATAATAGTGTTACCTTGATAAAATGCCCAACTCCATCAAACGACTAAGAACTTAATTTTACTTGTATGACAAGTACTTATGGTCTATACCAAACTGTGAAGAACGACCTAATACATAGACCATTACTTGTCATACTTGGACCTTAAACTATGTAATAATATTAGAACAAACTAAATTGAATGAATAAACATTTTATTGCAATATGTTTACACAAAATACATAATCTTTAAGGGCATACTTTCCAACAATCTCCTACTTGCACTACAAATACTAAGAAAGTCTACAAGTACCTACCCCTATAACATATAATAGTGTCTGCGAAACACCTTTTCTGCCAAAAGCTTGGTAAAGAGATCTGCCAGATTGTTTACAGAGGAAATCTGATCAACCACAATCTCCTATTTCTGGATGAACTCCTGGGTATAGTGATACTTCCTTTCTATATAGTTGTCCTTCCTATGGTTTCGAGGTTCCTTGCATTGTGACACTACTCCAGTGTTGTTACAATCAATCGTGATAGGATTATCCATGTGCGGTACTACTCCAACTTCTATGAGGAACTTTTGAAACCATACAACTTCTTTAGAAACTTCTTTAGAAGCTTTTGAAGCAACAACATACTCAGCTTCCTTGGTAGAATTAGCAATGCAGGATTACTTGATACTTTTCCATGAAATAGCTCCTCCAGATAAAGTGAAGACATATCCACTAGTGGATTTTCTTTTATCTTTATCCAACAAGAAGTCTGAGTCTATGTAACTAGTTGGAACAAAATCATCAGCACGATATACATGCATATAATATCTTGTTTCCTTGAGATATTTAAGTATATGCTTGACTAGTGAGCTTCCCCGAGGTTTGGCTAATATCAACTGACAATGCCTACTGCAAAGTAGATATCTGGCCTAGTACAAAACATAGCATACGTGAGACTTCCCACAGTTGAAGCCTAAGGGATCCTAGTCATTTTCTTCTTGTCTTCCTGCATCTGAGGATACTACTTGGAAGATAAGGATAATCCATGTCTAAATGGTATAATAGTCCCTTTACATTGATCTATGTTGTGCTTGACCAATATCTTGTCACTATAAGTAGACTGGGATAAGCGTAATATTCTCTGTTTCCTATATCTAAAAAGCTTAATACCTAGAATGTAGCTACCTTCCTCCATGTCTTTCATTCTAAATTGATTAGATAGCCAAACCTTAACGGATGACAATATCCCTATATCATTTTCAATATGTAGAATGTCATCTACATAAAATACCAAGAAAATCACTTTGCAACTGTCTGATTTCTAATACACACAGTTCATCCACATTTTGAGTGAAACTGATAGGGGTTAAAATCATTGTTATTTTCCTTGTTATTTGAGGCTAATTTAAGACACTTTTAATACAATAACTAGTCTTATTCCTTCATATTTGATATTTCTCTTATAAAAATGCTTTTCGGCAATTTTAAACAACAATAGGTGAAATTTAGAGCGAATTGTATGTTTTTCCAGTACAAACCCAGCACTATGCCTAGAAAGAGGACTTGGAACCAGTCCTGTACTGGCATAACAAAGAAAAGCAAAAAGAAATAGAATAAACAAAGCAATTGGAAATTGGAATTGAAAAGGAGAAAAATGACTCAAGGCTCACACACGGCTCACTCACAGCTTCACCAAAAAGAAACAAAACAAAGAAGAACAAAAGCAACAATAACAAAGAAATGAATTTCGGTGGGCCAAGGAAAAGTCAACAAAAACAGCTGACAAAAGAAAGAAATTATAAATCGGTAGCTTGGTGCACAGTTCGTTGGCTTAATTGAAGAAAAAGGATATCGGTTGGCTCGGTGGTGGCTCATTTGAGCCGATGCAAGACAAAAAGAGAGGATTTCGTTGGCTGGATGATTTCGGTGGTGTGGCTCAATTTCAGCCAAATTGAACAAGAATTGCTCTTCAGTGAATAAGACAAAATCAAGTCTAACGTGATTCTCAATTAATCAAATTAAGGCGGTGGACTTCATAGTTTTTATTTAGATTTTGCTAATCCTTTTTGGTTTTGAATTTTTTAGGACAATACTTCTACATTACTTAGAATTCTTTTAGGAACTTTGTAAGCCTATAAATAAAGGCTATTTACCTTAGAAAGAGGAGGTGCACAATGTAGAGACTTTGATATATTTTTTAGACTACATCACTAATATTTTCTTTAGAGAAATCACTCAAGGGGTATTAATTCTTGGAGGAGTTTTCATTGGAAATTGAAAGGCTTGTCTATGAGTATTTATCTCTTTCCTTTGTTTTCTTTTTCTTAAACAATGGTGATTTTAATTCTTTAATTGTATTTAGATATTATTCTTGGATTTATGATTTTGAGTTAATTTAGTTTTTTGATTAATTAATTATTTTCCTTAGTGTTTGATTTCTTGATTTTATAGGTTGATGAAATTAGATTTATATCTAATGGACTTGGGAAACGAAGTAAGATTTAGTTTAATTTAATCAATGCAACATATTTATTAAATCTTAATGGACTTAGGAAACAAGGTTAAGATTAAAGAACTTAGGTAATCAAGGGTTAGTTAATTTTGCCTAGAGCATAGGGTTATTGGCTAATTTCATACCTATAAGAAATAGAGGTTAATGCATCTTTTGGTTAGATTGGTTTGATTGGGAAATCTGCTAATTTAATTAAGAGATAGTAATTCCAATGATTGGGAAAGAAGTAGAGTTTATATAAGTAAATTCATGACTTGGAGAACAATTGAAGTTTACTTTATATTCCTTCATGATATTAAGAAAATAATTGGTTGTGATAAGTGTTTAATAATTCAAGTCATGCTTTTGAGAATAATTATTTAATAACATGTTTTTCTCTCCATGAGTTATGTATGAATATATATTTTGTTTTTATTTTTATTTTTATTTTGATTTCTTTATTAATTTATTTTATAGGTTAAACAATAGAAGAAAAATGATTAGTATGTACTTGTTTCTTTGAGGATTGATACTCGTTAATTCCCAGTATTATGCTTGCGATGAGTATACTTGCTCACATGTGTATTTTGGGATTAATGTTTTAATTAAAACTTGATTAAGTGATGGATTTAAAATGGATGATTTTATATACCCAAAATTTACGCATCAAATTTTGGTGCCGTTACCGGGGAATAATATCATGAAAGCTTGGATTGTGTTGATTTAACCATGTTTATATATTTGTATGTCTATATATATATATATATATATATATATATATATATGTATGTATAGACATTCCATGTATGAATAAGTGTCATATTTTGTTGTTTGTATAATTGTATTTTAATTTTACTATATGTTGTAAATATGTAAATAGGTAGATACATGTTCATAATAACTAACTTGTCTTTGTATGTTTGTATTTATTGTATATTTAATTATTTAATTTTACTAACCTAATGTTAATATGGAATATGTGTAATAATGGTATTTTTAATTTGATGATTTTTACGTCTGCAATTTGGAGTCAATACTAACTCTTTTTATTTTTTAGTTTGGACTTGTTGTTTATATACACTAGCACGATATTTTGGACTTCTTGCTTATGTAGTTTAATAGTTATTACTTTATGAATTTTTGTTTTAAATATACCATGGTCATGCATTCAATTAGGATAGTTTTTAGTTATATAACTAAAAAAAAAAAAAAATAGGGCCAGAGTTGACCTGGCACCAAGCTAGAAAATGGACTTGGTGTCGATCCAGCTCTACCCAATAGTAACCACACCAAAAAAAAAAAAAAAAAAATTCCTTTGTTGTTTGTTCCTTTACCCTTGTTCTTTTCTTCCCAATTTTTTTCGATTTTGTCTTTTTCTTCTTATTTCCTTTTTCTGTGGTTTTCTTATTTATTTCTCTTGTTTATCTTATTTCTTCTTCTTCTTCTTTTCTTCTTCACATTGATCTTCTTCTTCTATAAATTATCCCCCATGAATTAAAAATTTTAAAGCTCATGTGTTGGGGAATACATTGGTGGAAAAACTCTCTTCATGTTAAAGTAGATTTTACCCTCTTGGAATTTCTTAGCACTATGTATTTTTGAGGAAAAAATTTACTGGACATGGTTATACATTTGTTGAGTTTATTTGGTGGTATAAAAATGCATAGAATGAATTGTGAGTCCAATGATCGCTTCTAAACATTAGCTATGTATTTTTCTAGAATTTTTGCAAATATAGAAATTTTGGACAATTGAGCATCCTTGTGCTATTTTGTTGTGTTGATTGAAGTTGGTTGACATTATGCTTTTGCTATCTACGTTGGATATTATCCTTGTTTTTTTCTTAAGCATCAAAAGTTTGGAAAAGTTCTTCACTAAAAAGAGAATCATGTGCAAAATGTGAGACAAGGAGAACGTCGTGATCCATTTGGAGTTCGTGGTGGTCTATTTGGTGGTTCTTTTGGACAATTTGGAATCCTGTTTAGAAGATCTACTTCGAGGGAGACCTAAAGGCTTTGACTTTCTATTCTTCTTTTCCCTTTAATTTTTATTGAGCTTTTATCTTGTTTTCTTCCATTCATTTTTAGGCTTTTACTTGTGTGTTTGTTTTTCTTTTTGTAGGTTAAATTTCATTGGCAGTAATTCTTCCAACTTCTTGAAGGATAAACTTCTCTTATTTTGGGAGCTAATCTTCACTTGGGGAGTATTGCTTACACTTTCTATTCTTTTATCATTTTTGGTCCCATTAGAGATGCTTTCTTGTGTTTATTTTTGGCCAATGAGGACATTGTCCAGTTTAAGTGCGGGGGAGTGGTTTGATGATATTCTTGGTCCAAGTTTTTTTACCAATTATCTTGGTGTTTTCTTGTTGTTGAGTTACTTTGGAAAAATTTTGAAATTTGGACAACTATTTTGCCATCTTGGAGAAAATTTCTTTGAAAATTTTTGAAAATTTGAATGTTTGAAGATGTGGAGCTAAATTAAGTTTATTTCTTTATATAAAGATATGATTTTCTTTTTAACTTTGGATATAGATTTGTCATTCAGTATAGTTGGATTTTCTTAAAAGGTAAACTTATGTATTAAGTTGGATTTTGCTAAGTCTTGAGAATTTAAGTTAACCTTGGTTATATTTGGTATTTAAGTTTTGTTTTATTCTTTAAGTTTGAATATAGATGGTATAATGAAATATGCAAAGAGTTGTTGATTAATTCTTGTTTTATAGATTTAAAATTTGCTTGACCTTGAGTTTTGAATAAGGAATGTGAGATGGAAAAAAAATTGAAAAGAAAAAAATTAGTTAAAAAAATGTAAGATGAAAAAAATTGAGTTGAAAAAAAAAATGTGAGATGGAAAAGAATTGAGTTAAGAAAAAATGCTGTTATTTGTAATCACTGAAGACCTTTAGCTAAAAAGATGTGTCAATATAGGGAGAAGTAGCAAGTGTATTCGGTGCACTTTCTTGAGACTATCCTAAAGGTAAGAAGGAAAAAAAGGCAAGAAATAGCAAAGAAAAAATATGTGGAAAAAAAAATTAATGATGACTATAGGGGAGCCAATATGGTGTGTAAAAAGAAATTTATGCGCTTGAGGCTATCAATTCTCAAAGTTATAGAAAAGAAGAAGAAGAAAAAGAGTGGAGTGTTTTCCTTGTTTCACTAACTCGAGTTTTGTAAATTTGAGTTTATAATGCTTGAATTGGTTAAATGACTTGACTTGTATGATTCCTGTTATCTATGTTTTTTCTTGAGGAGTGGAATAATTTTCTTGTACTAGATATAAGCTTGTTTAACTTAACTTTGATGGCCTTAGGATTATTTGATTTAATGCATAAGTTTACAAAGGTTTTTAAAGGGTAGAATGAATGACAATTTTTTATCTAAGGTTGAAAAAAAATTATGACATTGTTATGGATGAATATAAAAAGAATTAAATTGTTTTGAGTACTTTGTTTAAGTATTTACTTGAGGACAAGTAAAGATTCAAGTGTGCGGGTAGTGATAGGGGTTAAAATCATCGTTATTTTCCTTGTTATTTGAGACTAATTTAAGACACTTTTAATACAATAACTAGTCTTATTCCTTTCTATTTGATATTTCCCTTATAAAAATACTTTTCTATAATTTTATATAAAAATAGGTGAAATTTGAAGCTAATTGTATGTTTTTCCAGTACAGACCCAGCACCAAGCCTAGAAAGTGGACATGGCACCGATATTGTACTGGCATAATAGAGAAAAGTGAAAAGAAATCGAAGAAACAGAGCAATTGGAAATTGCAATTGAAAAGGAGAAAAATGGCTCAAGGCTCACTCATGGCTTCACCAAAAAAACAAAACGGAGAAGAACAAAAGCAACAACAACAAAGAAATGAATTTCGGTGGCCCAAGAAAAAGTCAACAAAAGCGGCTAACAAAAGAAAGAAATTGGAAATTGGTAGCTTTGTGTGCAGTTCATTGGCTCAATTGAAGAAGAAGGATGTTGGCTGGCTCGGTGGTGGCTCAATTGAGCCGATGCGAGATAAAAAGAGAGGATTTCGTTGGATGGACGATTTTGGTGGTATGGCTCAATTTCAGCCAAATTCAACAAGAATTGGCCTTCAGTGAATAAGACAAAATCAAGTCCAACTTGATTCTCAATTGATCAAATTAAGGCAGTGGACTCCTTAGTTTTTATTTAGATTTTTATTTAGATTTTACTAATCCTTTTTGGTTTTGGGTTATTTGGGGACATTACTTCTTTACTTAGGATTCTTTTAGGAACTTTGTAAGCCTATAAATAAAGGCTATTTACCTTAGAAAGGGGAGGTGCACAATGTAGAGACTTAGATATATTTTTCAGACTGCATCACTAATATTTTCTCCAAAGAAATTACTCAAGGGGCATTGATTTTTGGTGTAGTTTTCATTGGGAATTGAAAGGCTTGTCTATGAGTATTTATCTCTTTCCTTTGTTTTCTTTTACTTGAACAATGATAATTTTAATTCTTTAATTGTATTTGGATATTATTCTTGGATTTATGATTTTTGAGTTAATTTAGTTCTTTGATTAATTAATTATTTTCCTTGGTGTTTGATTACTTGATTTCATAAGTTGATGGAATTAGATTTATATCTAATGGACTTGGGAAATGAAGTTAGATTTAGTTTAATTTAATCAATGCAATATATTTGTTAAATCTTAATGGGCTTGGGATAAGATTAAAAAACATAGGTAATCAAGGGTTAGTTAATTTCGCATAAAGCATAGGGTTATTAGCTAATTTCATGTCTATAAGGAATTGAGGTTAATGCATCTTTTGGTTAGGTTGGTTTTGTTAGCCCTAAGGACTTTCTTTTATGTTTTGATTTATGACAAACGTTAATATAGACTAACGTATTAATTTCCTATGATAGGAAATGGTAAGAATTGTTGACAACCTTTTCATCGCAGATTTCAAAATTAGAAGGTCAAATGAGAAAATCAGAGTATGAGAAGTTATATATCATGGAAGCTCTTTATGAAGAATAATAGACTAGGAAGTGTTATTAAGATATATTTATTAATTCCTATATCTTCTTATCTTTTGATTCATTTGACTTTACCTTGAGGCTTCAAAGGAGATGATGTTCAAAGTTTTTAAAATTCACATAATTTTGGATGGAATAGTTTGAATTCAAAAGGTTCATCCAAAATCCTATAAACCGGGTTGAAAAATTTCTGTCAGGAATGTGCCATTTTGGACTTACCTTTTGGATGCATCTTCGTCCAAAACCCGAGTCCAAAACTCGGATGAGTTTAAACAGAAAAATTTGTAGTTGTTTTTTATGACCGTTGGCACTCCACTTCTTGGCTCTATAAATAGCACTTAAAGCAAGATTAGAAGTAGGATTTTTGAAACATTCATCATAGAAACCTTGTTGCTCAATACTTTCAAAAATCTCCTTTTATCTAGCTTCAAAGTGAGTTCATTGTGTATCAAAGATAAAAGTAATTTATGGCTTGTATCCGAGAGAACATCTGCTCAAGTAAGTGAGCTTATCTCTGTTCTATTGATTTTCAATTCTCTGTTGTAGTGCAAGGTTGTGGTGTAAAACCCATAGGGGTGAGCCTTGTGTCTTGTGTATATTCAAGGTTGTTTGGTAAAACCCATTGGGGTGATCCTTGTTTGTGTTTGTGTCAAGGTTGTGGAGTGGCACCTAGTGAGGTGATCCTTGATGTGTTTGATAGGTTGTGAAAAACCTAGTATGGTAATCCTCTCTTGTATGTAAATTGGTTTCATTAAGTGAGGTTAATGAAATAAGGTTGAAAATCCTTAAGTGTGAAGCTTAAGGTAGTGGACGTAGATCATTGTTGATCGAACTACTATACATCTCTTGTCTCATTTTATTCAGTGGTTCATGTACTGTCTTTTTATGATCTTTCACTATCTAAATCTGGATATACATCTACGAGTACTTAGATAGCTTTCTATGCATCTATAAAGTCAGTCCAAGTATCTTAGTAATCATTCTTGTTCAGCATTTTAGACAATTCGGAAAATTATTTATGCTTGCCAAAAACTTTATTGACCCCCCCTCTAAGGTTTTTCATTTGGTCTCAGAGTGAGGTCTACATACTCTTGGTTTAACAGCCTTCTAGAAAAGATCTTAATGGCAAGCTCATCCTCTCTTCCAAATGTTGAAGGGTCTTCAACAAATCGTCCTCCTTTTTTTAATGGAAGCAACTATACTTTCTGGAAAAATAAGATGAAAATTTATGTGTGTTCTATTGACTTCGAGTTGTGGAGTTTAATAAAGAATGGTCCTTTTATTCCATCAAAGATGATTGATGGCATAAAAATACCTAAACATAATGAATAGTATAGTGTGGAAGACAATGCGAAAATGACTCTAAATTTTCAAGCTATGAACATTTTGCGCTATGCACTAGATGCGACTAAATACAACCGTGTTAGTGGCTGTGATTCAACCCATGAAATGTGGATACTGCTAGAAGTCACCTATGAGGGAACTAACCAAGTCAAAGAATTGAAACTAGGGCTTCTTATTCATGATTATGAATTATTTACTATGAAGCCAAATGAAAGCTTCATTGACATGTTCATAAGATTAACTAATATCTCAGATGGTCTAAAAGCTTACGGAAAGGTTTATTCCCTTGGGGAATAAAACAAAAAAATTCTTGATGCTTTACCAAACAGCTGGCAGCCTAAAACTCTTACTGTAAAAGAATCTAAGGATTTAAAATCCTTACCTACTGAAGAGTTGATCAGATCTCTTTTAACTCATGAGATGAAGCTTAAAAGATTTCATGAATCTGATGATCGTGATAGAGACAGAAAATGGATTGCTCTAATGGCTGAAAATGAAGATGGAGAAACAAGTCTTTCGGAAAGCAGTGAGGCATAGAAATGGATAGTGATGACTTGGCAATGATAGCAAAGAAATTCAAATGGTTGTTCAACAAAGGAAACTACAAACGAGGAAGGAAGCTTATAAGAAAGAAAGGACAAACCTCTGGCTTCAAACCTCAATGCTTTCAATGTAAAAGCACGGATCACTTCATTGTAAACTATCCGGTTGCAAAAGGCAAGGAAGGAAAAACGTCTAAGAAAAAGAAAGACCTGAAGGTCAAGAAAGGTAAAGAATTGATAGGAACTTGGGACTTAAATGAAAATGAGTCTGAAGATGAGGAATCTGAGAAAGAAACTGCCAACATTTGCTTCATGGCCTTGGAAAATGAGGCACGGTCTTTAAGTTTCACCAAATGGTTCTTGGACAGCGGTTATTCAAGACATATGACTGGAAATGCAGCTTTGTTAGAAGATATTCAGACAACAAATGAAGGATTTGTTACATTTGGAGACAAGAAGAAATGGAAGATTCTCGACATTGGTAATATTGGTAAAGGTTCCTTAACATTTATAAAGTAAGTCTTACTTAGTAATGATTTGAAATATAACCTGCTCATCATTAGCCAACTTTGTGACAATGGTTGCAAAGTTATTTTTTAAAAATATTCTTGCTCTATACTTGATAGTGGAAATCTCGAAATCATCTTTACTGCCAAACGCATGGGAAATATATATGTGTTTTATCTTAATGACCTTGTAGCTAATGGAATTAGATGCCTATCCATTCATGACAATGATGGTTATCTTTAGTATAGAGGATTAGGTCATGTATCCTTTGATTTGTTAAACAAACTGTCCTCAAAAGAACTTGTTACGGGGCTTCCAAAAATGAAATTTGATAAACACAAAATCTGTGATGCATGTTAATTTGGGAAGCAAATCAAAACCTTTTTTAAACCAAAGAAAATGATTTCTACCTCAAAACCTCTTGAATTAGTTAATATGGATTTATTTGGACCCATGAGGACTGCTAGTCTTAGAGGTAAAAAATATGCATATGTAATTATTGATGATTTCTTTAGATTTACCTAAACCTTATTTCTTGGTTAAAAGGATGAAGCCTTTACTGAATTTTCAAAACTAATTAAGCGCGTCCAAAACTCGATTAGATGCAAACTGATTTCTATTAGAAGTGACAATGGCAAAGAATTTTGTAAAGCGAATTTACTCACTTCTATAATGAAAATTGAGTCTTTCATAAATTTTCAACAGCTAAAACTCCTCAACAAAATGGTGTTGTTGAAAGGAAAAATCGGATCTTGCAAGAAATGGCTAGATCAATGCTTTGTGAAAATGCTCTTCTAAAATACTTTTGGGCAGAAGCTGTTGACACAGCATGCTATACAATAAACCGAGTTATGTTAAGACCATTTTAAAGAAAAACTCCGTTTCAACTTATGTTTGACAAAACTCCTTATATCTCTTGTTTTAAAGTTTTTGGATGTAAATGTTTTATTATAAGTAAAAGAGATAATCTTGGAAAATTTGATGGTAAGTCCAATAAAGCTATATTTCTTAGATATTCTTCCAACAAGAAAGCTTATGGAGTATACAATAAAAGAACATTTTGTGTGGAAGAATCTGTGCATGTGTATTTGATGAATCTAACATTTATACTTCAAAAAGAGATGATGATGATGATGATGACGTAGGAAATTCAAATGAAGTTAAGTTAGATCATGTTAAAGCTCCAAAATTAGATACTCATACAAAAGAAAAAGAGATTGAAGAATTGCAGATTGAACAAGAGAAAGAACAAACTGAAGATTCTACAAATCATCAATTGCCAAAGGACTGGAAATACAAATCAGGCCATCCAAAGGAGCAAATTATTGGAGATCCAAGCTAAGGAGTTAAAACTCAACGGTATTTTATCGACAACTTTGCTCTTCTTTCAAATATTGAACCTAGAAGCATTGATATTGCATTACATGATGAATTTTGGATTATTGCCATGCAAGAAGAGTTAAATCAATTTAAAAGAAATTAGGTTTGGAAACTTATTCCTAGACCACATGATCATCCTACTATTGGGACAAAATGGGTTTTTAGAAATAAACTTGATGAAAATGGAGTTGTAATTAGAAAAAAAGCTAGATTGGCGGCTCAAGGATTTAATCAAGAAGAAGCATTGACTATGATGAAACATTCACTCCTGTTGCTAGACTAGAATCAATTCAAATGTTACTTGCCTTTGTATCCTTTAAAAATTTCATGCTCTATCAAATAGATGTCAAAAGTGCCTTTCTAAATGGCTTTATTGAAGAGGAAGTGTACGTTGAGCAGCCACCTAGTTTTACTCATAAGCTTTTTCAAAATCATGTTTTCAAACTCTCTAAAGCTCTCTATGGATTAAAGCAAGCTCCAAGAGCTTGGTATGAAAGGCTTAGTGGTTTCCTAATCTCAAAAGGATTTTCTAGAGGCTTAATTGATAATACCTTGTTCATCAAATCTGATAGTTCTAGTGACTTACTAATTGTCCAAATCTATGTTGATGATATTATTTTTGGCGCTACTAACGACTCTTTGTGCAAGATGTTTGCTAAGACTATGCAGCAAGAATTTGAAATGAGTATGATGGGAGAATTGAACTTCTTTCTCGAACTGCAAATTAAGCAAACCAAGGACGGAATCTTCATAAACCAAGCTAAGAATGCCAAAGAATTGCTCAAAAGGTTTGGAATGAATGAAGCAAAAGAAATCAGTACACCTATGAGTACGTCCATAAAACTTGACCAAAATGAAAAGGGTAAGAAGGTAGATGAACGTAAATATAGAGGTATGTTTGGAAGTATACTATATCTTACTGCTAGTAGACCAGATATTATGTTTTCAGTATGTCTTTGTGCTCGATTTCAATATTGTTTCAAGGAATCACATTTAAGTGCAGTTAAACGCATACTTCGATATCTAATTGGCACACATGATTATGGATTATGGTATCCACATACTAATACTTTTGATCTTATAGGATATACTGATGCAGATTATACAGAATGTAAAATTGAAAGAAAAAGTACTAGTGGCCATTGTCAATTTCTTGGACATTCACTGGTATCATGGCACAGTAAAAAACAAGCATGCGTATGATTATCCACCACTAAGGCTGAATATATTGCAGCAGGAAATTGTTGTGCTCAAATCTTATAGATGAAGAATACTTTGCTAGATTTTAATCTAAATTTTAATTGTGTACCTATAATGTGTGATAATACAAGTGCTATCAATCTAACAAAAAAATCCAGTGCAGCATTCGAGAACAAAGCATATTGAAATTAAACACCACTTCATCCAAGACCATGTACTCAAAAAAGATCTGTGTGTTGAATATGTCTCAATGAATGAACAACTTGCAGATATTTTCACTAAACCTTTAGCTGAGGATAGATTCAAAAACTTAAGAAGAGGTTTAGGAATTACTAGAATTTGAAAACTAACCATGTGGTATAAGTCTTTCTTGTGCAAGATTTGTTAAGAAAAAGGTTTTGGAAACAAAACACTACATCCAAAATATCTCGTCCTTGTTTTGGACATAGTATTTGAATCCAATTCCTACATCCAAAATGCATTTTGGGAAAACACACTTTTGGATGTGGATTTTGGACCTGGTCTTGTTCCAAAATAAATCCTTAATATTCTCTTATTCCAAATTTTGAGTTTCAAAAAATTGGTTTATGCGTTTTTCAAAACTCCTCAGAAAAACATATGTTTTCAAGGCACTTTACTCTTACACTATCCTAAACATTCAAAGCTATCTAATTTTCTCTCATTCAAAACCCTTGAAATTGTTCTTCTTCCAAAAATCCTTTGTACTCTTCTACTTCAAAAACCAAAAAGCCCTAAAAAGAAAAAAAAAAAAAAGGCTTCAGTCTTTCAATGGCCGAGATAAAATCCACCGTTCCAAAACCTAAGAAGGAGCAAAAATCTTTTCTAGTGTTAAAAAGAAAAGTTTCAGGTTCAACCAAAGGCAAGGCAAAAGTAAAGGAAGCTTCTCCTTAACCTCTCTTCTCGGCCTCTCATTATGATTCGTCTGAATCTTCTTTAGATCAAGTAAGTTCTGCAAATCAAGTACCCCAATTTCTTAACTCAAAATGTGAATCTGAATACAATGACTGGGTCTCCAGAAATCAAACTGTTATTTCTGGTTATCGAGTGAACCACTCTGCTTTTCTGAACTTATCAAATATTCTGGATATGTTTGATCATGTCGGGTGGGGGAGTTTGTTATCCGTTGATGACAAAATCTATACTCCTTTAGTCTGGGAATTTTATGCAAATTTGAGAAAGGGCAAACTGGAAGAAACTGAGGGAGGGTTTATAATTCAATGGTATGTGACAAGAGTAAAAGGAAAAGATTTGGAATTTGACCATAGAATGCTGAATAGAATCTGTGATGTTTGAGATGCCGGTTTTCAGTACTTTGAGTAGAACAAATTTCCTGATGGAAATGAAATTTTTGTTCTGGAAAATTTTGAGAAGTTATTTATTGGTGGAAAAAGTTTTGAGAACTCTGGAAATTGTAGTTCCAAATGGCCAAATAGATTGGGCAAAATTCTACATCATATGGTGTCTACCATTGTTGTTCCTAGTTCTGGCCATAAGACCTCTGTGAAACCCCACCTAAAGCCAACCTTAGAGTAAGGGGGTCAGGATGCATATTATATTATTTTGCATGAATATATATATTTTTGAATGATTTTATGTGCTTTGGAATTGTGGTTTATAGGTTAAAAGGCTTAGTTATGCTTATTGAGTAGGAAGGGTAAAATGGTAATTTTGCTTGAGGTCAAAATAGGAAGATAGCTTGAGGATTAAATAAGAGGAATATGTGGGTGAGTAAATAAGAGCAAGTGTTAGTGTGGTTTAGTGGTTAGAGCTTTGTGGTTTAATTGCTAAGGTCATGGGTTCAAATCCTACCATTTAAGTTTTTATCATGATTATCTTGATTAAGTTTGAATTTTGTTTTCTTGCATTCCGTAAAAATAGGAATGTTGTGTTAGGGGAGACATGAAGAGAATGTCCTAATCTTATCATTGTGTCCTAAAAAGAATTCTAGAGGAATTCTTGTCCTTTTATTACCTCTAGCTTTGTCCTAGCATTTTCATAATTCAAATGAACCAAAACCCATCAAATCTTTCTTTTAAATTCCAAAAAAATTCTGTGATGATTCTTCAGTCGTGAATTTTGGAAAAACAGCCTTGGAGGATAGAGGATAGGCCGAAAATAGGAGAGTAGTTAGGATGGATTCCCAAGAGAAATAAATCACCATGGTAGAACCTTTAATCTTACATTCATATTGTTCATAGTTTTAATGAAGGAAAATCTGGAAATTTTCCAAAATTTTTGCAGACCAGCTTTTCGAAAAATTCAGCCAGTAAACCTACTCATTTTCTGCCAGAAAAATGGTCATTTCATGTGGTTTGAAGGCTGAAAATTATGTGCAATTTTCGGACTGCACAAACTGCACAAAACCAGAAAAAAATTCCTGCACAATTCGCTGCTTTCTAAGCTGGAATTGAAGCTGTCTTTTTGTTAGCAATTCAGCTGAAACACCCTCTGTTTTTCTCCAGAAAGAAGGCTGGAAAATCACTTTTGAAAGACCTTCAAACCCCCTCAAGAACCAACTGCAAATCGGGCTGAAGAGGTGCGAAAATTCTGCACAGAAATTCTTCACCAATCTTCGAAACTTTGAACAACTTGAAACCAGAATTTTTCCAGCTTTGCTTCCTTCAAGCCTAGGCCGAAAATCACCCTTCCACTTCTGTAAAATTGATCCTTGTTCAGCCATGGACTGAACATCATTGACCTTCACACTTACCTTGAATACATGGACTCCATAACCACACCTCAAAACCCTCCTAAGATCACTCCATTCAAACTTTTTTTTTTTAACTTCAAAATAATTTCAGAATTTTACTCCATGAAAACACTCTTGTATCAAGCTAATGAACCAGAATTTTCTCTACCATTTAAGACTAAATTTTGGCCAGCCTTGGAGCAATATTGACCTCCATTCATTTCATCAAAACCACCTTGTTCAGCCGGCACCATTGAAGAGCAACGCAACCTTCCTTGATCAAGCACCATTAGCTAACCTCCTACCTTAAACAACTCCACAATTTCCTCCATTTGAATTTCAAAAAAATCTGATCACTCTCTCTTCCACTAGCTGAAAACCGACACTCCAATCTACCCCAATCCATTTGGCCAACAACACTCCAGAAAATTGTGAGCTTTTCTCTCAAATTCTCTCCATTTTCACAAAGAACACACACTAAACTTCTTCAAGCCTAAACCTACTCTAAACACCTCCAATCACTCTCAAATACTCCAGATTACTTCTATTTAATCCCTAGACTTCATTTCTAGTATTTATAACACAAAACCACGACAACAAGAATTTTCAATCGATCAAAATCAGCTTTTTCCTTGAAGGTCTCAAGGACATCAACAAGGTAAATCAAGAACAACCTTCTTGTTCATCCTCTTCTATTTAATTCTCAATATACCTTTCTAATGCTCTCTCTCTCTCTCTCTCTCTCTCTCTCTCTCTCTCTCTTCCAACCGAAATGGTTGATCAACCATCAACCACGGCTGTTTTTCCGTGGGATCACTCAAGACTCTCCATCGCGCGTGGACCTTCTTTAGTCTTCACCATAGTACTCGTCAATCAAGTAATTATTCTCAAAACCTTCTTTTTAAATTCTGAAATCATGTCTCTTAGGAGGTAATAGGGAGATAGAATATGAATGGGGGATTGAGTAGATGCATGTGGATTAAGGGGATAGAGTTAAGACATGATGATTGTTGTATATGACTAAGTTGTATGTATTTCCTTTTGAGTCAATGTATGTTCGTCGTGCTTGATGAATTTTATGGATGTTTGAAGCATGTTAGATATTATGACACCAAGGGTGATTAGGCTCTTATGTTTCTATTTTCCATTGAAGCCATTAATGATGATTATGCCTAGCAGGGAATTAGCCTTGTGATAGTATGAGATAATTCAAGCATATGTTCGTGAATGGATTGGTTTATTATTTGATGTTGGATAATGTGGTTATGAATCTTTTCTAGCAATAGGAAAATCATGGTGAAAAATTATTTTCTTGTTAAGTCTAAGTTATTTTTATTAACAAATTTTATTACTTTAGTTAGAATTACTACTATATTTTTCTCTATAAAATTTGAAACTCTAGGAAGATTTGGATTGGATTATTAATTAAAATATTAATATTTTAATTATCAAATAAATAAAATCTTTTATTAAAAATAATATATATAATAATAAATAAATCTTTTGTATAAATAATAAATAAAATATTAGAATTAATTAATGACCTTGTAGGCCCTAGTTAAAACTTTTACCTATATTCCTAAATATTATTTATATTAAAATATACTTTTTATTTATCAATTAAAAATTTAATATAATTCGTTTATTATATTAATTTTATTTATTATTAATTATTTATTATCTATTAAAAATTAATTAAAAATTATTATTTATTTACAATAAAGCTATTTTTAAATTACCATTTATTAATATTATCTAGGGCTTGGTATTATTCAATATTCAAACCTTAGTTTATTTATTAATAATAACACTCAAGAATTATTATTTGAGTCTATAATTTATTAGAAATTATTTTAGAAACCCTAGTTATTTTAACTTATCAAACTAGACTTATTTTATAAAATTCTTTATCATCTAACCTTAAAGCTTAGAACATTAGGGTCATGATTGTAATAAGTTGAACTAGGATTATTTGTGTAAGTGAATATAGCTTGAGTGTAACCTTATGTCTTGTGTTTACCCCAGGCGGGGTTAGGTCAGCCTTGGAAGACATTTGAATTTGAGCAAGCAAAGGATCAGGTAAACTCCTGCATAAAACTTGTTTGTTGTAAAAGGTTACTATGGCAAGCTAGCCTCAAAGTATGTGAACACTGATTTGGTAAAGGCAATTAAGGACTATTTTCCTACTTGTTTCAGTCAAACCAATTATTTGAAAATCAACAGGCAGTTTTACTCAAAACACTAAACTGTTTCTAAAACCAATTTTGACAAGGACTTTGGAAATCCATAATTGCCATTTTCAAGTAAAGCTATGTTTTACCAGTTTTCTCCTAAGTGGGACAATTATCATTGAGTACTCAATAAGGGTAGGCTAGTAGTACTAGTTTTGAAGAGCAAGAGTGAGTCTTCTGGCAGGAAGCCACCTCCAGAAGATAAAACTCAACTTAGAGAAACGTCAGTACTACTTAGTCATGCCGATCCGAGCTAGCAGTTTTTATTTCAGTCAAGTGACTGTGTTTTACCAGAATGGACACCCGGTTGTTGTTTGGGTATAGAGAAGGAGAAGTATCTTGCCCGGTAGGCCGATCACCTACCTTTTGTCAGTCTGCACAAAGTGTCGGCATTTCGATCGGCGATATGCACAAAGTGTGGCATACTGACCATCCGGTTATGGGGCCCAACATGTGGTAACCCATAATCCTTTCTTTTGAGAGGTTGATCTTATAAATTATGTATGGCTGGAAAAGCCGAAAACACCACTCTTGTTTTTAACTAATGTTTATTGCTTGCCAATATTTCGCTTATAAAGTTTTCACATTTTGCATCCACGAACTGTTTTCACTGAACACCCAAAGCACACATGGACTTACTGAGATTTTTATCTTATCACCTTTTATGCCATGTTTTCAGGCCGATCCTGCTGTGGAGATGAACAGCTAGATTTGTTACCTATGCTTTGAAGACTTTGTGTTATTTTTCTTATGTGTTGTTTTGAGAGATGGTAGCGAACAATCTATTTTGGATTTGTTCATCTATTTTGGGTTGTAATAAGTTCAATCTTAAAGCATTACTTTTATTTTCTTTTGTGTGACCTAGTTATAAAGACCCCTTGTCCTTTGGATGGGGCGACATCCCCGGCCCTGTCGGGCCTAGGTAGTGGGGTGTTACAACCTCTATCGAGTATACTTCAAATGATAGTCATGTTAGCCTTAGCAGAGGGAAGACAGATTAACTTTGGGTTCCTGGCAACTAAGTTAATGTTGCAATCTAGAAATACTTCTAGCAAGGCTCTACCATTTGGACATTTGTTGACCAAAGTTTTCAGATTTTTCAATATTGATTTAAATTCTCTTTCTTGTGATCCCTCAAGAACAAATGTCAACATCTTTGACTCCTTTGAAAATATGGGGTATGTAAAAAAGGGAAATTCATGAAAATTGTTAAGAGAATTTGTTGGAAAAGAGAGGGAAAATTTGATAAAGATCAAGGAAGAAGGGAAGTCAGGAACTAAAAGAAAAATTGATGAAGAAGGAACTGTTCTGGACTCTAGCCTATCTGAGACTATTCTGAGTGCAATGAGCTCCTTCGCAGAGAAATTGGAATCTCTTAGTTTAGAAATTAAGAGTCTTGGAAACAGACTGTCTGTCATTAGGCAATCTGCCAAGCCTTCCGCCTCTATATCTAATCATGAAAATGATGAACAATCTTTAGAGGACAAAGCTGAACCACCTGTAGATGTCAAGGTTCCCTCTCCTAAACCCTCTCCTGAACCATCTCCACAGCCTTCTCCCGTACAGAAGGCAGATGTTCCTACTCCTTCTCCCAAGCCCAAACTATCTGGCAAAAGACAGAAGTATGTGGTTGTAAAAAGAAAGTCTAACAGAATTGCTGGTCAATTTTCAAAGAAGAGGGTTGGAACCAAGTCTAAAACGATCAAAATTTCCTAGACTGTTTTCTTAGGTAGCACAATGGGCTGATGACCAATTTACCTTTTGCAACAATTGAACAATTTATTTTTTCAGTCATTTACATTATGTCTTGATTAATTTCTGATACTTGCCTAAGCTTACTTCTCTATTATGCTTATTATCTATCTAACAACTTTTGATTGCATATTACTTCTCCTTCTGCTATGCTTCTTTTTTATTGATGACAAAGGGGGAGAAAGAAAGTGACAGTGAATATTATGGGTAACAGAAAGTGACAGTGAATATTATGGGCAACAGTGAATATTATGGGTGACAGTGAATATTATGGGGGAGAAAGAAAAAGAAAAAATGAAATTGTTGTGAAAATGTTAGTATGTGAATACTATGGTCTGCATGACTGTTATATGCTGTTGAATGCATTCTCTGGGAAGAAAGGAAATGTTATTTGCTTCCATGCATTAATTGATAAGGATAGAATTTTAGGTCTGCATATGACTGACAATTTACATGTTGTTATGGGTTCTGCATAATAATCTGATATGGATTCTACATGACAGATGATATTTGTATAAACTGAATTTTGAGAATGACTTCTGTTTTGAAATTGGACTATTCTGCGAAAGAACTACTATGATAATTGCAACCAATTTGAAAACTGAAACGCCAGTTACTGAATTTCAAGAAACTGCATAAACTGTTATAAACTGCATGAACTACTTCTGGCATGAACAATTATGCATTGATATCAAATTTGAACTGTTAAGAAAGTCATTGATATGATTTACTGTTTACCAAAATTTTCTGAAAAACCCCTCTGTTTGTGATGCTCACTTTTATGACAATTGTATTTTTGAGACTAGATTCTATGATAAGATTTTCGTGCATTAAGTCAGGGGGAGTTTTGGACTCAGAAACTTTGTATCTAAAACAAATGTTCTTATAAGCAGATTTACTGAACTGAAAAATGTTTTGGACATCCAAAAGCCCTATCTAAATGAAATTCTTAAAACACACATTCTTCCAAAACCATTTTGGATACACTTTCTGGATGAATAAATTGTTACTTCTTCTCATCCCTCTTATGTTTGAAATAGTCATATAAGCATATATTTAGGGGGAGCATTTTAGTATTTTATCTCTATCAAATTACTCTGAATATTTATATAGAGATATGATATACTTTAGGATCATTGAGATATGTTTACAAATTTTTTATCATAAAGATCTCTATGAGACCTATACTGTAAGATTACATTTATTTGTTCAACATGTTCTCTCTTTTTACATATCAAATGTGTCATGTTTGTCATCACTTAAAAAGTGGGAGATTGTTAGCCCTAAGGGCTTTCTTTTATGTTTTGATTTATGACAAACATTGATATGGACTAACTTATTAATTTCCTGTGATAGGACATGGTTAATCTTTATTCTTCTAAAGTCATCAGATAAGAATTGTTGACAACCTCTTCATCACTGATTTCAAGATTAGAAGATCAAATGAGAAAATCAAAGTATGAAAAGTTATATATCATGGAAGCTCTTTATGAAGAATAATAGACTAAGAAGTGTTATTAAAGTATATTTATTAATTCATATGTCTTCTTATCTTTTGATTCATTTGACTTTACCTTGAAGCTTCAAAGGAGATGATTTTCAATGGTTTTAAAATTCACAGAATTTTGGATGGAACAATAAAAATCCAAAAGGTTCATCCAAAATCCTGTAAGCCGGGTTGAAAAATTTCTGTCAGGAATGTCACATTTTGGACTTACCTTTTGGGTACATCTTCGTCCAAAACTTGGATGAGTTTAAACAAAAAAAAAAAATTTTGCAGCCATTTTTTTATGACCATTGGCACTCCACTTTTTGGCTCTATAAATACCCCTTAAAGCAATATTAGAAGTAGGATTTTGAAATATTCATCTTAGAAACCTTATTGATCAATACTTTCAAAAATCTCCTTTTATCTAGTTTCAAAATGAGTTCATTGTATATCAAAGATAAAAGTAATTTATGGCTTGTATCCAAGAGAACATCTACTCAAGTAAGTGAGCTTATCTCTGTTCTATTGATTTTCAATTCTCTGTTGTAGTGCAAGGTTGTGGTGTAAAACCCATAGGGGTGAGCCTTGTGTTTTGTGTATGTTCAAGGTTGTGTGGTAAAACCCATTGGGGTGATCCTTGTTTTGTGTTTGTGTCAAGGTTGTGGAGTGGCACCTAGTGAGGTGACCCTTGATGTGTTTGAGATGTTGTGGAAAACCTAGTGTGGTGATCTTCTTTTGTATGTGAATTGGTTTTATCAAGTGAGGTTAATGAAATAGGGTTGAAAATCCTTAAGTGTGAGGCTTAAGGTAGTGGATACAGATCATTGTTGATCGAACCATTATACACCACTTGTCTCATTTTATTCAGTGGTTCATGTACTGTCTTTTTATGATATTTCACTGTCTAAATCTGGATATACATCTACGAGTACTTGGATAGCCTTCTATACATATATAAAGTCAGTCCAAGTATCTTGGTAATCAATCTTATTCAGCATTTTAGACAATTCGGAAAGATTATTTTTGCTTGCCAAAAACTTTATTCACCCCCCTCTAAGTTTTTCAGGTTTGATTGGGAAATCTGCTAATTTAATTAAAAGATAGTAATTTTATGGATTGGGAAAGAAGTGGAGTTTATATAAATAGATTCATGACTTGGCAAACGATTGAAGTTTACTTTATATTCCTTCATGATACTAAGAAAATAATTGGTTGTGATAATTGTTAAATAATTCATGTCATGCTTTTGAGAATAATTATTTAATTACATATTTTTCTCTCCATGAGTTATATATGAATATATATTTTGTTTTTGTTTTTATTTTTATTTTTATGTTTTATTAATTTATTTGATAGGTTAAACAATGAAAGAAAAGTGATTAGTGTGTTCTTGTTCCTTTGAGGATCGATACTCGTTAATTTCCTGTACTATGCTTGTGATAAGTAAACTTGCTCACACGTGTATTTTAGGATTAATGTTTTAATTAGAACTTGATTAATGGATAGATTTAAAATGGATGATTTTATATACCTGAAATTTACACATAAAAAACCATAAGCATTCACAATTTCATCAAAACATATGTTCCATGCCCGTAATGCTTGCTTAAGTCTATAGATGGACTTTTTAAGCTAACAGACCATTTGTTCTTGACCTCTAGCAACAAAACCTTCTGGCTAGGATATATAGATGTCTTCACTAAGATAGCTATTTAAGAAGGCCATCTTGACATCCATTTGCCACATCCCGTAGTCATAATGACATACGATGGCTAAAAGAATTTGGATAAACTTAAGCATGGCTACTGGTGAAAAGATTTCTTCATAATCGATCCCTTCTTTCTGAGTATAACCTTTAGCAACCAACCTTACTTTATAGGTTTCAACCTTTCCATCCGTACCTCTTTTCCTCTTGTATACCCACTTACACCCAATGGTTTTACCCCATCAGGTGTAGTGACAAGATCCCAGACCAGATTGAGGTACATGGACTCAATCTCGGCATTCATGGCTAGCTGCCATTTATCTACATCAGCATCAACAATGGCCTCCTCGTATCTGGTGAGATCTTGTTCCTGATGATCAGAGACTAGATCATAGATCTCTCCGGTCCACCTTTCTGGAACTTTTGTGATCTTCTCACTAGGACATGGCCCATATTGTATAGGAACATCGGGTAGTGTTTCTCTTAGTTCCTCGATCGGGGTGTTAAAAGGACCTGAAGTTGAATCAGTGACCAACTTCTCTTCTAACTCTATTCTACTTGAACCCGTGGTGGATGTAACTTATTTATCCTCTAAGTATCTAGTATTAGTACTAATAAATACCTTATGCTCTTGAGGATGATAAAAATATCCACCCTTCGTTCCTTTTGGATACCCAATGAAGTAGCATAACTCTGATCTTAGTTCTAACTTACTTATTTTTGTCAACACATAAGCTGGACAACCCCATATCTTGAGATGGGCTAGACTGGGCTTTCGTTCAGTCTATATTTCATAGGGTGTCCTAGGTACTAATTTGGAAGGAACCAAGTTCAAAACATATGTCGCTATTTCTAAGACATACCCCCCAAAAAAACAGGAAAAGACGCATAACTCATCATGCTTCTGACCATTTCCATCAAAGTTCTATTTCCTTTCTCAAATACTCCGTTCTGTTGGGGAGTCCTAGGCACAGTTAACTGAGATACTATGTCATGATGTACCAAGTAATCCTTAAACTCATCGAGGAGGTATTCTCCACCACGATGATCTCAAATTTTTAATTAATTTACCTGTTTCACGCTCCACTTTAGCCTAAAATTCCTTGAATTTATCAAAAGAGTCAGACTTGTACCTTATCAGATAAATATAATCAAAATGAATGTGATCATCTATGAAAGTGATGAAGTACTCGTAGCCTCCTCTATCAAGTGTAGTCATCAGACTGCAAACATCCGTATGAACTAGTGCTAGTATTTTCATGGCTCTATCTGCCTTTCTAGCAAAGAACATTTTGGTCATTTTATCTTTAAGATAAAATTCACACTGAAGCCATTCTTCTAATCTCAATGAACCTAAAGACCCATCATGGATTAGCTATTGAATCCGACTGGGATTTATATGTCCCAATCTTAGATGCCACAAATACGAGTCATTTGATGTGGCTTTTCTCTTTTTATTATCAAGTTCAGTTTAAATATTATTCACTTGATTTCTAATAGGATGTATATAAAAGAGATATGTTTCCTATATAAATTAAATTACTATCTCTACTGATGGAAACACCAAAATGGAAAGAAATAGAATATCCTTGATTCATCAATTTAAAAAACTGAAATTAAATTCTATTTAAAACAAGAAACATATAAAATATCTTTTAAAATTAACGTCCTATTACAATAAAAAATAAACTCAAAATCTCTCACTGCTTCAGCCCATATTCTTGCTCCATTGCCTACTTAAAGTCCATGCTCACCCTTGCTGAGTCTCCTTGTTCTTCTGAACCTCTGTAAGGAGTTACAGACATAGTCAATGGCTCCAGAATCAACCATTCGGGAAAATGTTGATCCAACCATCAAATAGACTCTAGGTAAAGAGCAATACTTGAAGTAGACTTTGCTAAAAAGTCCAGACAATCTTTATTCCAATTGCCCCTTCTTGCCACATTTGATGCATTTGCCTTTAGGCTTCCCATTGGGCTTGGCTTGACCCGATGTTTGGGCTGGGCCCCTGCGTCATTCTGGGCCTTCCTCTACTTGAATTTCTTAGGCTTTGCCTTAATTCTAGAAGAAAAAGCAGAACAAGTGACCAAAACCTTTGACACGGGTTTCATGACCTTCTCTACCGCCTAGAGCTCTTTCATAAGCTCCATGAAAATCATATCCAACTTGTTCATGTTATAGGTCAACTTGAACTGAGATTATAAATCAGCCAGAGTTTCAAGAACTATATCAATTTGGCTCTCAGGATCTATTTTATGCCTAGGACCTTGGCCTCCTCGAAATAGGCAATCATCTTGAGCAAATACTCCTGAACCGATGTCCTCGCAGCCATCCTAGCGTAAATGATTTCCCTAAGAGCTTCCTACCTTATTGGCCGACTCTTGCCAGTAAAAATGGTACGCAATGACAAACTCGTGTCTTACGCAGTAGCCATGTGCTCATACTTAGATTGGAGTACACTAGATATGGAAGCAAACATTTAGTATTTAGCCATTGCGTCAGCTTTCTTCCATGCCTCATCGGCCTCTCGCTCCTCATTAGTGGATTCTTCCCCAATCTCAGGATAGGGATCCATAAGAACATACTTGTACTCCACGGCAGTGAGTGCTATGTTCAGGTTCTTCTTTCAGTCCACATAATTTGGGCATATCAACTTATTCTTCTTGAGAATGATTGACAATGGACTAAAACCAGACATTTCTAAAATATTGCAAAAAAAACATTCATTTAGTTTGCAAGAAATAAAAATACACATTCTTTATATTATTTCTTTGATAATAGATAACTCTTAAAACCATTATTAGTAAAACAAATAGTTTGGCTCTTAGAAAAGCTAACAAAACTTCGTAGGAAGATTACTAGCATTCCAAGTTAAGCGTATAACCATCACGAATCAAAACTTCCTTAATAGGTAATGGTCTAGAAAAAATTCCACCTATAGGATGGCCACTGATTCACACCACCTATAGGAAATCCAGTGTTAAAAACCTCCAATGTAGATTGGTCGATCCTAGAAAATACCCTAGGCTTTTAATTTTACTCTTGTATTAGTTCTAGATACTAATGGAAATCCATCCTATAAGGAGTCATGCTCAAAATCACACAAGGAAATCCACTATCTCTAATGAGAGTTGTGATGGAAGCCATGGGGTCGTTGGAAACCCTCACCCACTTAATATTTTATTGAAAAAAGAGTTTTAGGCCCAAAAACCTTTCTATCATCTTATGGTTTCATTAACTTTAGTAAAAAAACTAAAATTCAATATTATTCTCTATGTCAAGGATTAAATCGTTTGAGAGAATAAACTATGAATTTATTTTACTATTCTAAGTTAACAATCAAGAAAAACTTTATTAATTAACCTAAAATTCAACATTATTCTCTATGTCATGAATTAAATCGTTTAAAAGAATAAACCATGAACTCCTTTATTTTAAAGTTTCTTAGTCTAAAATGTTTTGTCAAAAACCCGTTCTATATTGTGAGATCAAACTATTCATGATAACAAAAGTGAAATAAGCATGATAACAAAAGTAAACATTTTCATGCTTAAACTATTCATTTATACCCAAGTGACCAAACAATGGATTAAACATCAAGAATTTAAAAATTAATGATCATATTTAATCCTAAGATGGTTCCATCCTTCACTACTCATTTTCATGCAAATTATTCATCCATAGGTAAATAAAAATATTGCAGAAAATTAATCTCATACAATAGTTTCAAAATACGATTACATCACAAAAAATTGAGGTACAAAACTCCAGTAGTACTCTCCTTTTTCTTACATAGAATTGCACTCATCCGCCTCTGGACAGAATGGACCTGGTGCCTAGTCCATGTGGCCCACATGGCAGCGGGTCTATTCTGTTTCTCCAAAAACATCCGACTGGGCAGAGTAGACCTGGTGCCTAATCCAATTGGACCACCTAGCCCCCGGTATATTCTGGAGTTCATCGATTTCTAGAAAAATCTTATTTTTTAGCCATTTTTTGCCCCTCAACAATTTCAACAATCACATTCTTCAGTCCCCAAAATTTACAGATTAAAAGAAACATAAAACTAGGCATAAAAACATGCATTTACGAGTGCCTATGCCTCTAACTATGAGGCATACATCGTTTCTACTCAAAACCAAAAAAACAGTAGGAAAACCATTAAAAAACATGATCCTATGCCTCTAACTGCGAGGCGTACCTGAACGCTAGAAGCCAATATATGAGAGATCACATGAATTCACAAAATATTCAATTTTAATAGTCAAAGAACCTTTTTTTCCAATTTTTAAACCTAGTATAGGATCCTAGATGAAAATTGTGGCTTTGATACCACTTGAAAGACCAAAATGGAAAACATCAAAGAAAATGCAATGAAAAAATTTTCAATTTTCTAAGCCACATCTAGGAGAGAGTACTTACTTTTCCTGATTGTTTGCAAATGAACCAACAAAGGGACAGGTTGCACTGGAACTTGCAATGGAAGGGCAAAAGGAGGCATTAGCAGTTCAACAGGTATTCACGCCAATCTTCTGCTCCTATGCATCAAACGTCTCCAAGATTCCTCTCCTCGTCTTTTAAAGTATGACTCTACCTTATTCTTGGGTTAGCTTGGTGAAAGCTCCTTCTTTAGATAATAATAAAAAAAATTTAAACAAAAAACCCTAGAGAGAAAGAAGAGAATGACGAGAACCAGAGGAAGAAACGGCACACTTGGAGAAGGGAAAAAAAAACCTCAAACAACCACATTATTTTTTTCCCCTCTCTTGCACCTCCTAATTTTGGCAAGCCATAGGGCTTGATAAAGCCCTAATGCTTGAAAACAATAAGCACTTATGAGCTTGGTGTTGTGCTCCAAAACCAATCGAAGATGGCCACAATCCTCGAAATTAATTAACTATCTTTTCTGTGCTTCATTAAATACCCAAGACTAATTAATTAATTCTAATTTAACTTTTAATATATGCCAACATATATCAACCCAATTAATTAATTTATTCCAGCCCAATTCTCTTAATTAATTTAATTATCTTTTCTGGGCTTTATAAAAAACCCAAGACTAATTAATTAATTCTAATTGCAGTCTTAGAATAAATTTTATTTTCTTCCATATAATAATCATTTAAGACCAGATTGTGTCTCAACAGCACTAAGGTAACTTGAGCTACTCCGGGAACCAAAAGGCATATTATTCATGGCTAGTAAAATGACCAAAATAACCTTACTATTAAATAGCTGTATTTTACAATTTTAAATATTTTCATTTATCACCATATGGAAATATTGATCCCAAGAATTGATATAGCTAAAGCAATGTCTTCGACTTACAAGTGAAATGATGAAAATACCCCTCTATGTAATATCCATCAATGAGACAGAATAAATGTACTAACACCCATCTCAAATACATCTACCATCCTTAGATCTCTAGTCCGATAATCCATGACTCACTTGAATATACTTGCTCATCATTTGAAGCTACATAAAATCACACATTCTAGAGTCACGTTCCTAGAGCCTTGCATCATTAGATTATCCAAGATAATCACAAAGGGGTGATTTGACTTCACTAAGTAAAGCATAGAAACTCTATTGCATGAGTCCGTCTTAACTAACTAGAGTAATACACGCAATATACAAGGATATTGATCCCACAAAAGAAATCTCACCTAACATATATCAAAGTATAAAACCCAAGCTTCGCTAGACTACCAACTCATACTCAAGTATGAAGGTACCTATCCACACTGTAGCTGTAATAGTTCGGTCTCTAAATTATAGTACTTTATAAGAGACCACTGCTACAAGTCCAGTTCTACGTATTCGAAATACGTTTATGCTAGTGATATGAGTGAACTACTCACTAATTAAAGGTAAACCATTCCTTATTGGTACTCATGGCATAATAGTCTTACCCTGATAAAATGCACAGTTCAATCAAAAGACTAAGAACATAATTTTACTTATATGATAAGTACCCATGGTCTATACCAAATTGTGAAGAACGACCCAACACATAGATCATTACTTGTCATACTTAGACCTTAAACATGCAATAATATAAGAAACAAACTAAATTGAATGAATAAATATTTTATTGCAATATATTTACACATAATACATAGTCTTTGAGGGCATACTTTCCAACAATCTCCCACTTGCACTACAAAGGCTAAGAAAGTCTACAAGTGCCTACCCTTATGACATCTATGTGTCTACGAAACACCTTTTTTGTCAAAGGCTTGCTAAAAGGATTCACCAGATTGTTGATCGAGGAAATCTGATCGACCATAATCTTTGGTTTCTGGATAAACTTCCGGGTATAGTGATACTTCCTCTCTATATGGTTGCCCTTTCTATGGTTTCGAGGTTCCATGCTTTGTGACACCACTTCAGTATTGTCACAATAAATCATGACAGGATTATCTATGTACGGTACTACTCCAATTTCTATGAGAAACTTTCGGAGCCATACCACTTCTTTAGAAACTTTTTTAGAAGCTTCTAAAGCAGCAACATACTCAACTTCCTTAGTAGAATTACCAATGTAGGATTGCTTGATACTTTTCCACGAAAGAGCTCCTCCAGACAAAGTGAAGATATATCCACTAGTGGATTTTCTTTCATCTATATCCAATCGGAAGTCAGAATCTGTGTAACTGGTAGGAACCAAATTATCATAACTATATACAAGCATATAATGTCGCATTTCCTTGAGATATTTAAGTATATGCTTGAAGGCTTACCAGTGAGCTTATTCAGGGTTTGACTGATATCTACTAACCATGCCTACTGCAAAGCAGATATCTGGCCTAGTAAAAAGCATTGCATAAATGAGACTTTCCACAGCTGAAGCATAAAGGATCCTGCTCATTTTCTTCTTGTCTTCCTGCGTCGGAGGATACTACTTGGAGGATAAGGATAATCCATATCTAAATGGTATAATAGTCCCTTTACATTGATCCATGTTGTACTTGACCAATATCTTATCAATATAGGTAGACTGGGATAAGTCTAACATTCTCTGTTTCCAATCTCTAAGAAGCTTAATGCCTAGAATATAGCTACCTTCCCCTATGTCTTTCATGCTAAATTAACAAGATAGCTAAACCTTAACGGATGACAATATCCATACATCATTTTCATGGAATAGAATGTCATCTATATAGAGTACCAAGAAAATCACTTTGCCACTATCAGATTTCCAATACACACATAGTTCATCCACATTTTAAATGAAACCATAAGTATTCACAGTTTCATCAAAACGTATGTTCCATACTCATAACGCTTGCTTAAGTCCATAGATGGACTTCTTATGCTTACACACAATTTGTTCTTGACCTCTAGCAGCAAAACCTTCTGGCTAGGATATATAGATGTCTTCGCAAAGATAACCATTTAAGAAGGCCGTCTTAACATCTATTTGTCATATCTCATAGTCATAATGACATGTAATGGCTAAAAGAATTTGAATAAACTTAAGTATGGCTACTGGTGAAAAGGTTTTCTCATAATCGATCCATTCTTTCTGAGTATAAAATTTAGCAACCAACCTTGCTTTATAGGTTTCAACCTTTCCTTCCGCACCTCACTTCCTCTTATATACCCACTTACACCTAATGGGTTTTATCCCATCAGGTACAGTGACAAGATCCCAGACCTGATTGAGGTACATAGAATCAATCTCGACAATCATGGCTAGCTTCCATTTATCCGCATCAGCATATACAATGGCCTCCTCGTATCTAGTGGGATCTTGTTCTTAATGATCAGAGACTAGATCATTAATCTTTCTGGTCCACCTTTCTAGAACTCTTATGATCCTCCCACTATGATGAGGCTTAGATTGTATAGGAACATCGAATAGTGTTTCTCTTGGTTCCTTGATCAGGGTGTTTGAAGTACCTGAAGTTGAATCAGTGACCAACTTCTCTTCTAACTCTATTCTACTTGAACTTGAGGTGGATGTAACTTGTTCATCCTCTAAGTATCTAACATTAGTACTAACAGTACCTTATGCACTTGCGGATGATAGAAATATCCACCCCTTGTTCCTTTTAGATACCCAACGAAGTTAGATAACTCTGAGCTTAGTTCTAGCTTACTTCTTTTTATTAGTACATAAGTTGAACAACCCCATATCTTGAGAAGGTTCAGACTAGGCTTTCTTCCAGTCCACATTTTATAGGGTATCCTAAGTACAAATTTAGAAGATACCAAGTTTAGAATATATACAGTTGTTTCTAAAGCACACCTCCAAAAAGAAATAGGAAAAGATGCATGAATCATTATGCTTCGACCATTTCCATCAAAGTTCTATTTCTTCTCTCAGCTACTTCGTTCTACTATGAAGTCCCAAGCATAGTTAACTGAGATACTATGCCATGATATACTAAGTAATCCTTAAACTCACTAATGAGGTATTCTGCACCATGATCTGATCTCAAAGTTTTAATTAATTTACTTGTTTGACACTCCACTTCAGTTTTAAACTCCTTGAATTTATCAAAAGAATCAGACTTGTGCCTTAACACAGTTAAATATAACCAAAATGAGCATGATCATATGTGAAAGAGATGACGTACTCGTAGTCTCCCCTAGCTAGTGTAGTCATCAAACCACAAACATCTGTTTGAACTAGTGCTACTATTTCTATGGCCCTGTCTGCCTTTTAGGTAAAGAACCTTTTGGTCATTTTACCTTTAAGACAAGATTCACACCAAGACCATTATTCTAATCTCAATAAACCTAAAGGCCCATCATAGATTAGCCTCTAAATCCGATTGGAATTTATATGTTCCAATCTTAGATGCCTTCATTTCAGAAGAAGAAGTAGAATGAGAGATAAAAACCTTTGACACGGGCTTCATGATCTTCTCTGCCACCAAGAACTCTTTCATAAGCTCCGTAAGATTCATACATAACTTGTTCATGTTGTAGGTCAACTTGAACTGAGAAAATGAATCGGCCAGAGTTTTAAGAACCATGTCAATTTGACTCTCAGGATCTATTGTTACGCCTAGGACCCCAACCTCCTCGAAGTCAGCAATCATCATGAGCAGATACTCTTGAATCGATACCCCCTCAGTTATCCTAGTGGTCATGATTGCCCTAAAAACATCCTACCCTGTGGGTCGTCTCTTGTCAACAAACATGGAACACAATGACAAATCCACGTCATACATAGTGTCCATGTGCTCATGCATAGATTGGAGCACACTAGACATGGAAGCAAACATATAGCACCTAGCCATCTCGTCAGCTGTCTTCCATGCCATATCGGTCTGTCACTTCTGATCAGTGGATTCTCTCCCAATCTTAGGATTGGGATCCGTAAGAACATACTTGTACTCCTTAGTAGTGAGTGCTATGTTCAGGTTCCTCTTCCCATCCACATAATTTGGGCATGTGAACTTATTCTCCTTAAGAATAATTGACAATGGATTGAAACTAGACATTTCTAAAATATTGCAAAAAACATTCATTTAGTTTGCAAGAAATAAAAATACACATTCTTTATATTATTTCTTTGATAATAGATAACTCTTAAAGCCATTATCAATAATATAAATAGTTTGGCTCTTAGAAAAGCTAACAAAACTTCATAGGAAGATTACTAGCATTACTAGCTATGTTCAGGTTCCTCTTCCGATCCACATAATTTGGGCCTGTCAACTTATGCTCCGTGAGAATGATTGACAATAGACTAAAACCAGACATTTCTAAAATATTGCGAAAAAACATTCATTTAGTTTGCAAGAAATAAAAATGCACATTTTTTTATATTATTTCTTGAAAATAAATTACTCTTAAAACCATTATAAATAATATAAATAGTTTAGCTCTTAGAAAAGCTAATAGAACTTTGTAGGAAGATTAGTGGCATTTTAAGTTAAGTGTTTAACCATCACGAATCAAAACTTCCTAAATAGTTAATGGTCTAGAGAAAGTTCCACTGATAGGATGGCCATTGATTCACATCACCTACGGGCAATCTAGTGCTAAAAACCTTTGACGCAGGTTGGTTGATCCTAGCAAATAGCCTAGGCTTTTAATTTTACTCTTCTATTAGTTCTAGATACTTGTGGAAATCCATCCTATAGGGGGTCATGCTCAGAATAACACGGAAAATTCACTATCTCTAATGAGAGTTGTGATGGAAGCCATGGAGTCGTTGGAAACACTCGCCCACTTAATAATTTATTAAAAATAGAGTTTTAGGCCCAAAAAAGTTTTCTATCATCTTATAGTTTTATTAACTTTAGTAAAAAAAACAAAAATTCAATATTATTCTCTATGTCAAGGATTAAATCCTTTGAGAGAATAAACAATGAATTTATTTTACTATTGTAAGTTAATAACCAAGTAAAATGTTATTAAATAACCTTAAATTCAACATTATTTTCTATGTCAAGGATTAAATCGATTAAAAGAATAAACCATGAACTTATTTATTTTAAAGTTTCTTATATTAAAACGTTTTATCAAAAACCGTTCTATCTAGTGAGACTTTGGTCTCACAAGAACTTGCGCATTTGATCCCAAAAGTGAAATAAGCATGATAACAAAAGTAAACTTTTTCATGTTCAAACTATTCATTTATACCTAAGTGACCAAACAATGGATTAAACATCATGAATTTAAAAATTAATGATCTTGTTTAATCCTAAAGTGGTTCCAACCTTTACTACTCATTTTCATGTAAATTATTCATCTATAGATAAATAAAACTATTTGCAGAAAATTAACCTCATACAATGGTTTCAAAACATGATTACATCATAAAAAATTTGAGGTACAGAACTTTAGCAATGCTCTCCCTTTTCTTGGACAGAATTGCATGCATTCGCCTCTAGACAGAATGGACTTAGCACCTAGTCCATTTGGCCCACATGGCTCTAGGTCTATTCTGTTTCTCCAAAAACTTCCGACTGGGTAGAGTGAACCTGGCACTTGGTTCGATTAGACCACCAGGCACCGAGTATGTTCTGGAGTTTATCGATTTCTAGAAAAATCTTACTTTTTAGCCATTTTTCACCTCTCAACAATTCCAGCAATCACGTTCTTCGGTCCCCAAAATTTATAAGTTAAAAGAAATGTAAAACTAGGTATAAAAACATGCCTTTACAAGTACCTATGCCTCGAACCATGAGGCATACATCACATCTACTCAAAACCAGAAAAGCAATAGGAAAACCATTAAAAAACATGATCCTATACCTCTAGCTGTGAGGTGTACTTGAACGCTAAAAACAATGTATGAGGGATCACATGAATTCACAAAAGATTCAATTTTAACAGTAAAGAAATCACCTTTTCCAGTTTTTAACTCTAGTACATGCTCCTAGATGAAAACCGTGGCTTTGATACCACTTGAAGGACCAAAATGGAAAACATCAAAGAAAATACAACGGAAAAATTTTCAATTTTCTGAGCCACATCTAGGAGAGAGTACTTACTTTTCTTGATTGTTCGTGAATAAACTAATATTGGGACGAGATGCACTAGAACTTGCAATGGAAAGGGAGAAGAAGGCGCCTACAATTCAATCGGTATTCCTGCCAATCTTCTGCTCCTATGCATCAAACGTCTCCAAGATTCTTCTCCTCATCTTCCAAAGTATGACACTACCTTATTCTTGGGTTAGCTTGGTGAAAGCTCCTTCTTTAGATAATCTTAAAAAAAACCTTCAAAAGAGAAAGAAGAGAAGAACGAGAACCAGAGAAAGAGACAGCACACTTGGAGAGGGAAAAAAAACCTTAGACAACCATGTTATTGTTTTCCCTCTCTTGCACCTCCCAATTTCGGCCAACCTTAAGGCTTGATAAAGCCCTAATGGCCAAAAACACTAAGCCCTTGTGGGCTTGGTGTTGTGCTCCAAAACTAATCCAAAATTGGCACAATCCTCTTAATTAGTTATCTTTTTTAGGCTTTATTAAATACCCAAGACTAATTAATTAATTTTAATTAGACTCTTAATATATGTCAATATATATCAGCCCAATTAATTAATTTATTCCAACCCAATTCTCTTAATTGATTTAATTATCTTTTCTGCGCCTTATAAAAACCCAAGACTAATTCTTTTATTCTAATTAGAGTATTAGAATAAATTTTATTCTCTTCCATACAATTATCCATTAAGCCCAAATTGTATCTAAACGACACCAAGATAACTTCAGCTACTCCGAGGACCTTAAGACATGTTATTCATAGATACTAAAATGACCAAAATGCATTTACTATTAAATAACTGTATTTTAATATTTTAAATATTCCTATTTATCACCATATAAAAATATTAACCCCAAGAATAATAAAGCAATGTTTCCGATCTACAGGTGAAATGATAGAAAAACCCTCTATGTAATGCCCATCAATGAGACAGGATAAATGTACTAAAACTCATCTCAAATACATCTACCATCCTTAGATCTCTAGTCTGATAATCCATGACTCATTCAAATGTACTTGCTTATCATTGGAAGCTACCCGAAAGCACACATTCTAAAGTCCCGTTCCCAAGACCCTGGATTATTAGATTATCTTGGACAATCACAATAGGGTGATTTAACTTTATAAAGTGAAGCATAGAAACTTTGTTACCTGAGTCCATCTTCACTAACTAGAGTAATACACCCAACGTATAAGGTTATTGATCTCACCAACATACATCAAAGTATAAGACTCTAGCTTTGCTAAACCACCAACTCATACTCAAGTATAAAGGTATCCATCCACGTTGTAACTAGTAATAGGCGGGTCTCTATAACTATAGTACTTTAAGAGACACCACTACTACATGTCCAATTCTACGTATTCGAAATACGCTTATGCTAATTATGTGAGTGAACTACTCACTAATTTAAGGTAAACCATTCTGTATTGGAGCTTATGGTATAATAGTCTTACCTTGATGAAATGCTTAGTTCCATCACATGACTAAGAACTCAATTTTACTTGTATAACAAATACCTATGGTCTATACCTTACTGTGAAGAATGACCCAACATATATAGCATTACTTGTCATACTTGGACCTTAAATGTGCAATAATATAAGAAATAAACTATATTAAATAAATAAACATTTTATTGCAATATATTTACATAGAATACATAGACTGTTACTTGTCATACTTGGACCATAAGGGCATAGTGTTTTCAGCCATTAGGGTTTTATCAAGCCATAAGACTGGTTGAAAATAGGGTGCAAGCAAGAGAGAAAAAAAGAACGTGGTTGTCTGAGTTTTTTTTTTTTTCTCTGCTCCAAGTGTGTCATCTCTTCCTCTTGTTCTCATCCTTTTATTCTTTCTCCCTTGGAGATTTTTTGATTATCAAAAGAAGGATCTTTCACTAAGCTAACCAAGAGCAAGATAGAGTCATACTCCGGAAGACGAAGAGAGGAAGCTTAGAGACACTTGATGCGTAGGAGTAGAAGATTGGCAGGAATACCGATCGTACCACAAGTGCCTTCTTCTCCTCCTCCAATGCAAGTTCTAGTGCAACCCATCCCTACATTGGTTCATCCATGACCAATCAGGAAAATTATGTACTCTCTCCTAGATGTAGCTCGAAAACTGAAAAATTTTCCATTGCATTTCCTTCGATGTTTTCCATTTTGATCCTTCAAAATCCCTATGGTTTCATCATCCACTTTGGCACCAAAGTCAATATCCAAGTGTAGATGTATATTTTTCATTTCTTCCACTGCCTTCTATGCGTGTTTTGGTTTCTGGTTTCCAGTATGTGTGCACAGTTTTTCTTGTTTTTCAAGCTTCAGTTATGTCTTATCAAGTGCTTCAATTTTCTACTATTTTCAAAGGGTTAAATGAATGGTATATTTATATCTAAAGTTTGAAGGAAGATTACAAGCCTTGTTGTGATCAAAATTCTGGAACAATAAAAGTTTTTGTTTTCTTGTTATTTTCTTCTTGCCTTAAGTGTTTTACTTGAAGACAAGCAAAGGTTCTAGTGTGGGGGAATATGATAGGGGCTAAATTTACCGCTAATTTTCAAGTTATTTGAGGCTAATTCGAGATACTTTTCATGTAATAACTAGGCATCTTCCTTCATATTTGATATTTTGCTAGTGGGAAGTGGTCTTGATGAATTTATGTAGGAATTAGAAGATTTCGAGTAAAAATTGTGCAATTCTAATAGCCACCTAGTGCCAGGTCAAGCTACCTAACACAGCGCCAGGTCTACTCTGGAAAAGTAGAGAAAAATAGAGCAATTTTAAGGTGCAAACCAGAAGCAACACGGCGCCAAGCTAGTCGAAGTGACCAGGCGCCAGGTCCATTTTGTCTAGAGTCAGTGTAATTATGTTTTCGCACGAATTTAGTATCTTCTGAAGGATTTTGATAATTTCTAAATTCTACTCAGACTAGACATCTCAAGCTATAAATTTTGGTGTCAATGAGGCTTATAAATACAAGAAAAACACAAGAGAATGGAGTGAATTCAAGGATTAAAATTGCTAATCACTCACAAGAAGAGGAGATTCATCAATTAAGGGGTATTATTCAAGAAGGTTTTCAAGGGGAAAAAGAATGGCTTGTCTATGAGTTCTTTCTTTTACCTTTGTTTTCTTTTTCTAAAATAATGATATAATTAATGTTTTCATTGTATTTTGGATTCATAATTTCTTGAATTAATTTAGACATTTGATCAATTAATTATTTGTCTTGGGATTTGATTACTTGTTTTTATTATGGAGTTGAATAATTGATTTTTGTTGTTAACTTTCTTGAAAAGGGGGTTGATAAGGACTTCAATAATTAATTTCATATTTGTTATCTCTTAACTTATTTGAAATGGGGGTTAATTATCAAGAATTTAGGTACTCAAAGGTTAGTTGACGATTGCTGGAATATGGATTCGTTGATTAATTTCATGCTTTAAATCACCTAGAATATAAGGGTTTATATGAGGATTAGTTTTAATACATCTTTTGGATAAATTGGTTGAGATAAAAATATGTTCACAAATTTGACTAGAAGATAGTGATTCCATGGATTGCAAACGAATTGGATCTATTTTAAATCCTTCATGAGACCAAGATGATAATTGATTGTGATATTTGGTAAGTGATTCATTATCATGTTTTCAAGAGTATTTGCCTAAGTTATATATTTTTACACCCTTGATTGTATATATTTTTCTTTATTTTTCTTTTTATCATCTTATCACTTTATTAGGTCGGTTAAACAATGAATAAAAAGTGATTAGTGTGTACTCGTTCCTTTGAGGATCGATACTCGTTAATTCCCTATACTATACTTACGATGAATATACTTGCGCATACATGCAATTTGGGATTAATATTTTAATTAAAACTTGGCTATGGATGGATTTAAATTTAATGATTTTTATACACTCAAATTTTACACATCAAGAATGTTATTGGATAGCTGCCAAGAATATTCTTAAGTACTTAAGAATAACTAATTATGTATTCATGGTATATGGAAATGGTGATTTACAAGTCAAAAGGTATGTTGATGCAAGTTTCCAATCTAATAAGGATGACTACAAATCTCAATCTGGCTATGTGTTCACTTTTGGCAATAAGGCAATTAGTTGGAAAAGTTCCAAATATGACGGAACGACCGATTCAACCACTGAAGCTGAGTACATAGCGGCTTCTAAAGTAGTAAAAGAGGCAGTCTGGATCAAGAAGTTCATAATAGATTAGGAGTGGTACCTAGCATTGTTGATCCAATATCCTTGTATTATGATAACAATAGAGCTATTGCACAAGTAAAGGAACTACAGTCTTATCAACAATCCAAGCATGTACTTAGGTGCTATCATTTTATTAGAGAAGTCATTAATAGAAAAGATGTAAAGATAGAGAGAGTTTCCACTAATCAAAGCATAGCGAATTCACCAAGAAGATACTCTCCACCACGATCCGATCGTAAGACCTTGATTAGTTTACCTGTCCGACGCACCACTTCAGCCTTAAACTCTTTGAACTTTTCAAAAGAGTCAGACTTACGTCTCATTAGGTAAACATAACCATACCTAGTGAAATCATCCGTGAAGGTGTTGAAGTACTCAAACCCCCCTCTTGCTGGTGTAGACAAAGGACCACACACATTAGTGTGAATAAGACTCAGTGTCTCCTTGGCTCTATTAGCCTTTTGGGTAAAGGACCTTTCGGTTATTTTTTTCATAAGACAGGATTCACACTAAGGCCGACTTTTCAATCTCAATAGGCCCAAAGGGCCATCATGAATTAACCACTAAATCTAGGTTGAGTTAATTTGACCTAACCTTGATGCCAAAAATATAAGTCATTGACATTGGTCTTTCTCTTCTTGTTTAAAGGTTCAGATTGAGCGTTGTTTAATTAATTGTTAATAGGATTAAAGAAGAATAGATTCCCATACATGTGCCTAGTACATAAAACTTCTCCATTTCTACTGATAGTTATATCAGAATGCAAAGAAACAGAATATCCTTGATTTATTAGTTTTGCAACTGAAACCAAATTCTGCCTAAAATCAGGAACAAATAAAATATCATTCAATATAACTATTCTATTACAATCAAAAGAAAGTTCTAGTTCTCCTACTACAAGGGCCCAAACTTCTGCTCTATTTCCCACGTGTAGTCTATGTTCGCCCTTTTGGAGTCTTCTAATCTTTCTAAACCCTACAAGAAGTTACATTTGTGATCAATTTCAGAAAGTATGTCCTCAAAGACTATGCATTCTGTGTAGACATATTGCAATAAAATATTTATTCATTCAATTTAGTTTGTTTCTTATATTATTGCACATTTAAAGGGCCAAGTATGACAAGTAATGGTCTATGTGTTGGGTCGTTCTTCACAGTAAGGTATAGACCATGGGTACTTATCATACGAGTAAAATTGAGTTCTTATTTGTTTGATGGAACTGGGCATTTCATCAACGTAAGACTATTATGCCATGATTTTCAATGAGGAATGGTTTACCTTGAATCAGTGAGTATTTTACTCACATCATTGGCATCAGCCTAAGAAATTCAAGAAGGGTAAGGTCCAAAATAACGCAGTGGCCCAACCTAAAGCATCTAGTCAGGCCAAGCCCAACGGGACGCCCAAAGGCAAATGCTTCGAGTGTGCAAGAAGAGGCATTGGAAGAAATATTGTCTGGACTTCTTAACCAGGTGTACTTCAGGTATTGCTCTTTACCTAGAGTCTATTTTAATGGTTGGATCAACATCTTCCTGGATAATTGATTCTAAAGCCACTAACCATGTCTGTAACTCTTTGTAGGGGTTTAGAAGGACAAGGAGACTCAGCAAGCGTGAGCATGGACTTCAAGCAGGTAATGGAGCAAGAATATGGGCTGAAGTAGTGGGAGATCTTGAGCTTATTTTTTATTATAATAGGAAGTTAATTTTAAAAGATATTTTATATGTTTCTTGTTTAAAATAGAATTTAATTTTAGTTTCCAAATTGATGAATCAAGGATATTCTGTTTCTTTCTATTCTAGTATTTCCATCAGTAGAGATAGTAATTTAATTTGTACAAGAAACATGTATGAAAATCTTTTTTATATACATCCTATTAGAAATTAAGTAAACAATATTCAAAATGAACCCGATAATAAAAAGAGAAATGTTATATCAAATTACTCGTATTTGTGCCATCAAAGATTGGGACATATAAATCCCAATCAAATTTAAAGGCTAATCCATAATGGGGCTTTAGGTTCATTAAGACTGGAAGAATGGCCTCAGAGTGAATCTTGCCTTAAAAATAAAATGACCAAAAAGTCCTTTACCAAAAAGGTAGATAGAGCCATGGAAGTCTTAGTGCTAGTTCATATAGATGTTTGTGGTCCAATGACTACACCATCTAGAGGAAGATACGAATACTTCATCACTTTCACAAATGATCACACTCGTTTTGGTTATATTTATTTGATGAGGTGCAAGTCTGACTCTTTTAATAAAATTAAGGAGTTTAAGACTGAAGTGGAGCATCAAATAGGTAAATTAATTAAAACTTTAAGATCAAATCGTGGGGGAGAGTACCTCCTTAGTAAGTTTAAGAGTTTTTTGGTACATCACGGCATAGTATCTCAGTTAACTGTGCCTAGGACTTCCCAATAGAACAGAGTAGCTAAGAGAAGAAATAGAACTATGATGGAAATCGTCAGAAGTATGATGAGTCATGCGTCTCTTCCTATTTCCTTTTGGAGATATACCTTAGAAACAACAGCATATGTTTTGAACTTGGTGCCTTCCAAATCAGTACCTAGGACACCTTATGAGATGTAGACTGGACGAAAGCCCAATCTAAACCATCTCAAGATATGGAGTTGTCCAACTTATGTGCTGACAAAAGGAAGTAAGCTAGAACCAAGATACGAGTTATGCTACTTCGTTAGGCATCTAAAAAGAACAAGAGATGCATATTTCTTTCATCCTTAAGAGCATAAAGTACTTGTTAGTACTAATGCTAGATACTTAGAGGATGAACAAGTTGCATCCATCATGGGTTCAAGCAGAATAGAGTTAGAAGAAAAGTTTGTTACTGATTCAATTTCAAGTACTTCTAACACCCCGATCGAGGAACCAAGAGAAACACTACCGGATTTTCCTATACAAACTAAGCCTTATCGTAGTGGAAGGATCACGAGAGTTCTAAAAAGGTGGACTAGAGAGATCTATAATCTAGTCTCTGATCATCAGGAACAAGATCCCACTAGATACGAGAAGGTCATTGTAGATGTTAATGCAAACAAATAGCAGCTAGCCATGAATACTGAGATTGAGTCAATGTACCTCAATCAGATATGGGATTTTGTCACTGTGCCTGATGGGACAAAACCCATTGGGTATAAGTGGATATACAAGAGGAAGAGAGGTGTGGAAGGAAAGGTTGAAACCTATAAAGCAAGATTGATTGCTAAAGGTTATACTCAGAAAAAAAGGATCAATTATGAGGAAACTTTTTCACCAGTAGCCATGCTTAAGTCTATCTGAATTCTCTTAGCCATCACATGTCATTATGACTACAAGATATGGCAGATGGATATTAAGACGGCTTTCTTCAATGGCTATCTAAGCGAAATATCAATATGTCCCAGCTAGAAGATTTTGTTGCTAGAGGTCAAAAACAAATAGTCTATAAGCTTAAGAAGTCTATTTATGGACTTAAACAAGTGTCATAAGAATGGAACATACGTTTTGATGAAACCATAAAGGCTTATGGTTTCATTCAAAACGTAAATGAACCATATGTGTATAGGAAATCAGACAGTAGTAAAGTGATTTTCTCGGTACTTTAGGTGGATAACATTCTACTCATTGGAAATGATGTAGGGACATTGTTATCCGTTAAGGTTTGGCTATCAAGTCAATTTAGTAAGAAAGACTTGCGAGAAGCTAGCTACATTCTAGGCATTAAGCTTCTTAGAGATGGGAAGCAAAGAACGTTGGCTTATCCCAGTCTGCTTATGTTGACAAGATTTTGGTCAAGTACAGCATGGATCAATGTAAAGGGGCTATTATACCCTTTAGACATAGATTATCCTTATCTTCCAAGCAGTATCCTCAAACACAAGAAGATAAGCAGAAGGTGAGCAAGATCTCTTATGCTTTGACTGTGGGAAGTCTCACGTATGCTATGCTTTATACTAAGCCAGATATCTTCTTTGTAGTAGGCATGGTTAGTAGATATCAATCAAACCCAGGGAAGCTCACTGGTAAGCCGTAAAGCATATACTCAAATATCTCAAGGAAATAAGAGATTATATGCTTGTATATTGTGCTGATGATTTGGTTCCTACTAGTTACACAGACTCAGATTTTCAAGCAGATAAAGATGAAAGAAAATTTACTAGTGGATATATCTTCACTTTGTCTGGAGGAGCTATTTCATAAGGAAGCATCAAGAAATCTTGCATTGCTAATTCTATCTTGGAAGTTGAGTACGTTGTTGCTTCAAAAGCTTCTAAAGAAGTTGTGTGGCTCCAAAAGTTTCTCATAGAACTTGAAGTGGTACCACACATGGATAGGCCTATCACTATTTATTATGACAACTCTGAAGTAGTGTTACAATTCAAGGAACCTTGAAACAATAGAAAGAGTAATTCCCAATCACATAAAGAGAAAGTATAACCTCATCTGGGAGTTCATCCAGAAATGGGAGATTGTGGCCGATCATATTTCCTCGGTCAATAATCAGGCAAATCCCTTTACCAAGCATTTGATAGATAATGTGTTTCGTAGACACTTAGATGTTATAGGAGTAGGCACTTGTAGACTGCAAGTGGGAGATTGTTAGAAAGCATGCCCTCAAAGACTATGTATTCTATGTAGACATATTGCAATAAAATGTTTATTCATTCAATTTAGTTTATTTCTTATATTATTGCATATTTAAAGGTCCAAGTATAATAAGTAATGGTCTATGTGTTAGATCGTTCTTCATAGTAATGTATAAACCACGGGTACTTGTCATACTAGTAAAATTAAGGTCTTAGTCGTTGGATGGAACTAGGCATTTCATTATGGTAAGACTATTAAGTCATAATTTCTAATGAGGAATGGTTTACCTTAAATCAGTGAGTAGTTCATCCATATCATAGGTATAAGCGTATTTCGAATACATAAAACTAGACCTATAGTAGTGGTCTCTCTTAAAGTACTATGATTATAGATATCAGACTATTACTGCTATAGCATAGATGGATATTTTCATACATAAGTATGAGTTAGTAGTCTGGCGAAGCTAAGATTTTATGCTTTCATGTAGGTTGGGTGAGATTTCTTTTGTGAGATCAATATCCTTGTATGTTGTTTGTATTACTCTAGTTTCTTAAGACGGACTCATGCAACCGAATTTCTATGCTTCACTTTGTGAAGTTAAATCACTCCCTTGTGATTGTCTAGGATAATCTAATAATCTAAGGCCCTGAGAACGTGACTCTAGAATGTGTGCTTTTGGGTAGCTGCCAATGGTAAGCAAGTACATTCGAGTTAGTCATGGATTATCAGACTAGAGATTTAAAGATGGTAGATGTCTTTAAGATGGGTGATAGTGTAAAGCCCTACTACCTACGTACCTTATTAGGGCTGGGGATATTGCCCCGTCCATAGGACAAGGGGTCTTTATAACTAGGACTCACAAAGGATATGAAAGAAATGATCTAACTTTAAACCTATTACAACTCAAACGATATATGAACAATTCTCAAAATAAATAAATGTCTGCTAGAGTCTCTCAAAATAAAATACAATCAAAATAAGTCTTCTAAGAAAGGCAATCTTTAATCAATAACCTTCACAGCAGGATTGACCTGAAAACATGTTATAAAAAGGTGGTGAGACATAAATCTTTGTAAGCCCGTGTGTGCTTTGGGTGCTTCATAGACATTTTATAGAAATTGAAAAGAATTAAAGAAACAAGAATAGTTTGAATTTAAATAGGTTAGGACAAGGCTTACTAAAATAATGGAGACCAAACTCTTCTAGAATTTCTTTTAGGACAAGATCACATGGTTAGGACATTACCATTGTATCTTCCCGAAGACAACATTCCTAACTTTAAGGAATGTAAGAAAAAGAAAAATTCAAACATTAAATAAGATAATTAAGAATAAAACTTAGGTGATGGGATTTGAACTCAAGACCTTAGAGATTAATCACAAAGCTCTAACCACTTAACCATACTAACTCTTGTTCTTAATTTCCCAACCAAATTCTCTTCCTATCTTAGCCTTAAACCTTCTTCCTATTTCAACCTCAAGTAAATTTTCCTTATTACCCTTACTACTCAACAGGCATAAACAAACCATATAACCCATATACTACAACTCTAAGGCACATGAAATCATTGAAGGAATATATTTTATGCAAGATGATATGATATGCACCCCATTCCTCTCACTCTTGGGTAGGTTTAGGTCGGATTTTACATATCGTACCTCTGTCCAGTCTCATTGATGAGTGTTACATAGAGAGATATTTTCGTCATTTCACCTGTAGGTCAGAGACATTTCTTTAGCAACATTATTTTTGGGGTCAATATTTTCATATGGTAATAAGTTGAGATATATAAAATGATAAAATGTGGCTATTTAACAGTAAAGGCATTTTGTTCATTTTAGTAGTCTTGATTAATATGTCTTTTGGTCCCCAGAGTAGCTCAAGTTACCTTTCTGTTGTTTAGACACAATCTGGACCTAATGGATAATTATATGGAAGAGAAATAAAAATTTATTTTAAGAATCTAATTAGAATTAATTAATTAGTCTTTGGTTTTATAAGGCCCAAAAAAGATAATTGATTATTAAGAGAATTAGGATAGAATAAATTAATTAATCGGGTCGATATATGTTGACAAATATTAAGAGTCTAATTAAAATTAATTAATTGGTCTTGGATATTTAATGAAGCCCAGAAAAGATAATTAATTAGTTAAAAGGATTGGGTCAGTCTTGTGCTTCTTTTTTTTTTTTTAGCACAACACCTAGCTCAATTGGCCTTGGTGATTTCGGCCATTAGGGCTTTGGAAGCCCTAAGGCTGGCTGAAATATGTAGGAAAAAAACAAGCGTTGGGTAATAATTTTTGGAGAGTGTGCTGCCTCCTCTTGTTTTCTCTTTCACGTTCTTTCTCTTCCTTCTCTCTGGTAGAGTGATTGTATACAAGAAAACAGCTCTCACCAAGTTAACACCTAGAGCAAGGTAGGGTTATACTCCAAAAAACGAACAGAAGAAGCTTGGAGACACTTAATTCATAGAAGTAGAAGATTAGCGGGAGTTCCAGTTGAACAGTAGGCGTCTCCTTCTCCCCTTCCAACGCAAGAGGTTCCAGTGCAACCCAACCCTTCGTTGGTTAATCTACAACTAATAAGAAAATGTAAGTACTCTCTCCTAGATATGGCTCGAAAAACTAAAAATTTTTTGCTATGTTTTTTCTTTGATAGTTTTTTGCAATTACTTCAATCAGTGGCTCCTGAATCAACAATCTAAGTGGAAGTTAATACAATCATTGATATAGACTCTAAATAGAAAATATTACCTGTGAGATTTTTCTTAGCTTGAAGATCTGGACACTCACTTTTCTAGTGTCCCTTCTTCTCACATTTGAAGCATTTACCTTTAGGTTTATCTTTAGGCTGGGACTTGGGCTAGTGCACTGCATTACTCTTCTTCTATTTGAACTTTCTGGGCTTGGGACCAGTTCTTAAAGAAGAAGCTATCATGGCCCTTGCTTATGGCTTTATAACCTTCTCTGCCAACTAGAGCTCTTTCATTAACTCAGTTAAATCCATGATTAACTAGTTCATGTTGTAGTTCAACTTGAACTGAGTAAAAGAGCCTAGCAAAAATTCGAGAACCATGTCCACTTGGCTCTCGATGTCAATAATAGCCCCCAAGACTTCCGCTTCCTCGAAAGAAGTAATCATTTTGAGCATATACTCTCTGACTGATGCTCCCTTAGCCATCTTAGTGTTTATAATTGTTTGAAGATCCTCCTGCCTCACGGGCCAGCTCTTATCTGCAAACATCATGACTAATGATGTACTGATATCATATGCAACTGTCATATACTCATGTTTGGACTAGAGCATATTAGACAAGGAGGCTAACATATAGCATCATGCTATCTCATCAGTCTTCTTTCATGCTTTCTCAGCCTTTCGCTCCTTTTCAGTGGAACCCTCCCCAATAACAGGGCAGGTTTCGTAGATGCCATACTTATACTCCTCGATTGTGAGCATTATATCCAAATTCCTTTTCCAATCCATATAGTTGGGACCCATTAGCTTATTCTCATAGAGAATAATGACTAAGGGACTGAAAGAACCTCCACCAACCATATCTGAAAATTTTGAAAATAAAAGAAATTCTCAGTTTTGTGAAAAACAAAAATAACTTGTGCACTTTATTCTTATATTAAACGGATAATAGTTAACCACATCACTATTATCTTTAACATGGTTAATTTGGCTCAGAGAAAAACTGACATAGCTTCTTGGGAAGATTAACAGTTTCCTATGCTAAGTTTGTTAACCACCACAAATTAATTTCCCTTCTAGGTAATCTAGAAAATAACTTCATTAGGGGGATGGTTGTTTCTTCTCATTTCCTATGAACATGTCTTGCACTATAACCTCCAACGTGGACTGGCCGATCATAGTACGTGTCCCGAGTTATTAATTGCATCCTTTCATTAGTTCTAGATCTTTGTGGTATCTCCATCCTTTACGGGTTTACTCTCCGGGTGACATGAGGAGACCTACGATCTCTAATGAGAATCATGATAGAAGTCGTAGGGTCGTTGGAACCCCTCTCCTAATTAGTTTTTTAAAACAAGAGTTTTCTTGGAAAAATATCTTTTGAAAAATTTTAATTAAGTTCTCTTTCAACTTAAAATAAAATATCTTAACCCAAAAAAATTCTATGTCAAGGTTTATACCCTTTGAGAAAAAACTTAAATAAAATTAATCCATGGAAAATTTTCTCAATAATTTCAAAAACATTTCCATTAAAACTTTCTAGAGATTTTGATCTCAAGTTTTTATTTGACCAAAAATAATTTTCCTTTGTGAAAATAAATTAAAATGGTTTCTCATTTTTTCTTACAAAAATTTCTAAATCCAAAATATTTTCTATGTCAAGGATAATAATCTTTAAGAAAATAACCAAGAATTAATTTTTGTTTAAGTTAAAATTAACCATTTAATTAAAGAAAAATATTTTTCTTGTCAAATAAAATTTCCCAAAGACTTTGGTCTTTGAGAAAACGTGCACATAGGAATTAAAATAAATACCATGGTAGAAAATTATAAATGCTTTCAAGCTTTTCTAATTTTAAACCTAAGTGCTCAAATTACAAAATTAAACACATTAATTAAATTAATTAATGGTCTTGTTTAATCCTAAAAATCCTTTACTATTATTTTTCATGTAAAATATTCAAAGAATATTAACTATTGAAAAAATAATAACTCCGTCTGGTATGGGACCAAAAACAAAAACGAAATTGTGCAAGAATTACAAGGGGAAAAAATGAAAAGTATATTTTTTCCTTGTCTTGCGCACCCACCACACCAAATCATGGCCCATGGAAAGATCCATGGACCATGACCCATGGGCAGGCCACCCACAACCCGAATCGGTCACTATTGTGACCGCATTGTATCCTTCCTAGGATGCTTCTGGGAATGCCAAGTCGAGGAGTAGACTGGGCTCGGCTGTGGCTTGCAAGCTGCAACTGGGCCTGGGCACCACCTCAGCTCCTTTGCTGTCCGAGCTGCGGCTGACGCGGCTCGGATCATCTTCTTCGATTTTTTTTCTTTTCGTGCGATTTATGTATAGAAGCCTTCTACAATTCAGCTCGCGACTTCCTCAGGTGGCTTTCTTGTTACAGATTTTCATCAAAAACAAAAACTACATCCACCTATACCCTTTAAAATTAGGTTTACACGATTGCTAAGGAAAAACATTAAATTTACAGTAGCTTCATAAACCTCAACTCTGAGGTGTACAGCATATATATCCCATACCAAAATAACAAAGGTTCAGAGGCATTAATCAAACAATTATCTGGCCCATTTTATTAACTAACATGCATGCTTCGTAAGCTTTTCAAAGCTTCATGGCTCTGATACCAATTGAAGAGAGAAAACATAACAAAAACCATGCATGTTGAAAACAAAACCAAGCACAGAAGGCAGAAAAAGAAAGAAAAATATATCCCTCTGCGTGACAACGATTTTTTTTTTCTTTGTCTATGAAGAAATTGATTGAACCACAGGGGTAGCTACTTCACTTTGCGATGCTTCCAGTTGAAAACCTGCCAATCTTCTACTCCTCCTTGGCATGAACGTCGAAGCGTTTTACTTCTCAAAATATTCCACTGCCTAATCAATTACTGGTGAAGCAAATAGGCGAGGAAAAACTGGTCTCAAAGCTTCTTGATTTCTTGCTATTGATTAGCAAAATTAAGAAGATAAAGGATGAGAAGAACGAATGAGAGAGAGAAGAAGAAAAAGACTTCTAGGATGGTTTTTCTTTCAAAGACGCGAGCTTTCTTAGTGAGTGATAATCAATCACGGCTTCTATACTGATAACATGATATCGGGGTTTTGATATTTCAAAACACCTGAAAGTTGTCAATAGAAGATATTTGGCTTAGCCTAAACTCTTCTATTCTGTGAACGTAAAACCCTTTTGGTCCAAGCTATTAGGCTATTAATATTATTAATTATTTTTCTGGACCCAATGAGTACAAAATAATAATCATTAATTATTTATTTTTTGGGTTTATAAAATTAAACCAATAAATAATTAATGAGCCTAAATAAACCAAAATAATTGTTCAAGCCTTTTTATCTAGTTTAGGCCTAGGTTAATTTTTTAATTATTCAATTTGGGCTTAAGCCCTAAATAATCAATTAACCAATTAAATCAGATAATAAATTTAATTTAATTTCTCTCATTCTTTTATTTTATTCCAGTCCAAAAATAAATTAGACTTCCTAAATAAAATAAAATCTTTTTTAATCGAGACCATTTCCTCAACCTAAAATTAATTAGAACTTATGGGCTATTTTGAGGATGAAAAAGACACATCGCCTTGGTTCTAAAATGACCGAAATACCCCTACTATACAAATAGTTATATTTTGCATTTTAAATATTTCTTAATATCACCATAAGAAAATATTGATCCCAAGGACAATGCTGCATTAGCTATGTCTCCGACTTACAAGTGAAATGACTAAAATACCCTTCTACACATCGTCGTACATTTAGAGAGGAAAAAAATGTACTAACACCTCTTTAAAAGACATCTACCATCCTTAGGCTTCTAGTCCAATGATCCATGACTTCTTAGAATATTTCTGCTTTGAAAGAAAGTTACCCTAAAGCTAATATCCAAGTCATGTTCCCTAGGACCCTGGATATTTAGATCATTCGAATAACTACAAGGGGCGATATAGTACAGAAGCTATCTTATACAAATTTGTCTTAACTAACCAATTATATATACCCAACATACAAGTATATTGGTCCTACTAAAGAACCTCAACTATAGTATATCAAAGCATACGCTTCCAGCTTCGTCAGACAACCAACTAATACTCAAACTGTATAGTACAAGTCCACGATGTAGTAGTAGTAGTCTATGTAACACCCCACTACCTATGCCCTTATTAGGACTGGGGATGTCACCCCGTCCATAGGACAAGGGTGGTCTTTATAACTAGGACACACAAAAGAAATGAAAGAAATAATTCAAAATTGAACTCATTACATCCCAAGCAATACATGAACAAGTTCCAAAATAAATAAATGTCTACTAAAGTCTCTCAAACAAAATACAGAGGAAAAGCAATAGGTCTTTAAAACATAGGCAATCTCTAATCAATAACCTTCACAACAGTACCAACCTGAAAACATGGTATAAAATGTGGTGAGACATAAATCTCAATAAGCCCATGTGTGCTTTGAGTGTTTCAGGTAAAACAATTCATCTATGCAAGTTGAGAAATTTTCATAAAATAAAGTGTTGCCAAGTCCCAAATAAATTTCACAAATGTAGAATGATGTTTTCCTTTCAAATCATACATGTATACAATAAATACAACCACTCAAAAGAGGTAGCCATAACACCACACATTATGCACTATGACAATATAATATTTAGGATGCTACACTTTGTGGATACTGACACAAGGTAGGTGTACGGCCTATCGGGTAATATACTCCTCTATTTCTACACCTAAACTTACCGGTTGTTCATTCCAAAAATACACAATCCACTTGACTAAGCTTGCTAGCTCGAACCAGTATGACCTACATGACTGGCATCCTATCGGGGAAGGACACACCCCTCAGAGGTGGCCACCTACTGAAAGACTTACCCTAACCCTTCAAAGACTAGTCCTAATAGTCTACCCTCATTGACTACTCAATGTTGTGTTCGTCCCACTTGGAAAAAGAAAGATCATATATTGATTCTCTTTGAAATAGCAATTATGATTTCCAAAATTCTTGTCAAAGTTGGGTTTTTAGGAAAAGTTTGGCATTTTTGTATAAAATTGCTTGTTTAACTTTAAATGGTTTGCTTAACTAAAAAGGAAAGGAAAATTATCCATAATTACATTTACAGTACAAATACTCAGGTACATTGAGCTTGACTTGCCAAGGTAACTTTGGTCTTTGAACAGCTTTATGTAAGAACTTACCTGTTCTTTTGCTCTTCTTGGGTAAAAAAGCTTTCCAAGGTAATTCAAGGCAACCTAACTCCACCTAGAGGAAATGCAGGGTATAAGTCCAATATTCTTACAATACTTGCCTCAAATAAATAATTCTTAGGTCAACTAGCCACAACAATATCTAACCATGACAGCAATGCCTTAAGCTTTAATACTAGTTTATAAAGTATTTTATAAAATAAAATTAGTTTGATAAGTTAGAATAAATAGATGTTGTAAATAATAAATGACTAATAAATTATAACTTTAACTATTTATTACCAAATAATAAATAATGAGTAATATTGATAATAAATAAAATTAGTAATAAACAATGGATAATAACAAATCCTAAATAATATTAGTAATAAATAATATTTAAAAGGTATTATTATAAATAATAATAAATTATACTTAATTTTAATTAATAAATAATAAATAACAAATAACAAATAAAATTAATAATAAATAAATTGTTATAAAATAAATAATATTTATAAGTGTAGATAAAAGTTTTAGTAAGGCTAACTAATTATAATATGATTTTAAAGGTCATTCGATAATAATTAATTCTAATATTTTGCTACATATATTTAATAAAAATATTTTATTCATTTAACTAATAAAATAACAATATTTTAAATAATCTTCTATTTTGAACCTACTTAATGTTTTTCAAATTTTGTATATTAAATAATAATAATAATAATAAGTAATTCTAAAAATAATGAAAGTAGTTCTTACATTAATTTTTATTGCTAGAGAAAATCCATATACATAATCATACACACAATGATTCAACAAATAACATGCTAATCTATCCAAAACATTGACTTAGACTAACATATACTACAACAAGGACAATATTCTACTAGGAATAATATTATCTATGGCTTTATTGAAAAATAATATCATGAAGGCCTAATCAACCATAGTGGCATAATGTCTAACATGCATCAAAACATCCATAAAGCTCTTAATCAAAATGAACGTATAGTGATTCTAAAGCACAATCCACAAGTCACAACATTCATTCCAATTCTCATGTCTTAAATCAACTCCCTTCACCCACATACATATCTTCAACCCCACTTTATTCAATCAACCTATCATCATCTAAGAGTCTTGACTTGAGAATTTAAAGAGGAGATCAAGAAAGAAATACTTGATTTGATGAACGCTTGATGAAGGTTTCGCCCTGCTTAGTGGAGGTCCTTGAGTGCTTGATGGCTTTGATGATCCAAAAATTGCCCATGGTTGTTCATCAACATTTCGGCTAAGAGAGAGAGAGAGAGAGAGAGAGAGAGAGAGAGAGAGGAATGAATGAGAGTAAGAAGAGAAGAATATACGGAAGTTGAATAAAAGAAGAAGAACAAAAAGATTGCTCTTATTTTATGTTTTTAGTGTTCTTCGAATCTTCAACAAAAAATGGTGGTTTGATCCGTTTGAAGGTTCAGCTTCATGTGTTTTGGGGTTATAAAGTGCACCAAGGAAGAATATAGGTTGAATACTAACGGATTAGAGAGTTTGGGAGTGATTGGAGATGTTTAGAAGTGATTTAGGCTTGAAGATATGTAGTGCATGTTCTTAGTGTTCTTGAGAGATTTTGAGAGAAAAAGAATTTCGTGTGTGATGTGTGAGTGATGGCCGAATGGCTTAGTCTAAGGGGAGCTTTCGGCTATCCAAGAATGAGAAAGAGAGTTCCAATTTTTTCAAAATTCAAATTGAGAGAAAAGTAGAGATATTTGAGATATAGGATTGGGTAATGGTGTTTGCTCTTGGAAGATTTCTTGTCCTTCAATAGTGTATGGCTAAACTAGTTATGTTTTAACCAAGGAATGGAGAGTTGTTTTAGGCTTAGGCTAGCCGAAATTGGCAATGGAACGGCAAAGAATTTTCTGGTTTTATCAACTAGCTAAATGAGTGTTTTAATAAAACAAAATCTGGAATTTTAATTTGAAGTTTGAATAAGTTTAGATAGATTAAAGATAGAAGTGTTTTGAGGTATGTTAATAGAGTCCTATTGTTCAAGGTAGGTATAGAAGCTAAAAGGTTCTGCCCATGGCTATTAGAGGGCCGAAATTTGGTGATGTTTGCTGAAGAATTTCGGCCTTAGAATGAAGAGGCAAAGCTGGAAAAAAAATTCTGGTTTTGAAACTCAAGAACACTTGGAATTGAAATGGTTTTAGTGCAGAATTTCTGGTCCACTTTGGAACGATTTTGCAGCCGGAATTTAAGGATTTTTTATGGCCCATTAATGGTAGTTTTCCAGCCATCATCTTAAAAAATAAAGGAGAAAATTCCAACTATTCATGTGCTCTAATGGATGGCTTTAAGATCATGTTCATGGTTGCTAGTTTGCTGGGAAAAAATTCTGGTTTGGCCTTGTTTGTGAAGCTGCGAAAATTCAAGGAATTTCAGCCTTCGTCCTCACACAAGATGGTTGGTTCCTTGCAAGAATTAGGTAGGGAAGCTTGCTGCAATTTTTTGAAAACAGCTTTGAAGGAAATCTGCAAAAATTTTCAGATTTTTTACCAAAACAAGAACAAGAAGAAGATGATGTTCTTGAAGAAATAGCTGTGGTGTTTTAATTGAAACCTCCACCTATTCTTCCTCTTCATTTTCGGCCAACCCCTATCTCACAAGAGTTGGGATATTCAAAATTCCTAGAAAGGAATTATCCACGAATTTTATGGTTATAAAAAATGAATCAAAGATTTAGGAATAGTTTAAATTCAAAGAGGTTAGGACAAGGCTTGCATGAATAATGGAAGTTTTTAGGACAAGACCACATGGTCAAGATATTACCATCATGTCTTCCTTAAGACAACATTCCTAACTTTAAGGAATTTAAGAAAGAAGAAAATTTAACCATGGGTTAAAATAAATATGAATAAATTTAAGTGATGGGATTTGAACTCAAGACCTAAGAGATTAAATCACAAATCTCTAACCACTTAATCACAATAACTCTTATTCTTATTTTCTCAATCAGATATTCATCTTATCTAAACCTCAAGCCATCTTCCTATTTCAACCTTAAGTAAAATTACCTTTTTACCCTTTCCACTCAACAAGCACAAATAAATTATATAACCTATAAACCACAATTCTACGGCACACAAAATCATTCAAAAGATATATTTTATGCATGATGACATGACATGCATCCCATCCCCCTTACTCTAGGGTAGATTTAGGTGGGGTTTTACATCCTCCCCTCCGTGGAAGAATTTTGTCCCGAAATTCAACTGTACCTTTATCTCATGTCTGGATATTTCTGCTTCACCCATTCTTCCATTTCCCACGTGGCATCTTAAGTCCCATGATGCTCCTATTATACCTTCACCAAAGGAATCTGCTTATTCTGAAGATTTTTGATACTTTGGTCTAAAATTTTCATGGGTTTCTCCACGTAGCTCAAGTCGGGTTGCAATTCCAACAGTTCATCATTCCAAATATGTCCAGGGTCGGTATTGTACTTCTTCAACTGAGACACATGGAATACATCGTGTATTCTTGTCAACCCATCCGGCAAGTCTAGTCGATATGCCACCGGTCCAATCCTTTCTGTTATCGAAAACGGTCCCTAATAGCTTGGATTCAGCTTCCCACCCTTCGAATGCTTCAAAATTCCTCTACTCGAAGTCAACCTTAAGTACATACTATCTCCTACTAGAAATTCCAACTCCCTTCGCTATTATCCGCATAAATTTTTTGTCGGATTTGGATTGCTTTCAACCTTTCTCTGATCAGCTTTATCTTATCTACCATCTTTTGAACGCTGAATTTCCCAGACTTGCTTATGTGGCCCTCTTCTGACCAGCTCCAGTAGAGAGGTAGTTGACACTTACATCCATACAATGCTTCATACGAGACCATTCCAATCGAAGATTAGTAGCTATTGTTGTAAGCCAATTCCGCATATGGTACACATTCGATCCACTTATCCTCGAAATCTAGTACACAAGCTCTTAACATATTTTCCAATATCTGAATAACCCTTTCTGACTGACCATCGGTTTGTGAGTGTGCTGTCGTACTGAACTTTAGATTAGAACCTATCGATTCTTAAAACTTTTCCCAAAATCTAGATGTAAACCTCGAGTCTCAGTCGAACACGATACTTAAAGGTACCCCATGCAATCTGACTATCTCCCGAGCTAACTTCTCCATTGAATCCCTTACGTTCATCGATAAAAAATGCACTGACTTGGTCAATCTATCTACCATTACCCATATGGTATTCTTTTGGGTCCTTGCCATAAGGAATCTGATAACGAAGTTCATGGTCACCTCTTCCCATTTTCATTTAGGTATCGGTAATGGTTGCAGTAATCCCGCCGAGTTTTTGTGCTCTATTTTAATTTTCTGACAAGTCAGATGTAATAACCCATCGTTCAAAGTGAAAATATATATATATATATATATATATATATATATAAAGAAATTAATGATATATTTTCCCTTCCTTATTATTAATAGTATTACTAAGGCTATAAAGTAATAATATTATTCCTAATGTTATAGAATGGCCATCCTTAGTGCTATTATTATTAATAATAGTATTATTACTAATATTGTCATTATTTTATTCAATTCTATTTTATTTTACCATCATTATTATTGTAGTTTAATGATAATATTATTATTACTACTTTTATTCTATTATCCATTACTATTATTTTTATATATCTATTATTTAATACAAATATTTCTTGATAATATTAAATTATAGTATTATTAAATTCAATAATTATATTGAATTATTATATTATTTTTACTATTATCATATATATATATATATATATATAACAACTAATACCATAAATATCTTAATTTATATTATATTATATACAAGATATTTTAGGAGGCCCGCAAGAAATAAATGAAGATGGCCCACAAGCATGACATTTTTTACCAAGATTAGCCATTCTTAGACTTCCTTAATTAAGCTTAATTAAGTTAAACTAGATTAGGGCAAGTGATCATAATTAAGCTAAACTAGCTTAGGGTAAATTAATCATGATTAAGTGTATATTAGCCCTAAGATGTTTTAAGAGATTCTATAAGTTTCTAAGAGGTTCTACAACCTTCTAGCATAATCCTTAATCTTCTTGTGAATACTAGAGAAGTTTAAAGACTTCTAGAAATGCCAAATCACCTTAAAGCAAGACCAAGAGGATTAAGCTCTATAAATAGGAGTAAGGAGGGGAGAATTTCAGTCAAAGCTGGGAGGAGAAGAAGAAAAACCAGAAAAGTGAAGAGAAGAGAGGAAAAATAAGAAAAAGAGAGACTAAGGGAGAGAGGGAGATTTCCAGTAGCAAGAGAGAAAGGAGAAGACAACCGACAGCAAGGAGGAAGAAAAAAGAAACCTGCAGCAAGGAGAAAGGAAGGAGAAGAAATGAAGGAAAGGAGAATACAGCTTTGCCCTCACCTTGGAAAGGTAAGGGATCACTCTTAAAAAGCCTAAGAAAGTGATACTAGAAGTTGGAAGCTAGCTAATTGCATATGAATTGTTGATGTTGAGTAATAAAAATACTTTAGTGTTGTGATGGATGTTGGACTGACCGGTTTGTGTGGTGATGGGTTGAGCATGGTTTTCTGTTCATTTGAGCTGTATTGGAGTGATGGTATGCTGAACATTTGAAAAGAAAAAGGATGGAAGTGATAAAGAAAACAAGGACAGCCACATGTTATTAACAACTCACTAGCTTGTGATGTTTGAAAATATCAAAGGAAATCTGAGTAGAAATGACTGGAAATTGAGCATAAATGATCCTAAACATGTCCTAGACTAGTTATAAAGGATTTGGAACAAGTTGTGAGGAGGTTGTGAGGGTTTTGAATGGCTAAAAGATCATGAATAGTAAGAATGGTGAAAGCTGTTAAAAATTTACTGGTTTGGTAAGCTTGGAATAATTTGTTTGTTTGAACAAAAGAGAAGTACTGGGCATGAAAACATATTAGAATAATGATATTTGGATGTTAAATTAAGTATTTAAGGGTTTAAATGAGGTAGGATATGTTGAAGAAACCATGGGAATAAGTTAAAACAAGTTGAGCTCCTAAACTGTAATTGTGAACTTCAACTCGGGACAGTAAGCTTAGCTGCAAAACTGAATAAAATAGAAGGATATTTGAATACACCATTACTTGAAGTTGATATATAAATTTCCTAGGAGTAGTTTGGAAGTAATTTTACCTCATTTGGACCTGTAACGAAATAGATATGTACAAAACACTGGAAGATGGCAAAACTGAATTCCAAAGCTCGGAACAGTGAAAGTAACTGAGAAACTGTACAAAATGGGATGAAGATTATATGTCTCATGACCTGAAAGTGATAGAGGGATGTCTTAGGAAAATTAGGGAAGTAACCTCACCTTATTCGGACCTATATTGAATAAGTTATGTGAAAAATGGTGAAGGGTGGTAAATCTGTAAAACCAAGAAAACCATCAAAGTCATTAATCCATTTATTTCTTTAAGAAAGTCTTAGAAACCTTATTAGAACCATTAAGCATTTGAACTCATTAAGTAATAATACGAAGATATACTAATGGTGTAGGTGAATCAAGTCGAGAGAACTCCTTTAGGACTATACACGAGTACAACTTCGACCTATTATACAAGGTGAGTCCATTGATTTCTAAACCTTTTTAAAAGCTAGTGTGCTTTGATTTTCTATAAAATGCTATGTTTTATGCCATTTTGGAAATCCTCAAATATGTGTAAGGTTTACATGAGCAACATTTGCTTTTATGTTATTTCGGACTCGAATAAATTTCATATTCAGGTTGAAAACCTTACTGGATGTTTAAAACACGAATTTTATGAATTTAGTCCTTTTCGGATTAAATATTTGGGATTTCTGAAAAATGGTAAATTTTACAATCGGGTATTTGGAGAATAATCCAAATATCCTTATTGGAATATTTTATGAAAACTCTTGGAACTCGGGTATTCGGTAAATGACCGAAATATCCTTATTGAAACTTTTGCGAATATTTTTCAAATCGGGTAAGGATAAAATGACCTGGATATCTGCAAAAAGTCTTTTGGAATCTGGCATGGGTGAAATGACCCAAATACCCTTGGAAAAATGACTTTTGTGATTAAGTACGGGGAAAATAACTCGATTGCTTTTGGAAACACGTTTTGATGTGTGAATAGAACCTTTTATCTAGTTTCAACATGATTTTGGAAAATGTTGTTTTGGCCCCAAATTGTTTTAATTTGAAGATCCTGTGGGATCAGATGACCCTCTGGCCTGATCAGTCAAATGGGGTTGGTATTGTTGCGTTGAGTACTCAACAAGGACTTTGACCTTTGTACTAGTCCATGTTAGAGATAGACGACCCCAAGTAACCTTACTAGTTCTGGGGATTGTCTTACTCCAAATAGGGCGACAAGACATTGGGATAAGTCATCCTAGCTAGCCGTTTAGTCCCTAACAATTGTTGTGTTTGTGAACGCGTTTGTGAACGCTTGTTGTTTTTAGTCATTCGCTGGAATAAGGATGGGATGTTTGGGGCGTTTGACTCCTTGCCACCTCGATGGTGATTGACGTCAGGATTGGGACCCCTGGCTAATGGTGGCAAGTAAAAGATCCCTAAATGCACGGTGAGGTACATTTGTACGCTGCTCATCCTTCCGGCCTGACACAGGTGACGTGCTGTAAGGCGCAGTCCCTGGCACAAGAAACTGTGCAACCGAAGGCAAAGTTCTTTGAACTTTACATGCGGGTCGCATTTCTAAAAGGGGAAGAACCCGCAATTTATTAAAATGATGGGCTATATGTTTGGAAATTACTATTTTTTGAACGAACATGATAAAATGTCCTGAATTTATCAATCACTACTATTTTCCCTGTTATAAAATTTACTTCAGCAAAGATTTTGAAAATCATCTTTCTCTTCTAAGCAAAACACTGGCACACACACGGGACTCACTGAGTATACCACTCACACGTTTGTCTCTTTTTTTAGGGATTGGAGCTGAAGAATAACGACGGTACTCTAAGACTTCTTCTATAGCTCTAGATAGCAAATCCTTTAGAGTAATCATTGTATATAGACTACGAGATGTTTCAACTTATGTATTTTGGGAACTATAACAATGTACCATCGTGACTCATATGCTTATATAAATAAAGAGCATGATTCATAAATTTACTTAAATTTTGACTTTACCTGCTTACTTTAAGTTTAAATCGTTATAAAGACCCCTAGTCTGAGACTTCAGACGGGGCGACATCCTACCTGAGCCCAGCCCACTACAACAGGAAGAAAATGTGGGGTGTTACATCAGGCACATGGAAACATACTTCACCACATTCTTCTTCATTATGGGCCACCAATAAGCCGTTTTTAGGTCTTGATACATTTTTACCTCTCCCGGATGAATAGCGTACTTACTTTTATGTGCCTCTTCCAAAATCTTATCCTTCAGTTGTAGCTCATTAGGTACACACAATTGATCTTAGAAATACATCACTCCCATCTCGTCCTGCCGGAAATCACTGCCTTGCCATTTAAGTTCTTTGTCCTTTAAAAGTTGAAATTTCGCATTACTTTGCTGAGCTTTGATGATTTCTTGCCTTAGAACTGGTGTCAATCTCAGATTGCTAACAATAATTGATGGGACTCCACTTCATCATGAAAGTCAAGATCAAGGAGGAGGAGGTGTGACCGTGCAAGGGCAAGGACCAATGACAAGATCTAGGGCTAAAAAGCTTCAAGATGATTTCCAATTGCTCATAAAATCATGTTTGAGGATGGAAGAGAGTTGGAAGGTTGACGAAGCTAGCCAAGAGTTCATTTTGATGACTATCTAAGAAGGACCCCAACAAGAACTCAAGCTAGCAACAAAGACGTATGAAATTTGACAAAAGTTGGCCTTCCAGCAGACATCCGGCACTAGCCCAAGCATGCTGACTTCATTCTGGCATTCGACCAGCCCGAAGACAGTGCGCAACCGGCACTGGCTGTAGCCTGATGTTTTCTCCAATTTTCTCTATTTTAAATGTTTTGTAAAGACCTATTAACGCTCTAAATTATATTAGAATCTCAGGGATTACTTAACTAGGGTTAGGATAGTATAAATACAACCTTTAGTGATTTAACAACATAATTCACACTTGTTATTCAAATTTGAAGAGAGAGTCTTAAGAGGCCATAGCCTCCATGTTCATCTTGTTCAAGACCATACTTAAGGGTTAGTCCTCCTTATGAATGAGTTTATAAAATCTTTTGGATAATCTAATGTGGTTTCTTGAATTGGTCTTAGTTGCTTTGCTCTTCTAAGGTTTGTCTGAATTCCATTACTTGGGTGCCTATTTTCTCTATTCTATTTGTTCTTATTTGCCTTTGTTGCTTCAAAGATATTGTGGTGAGATTATAGTAGAACTATCTACTATTCTTGAGGGTCTTTGAAGCTTAGTTCTTCAAGAGTTTGATAGAGGGTAGATTGTTAGTTTCATTTTCTCCTTTTTGTCTCAAGAAATTCTCTGTTTTGGCCCCTTAGGTTGAGTGGAACTCATAACCAACTAAACCATTCACAACACCAAAAAAATGCCCACTCAAGATCATATCAAAGAGTTTGGTGTCAAAGCAAGGAAAGCTTTGATTCCAATCAAAGCTTGAAAGCAAGAAAATGAGCCCTACAAAGTTGAAGAAAAAGAAAACAGAGAAAATCCCATAACTCAAAAAACATGATCCAAAAAGATCATGAAATCTTTGTTATATCTTAATTTTTCTTTTGAAAAATTGCTCCTTGATGTTAATATAATCCTTGGGAACAAATTTTTCTTGTGTTTGTGGTGAAAATTGGCTTGAATATAGGTGAGAATGTTAGTTGTTCTATAGTGACGGGATTGCATCTAAGGTGTTTGATAAAAGTTTCATGACAATATTTTTTGCTATAGTTGGGAATTTTGATTCTTGATTTTTATTCCTTGGGATTTTGGGACTTAGTATATTGTCTCTATTATTGAATTTCATGCTCATTGAACTCAACTTTACTAGTGCACACTTGTGATCATCTTGTTCTTCATAATTCTAGTTCTTGTTTGTTTGTTCTTTCTAACTCTTGTTTGTTTCTTGGTTAGAAGTGTTTCCTTGTGTGACTAAGTGTTTGTTCTTGTGTTGATTGAGTCCACATTCCTTGAAATTCTTGATTAAAACTTGTTTGCTTGAGGTGCCCAATAAGTGTTTGTTGAAATTCCCCTACAACCCCTAATTGAAAAAATCCATTGATTTGTGTGATTCATTAAGTTAGACTAAATCTTTAGCTATTGGGGAGAATTGGGGTTGAACAAGAAGGTTTGAGTATTGAGAAAAATGTAAGAGGGTGAGACTATTACTAAAAAAGCCTAAGAGAGCAAACACGAGGGTAGAATGACCAACCTTTGAGAGCCAACACACAAGAAAGCGAAGTGAGGATCTATTTTTCTCTCTAATCTCTTTTGTTTTGCAGGTATAAATAAGTAAATATTCCACCACCATGGCCCATGATCCAGAGATCTCTAGGCCTAACCCAAGTGGACCTAGTAGACGTTAAGAAGAACAAATTGATGCTAGAGTTTTGCGTGATGACTTGCAAGCTATGATAAGAACTATGCAAAGTGAGTTTCAAAACATGACAAGGGAATTAATAAATTATCTTGGGCAATCTTCTACCGTCGCACAAAGGAGAGGCTAAGAGCGATTGAAGTATCTAACCCTAGGATTAGGGATGGTGATGCCCATACTCCTCCGTTAAATACCCAACAAAGGGAAGAGTGGGATAAACACTCTATCGGGGGTTTCCAACAAGCTCCTACGAGAAGGGAAAGACATAGTATGAGAGGAGGACGAGATAGAGGTCAAGGAAGGAATGGTGGAAACAACCTACGGGGTTAGAAAGAGAGTTTGAGGGAGTTGATGAATGGTATGAGGGGGAACAAGTTGAAGCCTTTACGGAACACAATAGAGGATGGGGCAATAGAGGAGGTAGGAGAGAAGGAAATGATGAGGAGAAGAAGTTGAACCACATCAAATTGAAAGTGCCCACATTCTATGGCAAGAGTGACCCCGAAGCATATTTCGAGTGTGAAAGCAAGATGGAGATCTTCCTAGAAAGTCATACCTATAGTGAGAGGTCAAAGGTGAGGTTGGCTATTTTGAGATTTTTGGAGTATGTTTTGGTTTGCTGGGAGCAAGTTAGTGCACAAATGAGACAAATAGGAGTGGAAATAGTGGCTAGTTGGAATTTATTGAAAGATATGATGATGGCAAGGTTTATACCACACCATTACTACAATGATCTTTACCAAAAGCTCCAATCACTCAAGCAAGAGAACAAGAGTGTGGAAGATTACCATAAAGAGATAGAAGTAATGTTGATGAGAGCTCAAATCAATGAGAATCCTAGAGCAACGAAGGTAAGGTTCTTAGGAGGATTAAATAGGGAAGTTGCCAATTTAGTAGAATTGCACCCCTATGAATGATTGGAAGATATGGTACATGCCGCTATGTAGATTGAGAGGCAATTAAAGAGGAGGGCATTTACTAGACCACCACTTCCAAATCCCAACACTGCTAGCAAAGTGCCAATTAAGAAGGATGAAGTACCTAAGCCATTCCAAAGGGACTTCAACAAACCAAGAGAGGCTTGGAAACCTAAAGATGATTGGAAACCTAAGGAATGGTGGAACAAAGACAAGGGAAAAGCCATGGAGAGACCACAAAAGAATAGGGACATCAAGTGTTTTAAGTACCTTGGATATGGACATACTTCCCATGAGTGTTCAAGCAAGAGAACGATATATACTAATCTCTATGGTGAGATTTCTACCGATTAAGAAGAAGAGGGATAAAGGTACCAAGGAGACCAAGAGGGAAATGGGGATGAGCAAAGTGATGAAGGGGAAGTTGTTGGTCAAGAATACTTTTTAATGAGGGTCAAAAGAAGGTCATTAAATTCAAAAGCTATTAAAGATCAAGATCACCAACAAAGAGAGAACATTTTCTACACTAGGTGTCTAATCAACAAGACTCTTTGTAGTGTCATTGTGGATAGTGGGAGTTGCACTAATGTGATTAGTACAAACTTAGTTGAGGAATTAGACATAAGTTAGATTAAATACCCTAAGCCCTACAAATTGCAATGGTTGAACAATAGCGGGGAAATGAGAGTAAAAAAATAAGTTTTGGTGTCTTTTGAGATGGGAAAGTACAAAGATAATGTGTTATGTGATGTGGTACCCATACAAGCGGGTCACTTGCTCCTAGGGAGGCCTTGGCAATACGATAGGCATGTAAAGCATGATGGGAGGAAGAATACTTATTCCCTACTCAAGGAGGGAACGAAGTTTACCCTCACCCCTATGGCCCCTAGTGAGGTGAACAAAGATCAAAGAATCATGAAGGAGAAAGAAAAGAAAAAGGGAATGCAAGATGTTAAATAAAAACAAGAAATTGAGAGGAAAGAACAAGAGAGGAGAGAAAAAGAGTTGAGAGAGAGGATGGACAAACAAATTGTAACACCCCGCTTCCTAGGCCTGCCAGGGTCGGGGATGTCGCCCCGTCCAAAGGACAATGGGACTTTATAACTAGGTCACACAATCAAAATAGCGGAATAAAAATGATAATTTAACTTAAAATTTATTACAACCCAAGAATAAATCCAAGAATACCAAAAATAAATCCATAATAAAATTTATCCACTCTCATCTCCCCTAAGCATTACACAAAATAAATTATCAGAAAATCTTCCAAAGCAGGCAATATCTAGCTACTCATCCCCATAGCAAGATCGACCTGAAATCATGTTAAAAAGGGTGATTAGACAAAAATCTCAGTAAGTTCGTGTGTGCTTTGAGTGTCGAGTAAAAACAGTTCATGAATGCAAAGTATAAAATCTTTATAAGAGAAATTCTGGAAATCAATAAATATTATTTAAAACCAAGAGTGGCGTTTTGGCATTTCCCACCATACACAATAATTAAAATCAACCACTCAAAAGAAAGGGTCATGGGTTACCACACATTGGGCCCCATAACCGGTCAGAATGCCAACACTTTGTGCAGACTGACAAAAGGTAAGTGATCGGCCTACCGAGCAAGATACTCCTCCTTCTATATATCCAAAAAACAACCGGGTGTCCATTCTGGCAAAACACAGTCACATGACTGAAATAAAAATTGCTAGCTCGGACCAGCATGACTAAGTAGTACTAACGTTTCTCTAAGTTGAGTTCATCTTCTAGAGGTGGCTTCCTGCCAGAAGACTCACTCTTGCTCTTCAAAACAAGTACTACTAGCCTACCCTTATCGAGTACTCAACGTAACTTATCCCAATTGCGAAAAAAAATGAACAACACACAGTTTCACATGAAAAAGCAATTAAGGGTTTCCAAAGTCCTTGTTAAAATCAATTTTAGAAAGAGTTTTGAGTTTGAGTAAATCTACTTATTGATTTTTAAATTCATTCATTTGACTGAAATAAGAAAGGAGTCAATCCTCAATTGCCTTTACAGAAATGAGTGTCCTTGCACTCTACATTTGGCTTGCCATTAAAAAAAAAAAAAAATCATTTTTGCATCAAACAGGTTTTATGCAGGAGCTTACCTGATCCTTACTCACAATAAAGGTCTCCAACAGTGACCTAACCTCGCATGGGGAAAATATAATCTACAATCAAACTCATGCCAAAATTCACTTTCACAAATAAAACTAACTCAACTCACTACTACCATAATTCTAGTGTCACAAGCTTTAAGGCCAAATAATGAATTAAAAGGTTTATAAGCAAAGGCTAACTTGATATTTAAAATAATTAGTGTTTTGGGAAATAGGTACTAATAAGTTGAAGGGTTAAATCTTGCTAAAAATAAAATTAGAGTCTATTTGATGAAGAGTCCTAGGTGGTATTAGGTAAAATAATGATTTATTAATAATTATTTGCTAGAAAATAATTGATAACTAAAATTAGTTGAAAATAAATTTTAATAAGTCTTGATTGAAAGATAATAAATAAATTTTAATAGGTTTTGGTTGAAAGATAATAATTAAATTTTAGTCATAAATATTTTATTTGTTATAATTATTTTCATAAATATATATATATATATTATTTTTCTAGCAAAAGCTATTATTTATTTGACTAAAATATCCTTATTATATATAATAATCCAAATCTACCCTCCTAGGGTTTTCAAAATTACTAGCCAAAAATCATAATATTAAATATTTTATTGAAGAAATAAAATTAGCTTAGGGACAACTAGATCATGACCATAGTTCAATTGCTAACCACAATCATGAACATTTACAACCCTTCAATTCATCAAATCATCCAAATCATGCATATAAGCATAGATCTAAATTTATCAAGACATGATCTAACCCCTACTAGCATAAATATGATCATGGCTTCAATAATCCAACATGAATATAAATCCTATTCACCAAAGATGACATAATCTCTAGCATACTTCATCACAAATACTACCTATGACATGGAGACTTGCATTAAACCTCAAATCATCATACAATCAACCAAGATAATCCATCCATGCATAAATCCCATCTCCTTCATATTCATACATACATTCATGCTTCAACCTCAACAATATATACTCAAACCTTATCCGCAATCCATCTTCTCTCAATATCATCCTAGAGACATGAATCTAGAATTTAAAAGAAGGGTTAAAACGGCTTACTTGATTGATGAATTCCTTGAAGGAGTTTTGATCTCAACTCCAAGATGTCCAAATCCGTCCAAAGAAGGTGAAGGAAGCATGGCTATTGGAGAAGAAGCTATCCGGCCAAGAAGGAGAGAGATTCGGCCAAGAGAGAGAGAGAGAGAGAGAGAGAGAGAGAGAGAGAGAGAGACCATTAGCATGCTTTTTCATATATATATTCATTAGAGATCAAGATTGGAGAAGATGAAGTTGTTAGAACAAACCTACCTTGAAGGTGTTCTTGAGCCTTCTCAAAAATTTCTGGTTTTTTTATCCAAACTAGCAAGTTGTATTTTAGAGTTTGATGTTAAGAATGGTGTGGATGGACTCACGGTAGTGAGTAGATGAATTCTGGAGTTTTTAGCAATAGTTTGAAGTGATTGGGAGAGGTATTAGGTTAAAGGAAGGAGTAGGTGTTCTTGGTGTGCTATGTGTTCTTGAAGGTTGAAGGGAATTGAGAGGTTTTGATTTGTAGATGCTGAAATTTTGGAGGATTAGGGTTGGCCGAATTGGTTGTAGGGTTTAGGAAGATGATTCTCTAGTTTGGAAGGGAAAAGGAAAGGCTAGTTGTTGAAATCCTTGAAAAATATTTTTAGGAAGCAAATTTGGAAACTAAATATTCAAGAATATCTTTGATTATTGGAGAGCTTTTGGAAGTCTGCCATGGCCGAATTGTTGGGCAGTGTTTCGGCTAGATGAATGCTGGTTGAGGGAGGCTAAGGGTGGCCGAAAATAAGGAGTGTAATGGTGAAGGGAAGGTCTGGTTGTTTGAGGTATATTTTATGGAAAGTTGTTAAATCATGGTGGCTGGAATTTTGGTATCCAAATCAAGGCATGATTGCAGAATTTTTTTGGAAATTTTTAGGCAGCCATGACTGGATTTTCATGCAGAAGCTTGAGGAGGATAATGGAGTTCAGTTACTGAAGGTTTAAGGATGATTTTTGCAGAAGAATTGTGGAGTTTTGGCTAGAGATGTATTAGGAACCAAAGCTGGAAAATTCCTGCAGAGAATTTCACTGCTTGCTGGAATTTTCTGGGCAGTTTTCGGCTTCCCTTTTCCTGCTGGTTTGCAGGGAGTTTGAAAGGGAATTTCAGGGCTTTTTAAGGCTAATTTCCAGCCTGCCTCATGGAGGAAAAACGTGGCTAAGATGCTGAACAAAAAATGGAAGAAAACAGCTTGGTTTCAGACCTTCTAAGCTGTAAATTTGCCCAGGAATTTTCCTGGTTTTGCACAGCTTTTGTGCAGTCCGAAAATGGCCAGAAAAATCCAAGTTCTAAATTGATCAAAAAGGCCATTTTCTGGCAGCATTTGGGAGGGAATAAGGCTAAGAATATCGACACCTTGAAGGCACCCAAAGCTAGGAAAAATTTCAGTTCCATGCATGAAGGAAGATGAACTTAGCTAGAGTAAAGTTTTTAGAAAGTTCACTAAGAAATTTAATTCAGTTGAAATCATTTCCCCTTCTTCTATAGTTTCAGTCCATAAGATGTCTCTTACTAAGACATTTTGAACCTACAAAGCCATAGCACATTGCTGGAATTTTTCTAGAATTAAATTGGCTTAAAGAATTTGAACAAGCTAATGAATTGATAAATAGGAAAAATTAAGAATCAAGAGGAAATGATTCCCCTTAGGAATTTTGTGTAGGCAAAATAGTAGGATGAGGATACTCCTATCATGCCTCTCTTAGGACAACATTTCTACCCTACTCCAAGCTCATAAGGCTGAAAATATTACTTCCCAAGCAAAAATAAAATTTAACCAAGCTAAAGCTCCTATAATAGAATTTGAACCCAAGACCTCAAGAATTAATTCCAAAGCTCCAACCACTAAATCACAACAACTCTTATTCTTATTTTCCCCCTAAAAATACTTTCCTATTCAATCCTCAAGCTATCGCCCTTTTTCCACCTCAAGCAAAAATTACTATTTTGCCCTTCTCACTCAATAATCATAATCAAGCCCCCTAGACTATAAAACACAAATTCAATGCACATAAAATCATATAAAAATATATTTAAACATGTAATAAAATATGATATGCATCCCAACCCCCTTACTCTACGGTTGGTTTTGACTGGGGTTTCACATCCTCCCCTCCTTAGAAGAATTTCGTCCCGAAATTCAGGCGTACTTCTATTTCAGATCGGGATACTTTCACTTAACCCACTCTTCTGATTCCCATGTGGCATCTCGCGTGCCATGATGCTCCCACTGAACCTTTACCATCAGTATCTGCTTGTTTCGGAGATTCTTGATACTGCGGTCTAATATTCGCACGGGCTTCTCCACAGAGCTCAGATCGGGTTGCAACACCAATGGCTCATTATTCAGAACATGACCGAGATCGACATTGTACTTCTTCAATTGTGACACATGAAACACATCATGAATTCTCGTCAACCCATCTGGCAAGTCGAGTCGGTATGCTACCGGTCCAATCCTTTCCTTTATCGGGAACGGCCCTAAATACCTTGGATTCAACTTTCCACCCTTCTGTCCAACATATCCTGAACAATTTGAATCTCCTACACTCTTAGTCTGGCCATACCGACTTTTCTACTCAGTGCATTAGCAACAATGTTGGCCTTCCCAGGTCTCCTACTCCTGATTAGTAGGGCGCTTGTTGGATTGCTGCCTCTGGAAAGGTCTTTGCGGTTGCCTTGGCGGCTGGAAAGGCCTCAATGCCATTCTACTGCGGTCCTCATTTTCTATCGGGTAGTTGCGTCTACGGGCCCTGAATAGGTCGTTGGAGGAGAAGGTGCCAACACCTTCCTCAATTCCTGCCTCAATCTTTTAACAAACTGCCTTATCCTATTCTGCTCGATGTCCACTAATCTCTTGTAGTACTTCGACAGCTGGGTGAACTGTGCTGCATACTAGGCCACTGACATGCCTCACTGCTTCAAATTCTAAAATTCGTCCTCTCGCTTTTCCACTATCCACTGAGGGGTGTACTCAGTTCTGAAGGCTTCGCCGAAACTGGACCACGTCCATTCCTGCTCGACCATTTCCCCGTCATCTTAAATCTGCTGCCACCATACCCGAGCTGGGCCTCTCAAACAGAATGCTGCAAATTTAACCATCCGCTCCTCGATGTATTGGAATGTTGCAAATATATTCTCCATCTACTCAATCCATTGCTCTACCTTCTGATCTTACTCAACTTCACCCAAAAAGACTGCGGCTGAAACTTCAAAAACCGCTCTAATGCCTCATCTTCTCCCTTAGGGACCCTCCGCTCCGTTAGGGTTTGCAGAACCTCCGCCATCTTACTGAATGCATGTCCCATCGACACATCATCTGGTGCTTCAGACCCCCATTCCAAATCTAGCTCGTTCTCATCCCCCCGATTAGGTGACAGCATTTGAGCCATCTCAAACTTTGGCGCTACAGGCTCTGCTTCCGGAACTCTTCTGTTAATGTGGCTACACGGCGCTTGGGTGCCTATCTCAACCATGTCCAGATAATGTGTGTATGCATTCAAGTTTAAAACATTTTGAGCATGCATTCACATTCAAGTTTTAGTAAAAGAGAATCTGATGCAAGTTTTTGTACATGATCAAATAATAATAATGATATCTACTCATTTTAAAAGAAAATTTAATGTTGTTATTTAGGGGAAAACCAAGTAATAAATAAAAATCATGCTTTTCATAAAATCATACTTTCATAAAGAATGGGTCATCACACGCAATACCCTTTTTTCTTTTTTGGTAAAATAATTGAACCCTACCAGCAACACGCTTCTTTAAAAAGAATAGATGAACAAAAGAATGCAAATCCTAAAAGAGAGAAAGAGAGAGCAAATGCGGCTAATCTTCTATACTCTACTCGTCGCTAGAGTCAGCAGAGGCATCTGGATCGTCAGAAGCTGGTTCCACGAGCCACCCCACGAAGCTATTGGGTTTTCCTACATAATCCCTCGCAAAACCCGCACTCTCACTTGGCTGACCTAAATCACCCTCATTGCCCCTCTTAGCTCGCATAGCTGCCTCATAAAACTCATCCAAAGCTAATCTAATCTCACCCTTAGGTGCAGGCCTCTCGTCTTCCGAGTCGAACAGGTCAAACAATCCCTCTCTCCTCAACGTAGCATCTACACCCAGTCTATATCGAAGTCCGCTCCTCTTAGGTCTCTCTTCTAGCTTCCCTTTCCCCTTATCTTCCATTCCTAAAGTGGGTTGCCTAAGCTCCCTTAATGCCGAGGTAACTCCATCCCTCAGCCTATAACCCTCATCATTGAACTCCTTGAGGTCATAGCAAGTAAAAGTCCTAACAAACTCACCTATCTTTAGGGTCCGGGGAGCCTCCATCGCATCCTCATCCTCCTCCTCCATCCCATCCATCTCTTCCACACTCTCATCATCACCCTCATCCCCAAACTCATCTACCTCCCCTTCACTCAGCTCAGCCATCTCCTCATCTCCCTCACCCTCACTAACAAGCTCATCTACCTCACCCTCATCATCCCCATCGTACTCACCTACGCCCCCATCAACCTCCATCTCTGCCTCAACAACCGGGTCATCTAGCATAGACGTCTCATGCTCCATCTCATCCTTACTCAAAAACCAACCTCCCTCAAGCTCTGTCTCCGAATTAGACGAGGGTGGATCTGCTACAGGTAATGGGGCAGGTGGGTTCCCGCAACCAGCGGGCCAGTCTCTGACAGCCGATACAACTCTTTTGACCATCCTATAAACAAAACGCAAGGATTAGCACTAGATCAAAATACTTAAGGAAATAACAATCCAAAAAATCAACTGATTACCTAAACCTAATCTCTGATACCACTTGTAACACGCCGCTACCTAAGCCCGCCAGGGCCGGGGATATCGCCCCATCCAAAGGACAAGGGGTCTTTACAACTAGGTCACACGAATAAAATAGCGGAATAAAAATAATACTTTGACTTAAAATTTATTACATCCTAAGAATAAATCCATAAATAAAATTATCCACTCTTAACTCCCTAAAGTAATACATAAGAAAAAATTTAAAAAAATAAATGACAACATTCTCTTCCAATGCAGATAATACTAACTACTCATCCCCAAAGCAGGATCGACCTGAAATCATGGTAAAAAGATGGTGAGATAGAAATCTTAGTAAGTCCGTGTGTGCTTTGGGTGTTCAGCAAAAACAGTTCGTGGATGCAAAGTGTGAAATCTTTATAAGAGAAATATTGGCAAGCAATAAACATTAGTCAAAAGCAAGAGTGGTGTTTTCCTCTTTTTGAAACCATACAAGTGCACAATAAAATCAACCACTCAAAAAGTGGTCATGGGTTACCACACGTTGGGCCCTATAACCATACAACGGTCAGAATGCCACACTTTGTGCAGACTGACAAAAGAAATACAGGCAACAATGAATGATGTTCAAAAACAAGAATGGCATTTTGGCTTTCAAACCCTACAGGTACAATAAAATCAACCACTCAAAATGGGTGGCCATGGGTTACCGCAGGTTGGGCCCTATGTCCACATGGTCAGTATGCCACACTTTGTGCATACTACCGGTCAGAATGCCACACTTTGTGCAGACTAACAAAAGGTAGGTGATCGGCCTACTAGGTAAGATACTCCTCCTTCTCTATACCTAAACAACAACCAGGTGTCCATTCCGGCATAATACAGTCACTTGATTGAAATATAAAAAAAACCTCTAGCTTGGACCGGCATGACAAAGTAGTACTGACATTTCTCTAAGTTGAGTTTATTTTCTGGAGGTGGCCTCCTACCAGAAGACTCACTCTTTCTCTTCAAAACTAGTACTACTAGCTACCCTTATTGAGTACTCAACGAACGTATCCCACTTGGGAGAAAATGAACAAAACACAGTTTCCCATGAAAATGGCAATTAAGGGTTTCCAAAGTCCTTGTCAAAATCAATTTTAGAAAGAGTTTTGAGTTTGAGTAAATCTACTTATTGATTTTCAAATAATTCATTTGACTAAAATAAGAAATGAGTCAATCCTCAATTGCCTTTACAGAAATGAGTGTCCTAGCACTCTACATTAGGCTTGCCATTAAAAAAAAAAAATCATTTTTGCATCAAACAGGTTTTATGAAGGAGCTTACCTGATCCTTGCTCACAATAAAGGTCTCCAACAGCTGACCTAACCTCGCATGGGGTAAATATAATCCACAATCAAACTCATGCTAAAATTCACTTTCACAAATAAAACTAACTCAATTCACTACTACCATGATTCTAGTGTCACAAGATTTAAGGTCAAATAATGAATTAAAAGGTTTATAAGCAAAGGCTAATTTGATATTTAAAATAATTAGTGTTTTGGAAAATAGGTACTAATAAGTTGAAGGGTTAAATCTTGCTATAAAAAAAAAATTAGAGTCTATTTGATGAAGAGTCCTAAGTGGTATTAGGTAAAATAATGATTTATTAATAATTATTTGCTAGAAAATAATTGATAACTAAAATTAGTTGAAAATAAAATTTAATGAGTCTTGATTGAAAGATAATAAAAAAATTTTAATAGGTTTTGGTTGAAAGATAATAATTAAATTTTAGTCATAAATATTTTACTTATTATAATTATTTTCATAAAAGGCTTTAGTTGATTTCTTCATTTTATATAAAATATACCCCAATACCTAGGCCCGCCAGGGCCGGGGATGTCACCCCGTCCAAAGGACAAGGGGTCTTTATAACTAGGTCACATAAATAAAATAGTGGAATAAAAGTAATACTTTAACTTAAAATTTTTTACATCCCAAGAATAAATTTATAAATAAAATTATCCACTCTCAACTCCCCAAAGCAATACATAAAAAAATAAATGAAAACATTCTCTTCCAAGGCAGATAACACTAGATACTCATCCCCACAGCAGGATTGACCTAAAATCATGGTAAAAAGGTGATGAGACAGAAATCTCAGTATGTCCGTGTGTGCTTTAGGTGTTCAGTGAAAACAGTTCGTGGATGCAAAGTGTGAAATCTTTATAAGAGAAATATTGGCAAGCAATAAACATTAGTCAAAAGCAAGAGTGGTGTTTTCCTCTTTTTGAAACCATACAAGTGCACAATAAAATTAAACACTCAAAAATATGGTCATGGGTTACCACACGTTGGGCCCTATAACCATACAACGGTCAGAATGCCACACTTTATGCAGATTGACAAAAAAAATACTGTCAAGCAATGAAAGATAATAAATAAATTTTTAGCAATAAATATTTTATGAACTATAATTATTTCCAAAAAAGGATTTAATTGATTTCATTATTTTAAATAATTTATATAAATATATATATATTATTTTCCTAGCAAAAGCTATTATTTATTTGACTAAAATATCCTTATTATATATAATAATCCAAATTTACCCCTCCTAGGGTTTTTGGAAATTACTTGCAAAATCATATTATGAAATATTTTATTCATAAAATAAAAATTAGCTTAGGGACAACTAGATCATGATCATACTTCTATGGCTAACCACAATCATGGACATATACAATCCTTCAATTCATCAAATCATCCAAATCATGCATATACGCATATATCTAAATTTATCAAGACATGATCTAACCCCTACTAGCATAAATATGATCATGGCTTCAATAATCCAACATGAATAGAAATCCTATTCACCAAAGGTGACATAATCTCTAGCATACTCATCACAAATACTACCTATGACATGGAGACTTGCATTAAACCTCAAATCATCATACAATCAACCAAGATAATCCATCCATGCATAAATCCCATCTCCTTCATATTCATACATACATTCATGCTTCAACCTCAACAATATATACTCAAACCTTATCCACAATCCATCTTCTATCAACATCATCCTAGAGACATGAATCCAGAATTTAAAAGAAGGGTTAAAATGGCTTACTTGATTGATGAATTCCTTGAAGAAGTTTTGAATGAATCTCAACTCCTAGATGTCTAAATTCGTCCAAAGAAGGTGAAGGAAGCATGGCCATTGGAGAAGAAGCCATCCGGCCAAGAAGGAGAGAGATTTGGCCAAGAGAGAGAGATAGAGAGAGAGTCCACTAGCATGTTTAGTCGTATATATATTCATTAGAAATCAAGATTGGAGAAGATGAAATTGTTAGAACAAACCTACCTTGAAGGTGTTCTTGAGCCTTCTCAAATATTTCTGGTTTTTTATCCAAACTAGCAAGTTAGATTTTGGAGTTTGTTGTTAAGAATGGTGTGGATGGACTCACGGCAGTGAATAGATGAATTCTGGAGTTTTTAGCAGTAGTTTGATGTGATTTGGAGAGGTATTAAGTGATTCTGAAGCACCGGATGATGTGTTGATGGGACAGGCATTCAGTTAGATGGCGAAAGTTCTGCAAACCTTGATGGAGTGGAGGGTCCCTAAGGGAGAAGATGAGGTATTAGAGCGGTTTTTGAAGTTTCAGCAGCAGTCTTCTTGGGCGAAGTTGAGCAAGATCAGAAGGCAGAGCAATGGATCGAGTATATGGAGGATATATTTGCAACACTCCAATACATCGAGGAGCGGATGGTAAAATTTGTAGCATTCCGTTTAAGAGGCCCAGCTCGGGCATGGTGGTAGTAGATTTAAGATGACGGGGAAATGGTCGAGCAGGAATGGACGTAGTCCAGTTTCGTCGAAGCATTTAGAGCTGAGTACATCCCTCAGTGGATAGTGGAAAAGCGATAGGACGAATTTCAGAATTTGAAGCAGGGAGGCATGTCAGTGGCCTAGTACGCAGCACGGTTCACCCAGCTATCGAAGTACTATAAGAGATTAGTGGACACCGAGCAGAATAGGACAAGGCAGTTTGTTAAAGGATTGAGGCGAGAATTGAGGAAGGAATTGGCACCTTCTCCTCCAACGACCTATTCAAGGCCCATAGACGCAACTACCTGGACAAAAAATGAGGACCGCAGTAGAATGGCATCGAGGCCTTTCCAGCTGCAAAGGCAACCGCAAGGACCTTTCCAGAGGCAGCAATCCAACAAGCGCCCTACCAACCAGGAATAGGAGACCGGGGAAGGCCAACATTGTTGCTTATGCACTGAGCAAAAAAGTTGGTATGGCCAGACTAAGAGTGTAGGAGATTCAAGTGGTTCAAGATGTGTTGGACAGAAGGGTGGAAAGTTAAATCTGAGGTATTTGGGGCCGTTCCCGATAAAGGAAAGGATTGGACCAGAAGCATACCGACTTGACTTTCCAGATGGGTTGACGAGAATTCATGATGTGTTTCATGTGTTACAATTGAAGAAGTACAATGCCGATCTCGGTCATGTTCTGAATAATGAGCCGTTGGTATTGCAACCCGATCTGAGCTATGTGGAGAAGCCCGTGCGAATATTAGACCGCAGTATGAAGAATCTCTGGAACAAGCAGATACTGATGGTAAAGGTTTAGTGGGAGCATCATGGCACATGAGATGCCACACGGGAATTAGAAGAGTGGGTTAAGCGGAAGTATCCCGATCTAAAATAGAAGTTCGCCTGAATTTTAGGACAAAATTCTTCTAAGGAATGGAGGATGTGATACCCCAGTAAAAACCAACCTTGGAGTAAGGGGATTGGAATGCATATCATATTTTATTACATGTTTAAATATATTTTTATATGATTTTATGTGCATTGAATTTGTGTTTTATAGTCTAAAGAGCTTACTTATGATTATTGAGTGAGAAGGGCAAAATGGTAATTTTTGCTTAAGGTGGAAAAAGGGCGATAGCTTGAGGATTGAATAGGAAAATATTTTTAGAGGGAAAATAAGAATAAGAGTTGTTGTAGTTTAGTAGTTAGAGCTTTGGAATTAATTCTTTAGATCTTGGGTTCAAATTCCATCATATGAGTTTTAGCTTGGTTAAATTTTATTTTTGCTTGGGAAGTATCATTTTTAGCCTTATGTGTTGGGAGTAGGGTAGAGATGTTGTCCTAAGAGAGACATGATAGGAATATCCAAATCCTACTCCTTTGCTCTACACAAAATTCCTAAGGGAAATTCATTTCCTTTTGATCCTTATTTTTTCCTATTTCTCACCTCATTAGTTTAATCAAATTGTTCTAGCCATTTTCTTTCCAAAAATTCCAGCAAGGTGCTGTGGCTTTAAAGGTTCAAAATGTCTTAGTAAAAGACATCTTATGGACCGAAGCAATGGAAGAGGGGGAAGGATTTCAAGTGAATTAAATTCCTCTAGTGAACTTTCTAAAAATTCCCTCTAGCTAGGTTCATCTTCCTTCTTGGAATGAGCTGAAATTTTCCAGCTTCTTGTGCCTTCAAGGTGTCGAAATTTTTAGCCATTATTCCCTCCCGAATGCTACCAGAAAATGGCCTTGTGGATCAGCTTGCAACCTGAATTTTTCTAGCCATTTTCGGACTGCACAAAGGTGGTGCAAAACCAGGAAAATTCCTGGGCAAATTCGCAGCTTTGGAGGTCCAAAATCAAGCTGTTTTCTTTCATTTTTTCTCAGCACCTTAGCCACATTTTTCCTCCCTAAAGAAGGTTGGAAACCAGCCTTGAAAGACCCCTAAAACCTCATTCAAACTCTCTGCAAGTTAGCTGAAAAATGGCAGCCAAAAACTGCCCAGAAATTCCAGCCTTGCAAAAATTCTGTGCAGGAAAACTTTCCAGCTTTGTTTCCTAATTCATCCCTAGCCAAAACCTCAACCTTGTTCTGTACAAACCATCCTTAAACCTCCATTATCTAAACTCCATTGTCCTCCCCAAGCATCTACATGAAAATCCCATCATGGCTGCCTAAAAGATTTCCAAAAAAATTCTGCAATCATGCCTTGATTTGGATACCAAAATTCCAGCCACCATGATTTAACAACTTTCCATAAAATATACCTCAAACAACCAGACCTTCCCTTCACCATTACACTCCTTATTTTTTGCCACCCTTAGCCTCCCTCAACCAGCATTTCTCTAGCTAAAACACTGCCCAACAATTCAGTCGTGGCAGACTTCCAAAAGCTCTCCAATAATCAAAGATATTCTTGAATATTTAGTTTCCAAATTTGCTTCCTAAAAATATTCTTCGAGGATTTCAACAACCAACCTTTCCTTTTCCCTTCCAAACCAGAGAATCATCTTCCTAAACCCTACAACCAATTCGGCCAGCCCTAATCCTCCAGAATTTTGGCAGCTGCAAATCAAAACCTCTCAATTCCCTTCAACCTTCAAGAACATATAGCACACCAAGAACACCTACTCCTTCCTTTCACCTAATACCTCTCCAAATCACTTCAAACCACTGCTAAAAACTCCAAAATTCATCTACTCACTACCGTGAGTCCATCCACACCATTCTTAACATCAAACTCAAAAATCCAACTTGCTAGTTTGGATAAAAAACAAGAAATTTTGTAAAGACTCAAGAACACCTTCAAGGTAGGTTTGTTCTAACAACTTCATCTTCTCCAATCTTGATCTCTAATGAATATATATATGAATAAACATGCTAATGGACCCTCTCTCTCTCTCTCTCTCTCTCTCTCTCTCTTGGCCGAATGACTTCTTCACCAATGGCCATGCTTTCTTCATCTTCCTTGGACGAATTTAGACCTCTAGGAGTTGAGATCCATTCAAAACTCCTTCAAGGTGTTCATCAATCAAGTAAGTCATTTTAACCTTTCTTTTAAATTCTAGATTCATGCATCTAGGATGATGTTGATAGAAGGTGGATTGTGGATAGGATTTGAGTATGTGTTGTTGAGATTGAAGCATGAATATATGTATGAATATGAAGGAGGTGGGATTCATGCATGAGTTGATTATCTTGGTTGGATGTATGGTGTTCTAGGGTTTGATGCATGTCTCCATAATCAAATATGCTAGAGAATATGTCACCTTTGGTGAATAAGATTTATATTCTTGTGTGATTATTAAAGCCATGGTTATATTTATGCTAGAAAAGATTAGATCATGTCTTGATATCATTAGATCTATGCTTATATGCATGATGTGGATGATTTGATGAATTGAAGGGTTGTAAATGTTCATGATTGTGGTTAGCAATAGAACTATGGTCATGATCTAGTTGTTCATAAGCTAATTTTACTTTTTCAATAAAATATTTAATATTATTATTTTTTGCTAGTAATTTCGAAAACCCTAGGAAGGGTAGATTTGGAATATTATATATATAATAAGGAAATTTTAGTCAAATAAATAATAGCTTTTGCTAGGAAAATAATATATATATATATATATATATATATATATACATATATAGATATTATTTAAAATAATGAATCAAATAAAGCCTTTTTTGGGAATAATTATAGTTAGTAAAATATTTATTACTAAAAATTTAATTATAATCTTTTAATCAAAACCCATTAAATAATTATTTATTATCTTTCAAGTAAGATTCATTAAATTTATTTTCAACTAATTTTAGTTATCAATTAACTTCTAACAACTAAATTATTAATAAATCATTATTTTACCTAATACCACCTAGGACTCTTCATCGGATAAACTCTAAATTTTTCTTAGCAAGATTTAAACCTTCAACTTATCAGTACTTATTTCCTAAAACACTAATTATTTTAAATATTAAATTAGCCTTGGCTTATAAACCTGTTCATTTATTATTTAGACTTAAAGCTTGGGATACTAGGATTATGGTAGTAGTGAGTTGGGTCAGTTTTAAATTGAGGAAGCAGATTTTGGCTTGAGTTTGACTGTAGTTTGTATTACCTCCATGCGGGGTTAGTTCAGCTGTTGGAGACCTTTTGTTGTGAGCAAGAATCAAGTAAGTTACTGCATAAAACCTGTTTGATGCAAAGATGTTTTTTTTATGGCAAGCCAAATGTAGAGTGCATGGTCACTCATTTCTATAAAGGAAATTGAGGAATATTTCCATTCTCATTTTAGACAAATAAATTATTTGCAAATCAAGGGGCGGTTTTACTCAAAACCTAAAACTCTTTCTAAAACCAGTTTTGCCCCAAACTTTGGAAAACCTTAATTGACATTTTCAACTGGAACTATGTTTTGTTCATTTTTCCCAAGTGGGATACGTTACGTTGAGTACTCAATAAGGGTAGGCTAGTAGTACTAGTTTTGAAGAGCAAGAGTGAGTCTTCTGACAGGAGGCCACCTCCAGAAGATAAGCTCAACTTAGAGAAACGTCAATACTAAATTCAGCACTGGATGAGGGGTTAGGGTAAGTCTCTCAGTAGGTGGACACCTCTAAGAGATGAGTCCTTCCCGGATAGGACGTCAATCCAGTAGGTCGTGCCGGTCCGAGCTAACAGAGTTCTCTTTCAGTCAAGTGACTGTTTTGTCGGAATGGACACCCGGTTGTTGTTTAGTAGAGAGAAGGAGTAGTATCTTGCCCAATAGGCTGATCACCTACTTTTGTCAGTCTACACAAAGTGTGACATTCTGACCGGCAGTATGCACAAAGTGTGGCATACGGACCATGTGGACATGGGGCCCAACGTGTGGTAACCCATGACCACCCTTTTTGAGTGGTTGATTTTATTGTGCACTTGTATAGTTTCAAAAAAAGGAAAACACCACTCTTGCTTTTGACTAATGTCTATTGCTTGCCAATATTTCTCTTATAAAGATTTCACACTTTGTATCCACGAACCGTTTTCACTAAACACCCAAAGCACACACGGACTTACTGAGATTTCTGTCTCACCACCATTTTTACCATGATTTCAGGTCGATCCTGCTGTGGGGATGAGTAGCTAGATATTGCCTACTTTGGAAGATTTTCTGATAAATTATTTTGTGTAATGTTTTGGGAGATGAGAGTGGATAAATTTCATTATGGATTTGTTGTTGGTATTTTGGGATTTATTTTTGGGATTTGTTGTTAGCTTTTCATTTATTATTTGAACTTAAAGCTTGGGACACTAAGATTATGGTAGTAGTGAGTTGGGTTAGTTTTAAATTAAGGAAACAGATTTTGGCTTGAGTTTGACTGTGGTTTGTATTTACTCCATTCAAGATTTGGTCAGTTGTTGGAGACCTTTTGTTGTGAGCAAGAATCAGGTAAGCTACTGAATAAAACCAGTTTGATGAAAAATGATTTTTTTTATGGCAAGCCAAATGTGGAGTGCATGGTCACTCATTTCTGTAAAGGCAATTGAGGATTATTTCCATTCTCATTTCAGAAAAATAAATTATTTGCAAATCAAGGGGCAGTTTTACTCAAAACCTAAAACTTTTTCAAAAACCAGTTTTGCCCCAAACTTTGAAAAACCATAATTGCCATTTTCAAATGGAACTATGTTTTGTTCATTTTCTCCTAAGTGGGATACGTTCGTTGAGTACTCAATAAGGGTAGACTAGTAGTACTAGTTTTGAAGAGCAAGAGTGAGTCTTCTGGTAGGAGACCACCTCCAGAAGATAAACTCAACTTAGAGAAACATCAGTACTACTTAGTCATGCTAGTCCAAGCTAGCGGTTTTTTTTATTTCAGTCAAGTGACTGTGTTTTGCCGGAATGGACACCCAGTTGTTGTTTGGGTATAAAGAAGAAGGAGTATCTTGCCCGGTAAGCCGATCACCTACCTTTTGTCAGTCTGCACAAAGTGTGGCATTCTGACCGGCAGTATGCACAAAGTGTGGCATACTGACCATGTGGATATGGGGCCCAACGTGTGGTAACCCATGACCACCATTTTTGAGTAGTTGATTTGATTGTACCTGTATGGTTTGAAAGCCAAAATGCCACTCTTGTTTTTTAACATCATTCATTTCTTGCCAGTATTTCTTTTGTCAGTCTGCACAAAGTGTGGCATTCTGACCATTGTATGGTTATGGGACCTAACGTGTGGTAACCCATGACCACCTTTTTGAGCGGTTGATTTTATTATTCATTTGTATGGTTTCAAAAAGAGGAAAACACCACTCTTGCTTTTGACTAATGTTTATTGCTTGCCAATATTTCTCTTATGAAGATTTCACACTTTACATCCACGAACTGTTTTCACTAAACACCCAAAGCACACGCGGACTTACTGAGATTTCTGTCTCATCAACTTTTTACCAGGATTTTAGGTCGATCCTGCTGTGGAGTTGAGTAGCTAGTGTTATCTGCCTTGGAAGAGAATGTTATCTTTTATTTTTATGTATTGCTTTGGGGAGTTGAGAGTGGATGATTTTATTTATGGATTTGTTTTTCTTTTGGGAATTCTTGGATTTAATCTTGGATTTATTCTGGGGTTGTAATAAATTTTAAATTAAATTATTATTTTTATTTTGCTATTTTATTTGTGTGACCTAGTTATAAATTTAGGCTGGGGATGTCGCCCCGTCCAAATGACAAGGGGTCTTTATAACTAGGTCACACAAATAAAATAGCAGAATAAAAATTATACTTTAACTTAAAATTTATTACATCCCAAGAATAATTCCAAGAATAAACCCATGAATTCCCAAACAAATCCATAAATAAAATTATCCACTCTCAACTCCCCAAAACAACACATAAAAATAAATGACAACATTCTCTTCCAAGGCAGATAACACTAGCTACTCATCCCCACAGCAGGATCGACCTGCAATCATGGTAAAAAGGTGATGAGATAGAAATCTCAGTAAGTCCGTGTGTGCTTTGGGTATTCAGTGAAAACTGTTCGTGGATGCAAAGTGTGAAATCTTTAAAAGAGAAATATTGGCAAGCAATAAACATTAGTCAAAAGCAAGAGTGGTATTTTCTTCTTTTTGAATCCATACAAGTGCACAATAAAATCAACCACTCAAAAGTGGTCATGGATTACTACACGTTGGGCCCCATAACCATAGAACGGTCAGAATGCCACACTTTGTGCAGACTGACAAAAGAAATACTGGCAAGCAATGAATGATGTTCAAAAACAAGAGTGGCGTTTTAGCTTTCAAACCATACATGTACAATAAAATCAACCACTCAAAAAGGGTGGTTATGGGTTACCACACGTTGGGCCCCATGTCCACATGGTCAGTATGTCACACTTTGTGCATACTTCCGGTTAGAATGCCACACTTTATGGAGACTGACAAAAGGTAAGTGATCGGCCTACCGGACAAGATACTCCTCCTTCTCTATACCCAAACAACAATCGAGTGTCCATCCCGACATAACACAGTCACTTGACTGAAAAATAAACAACTGCTAGCTCGGACCGACACGACCTACTGGACTGACATCTTATCCAGGAAGGACTCACCCCTCAGAGGTGGCCACCTACTGAGAGACTCACCCTAACCCTTCAAAGACTAGTCCTAGCAGTCCACCCTTATTGAGTACTCAACGTAACGTAACCCACTTGGGAAAATGAACAAACCATAGTTCCACATGAAAATGGCAATTGAGGGTCTCCAAAGTCTTTGTCAAAATCAATTTTGGAAAGTGTTTTTAGTTTAAGTAAATCTGCTTAAGAGTTTTTAAATAATTTGTTTGGTTGAAATAAGAAAGGAGTCAATCCTCAATTGCCTTACAGAAATGAGTGTCCATGCACTCTACATTTGGCTTGCCATAATAAACATTTTACATCAATCAGGTTTTATGCAAGAGATTTAGCAGTTGTTGTGGTTTAGTGGTTAGAGCCTTAGAATTAATTCTTGAGGTCTTCGGATTCAAATTCCATCATAGGAGTTTTAGCTTGGTTAAATTTTATTTTTTCTTGGGAAGTAATATTTTCGGCCTTATGAGCTTGGAGTAGGGTAGAAATGTTGTCCTAAGAGAGACATGATAGGAACATCCAAATCCTACTCCTTTGCTCTACACAAAATTCTTAAGGGAAATTCATTTCCTCTTGATCCTTAATTTTTTCTATTTCTCAACTCATTAGTTTGATCAAATTGTTCTAGCCATTTTATTTCCAAAAATTCCAGCAAGGTTCTATGGCTTTGAAGGTTCAAAATGTCTTAGTAAAAGGCATCTTATGGACCAAAGCAATGGAAGAGGGGGAAGGATTTCAAGTGAATTAAATTCCTCTAGTGAACTTTCTAAAAATTCCCTCTAGCTAGGTTCATTTTCCTTCTTGGAATTTCTTTCTCACTGCTATCCTCCATTGCGTTAACCACATCATCACTGTTATCCTCCATAGGGATAACTGGTTAAGAGGCAGGCTGGGGAACTGTAAGGTCCTCCGGGTATATAGGGATAGGCGGGTGCCACTGCTGCCCTTTCCTCGCAGTCCTAAGCATCCTAACCATTCTACAGCATCAACAAGATAGGTTAGATAAAGATTTAAACTTAAATAAATAACTCATATACTATCATTAATTGCCTAAACCTAGGCTCTGATACCACTAAACCACAACAACTCTTGTTCTTATTTTCCCTCTAAAAATATTTTCCTATTCAATCCTCAATTGCCCTTGCAACACTAAGTGTCCATGCACTCGACCTTTAGCTTGCCATAATAAACGTGTTTTATCAATCAGGTTTTATGCAGGAGCTTACCTGATTCTTACTCATAATATAAGGTCTCCAACAGCTGACCTAACCCCACATGGGCAAATACAAACCACAATCAAACTCAAGCTAAAATCCACTTTCTCAATTTAAAACAACTCAACTCATTACCACCATGATCCTAGTGTCCCAAGCTTTAAGGCCAAACTATAAATAAATAGGTTTATAAGCTAAGCCTAATTTGATATTTAAAATAATTAATGTTTTGAGAAACAAGTACTAATAAGTTGATAGTTTAAATCTTACGAAGAAAATTTTAGAGTTTATTTGATGAAGAGTCCTAGGTGGTATTAGGTAAAATAATGATTAATTAATAATTTAGTTGTTAGAAAATAATTGATAACTAAAATTAGAAGAGGGTGGATCTACTACAGGTAATGGGGCAGTGGGTTCCCGCAACAAGCAAGCCAGTCTCTGACAGCCGATGCAACTCTTTTGACCATCCTATAAACAAAACGCAAGGATTAGCACCAGATCAAAATACTTAAGGAAATAAAAATCCAAAAAATCAACTGATTGCCAAAACCTAGTCTCTAATACCACTTATAACACCCCGCTACCTAAGCCCGCCAGGGCCGAGGAAGTCGCCCCGTCCAAAGGATAAGGGGTCTTTATAACTAGGTCACACGAATAAAATAGCGGAATAAAATAATACTTTAACTTAAAATTTATTACATCCCAAGAATAAATCCATAAATAAAATTATCCACTCTCAACTCCCTAAAGAAAAACATAAAAAAAATTTAAAAAAAATGACAACATTCTCTTCCAAGGAAGAGAAAACTAGCTACTCAACCCCACAGTAGAATCGACCTGAAATCATGGAAAAAAGGTAATGAGACAGAAATCTCAATAAGTCCGCGTGTGCTTTGGGTGTTTAGTGAAAACAGTACGTGGATGCAAAGTGTGAAATCTTTATAAGAGAAATATTGGCAAGCAATAAACATTAGTCAAAAGTAATAGTGGTGTTTTCCTCTTTTTGAAACCATACAAGTGCACAATAAAATCAACCACTCAAAAAGTGGTCATGGGTTACCACACGTTGGGCCCCATAACTATACAACAGTCAGAATGCCACACTTTGTGCAGACTGACAAAAGAAATACTGGCAAGTAATGAATGATGTTCAAAAACAAGAGTGGCGTTTTAGCTTTCAAACCATATAGGTACAATAAAATCAACCACTCAAAAAGGGTGGTGATGGGTTATCACACGTTGGGCCCTATGTCCACATGGTCAGTCTGCCACACTTTGTGCATACTGCTGGTCAGAATGCCACACTTTGTGCAGACTGACAAAAGGTAGGTGATCAGCCTACCGAGCAAGATACTCCTCCTTCTCTGTACCCAAACAACAACCGGATGTCCATTCCGGCATAACACGGTCACTTGATTGAAATAAAAAAAATTGCAAGCCCGGACCGGTATGACTAAGTAGTACTGATGTTTATCTAAGTTGAGTTTTTCTTCTGGAGGTAGCCTCATGCCAGAAGACTCACTCTTACTCTTCAAAACTAGTACTACTAGTCTACCCTTATTGAGTACTCAACGAACGTATCCCACTTAGGAGAAAATGAACAAAACACAGTTTCCCATGAAAATGGAAATTAAGGGTTTCCAAAGTCCTTGTCAAAATCAGTTTTAGAAAGATTTTTGAGTTTGAGTAAATCTGCTTATTGATTTTCAAATAATTCATTTGACTAAAATAGGAAAGGAATCAATCCTCAATTGCCTTTACAGAAATGAGCGTCCTTGCACTCTACATTTGGCTTGCCATTAAAAAAAAATCATTTTTGCATCAAACAGGTTTTATGAAGGAGCTTACCTGATCCTTGCTCACAATAAAGGTCTCCAATAGCTGACCTAACCCCACTTGGGGTAAATACAAACCACAATCAAACTCATGCCAGAATTCACTTTCACAAATAAAACTAACTCAACTCACTACTACCATGACTCTAGTGTCACAAGCTTTAAGGCCAAATAATGAATTAAAAGGTTTATAAGCAAAGGCTAATTTGATATTTAAAATAATTAGTGTTTTGGAAAATAGATACTAATAAGTTGAAGGGTTAAATCTTGCTATAAAAAAATTAGAGTCTATTTGATGAAGAGTCCTAGGTGGTATTAGGTAAAATAATGATTTATTAATAATTATTTACTAGAAAATAATTGATAACTAAAATTAGTTGAAAATAAATTTTAATGAGTCTTGATTGAAAGATAATAAATAAATTTTAATAGGTTTTGGTTGAAAGATAATAATTAAATTTTAGTCATAAATATTTTACTTCATATAATTATTTTCATAAAAGGCTTTAGTTGATTTCTTCATTTTATATAATATTTTTTTTCTAGCAAAAGCTATTGTTTATTTGACTAAAATATCCTTATTATATATAATAATCCAAATCTACCCTCCTAGGGTTTTCAAAATTACTAGCCAAAAATCATAATATTAAATATTTTATTGAAGAAATAAAATTAGCTTAGGGACAACTAGATCATGATCATATTTCTATTGCTAACCACACTCATGAACATTTACAAACCTTCAATTCATCAAATCATCCAAATCATACATATAAGTATAGATCTAAATTTATAAAGACATTATCTAACCCTTATTAGCATAAATATGATCATGGCATCAATAATCCAACATGAATATAAATCATATTCACCAAAGGTGACATAATCTCTAGCATACTTCATCACAAATACTACCTATGACATGGAGACATGCATTAAACCTCAAATCATCATACAATCAACCAAGATAATCCATCCATGCAAAAATCCCATCTCCTTCATATTCATACATACATTCATGCTTCAACCTCAACAATATATACTCAAACCTTATCCGCAATCCATCTTCTATCAACATCATTCTAGAGACATGAATCTAGAATTTAAAAGAAATGTTAAAATGGCTTACTTGATTGATGAATTTCTTGAAGGAGTTTTGAATGAATCTCAACTCCTAGATGTCTAAATCCGTCCAAAGAAGGTGAAGGAAGCATAGCCATTGGAGAAGAAGCCATCCGGCCAAGAAGGAGAGAGATTCGGCCGAGAGAGAGAGAGAGTGTGTGTGTGAGAGAGAGAGAGAGGGAGAGAGACCATTAGCATGCTTGTTCATATATATATTCATTAGAGATCAAGATTGGAGAAGATGATGTTGTTTGAACAAACCTACCTTGAAGGTGTTCTTGAGCCTTCTCAAAAATTTTTGGTTTTTTATCCAAACTAGCAAGTTGGATTTTGGAGTTTGATGTTAAGAATGGTGTGGATGGACTCACGGCAATGAGCAGATGAATTCTGGAGTTTTTAGCAGTAGTTTGAAGTGATTGGGAGAGGTATTAGGAGAAAGGAGGGAGTAGGTGTTCTTGGTGTGCTATGTGTTCTTGAAGGTTGAAGGGAATTGAAAGGTTTTGATTTGTAGCTGCCAAAATTCTGGAGGATTAGGGCTGGCCAAATTAGTTGTAGGGTTTAGGAAGATGATTCTCTGGTTTGGAAGGGAAAAGGAAAGGCTAGTTGTTGAAATCCTTGAAAAATATTTTTAGGAAGCAAATTTGAAAACTAAATATTCAAGAATATCTTTGATTATTGGAGAGCTTTTGGAAGTCTGCCATGGCCGAATTGTTGGGCAGTGTTTTGGCTAGATGAATTCTGGTTGAGGGAGGCTAAGGGTGGCCAAAAATAAGGAGTGTAATGGTGAAGGGAAGGTCTGGTTGTTTGAGGTATATTTTACGGAAAGTTGTTAAATCATGATGGCTGGAATTTTGGTATCCGAATCAAGGCATGATTGCAAAATTTTTTTGGAAATCTTTTAGGCAGCCATGACTGGATTTTTGTGCAGAAGCTTGAGAAGGATAATGGAGTTCAGTTACTGAAGATTTAAGGGTGATTTGTGCAGAAGAAGGATGGAGTTTCGGCTAGGGATGAATTAGGAACCAAGGCTGGAAAATTCCTGCACAAATTTCGCTGCTTGCTGGAATTTTCTGGGCAGTTTTCGGCTGCCCTTTACTAGCTGGTTTGCAGGGAGTTTGAAGGGGAATTTCAGGGCTTTTCAAGGCTAGTTTCCAGCCTGCTTCATGGAGGAAAAATGTGGCTAAGATGCTGAACAAAAACTGGAAGAAAACAGCTTGGTTTTGGACCTCCTAAGTTGAGAATTTGCCCAGGAATTTTCCTGGTTTTGCACAGCTTTTGTGCAATCCGAAAATGGCCAGAAAAATCCAAGTTCTAAGCTGATCAAAAAGTCCATTTTCTGGCAGCATTTGGGAGGGAATAAGGCTAAGAATTTCGATACCTTGAAGGCACACAAAGCTGGGAAAAATTTCAGTTCCATGCATGAAGGAAGATGAACTTAGCTAGAGTAAAGTTTTTAGAAAGTTCACTAAGGAATTTAATTCACTTGAAATCCTTTCCCCCTCTTCCATGGTTTTGGTCCATAAGATGTCTCTTACTAAGACATTTTGAACCTACAAAGCCACAGCACATTGCTGGAATTTTTCTAGAATAAAATTGACTTGAACAATTTGAACAAACTAATGAATTAATAAATAGGAAAAATTAAGGATCAAGAGGAAATGGATTCCCCTTAGGAATTTTGTGTAGGCAAAAGAGTAGGATGAGGATACTACTATCATGTCTCTCTTAGGACAACATTTCTACCCTACTCCAAGCTTATAAGGCCGAAAATATTACTTCCCAAGCAAAAATAAAATTTAACCAAGCTAAAGCTCCTATAATGGAATTTGAACCCAAGACCTCAAGAATTAATTCCAAAGCTCCAACCACTAAACCACAACAACTCTTATTCTTATTTTTCCCCTAAAAATATTTTCCTATTCAATCCTCCAGCTATCGCTCTTTTTCCACCTCAAGCAAAAATTATCATTTTGCCATTCTCACTCAATAATCATAATCAAGCCCCCTAAACTATAAAACACAAATTTAATGCACATAAAATCATATAAAAATATATTTAAACATGTAACAAAATATGATATGCATCCCAACCCCCTTACTCTAAGGTTGGTTTTGACTGGGGTTTCACACAAATACCTTTGACGATCAAGGATAGGAGTGAGCAAGGACAAGAGAGTGGAGGTAAAAGATGAGTGAATTTCTTTGCAAAAGAAAGTGAGGTCATAGAGGCTATAAAAGCTAAGGAACCGGTTATTCTTCGTTTATGCAAAGGTTCTTATGTTTCTACTAATGAATTTACATTGTGTTTACCTAAGAAATTACAGTTATTCTTCAAGAATTTGAAGACGTTTTTCCAAATGAGGTGCCTAGAGGACTACCACCCATAAGAGGGATTAAGCATCAAACCAACTTTGTGCCCGGAGCCGTCATCGCCAACTCGACCGGCATATAAAAGCAACTCGGAGGAGTCCAAAGAATTGCAAAAACAAGTAGAGGCATTACTTGAGAAGGGACATGTGAGAGAGAGCCTAAGCCCATGTGCGGTTCCGATTCTCTTGGTGCCCAAAAAGGATAGGACATGGCATATGTGCATGGATTGTTGCGCTATCAACAACATCACGATAAAATACCGCTATCCTATTCCTAGGCTAAATGACTTGCTTGATGAGCTATTTGATGCATGCATTTTCTCTAAAATTGATTTGAAATTCGGTTACCACCAAATTACAATAAGATAAAGGGATGAATGGAAAATGGCTTTTAAAACCAAACAAGGGTTGTATGGATGGCTTGTCATGCCATTTTGGTTGTTTAATGCTCCTAGTACTTTCATGCGATTAATGCACCATATTTTGAGGGAATTCATTGGAAAATTTGTTGTTGTATACATTGATGATATATTAATCTATAGCAAATCATGTGTGGATCATTTTAATCATGTTCAAAATGGGCTTGTTGCCCTCCGAATGGAGAGATTATATGCTAACCTTGAGAAGTGCTCTTTTTGTTTGGAAAGAATTACATTCTTTGGGTATATTGTGAGTGCCAAAGGGATTGAGGTTGATGACGGAAAAGTAAAAGCCATCCAAGATTGGCCCACCCCTACCACCATTACCTATGTCCATAGTTTCCATGGGCTAGCTAGCTTCTATTGGAGGTTCATCTAAAATTTTAGCACCATAGTAGCCCCTCTAACCGAAGTGGTAAAGAAAAAGGTGGGATTTAGGTAGGAGGAAGCTCAACAACAAGCCTTTCAAACCCTCAAAGAAGACAAATTGAGCTAAGCTCCAATTCTTATTCTTCCAAACTTTGAGAAGGCATTTGAGATAGAGTGTGATGCCAGTGGGGTGGGAATAGGTGCAGTCTTGACCTAAGTTAGAAAACTCATTTCATACTTTAGTGAGAAATTGTACGGGGTGGCCCTCAATTACTCTACTTATGATAAAGAGCTTTTTGCCTTAGTGACGACCCTAGAATATTGGCAACACTATCTTTTACCAAAAGAGTTTGTCATTCATACCGATCATGAGACCCTTAAACACCTCAAAAGCCAACAAAATTTGAACAAGAGGCATGCAAGGTGGATGGGGTTTATTGGGACATTTCCTTATGTCATTCAACACAAGAAAGGTAAGAAAAATATGGTAGCGGATGCACTATCTCGAAGGTATGCACTACTAAACTTTTTAGATAGTAAACTTCTTGGTTTTAAACTTGTGAAGGATTTGTATATTGATGATGAGGAGTTTTAAGATATTTTCCATGCTTGTGAGAAAAGTGCATTCGCTAAATATTATAGGCATGATGGTTTCTTGTTTAGGAAGGCAAGGCTTTGTGTGCCATAAGGTTCTATTAGGGTGTTGCTAGTTAGGAAGGCCCATATTGGGGACTAATAGGGCATTTTGGTGTTGCAAAGACCTTAAGCATCCTTAAGGAACATTTCTTTTAGCCAAAAATGAGAAGGGATGTGGAGAAACATTGTTCTCAATACATTATTTGTAGGTAGCTAAGTCTAGATCTCTTCCACATGGTTTTTATACTCCTTTACCCATACCTAATATGCCTTGGGTTGATATTTCAATAGACTTCATCTTAGGATTGCCTAGGTCCAAGGGGGGTAAGGACTCCATATTTGTGATTGTTGAACGATTCTCTAAAATAGCTCATTTTGTGGCTTGTTCCAAGACTAATGATGCGTTATATATTGCAGATTTATTCTTCAAGGAAGTAGTGAGAATGCACGAGATTCTAAGGACTATTGTCTCGGACAGAGATACTAAATTCCTTAGCCACTTTTGGAGAGTTTTATGGAACAAACTTGGTACTAAACTCGTATTTTCCACAGCTTGTCATCCTCAACTAGATGGACAAACGGAGGTGGTCAATTGAACACTCACCCAACTCTTGCGAACCAATATCAAGAAGAACTTGAAAATTTGGGAAGAGTGCTTGCCACACATTGAGTTTGCTTACAATAAGGCTATTCACTCTACCACTTTTTATTCTCCTTTTGAAATTGTATATAGTTTTAATCCTCTAACTCCTTTAGATTTGGTTCCTTTACCTTTAGGTGAACGGTTGAACCTCGATGGAGCTAAGAAGGCGAAAATGGTGAAGGCACTCCATGAGAAGGTGAAAGCAACCATTGCGAAACGAAATGAAGAGATCACCCATAAACGCAATCAAGAAAGGAAAAATGTGTCATTTGAGCCCAGTGATTGGGTATGGATGCACCTTCGCAAAGAGATGATTTCCCACGAAACAACTGAGAAAACTAGATCCAGGGGGGATAGTCCATTTCAAGTTCTCACCAAAGTTGGAGATAACGCTTATAAGATAGATTTATCCAGTGAGTATCATGTTAGTGCCACTTTTAATGTTAGTGACCTCTCTCCCTTTGATGTAAACTATGGCAAAAATTCGGAGACAAATCCTTTTCAAGGAGAGGGAGATAATGAGACTTCGCTTCATCATGGAGGTCAAAATCAAGGAGGGGGAGGCGTGACCATGCAAAGGCAAGGACCAATGATAAGATCTAGGGCCAAGAAGCTTCAAGATGATTTCCAATTGCTCATAAAATCATGTTTGAGGATGGAAGAGGGTTGGAAAGTTGAAGAAACTAGCTAAGAGTTCATTTTGATGACTATCCAAGAAGGACCCCAAAAAGAACTCAAGCCAGCAACAAAGACGGACGAAATTTGACCAAAGTTAGCCTTCCAACAGACATTCGGCGCTAGCCCAAGCATTAGAACCGGTGCCGGCTTCATTCTGACATTCGACCAGCCCGAAGACAGTGTGCAATCGGCACCAGCTTTAGAGTTATAACCGGCACTGGCTGCAGCCAGCTACCCTACTTTTTTGATGTTTTCTTCGATTTCCTCCATTTTAAATGTTTTGTAATGATCTATTAAGGCTCTAAATTGTATTAGAACCTCAAGGATTACTTAGCTAAGGTTAGGGTAGTATAAATACAACCTTTAGTGATTTGACAACACAATTCACACTTTTTATTCAAATTTGAAGAGAGGGTCTTGAGAGGCCCTAACCTCCTTATTCATCTTGTTCAAGACCATACTTAATGGTTAATCCTCCTTATGAATGAGTCTATAAAATCTTTTGGATAATCTAATGTGGTTTCTTGAATGGGTCTTAGTTGCTTTGCTCTTCTAAGGTTTGTCTGAATTCCATTACTTGGGTGCCTATTTTCTCTATTCTATTTGTTCTTGTTTGCCTTTGTTGCTTCAAGGATATTGGGGTGAGATTATAGTAGAACTATCTACTATTCTTGAGGGTCTTTGAAGCTTAGTTCTTCAAGGGTTTGATAGAGGGTAGATTGTTAGTTTCATTTTTCTCCTTTTTTGTCTCAAGAAATTCTCTGTTTTGGCCCATTGGGTTGAGTGGAACTCTTAACCAACTAAACCACCCACAGCACCAAGAAAAAGCCCACTCAAGATCATATCAATAATCCTCACTTCTTGCACTTTTATCTTTCTATCCAACACCTCTTGGACTGCTTGAATCTCTTGCACTCTCAGTCTGGCCATTTTGATTTTACGGCTCAAGGCATTAGCAACAACATTGGCCTTTCCGGGGTGATAGTTGATAGGACAACAATATTCCTCCAGAAATTCCATCTATCTTCACTGCCTCAAATTCAAGTCCTTTTAGGTAAAAATATAATTCAGGCTCTTGTGGTCTGTGAACACCTCATACTAAGCTCCATATAGATCATGTCACCATTTCTTCAAAGCAAATACAAAGTAGCCAGCTCCAAATCATGCATCGGATAATTGACTTCGTGAGACTTCAACTTCCGAGAAGCATAAGCTATTACCTTTCTATCCCGCATCAATACCGCTCTCAAACCTTCCTTTGTTGCATCAATATACAAAGCATAGGATTTATCTCCCTCTGGCAAACTCAGCACTGGAGCCGTCATTAACCTCCGCTTCAGCTCTTGGAAACTCTTCTCGCATTTCTCACTCCAGACAAAGAGTACATCCTTTCTTAACAGACGAGTCATAAGTGATGCTAGCATTGAGAACCCTTTAATAAACTGCCTATAATAGCCAGCCAATCCTAAGAAACTTCTAATCTTCGTGATATTCTCTGGTTACTTCCAGTTTGAAACTGCTTCAACTTTTGCTGGGACCACCTTGATTCCATCCTTAGTCACCATATAGCCAAGGAATGACATATTGTCCAGCCAAAATTTGCACTTGCTAAACTTGGCATAAAACTTGTGCTCTCTTAGTTTTTCCAATACTAACTTTAGATACTCTACATGATCCTCTGGACTCTTGGAGTATATGAATATATCGTCGATGAAGACCACCACAAACTTATCCAGGTAGGGCTGGAAAACACGATGAATCAAATCCATAAACACCGTCGGGGTATTAGTCACCCCAAAAGGCGTCACTACAAACTTGTAGTGACCATATCTCTTATTGAAAGCTATCTTGGGTATATCCTCCTCCTTTATCCGCACTTGATAATATCCCTACCTCAAATTCTTTAACAATTTTCCTAGTTCGGTTCTGCTCGGTATCCACCAACCTCTTGCAGTACTTTAACAACTAGGTAAAATGAGTAATATATTAAGCCACGGTCATGCTCCCTTGCTTCAAATTTGGAACTCATCCTCCCTTTTTTCCACTATCCACTAAGGGATATATTCTGCTCTGAATGCCTTCACCAAGTTGGCCCATGTCCAGTCATGATCTATCATTTCCTAGTCCTATTGGACTAACTGCCACCATACCCAAACTGGGCCACTCAACTTGAATGCAGCAAATTTTACCATTCGCTTCTTAGTGTATTGGAGTATGGCAAAGATGTCCTCCATCTAGTCCACCTACTACTCGCTTTCTGGTCTTGCTAGGCTTTTCCCAAGAAGGTGGGAGGTTAGAATTTCAGAAACCTCTCCAAGGCATCATCTTCCCCCTTCAGGGTCCTTCGTTCTGACAATGTTTGCAGTATCTCTGTCATTTTGTGGAATGCTTGCCCCATGGTCACACTAGCAGGTCCTACTTCCTGCTTAAGTTCATTCTCATTTCCCCGATTTGATAATGAGAGTTGAGTTGCATCAAACTCTAGAGTCACAAGTTCTACTTTAGGAACCCTTCTACTAGATGTTGATGCATGATGCTTGGGTGCCATTCTAAACCATGTCCCTAGATAATGAGTTTATGTATCAAAGTTTTCAATATTTAAATCGAGCATGCATTCACATTCAGACTTTAAGTAAAATCAAATTAGATGCAAGCTTTGCATAAATAATGGCATTTTTCAAGGTTAGAGTACACCAGGGTACTCTTATTTGCATAAATTTTAAAATAAAACATTAAACATAAATGAACCCCTAGCACAGGAGTTTATTGAAAGTAGTAAATAACAACTTCTACACAAGATAGGTGTACGGCCTACCGGGTGAGATACTCCTCCACCTCTACATCCAAACTTATCGGTTGTCCATTTTGGTAATACACAGTCCACTTGACTAAACTTACTAGCTCGGACCGGTATAACTTACAGGATTAGCATCCTTTCGGGGAAAGACTCACTCCTCAGAGGTGGCCACCTACTAAGTGACTTACCCTAACCCTTCAAAGACTAATTCTAATAGTCTACCCTTATTGAGTACTCAATGTTGTGTTCATCCCACTTGGGAAAAGAAAGATCATACATCGATTCTCTTTGAAATAACAATTATAGTTTTCAAAATTCTTGTCAAAGTTAGGATTTTAGGAAAAGTTTGGCATTTTGTATAAAATTGCTTGTTTAACTTTATATAGTTTGCTTAACTGAAAAGGAAAGAAAAATTATCCATAATTACATTTACAGTACAAAAACTCGTATACATTGAGCATGACTTGCCAATGTAACTTTGGTCTTCAAACAACTTTATGCAGGAATTTCCCCGTTCTTTTACTCTTCTTGGGTAAAAAAGCCTTCCAAGATAATTCAAGGCAACCTAACCCCGCCTGGAGTAAATATAGGGTATAAGTCCAACATTTCGACATTACTTGCCTTAAATAAATAATTCTTAGGTCAACTCACCACAATAATATCTAACCATGATAGCAATGCCTTCAGCTTTAATACTAGTAGATAAAGTATTTTATAAAATAAAATTAGTTTGATAAGTTAGAATAAATAGGTGTTGTAAATAATAAATGATTAATAAATTATAACTTTAACTATTTATTACCAAATATAAATAATGAGTAATATAGATAATAAATAAAATTAGTAATAAATAATGGGTAATAATAAATCCTAAATAATATTGGTAATAAATAATATTAAAATAGTATTAATGTAAATAATAATAAATTACACTTAACTTTTAATTAATAAATAATAAATAAAAATAGCAAATAAAATTATTAATAAATAAATTATTATAATATAAAGAATATTTATAAGTGTAGATAAAAGTGTTAGTAAGGCTAACTAATTATAATATGATTTTAAAAGTCATTTGAATATAATTAATTCCAACATTTTATTATTTATATTTAATAAAAATATTTTATTCATTTAACTAATAAAATAACAACATTTTAAATAATCTTCTATTTTGAACCTACTTAATGTTTTTCGAATTATGTAAATTAAATAATAATATTAATTATATTAATAATAATAATGATAATAATAAGAATAATTCTAAAAATAATAACAGTAGTTTTTACAATAATTTTTATTACTAGAGAAAATCTATGTATATAATCATACACATAAGGATTCAACAAATATCATGCTAATCCATCCAAAACAAAGACTTGGATTAACATATACTACAACAAGGATCATATTCTACTAGGCAAAATATTATCTATGGCTTTATTGAAAAATAATATCATGAAGGCCTATTCAACCATGGTGGCATAATGTCTAATATGCATCAAAACATGCATAAAGCTCTTAATCAAAATAAAAATATAGTAATTCTAAAGCATAATCCATAAGTCACAATATTCATTCCAATTCTCATGTCTTAAATCCACTCCCTTCACCCATATACATATCTTCAAACCCATTTTATTCAACAACCTATCATCATTTAAGAGTCTTGATTTTGAGAATTTAAAGAGGAGATAAAGAAAGAAATACTTGATTTGTTGAACGCTTGATGAAGGTTTCGCCCGGCTTAGTAGAGGTCCTTGAGTGCTTGATGGATTTGATGATCTGAAAATTGTCCATGGTTGTTCATCAACATTTTGGCCAAGAGAGAGAGAGAGAGAGTTAGAGATGAAAGAATGAGAGTAAGGAGTGGAGAATATATAGAAGTTGAATAAAAGAAGAAGAACAAGAAGATTACTCTTATTTTACCTTTTTAGTGTTCTTCGAATCTTCAACAAAAAATGGTGGTTTAATCCGTTCGAATGTTCAACATCATTTGTTTTGGGGTTATAAAGTGCACTAAGGAAGAATATAGGTTGAATACTAATGGTTTAGAGAGTTTGGGAGTGATTGGAGATGTTTAGAAGTGATTTAGGCTTGAAGATGTGTAGTGTGTATTCTTGGTGTTCTTGAGAGATTTTGAGAGGAAAAAGAATTTTGTGTGTGATGTGTGAGTGATGGCCGAATGGCTTAGTCTAAGGGGAGCTTTTAGTTATCCAAGAATGAGAGAAAGAGTTCCAGATTTTCCAAATTTCAAATTCAGAGAAAAGTGGAGATGTTTGAGGTATAGGATTGTGTAATGGTGTTTGCTCTTGGAAGGTTTCTTGTCCTTTATTGGTGTATGACTGGACTAGCTATGTTTTAACCAAGGAATGGAGAGTTATTTTAGGCTTAGGCTGGCTGAAATTGGCTATGGAATGGCAGAGAATTTTTTGGTTTTATCAACTAGCTAAATGAGTGTCTTAATGAAACAAAATCTGAAAGTTTAATTTGAAGTTTGAATAAGTTTGGATAGAATAAAGATAGGAGTGTTTTGAGGTATGTTAATGGAGTCCTATTGTTCAAAGTAGGTAGAGAAGCCAAGAGGTTATGTCCATGGCTATTAGAGGGCCAAAAATTGGTGATGTTTGCTGAAGAATTTCGGCCTTAGCATGAAGAGGTAAAGCTGTAAAAAAAAAATTCTGCTTTTGAAGCTCAAGAACACTTGGAATTGAAATGGTTTGGGTGCAGAATTTTTGGTCCACTTTGGAACGATTTTGCAGCTGAAATTTAAGGGTATTTGAAGGTCCATTAATGTTAGTTTTCCAACCATCATCTTGAAGAAGAAAGGAGAAAGTTCCAGCTATTCATGTCCTCTAACGGATGGCTTTAAGATCATGTTCAAGGTTGCTAGTTTGCTGGGAAACAAATTCTGGTTTGGCATTGTTTGTGAAGCTGTGAAAATTCAAGGAATTTCAGCCTTCATCCTCATACAAGATGGTTGGTTCCTTGCAAGAATTGGGTAAGGGAAGCTTGCTGCAATTTTTCAAAAATAGCTTTGAAGGAAATCTAGAAAATTTTTAGATTTTTTACCAAAACAAGAACAAGAAGAAGATGATGTTCTTGAAGAAATAGATGTGGTGTTTTAATTGAAACCTCCACCTATTCTTCCTCTTCATTTTTGGCCAACCCCTATCCCACAAGAGCTGGGATATTAGAAATTCCTAGAAAGGAATTATCCACAAATTTTATGGATATAAAAAATGAATCAAAGATTTAGGAATAGTTTAAATTCAAAGAGGTTAGGACAAAGCTTGCAAGAATAATGGAGACAAGAATTCTTCTATAATTCTTTTTAGGACAAGACCCCATGGTCAAGACATTACCATTGTGTCTTCCTTAAGACAACATTCCTAACTTTAAGGAATGTAAGAAATAATAAAATTCAACCATGGGCTAAGATAAATATGAATAAAACTTAAGTGATGGGATTTGAACTCAAGACCTTAGAGATTAAATTACAAAACTCTAACCACTTAACCACAACAACTTTTGTTCTTATTTTCTCAACCAAATATTCATCTTATCTAAACCTCAAGTCATCTTCCTATTTCGACCTCAAGCAAAATTACCTTTTTACCCTTTCCACCCAACGAGCACAAATAAATCATATAATCTATAAACCACAATTCTAAGGACACAAAATCATTCAAGAGATATATTTTATGCATGATGACATGATATGCATCTCGTCCCCTTACTCTAGGGTAAGTTTAGGTGGGCTTTTACATTCTAGGTTTCTACCATATAGTTCTTTGAAAACTACTACTACAGGTCTAGTTCTACATATTCAAAATACGCTTGTGTTATGAAATGAGAAGACTTCTCATTAGCTAAAGGTAAGCCAATCCCTATTTTGAATTTATAACACAATAACCTTACCATGATGAGATTCCAGTTCTCATCATTCGGTTAAGTATAATAGTTTATATGTTAAGTAACCCATGATTCATACCTTACTATGAAATACTGATAGGGGCTAAATTAATCATATTTTTCCTAGTTATTTGAGACTTTTTTGTGAAACATTTTGTTCAATAACTAGTCATATTCCTTCATATTTGGGATTTTAACCCTGGAAAGGTATTTTGTTCATTATTATAGATTTTTGGGGTAAAACGAAGCAAAAATATCGCAAAACAGAATAGAGGCGGCGCCGGCCAGGACAGAGGAACCGGCGCCGGCCATGCACTATTGACACGAACTTTGAGGTGACAAAAAATTGGTAAAACAGATCAGAACAGAGTGGAACCAGTGCTGGCTCCAATAGCCAAGGCGGCGACAGCTGCATTCTGGAATACATTGTGCGGAATTCAAAAAAAAATCGGCGAATGAGTGGAGAACCAAAACACAACCGACGCTAGCTCCGAGAGCCAAGGCGGCGCCGGCTGTGCTTTAAGGGAAAGGCACAGCTTTGATTTTTCTATGCAGTTTTTGGTAATCTGTGGAGTTTTAGTACTTTCCTTCTTCTACTCGGCCAAGAACATTACACCAATGAGTTTAAGCACTTCTCAGGCCTATAAATAGATGGAACATACAAAGGAAAATGGGAGAATTCATTGATTATCATAGAAAATCACTCAAATCAAAGGAGGAATTCTTCAATACAATGAGGGTTGTGCAAGAAGGTTTTCAAAGGAAGAAGAAGAAGGCTTGTCTATGAATGCTTTCTTTTACTTTGTTTTCTTTTTCTTGAACAATGATATGTTAATTATTTTATTGTAATTCAACGTTGTTTCAGATATTCATGATTTTTAGAGTTGTTTGATCTTTTGATTAATTGGTTATTATTCTTGGTATTCAATTACTTATGCTTATTACGAGATTAGTTGGTTAGTTCTCTCCATCAACTTACTGGACCAAGGGGGTTGATGGTAGTTTCAATTTATTAATTTCATATTTTGTTGGCTATTGACTTACTGGATCAATGGGGTTGATTGCTTAGAACTGGCAATTGAAAGTTAATTGATGTCTTCCGAGATCAAGGGTTCCTTGATTAATTTCATGTTTTAAATTTGTCGAGACCAAGAGAATTTAATTAAGGATTGTTTGTAATACGTCTTTTGGGTAAATTGGTTGAGATGGACCAAGTGATACTGATTTATCTAGAGGATAGTGATTTTTTGAATTAACCATCAAAGTGAATCTACTTTAATCCTTCATGATGCCAAGAGAATAATTAGTTATGATAATGATTAGGTACTTTGAGATCACGTTTGTCTAAACAATGGCTTGAGTTATATACTTCTCCATCCTTGACATGTATATATTTTTATTTTATTTTATTTTCCTTTTTATTTGTTTTTCACTTTATTAAGTCGGTTAAAAAATGGAAAAAAAAAGTGATTAATGCATACTTGTTCCTAGAGGATCGACACTTGTTTGAACCCTATGCTATGTTAATGATGAGTACGCTTGCTCATATGTGTAATTTGGAGTTAACGTTTTAATTTAAACTTGATTGGGAATATGTTTATTTTTATATGATTTTTTATACCCAAATAAATACGCATCAAATACCTCCATTCACTTGAATCATTTACTTAAATACAATGGATCTTTTCTAATGAAATTGTGCACAAAAGTAAAAAATAATTCACAAATAATTTTTGAGAATAAAAATTTTATTAATACAAATCAAAAATTATATCAGAAACCTAGTCTAAAAGGGCATACATTCCAACATCTTAAACTTGAGATTTCCAAAGTACTTTGTTTGCGAAGCGTTGTACTTTGATTCTAATCTTTGGAGTCTTATCTGGGGCTGACTATAGGATGAATATTAGGTACAACGTAAATCAAACAAATGTAGTTGAGAAGGTCAATAAAGAATTCATCACTCCTAATAGTAGGGGCATATATTTCACGACCACTTATACGGAATCAATATTCGAGAAGTCCTCAGCCAAGGCAACTATATGTTAGAAATAGTTTCAATTTTTACACATGTTGAGTAATGAATTTTGGAACAAGTACTAATAAATTTGGGTTAGAATTAATTATATTCTAGTAGGAGTTGGCATTAATTCTATATTGTAAACTGAATGAGATATAGTATAGTAAAAGGAGTTTATTGCACTGATATTGTGCTATTTAAAAATTCATGTCAAACCACTTCACTTTCTAGACTTTTTGGTGCTCATGATGCATTGCTAGATGTCATTCATGATTTGCTAAATATGGATTTATTAACTACAAAATTAATTAATTAATCTAAATTAGAATTAATAAGTTCATTTTAATTATTAAGAATTATTAATTCTATTGTGATTAGAATTAATTAATATTTTGCTACCAATTGACTAAAAAATCTAATAGGTCACACAGAATAGAGGAATTGGTACTTAAGATATTATATGATAATATTATAGGGTTAATTTGTGAGAATAAATAATATTTATAGGCTAATTATAAAGTGTTATAATTAGTTAGGTAAAATTATAATTAATTAAAAGGTTTGTGGTTGAATTATAAATTAGTTATAATTCAATGGGCAATATTGCAATTATGGAAACCCAAAGGCCTATACTTAAAAGGCTAAATAATTGTTTCCTAATAGGATTGGGAAACAAAGCCTCTGTACGTAAAAGATTTGTATAATTATTTCCTAAAAGTTTTAGGAAATAAGACATAGGGTTTTTCAGTTTTTGAAAGGCGGTTATTTTTTCTTATATATAGAAAAATCTGGGAAGCCGCCAAGTGTTGTTGAAAAACCACAAAAGATACACTATAGCCTTTTGTTCTTTTCTTCTCTAATTAATCCCTAATGTTGTCAAAATCAAACTCACTAGCATCGGTTCTTCATGTCGATAGAGTACTGTTCCTCTGTGGATAATATTAGAGAAATTACTAAGCTTGAAATTTTGGTAGTTCGTACTTGGACAAATTTATAGAAGAGTTTCGTACTTATGAAAGAAAAATTTAAAAAGCTATCTTTTTAAGGTAACGGATTTATAGTATTTTGAGAACCTAAGGCCCAATACGTTAAGGAAAAGGGTTCTGTTAATGTTTCCTAAAATGCTTTAAACATCATTAAGAAAACATGCTATTCGTAGTGATGGAGGATTTTTACTCTGTGTGTGTGTGTGTGTGTGTGTGTGTGTGTGTGTGTGTTGTTAGAGATATATCCTAGAGTCAATTTGTACTTATACTATTATCGTTATGTTTTATATAATAATATGAGGTTTTCCTTTCCATGAATAGTGCATTTTGTTTTGTGGTCATCAAGTACGTAACTTAATAGTAAAACCCAGCAATGAATACAATGACTATTCTAAAACTATCCCTGATCAATTATTGTTATTGGAACAATAATAAATTAAGATTAGTATGTTTGTGACTTGATGGCTATGTTTTACTGGACATGGATATTTGTAATATCAAGTCAAAATATAAAAAAATATTAGAGAACATTGTATTAGACATGGCCCACTATGAGAGTACTTCATAGAACATGTCATAAGTACTTTCTAGCCATAATGATATTAAAAGTCCTTCGACCTAAATTCATCATAGTTTCCTACTTGATAAGTTCTATATTTTGATGTTGTCTAAAGTTGTCTTTAACCAGATAATAAATTAGACTACTATTGGATATAGAATAAATCAAAGAGAGGAATATGATTGATAGTGAAGGAATTTGTCCCTCTCAATTATGGAAGAGATATACATGGGCCCCTTAATAAGTTAGACTGTTAAAATACATAGTCGTGCTCAAATATATCAATCTAAGATATTGATATCATTTGTTTGAACAGTCTACTATGAAATTAAGAAATAATTGATTAAGATTAATAAGGATGACATGCTCCATGCCTTATGCTTAATTTGGATATCGTGTGATAAAAAGGACTAAATATAAAATTGTGATTTGATTCAAAGAGATCACTGATCTTCATTTAACCTAGATAGTTATAATGTTTTTCTAGAAACAACTTATAACTTGTGGGCCATTTAAATATGATTTAGGCACACTGCCAGTGTTAAATAAACGTATAGGGTCACACAATAAGCGAACTTATTAAGTTATTTTTTTGGTATCCAGATTCGATGAATCTGGAAATATGTCTAAGTTAATCGAACTTAGAAAATTTACCAGATACAATGAATTTTGAAATATGTTCACATTCGATGTATCTGGATAATGTCCAGATTATAAGAATCTGGCTCGGTAAATTAATTAGTTAAATTACCAAGATAATAGCAGAATCTTATCATATCAGTTTTAATTTAATTTGAATTTAAATTAAAATATGATAAGATAATATCAGAATTGGACTTTAAGAGGTTCGGGGATTTTTGAAGAAAACCTTAGCCGTCTTCTCAAGAGCCCTGTTCTGTTGAAAATATTCGTGCCTCCATTCACCAGGAAAAAAAACCCTCTCAAACCCTAGGCACTAGCACTCTCGAGGTAACGAGTCAGTTCGCCGTGTGTATTTGATAGAGGACGTTCGCATTCTGCAGCATCTGATGATCATTCGGGTTGCACGTACAACAGCATAATCAGAATCGAAGGATCTCGATTACACCAAACTAAAAGGTAATTCTATAAACCTTAGATCTTCTTAATCATTTACTTGGATCCTCGAAAGGGATTTGTGGATGTTTTTCACGTTTAGGAGTCCACGAATCTTAATAGTGGTATCAAAGCAACTTGCTAAACGATTAGGTTGAGTCATCTGTGTTAATCGTATTGTTAAATATATATGTATGATATGTGTGTGTGTGTGTGTGTGTGTGTGTGTGTGAATTTAAATGTTGTATATCAGCATGTTCACATGATTATGATTTTAGAATACTTAGCATGCAAACTTCCTGAATTAGGTTTAATCTGTATGTCTTAGTTGTTTGATCAGACCAGATTATTTGCAAATTATCTATAAACTAGTCTGTTTGAATATGATTTGGTATCGTAAGAATGCTATTCGTGGTTCTATATTTGCAAATTGTTTGTATTAATCAACCATGATAATATGTTATCTGTACAATTATGATTAAAAGGGAACGCAGATTGTCTATAATATAAAAGTTTCACGGCGATGGTTATTAAGGGGTCCGAATGTTAATCTGATTAATGTTCTAAAATCGGAAGGCGAAATCTCATTCAATAAGAGAAGAAAAAATTATTTTTCCTTCCGGGGCTGCCCCCGGAGACCCCCGCAAGGGGCGCTGCCCCCTTGACCCCTACCCATTAACCGGCCAGCGGGACCTCTGCCAGGGGCGCTGCCCCTTGGAACCCCGACTAACTATTCATTATGTGTTATTCATTAGTGTTTTTTATTGTAGTTGTGGATTATTTTGAATAGTGCCTAGCATGGTCCATTTTATCCCAATGTGATTGGCAAGTTACATTCTGGTTGTTTTAATTTGTAATTTTTAAATACGGCCTACGTGTTGTTTTTCATTGTTGTAAAATTGTATTGTTTTCCTAGAATATGAATTATTTTAATTTTACTATCCAATGTAAAAGAAGACGGCGGCCTACATTTACAACCAAGGAGGAATATGCTCAAGGCATTAGAAAATGCTTAAGGCGTTCATATACCTAGATTGACCACCTTGATCTTCACTTTGCTCATGATGATCAACATAGGTTATGGGCCATGCTATGTCACTTTTATTTATGTCTTGCATGCATATTTGATATGTTTATTCCATGCTTACTACAATCAAATTTTTATTTTAAAAAAAATTAAGTGTTAAATGCCTTTCAAAATCAAACACTTGTTATTACTTGGATCATCATATGGTTATTCCTGCCAAAGTAGGATGCTTTTAATTATCTAAGTGAGATAAGATGGAAAATAGTTTTCCATATGTTTGATATGGTTTGACTTAACTGGGCTATCAAAATGGTTTTGAACCTAGGGCATTATATGAGATATTTTTAGCTGGGATATTTGATGCCTATCTCATTTAAAAATTTGAGTTTTATTTAATTATAAGATTAAAGCCAAAGCTCACTAATGATTAAAATAAATTATTTATAAAAAAATTTTAACCACTACGAAACATCAAAATATTGAAGTTTCAAAAGTTTAAATGCTTTTAGTGGGAGTTTTTCTTTAAAACCTCAAAATTAATTACTTTGCATATTTTGTATGTAGATAATGGCAACAAACAGTTGGAATAACTCATTGTGATCTGTGCTCAAGAAAGACAAGCTTAGTGGGACAAACTTTCTTGATTGGACACAAAACTTAAAAATCATTCTTAAGCAAGAAAAAAAGCTCTATATTCTTGAAAATCCTATTCCCCCTGCTCCAGCAAATAACGCCTCAAAAGCTAAAAAAGATGCTTATAGTAAGCACAAAGATGACTCCAACGATGTTACTTGCCTTATGCTAGCAACCATGAACTCTGAACTTCAAAAACAGTTTGAAGAAGTAGAGGCATATGACATGATTGTGCATCTCAAGGAAATGTTCCAAGAGTAAGCACGACAAGAGAGATTTGAAACTCACAAGGCGTTAAATGCATGTAAGATGGTTTCTGGCACCTCGGTAAGTACTCATGTCCTTAAATGAAGGGCTATCTTGAACATCTTAATAAGCTTGGTGCTCCTGTTAATCATGACATGGCCACAGATTTGATCTTGGGCTCATTACCTCCTGAGTATGACCAGTTTGTCATGAATTTTAACATGCATATTATGGAGAAATCCATCACTGAATTGCATGGGATGCTAAAACAAGCTGAACTGAACATTAAGAAGAATACTTTTAGTGTTCTAATGGTTCAAAAAGGGAAAGGAAAAAAGAACAACCAAAAGAGCAAAGTCATGGCTAGTAAGGGCAAGGACAAGGCAAAGTCCAAGTTCAAGCCCAAACCTAAGGCCAAGACACCAAAGGAGGGAGCTTGCCACCATTGTGGAGAACAAGGACATTGGTTAAGAAATTGCAAGCTCTATTTGGAAGCAAAGAAAAAGAAGGACAGTGAGACTGCCGCTTCAGGTATTTATGTTATAGAAATTAATTTATCTACTTCTAATTCATGGGTATTGGATACCGGTTGTGGATCTCACATTTGTGTAAATGTGCAGGGTCTAAAAAGGAGTAGAGCCTTGGCAAAAGGCGAGGTGGACCTATGAATTGCGAATGGAGAAAAAGTTGCTGCAATATTGTAGGAACTTTTGAATTAATTTTGCCCAGTGGGCTTATTTTAGAACTGAATGATTATTTTTATGTTCTTGCTATGGGTAGGAATATTATTTCAGTTTCTTGTTTGGATTCAGAAGGTTTTGAATTTGTTATTAGGAATAACATTTGCTCTATTAATAAAAATAGTATTTTTTATGGAGATGCCTCATTATCAAATAGGCTTTATATTCTCAATCTTTGTGGATCTTCAAACAAGTCTATCTATAATATTAATACTAAGAGATTGAAATCCTATTATTTAAATCAGACTTACTCTACCATTCTCGTTTGGGCCATATAAATGAGAAACGCATAACAAGGCTTCATAATGATAGGCTTCTAAATTCGTTTGACTTAGAATCTTATGAAACATGTGATTCTTGTTTATTAGGCAAAATGACTAAAGCGCCTTTTAAGAGACAAAATGAAAGGGCAACTGATTTATTGGGCCTAATACATACTGATGTATGTGGACCAATGAATTCACATGCTAGAGGAGGATTTTAGTACTTTATTACATTTACGGATGATTTCAGCAGATATGGCTACGTGTATCTGATGAAACACAAATCTGAATCATTCTAGAAATTCAAAGAATTTCAAAATGAAGTACAAAATTAGCTTGGCAAAAGTATCAAAACACTTCGATCAGATCGATGTGGTGAATACTTAAGTCACGAGTTTGATGAGCATCTTAAAAATTGTGGAATTATCTCCCAATTAACTCCACCTGGAACATCTCAATGGAATGGTGTATCTGAACGGAGAAATCGAACTTTATTAGATATGGTTCGATCAATGATGAGTCAAACTGATCTTCCAATCTCCTTTTGGGGTTATGCCCTAGAGACTGCTACATTCATACTAAATCGAGTTCCATCTAAATCGGTTCAGAAAACGCCATATGAGATATGGACTGGGAGATAACCTAGCACCTAAATTGAATAAATGCATATTTGTGGGGTATCCTAAAGAAACTAAATGATATCAATTTTATCTCCCAAAAGAAAATAGAGTAATTGTTGCTCGAAATGGATTCTTTCTTGAAAAAGAATTTATTTTCAAAAGAATCAGTGAGAGTAAAATACATCTTGATGAGATTCAAGAGCCACAATTAGTACCTGAACCAAATAATGAACCTCGATTAGATAGCTCACAAGTCCAATATGAGCCTACTTCTATAGAACAAGAACCTCGAAGATCCGATAGGGTTCGTCAACAACCTGAGAGATATGGATTCCTCATCACTAACGATCACAACATGGAGCTTATGGTTAATGATGAGCCCACTTCCTATCTAGAAGCCATTAAGAGTTCTGACTCTGAAAAATGGTTAGAAGCTATGAAGTTTGAGATGCAATCCATGTATGATAACCAAGTCTGGACTTTGGTTAATCCACCTAAAGGTTCAAAAACTATTGGGTTTAAATGGGTTTTCAAAAAGAAAACAAACATGGAGGGAAATGTGTATACTTACAAAGCACGACTGGTAGCAAAAAGTTATAGACAAACTCATGGTATAGACTATGATGAAACCTTTTCACCAGTTGTAATGCTTAAATCTATTAGAATTCTTCTTACCATAGCAGCATATTATGATTATGAGATTTGGCAAATGAATGACAAAACCGCATTTCTCAATGGAAACTTACTCGAGGATGTGTACATGACATAACCTGAGGGTTTTGATGATCTTTTGAATTCTAATAAAGTGAGCAAGCTTCAAAGATCCATTTATGGATTGAAGCAAGCATCTCGAAGCTGGAATCTTCATTTTGATGAAGCAATTAAAGAATTTAACTTTATCAAAAATGAAGATGAGCCTTGTGTCTATAAGAAAACAAGTGGGAATGCAATAGTCTTTTTGGTACTTTATGTTGATAACATCTTACTTATTGAAAATGACATCCCAACTCTACAAAGTGTAAAGACATGGTTGGGAAATTGTTTCTCAATGAAAGACTTAGGTGAAGCTGCCTATATTCTAGGTATAAGGATCTATAAAGATAGATCTAGAAAGCTAATTGGACTAAGTCAAAGTTCATAACGTTGACAAGGTACTGAAAAGGTTCTGTTGGATTGTATGCCCTCTTAGACTAGGTTTCTGATGTAAAATCGATTATTTTAATAAAAGAATATATTTTCAGAAATTATTTGTGAATTTACTTTTTGTTTGTACACAATTTTTGTTTGGAACAGACCCATTGTGTTTAAATAAGTGATCCATGTGAATGGTGGTCTTTCACAGTAAGGTATGGATCACGGGTTATTTAACACATAAACATTTGTTCTTAACCTATTGATGAGACTGGGAACCTCATCATGCTTAGGTTATTATGTTATGAATTCCAAATGGGGAATGGCTTACCTTTAGCCAGTGAGTAGTCCACTCACTTCATAACATAAGCGTATTTCGAATACGTTGGACAGGACCTGTAGTAGTGGTTTCTAAAAGTACTATATGATAGAAACCTAGACTACTACCGCTACAGCGTGGACTAGTACTCTACGACTTGAGTATGAGTTGGTGGTCTGGCGAAGTTGAAAGCATACACTTTGATTTGCTATAGTTGAGGTTCTATCGTAGGGCCAATATACTTGCATGTTGAGTATGTGTGACTAGTTAGTTAAGACAGACTTGTACAAGATAGTTTCTAAACTATATTGCCCCTTGTGATTGTCCGAATGGTCTAAAATGTCCAGGGTCCTAGGAAACATGACTTGGATATTTGTTTTAGGGTAGCTCCCTTGGAAAGCGGAAACACTCCAGGAAGTCGTGGATCATTGGGCTAGAAGCCTAAGGATGGTAGATGTCATTTAGAGGGGTGTTAGTATACTTCTTCCTCTCTAAATGTACGGCGATGTGTAGAGGGGTATTTTAGTCATTTCACCTGTAGGTCGGAGACTTTGCTAATGCAGCATTGTCCTTGGGGTCAATATTTCCTTATGGTGATATTAGAAAATATTTAAAATGCAAAATACAGCTATTTATATAGCATAGGTATTTTAGTCATTTTAGCAGCCAAGGCGATGTGTCTTTTTGGTCCTCGAATAGCCCGTAAGTCCTAACTAATTTTAGGTTAAGGAATTGATCTCAGTTGAAGAGGATTTTATTTTATTTTATTTTGTTCAGGAAGTCTAATTAATTATTAAACTGGAATAAAATAAATAAATAAATAAAATAAGAGTTGAGAGAAATTAATTATCTGGTTTAATTGGTTAATTAATTATTCAGGGCCTAGGTCTAGTATGAATAATTAGAAAATTAACCTGGGCATAAACTAGGAGAAATAATTAATGTTTAATTATTTATTGGGTTATTTATATAGGCCCAAGAAATAAATAATTAAAGGTTAATTGTTATGGTTCATTTGGGCTCATTAATTATTTATTGGGTTGTTTATATAAGCCCAGGAAATAAATAATTAATGTTTATTATTTTGGGCCTTTTGGGTCCAAGAAAAATAATAAATATTTTTCCAGCCCAATAGCTTGGACCTTAGGGTTTTTTCAGATACGGTTAAAAAGAGTTTAGGGTTAAGCTAAACTGTTTCTCAGGATAACATCCGGGTGTTTTGAAATATAATATCCCGGGGATATGTTTATTAGATAATGAGAGACCTAGTTTTTTGGCTGACCAATAAACAAGTCTCTAGGGAAAAAAAACCCTAATCTCCCTAACACACAAACCTCACGCAGCTCTCTCTCTCTCTCATACGTCTCCCTCCTCTATGTCTTCTTCTTGTTTCTTTGCTAATCAATAGCAAGAGAACCAAGGAGAATTGAGTTCGTTCCTCTTCACCATTGTGTTCACCGACTAGAGGTTAGGCAGAGGAATATTCCGAGAATTGGAAAGCTTGGCGTTCATGCAAACAAGGCGAAGTAGAAGGCTAGCGGGTTTTTAACCGAAAGCTTCTTCAAGTGGGCAAGGCGAAGCAATTCCCGTCGTTCAATCCACTTCTACTCAACCTAGAAGGCTTAAGGAGCGCAAATGTATGATCTTCTTGCTTCCGTGTGGCCTTTAAGGCTTGCGTTTTTTTTTTTTTTCCTTCTCTGTTTTTTTCTGCCAGTGCATGCTCTCTGTTTTTTCGTCCCCTCAATGTGGTATCAGAGACTATGGTTCTATAATCAATATAAGGAGCATGGTAGTTAACAAAAATGGAGAAGATGATTATACCTATGATCCTTCGCTTTTTTGGTATGGGATAGGATCTCTGTGAGCTTCATCGTTGAAGCATAGGCATCACTGTAAAAAAAAATTTGGCTTTGAAGTTTGATTGTATAAACCCAATTTTAATGGGTATAGGCGGTTGTGGTTTTGTTTTGGATGAGTTTTCGTAACTAAAAATGTCCAAAGAAGCCAAAGAAGACTGAAAAAGTTGAACCAAAGAAGCCTCTGCAATTCGCGCACGGAAAGAAGGAAAAACGAAGAAGAAACACTATTCCTAAGCCGTGGAGTCGAGCCGAGCCGCTGAAGCCGAGCCGCACTATTTATGTGTCACGAGCCACGTCCTTCCAGCCGCTGGAGCCGAGCCGTGACTGTAGCAATTGAGCCGAGCGCAATTGAAATGTTGCAATTCAATTGCAACAGCTTCCGGGTAGCGCGTGGGCAATCGGATCAACGCGCGAGTCATGAGCAGAAAGGCAGCGGAGCGGGTTGCAGGTCCGGGCAAGCTCCATGGGCTACAGCGATGGCAATCTGGTACGGCTGGTGCACCGGGGGCGCTGTGAACCGACAGAGCAAATGGGCCCTGATCTGGTGCGGCGGGTGTACATGGACCGGCAGATTTGTTTTTTACAATTTCCTTTGTTTTTTTTCGTTTTTGGGTCCCATACCAAGTGAAGTTAATATTTTTGCAATATTTTATATTCTTGAAATATATTTGCATGAAAAATATTAGTAAGGGATTTTAGGATTAAACAAGATCATAAATTAATTAATTATTGTGTTTAATTCTATTATTTGGGCACTTAGGTTTAAAAATAGAAAAATATGAAAACGTTTATTGTTTTGAGCATGCTATTTTTTTATGTACCTATGTGTGTTTTTTTTCTCAAAGACCAAAGTCTTTGGGAACATCTTTTGACAAGAAAAATATTTTTCTTCAAAAATTAAATGGTTATTTTAATTTGTACAAAAATTAATCCTTGAATATTTTCCCAACGGATTTAATCCTTGACAAAAAAAATATATTGGATTTAGATATTTTTGTAAATTAAAATGGAGAGCCATTTTTGTTTTGTTTTAGACTAGAAAAATGATTTTGTCAAATAAACTTGAGACCAAAGTCTCCAAAAAGTTTTAATTGGAAAATTTTTTAAATCATTAAGTTTTAACTTAAATAAAATTAGTCCATGGAAAATTCTCTCAAAGGATATAAGCCTTGACATAGAGATTTTAATGGACTTAGATATTTTATTTTTGAGTTAAGAAAAAACTTAATGGAAATTTCAAAAGGATATTTTTCCAGAAAACCTTTATTTTAAAAGACTAAGTGGGAGAGGGGTTCCAACTGCCCCACGGCTTCCATCACGGTCCTCATTAGAGATCGTGGGTCCCCTCGCGTCACCCTGGGAGTGAACTCTATAGGATGGGGATACCACAAGGATCTAGATCTAATGGAAGGATGTAATTAATAACCCAACCCACGTTAGAGGTCATAGTGTGAGGTATGTCCATAGGAAATGAGAGGAAACGGCCATCCCACGATGGAGTTATCCTCTAGATCATTACCTAGAAGGGAAATTAATTTGTGGTGGTTATTACACTTAGCTTAGGAAACTGTTAATCTTCCTAAGAAGCTATGTCAGTTTTCCTAAGAGCCAAATTATTTTCAGTGCACAAATTTTATTTTGTTTTCACAAACTAAATTCTTTCTTTTATTTTTCGATTTTCAGAAATGGTGGGAGGTTCTTTTAGTCCATTGACCGTTATTCTCAGGGAGAATAAGTTAACAGGTCCAAACTATGTGGACTGGAAAAGGAACCTAGACATAATACTCACAGCTGAGGAGTATAAGTATGTCCTTTATGAGACCTGCCCTGTTATCGGGGAAGGTTCCACCGCCGAAGAGCGAGAGGCTGAGAAGGCGTGGAAAAAGTCTGACGAAATGGCACGTTGCTATATGTTAGCCTCCATGTCTAATGTGCTCCAATCAAAACACGAGCACATAGTTTCTGCATATGACAACAGTCAATCATTGGCTACTATGTTCGCAGACAAGAGCCGACCGGCGAGGCAGGAGGCTCTTCGAACTATTGTTAACACTAAGATGGCTGAGGGAGCATCAGTTCGAGAGCATATGCTCAAGATGATTGCTGCTTTCGAGAAGGAGGCGGAAATCTTAGGGGCTGTCATTGACCCCGAGAGCCAAGTGGACATGGTTCTCGAATCTCTACCGGGCTCCTTCACTCAGTTCAAGTTAAACTATAACATGAATAAGTTGAACATGAGTTTAACTGAATTGATGAAGGAGCTCCAGATGGCGGAAAATGTCATGAAGCCGCAGTCAAAGGCCATGATTGCTAAGGCTTCTTCCTCAAGAACTAGGCCTAAACCCAAAAAGTTCAAGAGGAAGAAGGGGAATGCAACAGCCCAGCCCAAGAACCAGCCCAAGGACAAACCAAAAGGCAAGTGTTTCAAATGTGGCAAGAAGGGACACTGGAAAAATGAGTGTCCAGATCTTCAAACCAAGAAAAACCCCACAGGTAATGTTTTCTATCTAGAGTCCATATCAATGGTAGGATCAACTTCCACTTGGATTGTTGATTCAGAAGCCACTGATCATATCTGTAACTCCTTGCAGGGGTTTAGAAAGATAAGAAGACTCAAGAAGGGCAAACATGGGCTTCGAGTGGGTAATGGAGCACAAGTCCGGGCCCTTGCGGTGGGAGAGCTGGATCTTATTTTTTATTGTAATAAGATAGTGGTTTTAAAAGATATTTTATATGTACCTGGTTTTAGTCGAATTTGATTTCGGTTGCAAAACTTATTAATCAAGGATATTCTATATCTTTCCATTATGGTATTTCTATCGGTAGAGATGGAGAAATTTTATGTACTCGGGCACATGTATGGTAATCTGTTCTTTTTAAACCCTATTAACAACCAATCAAATAACGCTCAGTCTGAACCTTTAACTAAGAAGAGAAAAACCAATATCAATGATTCATACCTTTGGCATCTAAGGTTGGGTCATATTAACTCAACCAAGATTCAGAGGCTAATCCATGATGGGCCTTTGGGCTCATTGAGATTGGAAAGTTGGCCTCAGTGTGAATCCTGCCTGATGGGAAAGATGACCAAGAGGTCATTTACACCAAAGGCAGATAGAGCCAAGGAGGTGTTGAGTCTTATTCACACTGATGTGTGTGGTCCGTTGTCTACACCAGCTAGGGGAGGTTTTGAGTACTTCATCACTTTCACAGATGATTGTACGAGGTATGGTTATATTTACCTGATGAGACGCAAGTCTAACTCTTTTGACAAGTTCAAGGAGTTTAAGGCTGAAGTGGAGCGTCGAACAGGTAAATTAATCAAAACCCTACGATCGGATCATGGTGGAGAGTACCTCCTAGGTGAATTCAAGGACTACATGGTACATCATGGGATAGTATCCCAGCTCTCTGCGCCGGGAACACCCCAGCAGAATGGAGTAGCTAAGAGAAGGAACAGGACATTGATGGAAATGGTCCGAAGCATGATGTCTCATGCTACTCTTCCAGTGTCCTTTTGGGGATATGCCTTGGAGACAGCGGCATATATTCTGAACTTGGTGCCTTCCAAGTCAGTACCTAGGATTCCCTATGAGATGTGGACTGGGTGTAAGCCAAGTTTGAATCATCTTAGGATTTGGGGTTGTCCAGCTTATGTACTGATAAAGGGAGACAAGTTGGAACCAAGATCAAAATTATGCTATTTTGTTGGGTATCCAAAAGGGACAAAAAGAGGCTACTTTTATCATCCAAAGGAGTAGAAGGTACTAGTCAGTACCAATGCTAGATACTTGGAAGATGATCAAAGTATTTCCACTAAAGGTTCTACGAGGTTGGAACTTGAGAAGAAGTTATCTACGGATTCAACTTCTTCTGACCCGATTGTGGAACAAGAAGAGGCACAGCCTCAAGTGCCTGTGCAAATGGAGCCTCGTCGTTAGTGGGATAGTGTCTAGGGTTCCGGATAGATGGACTGGAGAAGCCTTTGAGCTGGTCTCTGACCATCAGGAACAAGACCCCACTAGATACGAGGAGGCTATTGCTGATGCCGATGCAAATCTGTGGCATGAAGCAATGAAAGCCGAGATTGAGTCTATGTACCTCAATCAGGTTTGGGATCTTATAGCTTCACCTGAAGGGATAAAACCCATGGGTGTAAGTGGGTGTACAAGAGAAAGGGAGGAGCGGATGGGAAGGTAGAAACCTTCAAAGCTAGGCTTGTGGTAAAAGGGTATACTCAGAAAGAGGGTGTCGACTATGAGGAAACCTTTTCCCCGGTAGCCATGCTTAAATCCATCCACATCCTCCTTGCCATCGCATGTCACTATGACTACGAGATATGGCAAATGGATGTCAAGACGGCAATTTTAAATGGCCATCTTAGTGAAGACATCTATATGTCCCAACCGGAAGGCTTTATTGCTAAAGGCCAGGAACATAAGGTTTGCAAGCTTAAGAAGTCCATTTATGGACTTAAGCAGGCATCGAGAGCATGGAACATTCATTTTGATGAGATTGTAAAATCTTATGGTTTTATTCAAAACGAAGATGAACCATGCGTGCACAAGAAACTTGAAGGCATTAATGTGGTTTTTCTTGTCCTGTATGTGGATGACATTCTACTCATTGGGAATGATGTAGGGACATTGTCATCTACAAAGGTTTGGCTATCTAGTCAATTCAGTATAAAGGACTTGGGAGAAGCCAGCTACATTCTCGGGATTAAGCTTCTTAGAAATAGGAAGTAGAGAATGTTAGGGTTATCCCAAGCAACATACATTGACAAGATGCTGGCCAAATACAGTATGGACTCATGCAAGGGAGCTCTGATCCCTTGCAGACATGGGTTGTCATTTTCTTCGAAGAACTATCCTAAGTCTCAAGAAGAAAAGGACAGAATGAGTAGGATTCCCTACGCTTCGGCTGTGGGAAGTCTCATATATGCCATGTTGTGTACTAGGCTAGATATCTGCTTTGTCGTGGGCTTAGTTAGCAGATATCAGTCAAACCCTGGGAAGGTTCATTGGCAAGCTGTAAAGCATATTCTCAAGTACCTCAAGGGAACGAGAGATTATATACTGGTTCACAGGGTTGATGATTTGGTTCCTACAGGATACACAGACTCAGACTTCCAAGCGGATAAGGATGAGAGAAAATCTACTAGTGGATATGTCTTCACCTTGTCTGGAGGAGCAATTTCATGGAGGAGTATCAAGCAGTCTTGTATTGCTGACTCAACCATGGAAGTAGAGTATGTGGCAGCTTCGGAGGCGTCCAAGGAAGAAGTTTAGCTCCGGAAGTTCTTTTCAGAACTTGGAGTCGTACCACATATAGACAGGCCGATTGTGATGTATTGCAACAACACTGGAACAATATCGCAATCTAAGGAGCCTCGGAACCACAAGAAGGGGAAACACATCGAGAGGAAGTACCACCTGATCCGGGATTTCATCGAGGGACGGGAAGTCGTGGAGGAACATATTACCTCAGAAAACAATCTAGCAGATCTATTCACCAAGCCTTTGGTTGAGAGAGTCTTCAAGAGACACTTAGACGCCATAGGGGTGGGCACCTATGGACTTACCTAGTCTTAGAGTGCAAGTGGGAGATTGTTGAATTGTATGCCCTCTTAGACTAGGTTTCTGATGCAAAATCAATTATTTTAATAAAAGAATTTATTTTCAGAAATTTTTTGTGAATTTACTTTTTGTTTGTGCACAATTTTCGTTTGGAACAGACCCATTGTGTTTAAATAAGTGATCCATGTGAATGGTGGTCTTTCATAGTAAGGTATGGATCACATGTTATTTAACACATAAACATTTGTTCTTAACCTATTGATAAGACTGGGAACCTCATCATACTTAGGTTATTATGTTATGAATTCCAAATGGGGAATGGCTTACCTTTAGCCAGTGAGTAGTCCACTCACTTCATAACATAAGCGTATTTCGAATACGTTGGACAAGACCTGTAGTAGTGGTTTCTAAAAGTACTATATGATAGAAACCTAGACTACTACCGCTACAACATGGACTAGTACTCTACGACTTGAGTATGAGTTGGTGGTCTGGCGAAGCTGAAAGCATACACTTTGATTTGCTATAGTTGAGGTTCTATCGTAGGGCCAATATACTTGCATGTTGAGTATGTATGACTAGTTAGTTAAGACAGACTTGTACAAGATAGTTTCTAAAGTATATCGCCCCTTGTGATTGTCCGAATGGTCTAAAATGTCCAGGGTCCTAGGAAACATGACTTAGATATTTGCTTTAGGGTAGCTCCCTTGGAAAGCAAAAACACTCCAGGAAGTCGTGGATCATTGGGCTAGAACCCTATGGATGGTAGATGTCATTTAGAGGGGTGTTAGTACACTTCTTCCTCTCTAAATGTACGGCGATGTGTAGAGGGGTATTTTAGTCATTTCACCTGTAGGTCGGCGATGTGTAGAGTTGAGAGAAATTAATTATTTAGTTTAATTGGTTAATTAATTATTCAAGGCCTAGGTCCAGTATGAATAATTAGAAAATTAACCTGGGCTTAAACTAGGAGAAATAATTAATGTTTAATTATTTATTGGGTTATTTATATAGGCCCAAGAAATAAATAATTAAAGGTTAATTGTTATGGTTCATTTGGGCTCATTAATTATTTTATTGGGTTGTTTATATAAGCCCAGGAAATAAATAATTAATGTTTATTATTTTGGGCCTTTTGGGTCCAAGAAAAATAATAAATATTTTTCCGGCCCAATAGCTTGGACCTTAGGGTTTTTTCCAGATACGGTTAAGAAAAGTTTAAAGTTAAGCCAAACTGTTTCTCAGGATAACATCCGGGTGTTTTGAAATATGATATCCCGGGGATATGTTTATCAAATAATGAGAGACCTAGTTTTTTGGCTGACCAATAAACAGGTCTTTGGGAAAAAGAAAACCCTAATCTCCCTAACACACAAGCCTCACGCAACTCTCTCTCTCTCTCTCAGACGTCTCCCTCCTCTGTGTCTTCTTCTTGTTTCTTTGCTAATCAATAGCAAGAGAACCAAGGAGAATTGAGTCCATTCCTCTTCACCATTGTGTTCACCGACTAGAGGTTAGACAGAGGAATATTCCGAGAGCTGGAAAGCTTGGCGTTCATGCAAACAAGGCGAAGTAGGAGACTAGCGGGTTTTCAACCGGAAGCTTCTTCAAGTGAGCAAGGCAAAGCAATTCCCGTCGTTCAATCCACTTCTACTCAACCTAGAAGGCTTAAGGAGCGCAAATGTATGATCTTCTCGCTTCCGTATGGCCTTTAAGGCTTGCGTTTTTTTTTTCCTTCTCTGTTTTTTTCCGCCAGTGCATGCTCTCTGTTTTTCGTCCCCTCAGGTTCAGTATGCAAGACTCTAAGAGAGGATTCTTACTAATGTCACATGGTATTAAGCTCAACAAAACTCAAAGTCCTTCTATGAAGGATAAAGAAGAGCGCTTGAATAAGATACTATACGCTTCCGCTATAGGGTCTATCATGTATGCCATGTTATGTACTCGACCCGATGTATTATATGCATTGAGCATGACTAGTAAGTTCCAGTTAAATCCTGGAGAGGCACACTGCACTGCTGTCAAGAATATACTGAAGTACTTAAGAAGAACTAAAGATATGTTCTTAGTTTATGGAGGACAAGAAGGCAAGCTAGTTGTAAATGGTTATACTAATGCTAGTTTTCAGTCAGACATAGATGATTATAGATCGCAATCAAGTTTTCTATTTTGTTTGAATGGAGATGCTGTAAGCTGGAAAAGTTCATAGCAAGACACCGTGGTTGATTCTACTACAGAAGCTGAGTATGTAGCTGCCTCAGCTGCAGCTAAAGAAGCAATTTGGATTAAAAAGTTCATTACAGAACTAGATGTAGTTCCTAATATTGTGAACCCAGTGGATCTCTATTGTGACAACAATGGAGCCATTGTACAAGCTAAGGAACCAAGATCACATCAGTGATCCAAATATATACTTAGACGTTTTCATCTCATTCGAGAAATTATTGATAGAGGAGATGTCAAAGTATGCAAGGTATGAACTGATGACAATGTTGCAGATCCACTGACAAAGCCTCTCCCATCGTCTAAACATGATAGTCATACTAGATCAATGGGATTACGGCTTATGCCAAATTAGTCTTAGTGCAAGTGGGAGACTGTTAGGGATATGCCCTAAAGTCAATTTGTACTTATACTATTGTCATTATGTTTTATATAATAATATGAGATTTTCCTTTTCATGAATAGTGCATTTTGTTTTGTAGTCATCAAGTACGTGACTTGATAGTAAAACCCAGTAATAAATACAATGACTATTCTAAAACTGTCCCTAATCAATCATTATTATTATTGAAACAATAATAAATTAAGATTAGTATGTTTGTGACTTGATTGCTATGTTTTATTAGTCATGGATATTTGTGATATCAAGTCAAAACATAAATAAATGTTAGAGAACATTGTATTGGACATAACCCACTGTGAGAGTGTTTCATAGAACATATCATAAGTACTTTCTAGCCATAATGATATTAAAAGTCCTTCAACCTAAATTCATCATAGTTTCCTACTTGATAAGTTCTATATTTTGATGTTATCTAAAGTTGTCTTTAATCAGATAATAAATTAGACTACTGTTGGATATAGAATAAATCAATGAGAGGAATATGATTGATAGTGAAGGAATTTGTCCCTCTCAATTATGTGAGAGATATCCATGGGCCCCTTAATAAGTTAGACTGTTAAAATGCATGGTCGTGCTCAAATATATCAATCTAAGATATTGATATCATTTGTTTGAACAATCTACTATGAAATTAAGAAATAATTGATTAAGCTTAATAAGGATGACATGCTCCGTGCCTTATGCTTAATCTGGATATCGTGTGATAAAAAGGACTAAATATAAAATTGTGGTTTAGTTCAAAGAGATCACTGATCTTCATTTAACCTAGATAGTTATAATATTTTGTTAGAAACCGCTTATAACTTGTGGGACATTTAAATATGATTTAGGCATACTGCCAGTGTTAAATGAACCTATAGGGTCACACAATAAGCGAACTTGTTAGGTTATTTTTCTGGTAACCAGATTCGATGAATCTGAAAATATGTCTAAGTTAATCGAACTTAGAAAATTTACTAGATACAATGAATTTTGAAATATGTCCACATTCAATGTATCTGGATAATGTCCAGATTAAAAGAATCTGACTCGATAAATTAATTAGTTAAATTACCGAGATAATGGTAAAATCTTAACATATCAGTTTTAATTTAATTTGAATTTAAATTAAAATATGATAAGATATTATCAGAATTGGACTCTAAGAGGTTTGGGGATTTTTGAAGAAAACCCTAGCCGTCTTCTCAAGAGCCCTGTTCTGTTGAAAATATTTGTGCCTCTAGTCACCAGGGGAAAAAAACCCTCTCAAACTCTAGGCACTGGCACTCTCGGGATAACGAGTCAGTTCGCCGTGTGTATCCGATAGAAGACGTTCGCGCACTACAGCGTCTGGTGATCGTTCGGGTTGCAGTACAACAACATAATCAGAATCGAAGGATCTCGATTACGCTAAACTAAAAAGTAATTCTGTAAGCCTTAGATCTTCTTAATCGTTTACAGGGATCCTCGGAAGGGATTCGTGGATGTTTTTCGCGTTTAGGAGTCCACAAATCTCAAAATGTGTGTGTGTGTGTGTGTGTGTGTAGAAATGTCAAATTTTCATGAAGAATAGAGTAACCCTTTCCCTTTAGTTTCCTTTTCTAACATAAATTAATCCAAAAAGCCACCGTATATTACCTGCTAGTATAGGTTTTTAGTGTCTAACTCAAGAACAATTGGTTGTGTGGATTACTTTTAGAGAATTTCTATACTTGGAATGTTTGTAGCTCGATTTGATCAACTTTTGGAGGGGATTAGCATGGAAGAAAATTTTAAAAGCTGCTTGATTAAGGTAATCAATTTTTCTTCTCTTCCTTGACCCATTTAATTGAATACGAGTGATTCTATTGCGTAGATTTCATTTTATTTGCCGTTGTATATAAACTGATTAACATGATCGAAATCTAACATAGTTAAAATTGAAAGGCTCGATTAGTTGATTTATCATATTGGTTTACTCTTGATTAATGAGAGAGAGATTAATGACATAAAACTAGGTGATTGAAGGGTTATAGTATTGTCTAGAGCTAGGGGCATCATTTCTCCCAAATGGAGAATGGGTAACTAGTCTTAATATCTTTTGAACTGGGTTAATGAGGTAGAGATACCCACTAATGAGGTTTAGGGTAGGAGATTCATAACTCGAAAAAGAGTGGATCTTGATTTAGATTACTCAATTGGTGCCAATGTAGAGTATAAATAGATCTATTTAGTTGATTAAGGTTTAGCTTGGTAATTGGAATGCCTTTTGATTTACATAACTCATCTTTCTCTTCCTAAGGATATGTGGTGATCTAAGAAGGATTCTCAGGTGTACTTGGGTCAGTTGATCCCCTTCCCTATTTGTCATCGTCCCAATGGCATAATTTACTAAACAATGAAACGAGGACATAGTAGAAGTATTTGCACCTTACCTAAGGGATACGATACTTGCCAGCTAGAATTCTATGCTACACGATAGGTATACTTGCCCATATGTGTGTCATGTGAGTGATTTTTGGTATTTAGATTAAGACTTGGTTATTTTTGTGTGAAATATTGACAATTCTTCCTATGCATAAGTATACACACAAAGCACGCCTTAATTTTTCGCACCGTTACTTGGGATTGAATGATAATATTTTGAATTGCTTGAGTTTTATTGATTTGGTTTTGTAATTGTACATACTTATAAATATGACTAACTTGTACCTATGTAGTTGTGCATATTCTTTGCAAAAAATTTACATTTAAATAATTATTTGTAAGTGTACTTGGATTTGGATTGATTTGTATAATTGTATTTGAGAATTCCCTTGTTGTTGTTGTGTAAGTTTTGTTTTCGGTTAAAATTTTAAAAATATCATTGATTGATTCATTAATTGATTCTTTTATATTCTATTCATTGATTTGTTGGGTAATTATTTATAGATATTCTTTTGTTTTGAGTACATATTGAGTTTTTAATTTTTCCTATTCTTTAGAAAATTATTTTAATCCTGTAAGTAATATTAGTTTTGTGTTTTGATTGAGGGAAGATTTTTTCTTATATGAATAGGTGAGTGCACTAGCATTTGGAGATCTTAGACCTAAAAATAAAAAGGACCTTGAGAAGATTCTGGAGAGAGAGGTAAGAAAAAAGTGTTGTAAATCAAAATCTGGAAAAGGGTAGATTATTTGTGCTCTTGGGGAACTTGGAAGGTATGGACCTAATTGGAGAAAATGTTGAGATTCATGGAGATAAGCCATAGAATGGAAATAGAAATAGAAGAAAAACTATGGGTGATTATACAAGACCTTCATTTCAATAGACTAAATTAAGTATTGAAAGGCTACGAGTTGATGCCAATAACTTTAAGCTGAAACCTTCATTTATCCAAATGGTGTAGCAGACAGTACAAGTTAATAGACAACCGAATGAAAATCCTAATGTGCATATTGCAAGCTTTCTTGAGATCTACAACACTTTGAAACTAAATGGAGAATCTGTAGATGCAATTAGGCTAATGCTTTTCCCATCTTCATTTCGATATATGGCTAAATCTTGGCTTAAATCTTTACATCCTGGTTCGATTACTATTTGGGATGATCTAGCATTGAAATTTCTTGCAAAGTACTTTCTTCCAACTCGCGCTTCCAAATTCAGAAATAACATCTTTTCTTTTGTTCAAATGGAGGGTAAGATATTGTATGATTATCGGGAGCATTAGAAGGAGTTGTTGAGAAAATGTCCACACTATGGATTGGACTTGGCTTTCAAATTCTTACTTTTCATAATGGACTCAATTTTGCTACCAAGCAACTATTGGAGGCATACTCAGATAGTTCTACATCAACTAAGACTCTCAAAGAGCTAAAAGATTTGATTGAGAGCCTAGCAATGAAAAGCTATTTGTGGGGTAATCCGAAGCCTATGGCATGCACTTAAAGAATGCATATCATTGATGCAATGGTAGCTATAGGGCAAAATTGGAAGCCCTTAGCAAGAAAATTGAGAAGATGAATACTAATCCAAAAGCCCAAGTCATGAGCGGTGATTTTTGTGGAGGTAGACACCTCAACTATGAGTGTCAATCTATGGATTCAAATAGTGAGAAAATTGAGGAGTAATTTGATAAGTGTCAACGTACAGGTAACCTTTCTAAATCTAATAAGATGACATTACAAATTTTCCAAGCATATGAAGTATTTAACTGTTGGGGCATAAACTTCATGGGACCTTTTCCTAGTTCTTTAGGGAATAAATATATCTTGGTGGCAGTGGACTATGTTTCTAAATGGGTAGAAGCCCAAGCCTTACCCACTAATGATGCAAGGGTGGTGGTCAAATTTCTGAAAAAACTTTTCACTCGATTTGGTGTGCCTAAGGTCCTAATTAGTGATAGGGGGACTCATTTTTGCAATGCACAAATGAAAAAAGTCCTCACACACCTAGGTGTGCACCATAAGTTGGCCACCCCGTATCACCCTCAAACAAGTGGACAAGTTGAGGTGGTTAATAGAGAACTCAAACGAATTTTGGAAAAAAATGTCAACCACACTAGGAAGGATTAGAGCTTAAAACTAGATGATACCCTTTGGGCATATCGAACAGCCTTTAAGACACCAATTGGCACGACTCTGTTTCGGTTAGTATATGGTAAATCACGTCACCTACCAGTTGAAATTGAACACAAAGCTTATTGGGCAATAAAACTGGTCAATCTTGATCTTGAGACAGCTGGGAAGTCCTGGTTACTTCATCTCACAGCCTTAGAGGAATTGCGAAACAATGCCTATGATACGTAACTCCGGTACAAAGAAAAAGTGAAATCCTGGCACAACAAGCATATTACTGGACCACATGACTTTGCAATAGGCAATCAAGTCCTGTTATTCAATTCTCGTTTACGGCTTTTTCCCGAAAAGTTGAAATCTCGGTGGTTAGGACCATTCACGGTAAGTAAGATCGGCCGTTTTAGGCCCCTAGACCTTACTCACCCCACTCGGGGAACTTTCAAAATTAATAGCCATCGGGTGAAACGTTATGCGGGTGGCAGTCTTCCACATCCCGAACAGGTGGAGATGCTCTTTGACAACTCCGCATAGGTACTTTGATGATGCCTCCCTCTTCAAGCATTCAGCTCTTGTACAACACGACTAATGAAAGTTTGTTTTTCTTATCTCTTCTCATTTATCTTTTTGGTCCCTTGGTATTGATTTTTTTGGTTCTATTTATTTGGCCATTGAGGACAATGTCCAGTCCAAGTATGGGGGAGTGGTTTGATTGACAAGACTTCTACATACTCTTTAGCTTTCTTGGGAGAAGCTTTCGGGAACAAAATTTCAATGATTTTCTGAGAAATTTTTTGATTTTCTGGAGATTTCAAGCCGTTTTTTTAGTGTATGTCTTTATGATGAATTATAGAGCATATGTTCTAGATCATTTATGGCTTATGCATGACTTTTTGCACTCATTTGGACAAAGTAGTTCTTGATCAAATGCTTTGCATTATTCTTAAACCTGTTTTTTTTCTCTAAAATACGTGGAGCATTCTAGAACTTACTTGAATACCTCTCGAGGTGAAATAAGAAAGACATTCATGATTTAACTTAGGGATGATGGTAATAGGCCTTCTTTGGATAGTTTGAGCTTTTCAAGCCTACCTAGTGCTATATTATCCCTAGTGCCTATTTTGAGCTTAAATTGGTGAGTTCTTTCTTTACAACCCGTCACAATATTTAGTTCATTACTTGTGTTGAGAGTTTGTATAATTTTCAAATCTTTATACTCTTCAAGGATGAAAGTGTATGTATGTTGAGAACAATGCAGGGAGAGAGATCATGACTTATTACTTTCAGTCATGGATCAATTACAATTGGAGTTGGGAAAAGAGAGGAAGTGGAATGAAAGGAAGAAGTTGAAAGATTGAGAAAGAAAAGAATGCGAGCTGAAAAAAAAAAGATAAGAAAGAAGAAAAGAAACGAGTGAAGAGAGAAAACAACAAGTTGCTAGAAAGAAAAGTAAATGAAAAAGAAAAGAACAGCAGCAGAAAAAGAAAAAGATGAGTAAAAGAAGAAAGAATTGAAAGAGAATTAAAGACAAAAAGAGGGGAAAAATCACAAAATGAATGGTGAGTGAGCTGTAAAAGTAAGTTCATATAAGATACTTGCTACTATTACTGGAAAATTGATTAATCTTGTGAGGAAGAGAATTGATGAAAAGAAAGAGCAATGCAGGATTTTCTTGAAATGCGTAAGGATTGTTATATAAGGTTATGGTTTGATTAGTTCTTGGAATAAGAGAGCAAGAAGAGTTTGGAATTATAGGTTTAGTTTGGTTACCCTTTTCTTGCTTACTCTCAGTTTTTCTTTGACTTTTGATGTTCCTATATCCTTCGTTTGCTAAGCCACATTACAAACCTTTAGCCTTACATTACAAGCTTAAAAGTCCTACTTGATCTAAGTAGAATCATGATATGTCTCGGATTAGTGAAGAGAGTGTATGAAAAGTAAGCATATAGAATGCATATTCTTTTGAACTAACTTCTTTCTAATGGTTTGAGAATATTGTGAAGTATTGTGATGGTTCTACTAAGTCATTTATCACTACACAAATCTTGCATTGGCTGTGAAAGATTTAGTATCATATTTTTTATGTTCATAAGTAAAGAAAGCATTGAAGATATGTTTTGGGAATTGATTGAGTGATGTGAGTAAAACCTTGTGTTTTTTTTCTACTTGTTCTTGATGCTTTACTTGAGGACAAGCAAAGAGCTAAGTATGGGAGATTATGATAGGGGCTAATTTGGTTATATTTTGCATAGTTATTTGAGGCTCTTTTGTAATACATTTTGTGCAATAACTAGTCATATTCTTTTATATTTGAGATTTTACCCTTGGAATGGTATTTTGGTCATTATTTCAGGTTTTTGGGTAAAATGAAGCAAAATCGTCGCGAAACAGAGCAGAGGCGGCGCTGGCTAGAAGCCTGGAATCGGTGCTGGCTGTACACTAGATGCACGGACTTCAAAGTGATGAAAAAATTGGAGAAGCAGAGTAGAACAGAGCCTAACCGGCGCCGGCTGTAAGGCTGGAGGCGGCGCCAGCTGCAGTCTGGAACGTATGCACAAACTTCGGAAAAAATCGGCAAACGAGTGGAGAAATAGAACACAGGCGGCGTCGGCTCCGAAGGACCAAGGCGGCGCCGGCTGTGCTCTGTTCCTGAGGCGGTGCTGTGATCTTTTTACGTGTTCTTGAAAATCTGGGGAGTTTTAGCATCTTTTAACTTCTACTCGGCCAAGAACTTTGTACCTACTAATTTGGGCACTTCTTAAGCCTATAAATAGATGAAAAACACAAGAAAAAAGGGGAAAATTCAATGATCATCATAGAAAATCACTCAGTCTAAGGAGAATTCTTCAAGTTCAAGGAGGGTTGTACAAGAAGGATTTCGAAGGAAGAAGAAGGAGGCTTGTCTATAAGTTTTTTCTTTTACATTGTTTTCTTTTTCTTGACAATGATGTTTTAATTGTTCTATTGTAATTTGACATTATTTTAGATAATCATGATTCTTGAAGTTATTTGATCTTTTGATTAATTGATTGTTCTTCTTGGTATTTAATTACTTGGGCATATTCCGAGTTTAGTTGGTTGTTTCTATTGTTAACTTGCTAGACCAAAGAGGTTGATGATGGTTGCAATTGATTAATTTTTGCATTCATTGGTTGTTAACTTACTAGACCAAAAAGGTTAATTGCTGAGAATTGAGTAATTAAAGGTTAATTGATGTTTGCCAGACCAAGGATTTATTGATTAATTTCATGTTTTAAATTTGCCAGACCACGAAAATTTAGTTAAGGATTGTGTTTAATGCATCGTTTGGATGAATTAGTTGAGACAGACCAAGTGATACTAGTTTATCTAGAAGGTAGTAATTAGTTGAGACAGACCAAGTAATGCTAATTTACTTTAATCCTTCATGGTGCCAAGAGAATGATTGATTATGATAATGGTTAAGTTCTTAAAGATCATGGTTGTCTAATCAATGGTTTGAGTTGCATATTTCTCCATCCTTATGACCTTATAAGGTTAGGTTAGTTAGGTTATAAGATCATACAAGAATTCACGAAATACAAAAGATAGCACCGATTTGCAGCAAGAACAAACATACATATTTACATATTTACATGGTTAAATCAACAAAGTCCAAGCTTTCATACTATTGTTCCCCGGCAACGGCGCCAAAAACTTGATGCATTTAGATTTGGGTATAAAAATCATACAAAAACTAAGCACAATCCCAATCAAGTTTAAATTAAAATATTGGACCCAAATCACACATATGAGCAAGCGTACTCATCATTACTGAGCATAGGGTTCAAACGAGTGTCGATCCTCAAGGAACAAGTAAATATTAATTACCCCTCTTTCATTGTTTAACCGACTCAACAAAGTAAAAATCAAATAAAAAGAAAATAAAATAAAAATATGTACATGTCAAGGATGGAGAAATATGCAACTCAAACCATTGATTAGACAACCATGATCTTTAAGAACTTAACCATTATCATAATCAATCATTCTCTTGGCACCATGAAGGATTAAAGTAAATTAGCATCACTTGGTCTGTCTCAACTAATTACTACCTTCTAGATAAACTAGCGTCACTTAGTTTGTCTCAACTAATTCATCCAAAAGATGCATTAAACACAATCCTTAACTAAATTTCCATGGTCTGGAAAATTTAAAACATGAAATTAATCAATAAATTCTTGGTCTGGAAAACATCAATTAACCTTTAATTACTCAATCCTCAGCAATTAACCTCTTTGGTCTAGCAAGTTAACAGCCAATGAATGCGAAAATTAATCAATTGCAACCATCATCAATCTCTTTGGTCTAGCAATTTAACAATAGAAACAACCAACTAAACTCAGAATATGCCCAAGTAATTAAATACCAAAAAGAACAATCAATTAATCAAAAGATCAAATAACTCCAAAAATCATGATTATCTAAAACAATGTCAAATTACAATAGAACAATTAAAACATCATTGTCAAGAAAAAGAAAACAAAGCAAAAGAAAGAACTCATAGACAAGCCTTCTTCTTCTTCCTTCGAAAACCTTCTTGTACAACCCTCCTTGAACTTGAAGAATTCTCCTTAGATTGAGTGATTTTCTATGATAATCAATGAATTCTCCCCTTTTTCCTTGTGTTTTTCATCTATTTATAGGCTTAAGAAGTGCCTAAACTCATAGGTACAAAGTTCTTGGCCGAGTAGAAGTTGGAAGATGCTAAAACCCCCCAAATTTTCAAAAACGCGTCAAAAGATCGTAGCACCACCTCAGGAACATACCACAACCGATGCCGCCTTGGTCCTTCGGAGCTAGAGCCACCTGTGTTCTGCTTCTCTACTCGTTTGCCGATTTTTCTCCGAAGTTTGCGCATACGTTCCAGACTGCAGCCGATGCCATCTCCAGCCTTACAGATGGCGCCGTTTAGGCTCTGTTCTACTCTGCTTCTCCAATTTTCCATCTCTTTGAAGTCTGTACATCCAGTGTACATCCGGCGCCAGTTCGGTTCCAGGCTTCCAGCCGGCGCCGCCTCTGCTCTATTTCGTGACGATTTTGCTTCATTTTACCCAAAAACCTGAAATAATGATCAAAATACCTTTCCAAGGGTAAAATCTCAAATATGAAAGAATATGACTAATTATTGCACAAAATGTATTACAAAAGAGCCTTAAATAACTATGCAAAATATAACCAAATTAGCCCCTATCACTTTGTTAGCACTGAAAGTGGATCGGGGCAAAATGTAAAACCCCATCTAAGACTACCCTAGAAATAGAGGGAAGGGTTGCATTCCATGGCATATTGCATGAATAAATTCTTTATGTGTGAAATTGTGCATTTTTAAAATTGCTATAGGTGGTTCTTGTGAATTATTTACGCTAGATGTGTGTTGGGGGCAATTGGGGAATTTTGCTTAGAGATGAGAGAATAGGAGACTTGGGTTTTTAGGAGAGAAGAGAATTAGGATGGGAAAATAAGAATAAGAATTATTGTGGTTAAATGGTTAGAGCTTTGTGGTTAATTCCTTAGATCTTGAGTTCAAATCCCATCAACTATGTATTATTTTTTATTATCTTAACTAATGTTTCAATTTTATTTCTTGCATTCCACGAAATTAGGAATGATGTCTTGGGAAAGACACAATGGTAATATTCTAATCATGTGATCTTGTCCTAAAAGAAAATATAGAGGAGTTTTAATCTCCACTATTTTAGCAACCAATGTTTCCTTATATAATATTATAGATTATCTTGGGCTTGAATTTTTAAAAGAAAAATCCTAGCTCTTGGGGAATTAGTTGGCCGAAATATAGGAGTGATACTAGTGTTGGGTATCTATCACGCATATCATATATGGCACAGCAGAAAATAAAACGAGATACCATCCCAAAATCTGCATATATGTGGAAAACAAGACATAAAGATAATAAAGGTAACAGCTTTTTACCTTTCTTTGATAGTCCAAAGAACAAAGTTTTCTTCTTCAAGTCGAGGCGCGATCTAGCATTCCTCTTGATCAAACTCCACGAGAGTTGAACACCAACCACTATAATCACAGTGTGTGATTATCTCTAATAGCAATCCACACAGAGGATACACTCAAGCACCAAAATTTCCCGTGCTAGCAAAAAAAGATGGCGGCAAGGGCTCTTCTTGTCTTCAGCAAAACGAGAGAGAAAGGATAGAAGAGAAGAGAGTTTTGGTAGCTACTATTTTTCGTGTGAATCACCCTCCTAGGGTTTCGATTATATCATCATATAAACCAAAAAACTCACTAAAAAAACTGACCTAAAACAATTAGAATTCCTTAATTGATATTCCCAGATCATGAGCGGTATCTAGCAATACATCATGACCACCCAAGAGTCCAGGAAGTCAAGTGGCTTGACATGAACCCTTTAATAACAAACTACAGTGCAATTAACTCCTTTCACCATACAATATCTCATTCGGTTTGGAGTACGGAATTAGTGCCAACTCCCTCCAGAATTAATTCTGGCCCGAATAAAATAGTACTTGTACCAAGAACCCACTACTCTATATGTGTATCAATTAGAACTATTTCCAATACACAATCGCCTTGGCCAAGAACTTCTCGAGTAGTAATTCCTACAAGTGGTCGTGAGATATTCGCCCCTACTATTAGGAGTGGTGAATCCTCTATTGACCCTCTCAACTACTTTCGTTTACCTCACAATGTACCCAACATCCATCCCACAGGTGGCCCTCAATCGAGCTCTAGAGATTGGAATCAAAGTACAATGCTCAGCAAACAAAGTACCTTAGAGATCTCAAGTCTAAGGATACTTGCACATTTGCTATATTGAGATTATATCACTGGCACTAAATAGTTATCCATGTGATTATCTCATAGCTAGGTCATCCTATGAACTTATTCCATTAACAAGCATCCATAGGTTAACTTTGAGTATCTCAATACTCACGGATATGAGAACCACCGCCTGATCAAATCAAGGAATCTAACACATGCTAGTTTTAATGCACTAATAATGTCCAGTCTCATTAATACTACGACTAGGGACTATTTAACTACTAACACTATACAGTGTAGTAGAAATCTCATATCATGATCTCTATCATGATTTTCTTAACACAATGTTATACTAAGGACTTTATCTAACAGTTATATTACACAAAGGTAAACAAAAGAAACTGTAAGATAAATAATGCCTTTTTATTAAAATAAAATGTGTCATATGCAATGTACAAGTGATTACCTCTAGGGCATAACAATAACAACTAGTGTTTTGTTTTCCAAATTAAATCACCATGAAAGAACTTCATTTTGCCTATTCTTATTTTGGTGCAAAGCTGGAATTTTCCCAACTCTTCCTCTTGGTTAAACGTCCAAAAGTATGCAGCAAAATTACCTTCTCTTTGCTTGCTATCAACAGCTATTTCATGTGTATAGGAAGCTGAAAAATCCCTTGGAAATTTAGAGCTATCTTAGCTTCAACAAACCAGAAAATTTTCCAGCAAACCACAAAGTAATTTAGCCATAGGAGTTGAGTACTCAACCCATGCATAAGTTCATCTAAGGTCCTCTTCTTTTCCTTCAAGATGATGGCTGAAAACCATCATTAATAGACCTTGAAACACTCCTATTTTACAGCTGCAAAATCCATTCAAAATAATTCAAATTCTTGCTAACAAACCACCTAGATCTTATCACTTCTTCTGGCTAGCTAACCAGAATTTTTTTCCAGCTTTTCCAACTTTCAACTAGCTAGCATTTCTCTTCATTTTATTTTTCAATTCTCCTTCATTTCTTCACCATATTTTCAACCATACTAGGGACCTAGTTGAACATCTTTTCTTCTTCACCAACCTTGGCTAACAAAACTCCATTAAAGTACCTCAAAACTCTCCTAGTTTCTCTCCATTCAAAATATTTTGAATTTGAAAATTACAACCCACCTTTTGCTCCATCAAACACTTACCTATCTAGCAACCAATCCTATCTAACCAAACCAGAAATTCTGCACTCATTTCCACAAGGATTTTTTGCCACACCTTCCAAGAACACCATCCCACTTCATCTATCTTTCTCTCCTATTCTCTCAAGAACACCAACAACACACACTACCCACCTTCAACTATTTAGTCCCTTCCAAACATCCCAAACTACTCTAAAACCTTCAAATCAACTAGAGATCATCATATTCTTTCTTTTGGTACACTTTATCACACCAAAACATCCAAAGTGCACCATCCATTTGGATCAAACAAGCAATTTTTTTTTTTAGCAAGTCAAGAAGAACACTATAAGGTAAACCAAGTCCAAGCATCCTCTTTCTTTCTCGTTTCTTTACTTCCATTTCTTCTTATTCTATTCTCAATCTCTCTCTCTTGGCCGAATTCATTGGGGGCCAACTGGGACTTCTTCAAACCTTAATCTCCCAAAGGACTCATCAAGGCATTCTAGTCTTCGATTGTCAAAGCGACATCTTCAACTAGATCAATTATCAAACAAGTATTTTGTCCTAAACTCCCTCATTTATTTTTGAACTCAAGATTATTAGGATGATGGCTTATTGATATGATGATGGATGATTTAGTAGTGTTGGGGAAAATAAATGCATGTTTATATGACATGGATGATTTTATGATGTATAGATTGAGATGTGTATTAGGACTATTCTATGAAGTAGATTTGGTTTTTTATTTTAACATGAGGTTATGATAAATTGTTAGTATATTTGTGAATTGGGTCTATATGACACTAGCATGAGATGATATGGTGGATAGGGAGATTGTTGCTAATATGATTTTGCTAAAGCTTTAATATTTGTTGATCTTGCCATCAATTACCATGTAAATATCTATATGGCTAATGATACTACTCTTGCAATGAAAATTGTTATTATCACGCTACTTGTATGATTACTACTTTATTTATTAATAACAAAATTGTTACTACCTTTAAATACTAATGGTAATATTATTGCAACTTTTGATACTTAAATTGCTATAATTACTTTTATCATTAACATTACTACTAATATTGTTATTTTTAATATTATTATTATTATTAATATTGTAAGTATTATTATTGGTATTTCTATTTTTAAGTATCACCAATATTATTAATATTGCTATTATTATTACTACTAAATATTTTTTATTTTAGAGAAATATTAATAAAATTAATATTATTATTGCTATTAGTCATAATATTTTTATTTAATGAGATTATTGTTAATATAATATAATAAATATTATTACTATTGTTTTTATTAAACGTTATTATTTTTCTTTAAAAATAATAAATATAAATATATACATAATAATATCATCATTACTATTTTATTCTCCTTATAGCACTAATATTATCTATAAAATTATCAATATTTTATCAATACTTTTGACGATGTTATTATTTTTTGTTATACTCAATTAATACCTATGTCACTTACTTATGTTACTATAGTATCAAATTATTCTGATATTAATGTTAACCTCTAAATATTTTATTAATTAATTGTAGAACTCTTACACCATTAACATCATATATGAGTGCTATTATTGATTATGTGTATGTAAAGTTTAAAGTTATTTGTACGTATGCAATTTTGTTATTTAGTTATGCATCAATAGTAACATACCCCCTATATTTATCCCAGACAGGTTTAGGTTACCTTGAGCAAGACTCAGAGGATTATTTTACCAAATGGAATCAAAAGTTTAAAGCAAGTCCTTACATAAAGATGTTTGTGAACAAAAAGTGCTTCTGCGAGTCAAATACACGGATTGCCGTGAAAGATGTACTTTGGGATGCAATTATGAACAATTTATTCCATCTGCTAAAATAAAATAATTTTAGTCAAGCAAACAATTTTTCCAGCAAAACAATAAATTGTCCTTAAACAAATTTTTACCTAAGGTTGTTCGAAAACCATAATTGCTACTTCAAAGAAAGCTCTTCATTAGTTTTACATTTTCCAATTGGAATAAACATAACGTTGAGTACTCAATAAGGATGGATTACTAGGACTAGTCTTTGAAAGATTAGGTAAGTCTCTCAGTAGGAGGCCACCTCTGAGGGGCGAGCTTTGCCTAGACAAGATGATGAGGGGCAGAAAACAGAGGAAGCATGCACCAACGAAAACAAAAACAGAGAAAAAACAAATGCAAGCCTTAAAGGCCACACGGAAGCGTAAAGATCATACATTTGCGTGCTCTAAGCCTACTAGGTTGAGTAGGAGTGACTTGAACGACAGGAATCGCTTCGCCTTGCCCACTTAAAGAAGCATCCGGTTGAAAACCCACTAGCCTCCTGCTTCGCCTTGTTTGCATGAACGCCAAGCCTTTCAACTCTCAGAATATACCACAGCCTAACCTCTAGTCAGTGAACACAACGGTGAAGAGGAACGGTCTCAAATCTCCTTAGTTCTCTTGCTATTGATTAGCAAAGCTCCAAGAAGAAGACACAGAGAATGAAGGAGACGTCTGAGAGAGAGAGCTGCGTGAGTTTTTCTTAGGCTAGAGAGATAAGGGTTTTTTTCTTTTTCCAGAGACTTGTTTTTGGGTCAGCCAAAACTAGGTCTCTTACTATCTGATAAACATATCCCGGGATATCATATTTCAAACACCCGGATGTTATCCTGAGAATAAGTTTGGTTTAACCCTAAACTCTTCTTAACCGTATCTGGAAAAACCCTACGGTCCAAGCTATTAGGCCGAAATAATATTTATTTTTTCTCTTGGACCCAAAAGGCCCAAAATAATAAACATTAATTATTTATTTCCTGGACTTATATAAATAACCCAATAAATAATTAATGAGCCCAAATGAACCAAAATAATTAATCTTTAATTATTTATTTCTTGGGCTTATATAAATAACCCAACAAATAATTAAGCATTAATTATCCTAGTTTAAGCCCAGGTTAATTTCCTAATTATTCATACTAGACCTAGGCCCTGAATAATTAATTAACCAATTAAACCAGATAATTAATTTCTCTCAACTCCTATTTTTATTTTATTTATTTATTTTATTCCAATCTAATAATAAATTAGACATCTTGAATAAATTAAAATAAAAAAATATCCTCTTGAACTGAGACCAATTCCTCAATCCAAAATTAGTTAGGACTTACAGGGTTATTCCGAGGACAAAAAAGACACATCGCCTTGGCTACTAAAATGACCAAAATACCTCTGCTATATAAATAGCTGTATTTTGCATTTTAAATATTTTCTAATATCACCATAAGAAAATATTGACCCCAAGGATAATGCTGCATTAGCAAAGTCTCCGACCTACAGGTGAAATGACTTAAATACCCCTCTACACATCGCCGTACATTTAGAGAGGAAGAAGTGTACTAACACCCCTCTAAATGACATCTACCATCCTTAGACTTCTAGTACAATGATCCACGACTTCCTGGAGTGTTTCCGCTTTCCAAGGGAGTTACCCTAAAGCAAATATCCGAGTCATGTTTCTCAGGGCCCTGGACATTTTAGACCATTCGGACAACCACAAGGGGCGATATAGTGCAAAAACTATCTTGTACAAGTCTGTCTTAACTAACTAGTTACATATACCCAATACATAAGTATATTAATTCTACTATAGAACCTCAACTATAGCATATCAAAGCATATGCTTCCAGCTTCGTAAGACTACCAACTCATACTCAAGTCGTAGAGTACTAGTCCACACTGTAGCGGTAGTAATCTAGGTTTCTATTATCTAGTACTTTTAGAAACCACTACTACAGGTCCTGTCCTACGTATTCGAAATACGCTCATGTCATGAAGTGAGTGGACTACTCACTGGCTAAAAGTAATCCATTCCCCATTTGGAATTCATAACATAATAACCTAAACATGATGAGATTCCCAGTCTCATCAATAGGTTAAGAACAAATGTTTATGTGTTAAATAACCCGTGATCCATACCTTACTGTGAAAGACCACCATTCACATGGATCACTTATTTAAACACAATGGGTTTATTCCAAACGAAACTTGTGCACAAACAAAAAGTAAATTCACAAACAATTTCTGAATATAAATTCTTTTATTAAAATATTCGATTTTACAACAGAAACCTAGTCTAAGAGGGTATACAATCCAACAATCTCCCACTTGCACTCTAAGACTAGGTAAGTCCATAGGTGCCCACCCCTATGGCGTCTAAGTGTCTCTTGAAGACTCTCTCAGACAAAGGCTTGGTGAATGGATCTGCTAGATTGTTTTCTGAGGCAATATGTTCCACCACGACTTCCCGTCTCTAGATGAAATCCCGGATCAAGCGATACTTCCTCTCGATGTGTTTCCCCTTCTTGTGGTTCCGAGGTTCCTTAGATTGCGATACTGCTCCAGTGTTGTCGCAATACATCACAATCGGCCTGTCAATATGTGGTACGACTCCAAGTTCTGAAAGGAACTTTTGGAGCCAAACTGCTTCCTTGGATGCCTCCGAAGCTGCCACATACTCATCTTCCATGGTTGAGTCAGCAATACAAGACTGTTTGATACTCCTCCCTGAAATTGCTCCTCCAGACAAGGTGAAGACATATCCACTAGTGGATTTTCTCTCATCCTTATCCGCCTGGAAGTCTGAGTCTGTGTATCCTGTAGGAACTAGATCATCAGCCCTGTAAACCAGCATATAATCTCTCGTTCCCTTAAGGTACTTGAGAATATGCTTTACAGCTTGCCAATGAACCTCACCTGAGTTTGACTGATATCTGCTAACTAAGCCCACGGCAAAACAGATATCTGGCCTAGTACACACCATGGCATACATGAGACTTCCCACAGCCGAAGCGTAGGGAATCCTACTCATTCTGTCCTTTTCTTCTTGAGACTTAGGACAGTCCTTCAAAGAAAATGACAACCCATGTCTACAGGGGATTAGAGCTCCCTTGCATGAGTCCATGCTATACTTGGCCAGGATTTTGTTAATGTATGTTGCTTGAGATAACCCTAACATTCTCTGCTTCCTATTTCTGAGAAGTCTAATCCCGAGAATGTAGCTGACTTCTCCCAAGTCCTTCATACTGAATTGACTAGACAGCCAAACCTTTGTAGATGACAATGTCCCTACATCATTTCCAATGAGTAGAATGTCATCCACATACAGAATAAGAAAAACCACATTAATGCCTTCAAGTTTCCTGTACACGCATGGTTCATCTTCATTTTGAATAAAACCATAGGACTTTATAGTCTCATCAAAACGAATGTTCCATTGTGAAACCCCACCTAAAGCCAACCCTAGAGTAAAGGGGTCGGGATGCATATCATATTATTTTGCATGAATATATATATATATATATATATATATATATATTTAAATGATTTTATGTGCTTTAAGAATTGTGGTTTATAGGTTAAAAGGCTTAGTTATGCTTATTGGGTAGGAAGGGTAAAATGGTAATTTTACCTGAGGTCAAAATAGGAAGATAGCTTGAGGATTACATAAGAAGAATATGTGGGTGAGAAAATAAGAACAAGAGTTATTGTGGTTAAGTGGTTAGAGCTTTGGAATTAATCTCTAAGGTCATAAGTTCAAATCCCATCATTTAAGTTTTTATCATGATTATCTTACTTAAGTTTAAATTTTTGTTTTCTTGCATTCCATAAAAATAGGAATGTTGTCTTAAGGGAGACATGAAGAGAATGTCCTAATCTTATCATTGTGTCCTAAAAAGAATTCTAGAGGAATTCTTGTCCTATTATTACTTCTAACTTGTTCTAGCCTTTTCATTAATTAAACTTGTTCAAAATTTATCAAAATTCATGGTTTTAATTCCAGAAAATTTCAGCAGGGATTCTTGGTCTTTGAATTTCGAAAATGAATCTTGGAGGTTGGGGTTTTGACTGAAAATAGGAGAAGAGTTAAGAAAGGTTCCCAAGAGAAATTAATCACCATTGATGAACCTTCAAAATCCACTCCATTGTGTTCATAATCTTCATGAAAGAAATCTGGAAATTTTCTAGATTCTTGGCAGCCTAACCTTCAAAAATCTCAGCCATCTTTCTTACTCAATTGCTGCTGGAAAATGGCCAATTTATTCAGCTTGAGGAACTGAAAATTCTGTGCAATTCGGACTGCACAAAAAACTGCACAAACCAGAAAAAAATTCTGGGCAGTTCGCAACTTTCAAACCAGAAAATGAAGCTGTTTTATTCCACCTTCAAGCCAGCAAAACTTCATTGTTTTTCCTCATAAAGAAGGCTGGAAAACCAGCCTTAAAGGACCCTTGAACATCTCTCAAAACCTCTGCAAAACGGGCTGAATAAGTGCAGAAATTTTGCACAGAAAAATGCTGCAACCGTTCGTAGCTTTGAACACCATAGAACCAGAATTTTTCCAACTTTGTTCTCTTCAAGCCCTGGCCGAAAACCACCCTTCAACCTCTGTAAATTAACCCTTGTTCAGACATGAACTGAAAACCATTACCCTCTCCACTTACCTTGCACAATTGGACTCCATAATCACACCTCAAATCTCTCCTACAATCACTCCATTCAAACTTCCATTTGAACTTCAAAATTTTCAGAATTTTCTCTCCATGAAAACACCCTTGTATTAGGCTATACAACCAGAATTTCTCTGCCATTAAACTCTAATTTTCAGCCAACATTAAAGCCTTATCAGACTTCAATCATTTCAGCAAAATAAACCAAACCAGCCGACACCATTGTAGCTCCAAGAATACCTCCATCAATCAAACACCATTAACATATCCTATACCTCAAACCACCCCTCAAATCACTCCAGAAACCCCTAAATTCCCTAAACTATTCAGTCAACACTCTCCAGAAATTCATCCAGCAATCTCCCTCAAATTCTCTCCATTTTCACCAAGAACACACACTACTCTTCTTCAAGCCAAAACCCACTCTAAACACTTCTAATCCCTCTCAAAAACTCCAAAATACTCCTACATACTCTCTAGAGTTCATTTCTGGAATTTATAACATCAAATCTCAAAAACAAAAATTAGCATTCGAATCAAAACTGATTTTTCTCCTTGAAGTCTCAAGAACATCATCAAGACTCTCAATCGCGTGGACCTTCTTAAATCTTTATCGAAGTGATCATCAATCAAGTATTCCTCCTTAAACCTTCATTTTAATTCAGAATTCATGTCTCTTAGATATTGATAGGAATAATAAAATATGAATGGGGGATTGAGTATATGCATGTGAATGAAGGGGTAGGGATTAGGACATGAGAATGATTGATCATGTTTAAGCTATATGGATTTCCTTGAGAGTCGATGCATGCTCATCATGTCCTAAGAGAATTATGAATGTTTAAGCATGCTAGATGTTATGTCCCCTTTGGTGAATAGGATTTTTATGTTCTTATCTCCATTGAAGCCATGATCATGATTGTTTGGCCATGTGATAGCAAGTGTTGATTTAAGCATATGTTCATGAGTGGATTAGTTTGTTGTTTGATGTTGAAGGAAATGTTCATGATTCTTGTTAGCAATAGGAAATCATGATTATGTTCTTGTTGATCCTAGGCTATTTTAATTAGTAAATTTTATTACCTTAATTAAAATTATTACTATATTTTCCTCTAAGGATTTCGAAATTGTTAGGAAGTTTTGGAAATGGGATGTTACATGAAATATTGATATTTTACTAATCAAATAAATGATATTTTTCCTTAAAAATAATATATGCATAGGTATAATATCAAATACGATCTTTTATATAAATAATAATAATGACCTGGTAGACCATAGTTCAAACTTTTAAAATTCGTTTGTTATTTATTATACAAAAAATTTAATATAATTCATTTATTATTAATTTTATTTATTACTAATTATTTATTATCTATTAAAAATTAATTAAAAATTATTTGTAATTTATTATTTATTTATAATAAAGCTATTTTTAAATTATCATTTATTAATATTATTTAGGGCTTGGTATTATTCAATATTCAAACCTTAGTTTATTTATTAATAATAACACTCAAGAATTATTATTTAGGTCTATAATTTATTAGCAATTATTTTAGAACCCCTAGTCATTTTAACTTATCAAACTAGACTTATTTTATAAAATTCTTTATCAGCTGGCCTGAAAGCTTAGGACATGAGGGTCGTGATTGTAATAAGTTGAACTAGGATTATTTGTGTAAGTGAATTTAGCTTGAGTATAACCTTATGTTTTGTGTTTACCCCAGGCGGGGTTAGGTCAGCCTTGGAAGACTTTTGAATTTGAGCAAGCAAAGAATCAAGTAAGCTCCTGCATGGAATTTTGTGAAGACCAAAAATTACAGTGGCAAGCTAAACGCGATATGTGTGGAAATTCATGTTGTAAAGGCAATTAAGGACAATTTTTCCTATTTATTTCAATCAAGCAAATCATTTGAAAATCAAACAAGCAGTTTTACACAAAATGCTAAACTTTTTCTAAAACCCAACTTTGACAAGAATTTTAGAACTCTTAATTGCTATTTCCAAATAAAGCAATGTATGATCCATTTTCTCCCAAGTGGGACAATCAACGTTGAGTACTCAATAAGGGTAGACTACCAGGACTAGTCTTTGAAGGGTTATGGTAAGTCTCTCAGTAGGTGGCCACCTCTGAGGGATGAGTCCTTCCTGGATAGGATGCCAGTCCAGTAGGTCATGCCGGTCCGAGCTAGCAAGTTTCAGTCATGTGGACTGTGTGTTTCCGAAGTGGACAACCGGTAAGTTTGGGTGTAGAGATGGAGGAGTATCTCACCTGGTAGGCCGTACACCTTCCTTTTGTCAGCTTGCACAAAGTGTGGCATTCTGACTGTTGCTTAGTCATGGGGCCCAACGTGTGGTAACCCATGGCTACCCATTTGAGTGGTTGTATTTATTGTGCACTTGTGTGGATTAAAAAAGCAAAACACCACTCTTTATTTTCAATACTTATTTAATGCTTGCCAACACTTTCTCTTATGAAACTATTACAACTTGCATACATAAATTATTTTACCTGAAATACTCAAAGCACACACGAGCTTACTGAGATTTTTATCTCATCACCTTTTATACTATGTTTTCAGGTTGATCCGACTGTGGAGGTCAATAGCTAGACTTGTTGCCTATGATTTGAAGACTTTATGTTATTTTCTTTATGGATATTTTGAGAGATTGTAGCAAACAATTTATTTTGGATTTGTTCTTGTATTTATCTTTTGGGTTGTAACAAGTTTAATTTTAAAGTATTTATATTATTTTATTATATGTGACTTAGTTATAAAGACCCCTTGTCCATTAGACGGGGTGACATCCCCGGCCCTGTTGGACCTAGGTAGTGGGGTGTTACATCCATGCTCTCTATGCCTGCTTAAGTCCATAAATGGACTTCTTAAGCTTGCAAACCATATGTTCTTGGCCTTCAGCAATGAAGCCTTCCGGTTGGGACATATAGATGTCTTCGCTAAGATGGCCATTTAAGAATGTCGTCTTGACATCCATTTGCCATATCTCGTAGTCATAGTGACAGGCGATGGCAAGGAGGATGCGGATGGATTTAAGCATGGCTACCGGGGAAAAGGTTTCTTCATAGTCAATTCTCTCTTTTTGAGTATACCCTTTCGCCACAAGCCTAGCTTTGAAGGTTTCTACCTTCCCATCCGCTCTCCTCTTTCTCTTGTACACCCATTTTCACCCAATGGGTTTTATCCCTTCAAGTGAAGCTATAAAATCCCAAACCTGATTGAGGTACATAGACTCAATCTCGGCTTTCATTGCTTCATGCCACAGATTTGCATCGGCATCAGCAATAGCCTCCTCGTATCTAGTGGGGTCTTGTTCCTGATGGTCAGAGACCAGCTCAAAGGCTTCTCCAGTCCATCTATCCGGAACCCTAGACACTCTTCCACTACGACGATGCTCTACTTGCACAGGATCTTGAGGCTGTGCCTCTTCTTGTTCCACAATCGGGTCAGAAGAAGTTGAATCCGTAGATAACTTCTCCTCAAGTTCCAACCTTGTTGAACCTTTAGTGGAAGTACTTTGATCATCTTCCAAATATCTAGCATTGGTACTACTAGTACCTTCTGCTCCTTAGGATGATAAAAGTGACCTCCCTTTGTCCCTTTTGGATAGCCAACAAAATAGCATAATTCTGATCTCGGTTCCAACTTGTCTCCCTTGATCAGTACATAAGTTGGACAACCCCAAATCCTGAGATGATTCAGACTTGGCTTACGCCTAGTCCACATCTCATAGGGAGTCCTAGGTACTAACTTGGAAGGCACCAAGTTCAGGATATATGCCGCTGTCTCTAGGGCATATCACCAAAAAGACACTGGAAGAGTAGCATGAGACATCATGCTTCGGACCATTTCTATCAATGTCCTGTTCCTTCTCTCAGCTACTCCGTTCTGCTTGGGTGTTCCCGGCGTAGAGAGTTGGGATACTATTCCATAATGTACCATGTAGTCCTTGAATTCACCTAGGAGATACTCTCCACCACGATCCGATCATAAGGTTTTGATTCATTTACCTGTCCGACGCTCCACTTCAGCCTTAAACTCCTTAAACTTATCAAAAGAGCCAAACTTGCGTCTCATCAGGTAAATGTAACCATACCTTGTACAATCATCCGTGAAAGTGATGAAGTACTCAAAACCTCCTCTAGCTGGTGTAGACAATGGGCCACACACATCAGTGTGAACAAGACTCAACACCTCCTTGGCTCTATCCGCCTTTGGTGTAAATGACCTTTTGGTCATCTTTCCTATTAGGCAGGATTCACACTGAGGCCATCTTTCCAATCTCAATGAGCCCAAAGGCCCATCATGGATTAGCCTCTGAATCTTGGTTGAGTTAATATGACCCAACCTTAGATGCCAAAGGTATGAATCATTGATATTGGTTTTTCTCTTCTTAGTTAAAGGTTCAAACTGAGCGTTATTTTATTAGTTGTTAATAGGGTTTAAAAAGAACAGATTTCCATACATGTGCCCAATACATAAAATTTCTCCATCTCTACTGATAGAAATACCAGAATGGAAAGATACAGAATATCCTTGATTTATAAGTTTTGCAACTGAAATCAAATTCTGACGAAATCCAGGTACATATAAAATATCTTTTAAAATCACTATTTTATTACAATAAAAAATAAGATCTAGCTCTCCCACTGCAAGGGCCCAGACTTGTGCTACATTACCCATGCGTAGCCCATGTTCGCCCTTCTTGAATCTTCTAATCTTTCTAAACCCCTACAAGGAGTTACAGATATGATTAGTGGCTCTTGAATTAATAATTCAAGTGGAAGTTGATCCTACCATTAATATAGACTCTAGATAGAAAACATTACCTGTGGGGTTTTTCTTGGCTTGAAGATCTGGACACTCCTTTTTCTAGTGTCCCTTCTTCCCACATTTGAAGCACTTTCCCTTTGGTTTATCCTTGGGCTGGGCTGCTGCATTCCCCTTCTTCCTCTTGAACTTTCTGGGTTTAGGCCCAGTTCTTGAGGAAGAAGCCTTAGCAATCATGGCCTTTGACTGCGGCTTCATGACCTTCTCCGCCATCTGGAGCTCCTTCATCCATTCAGTTAAACTCATGTTCAATTTGTTCATGTTATAGTTTAACTTAAACTGAGTGAAGGAGCCCGGTAAAAATTCAAGAACCATGTCCACTTGGCTCTCGGGATCAATGATAGCCCCTAAGATTTCTGCCTCCTCGAAAGCAGCAATCATCTTGAGCATATGCTCTCGGACTGATGCTCCATCAGCCATCTTAGTGTTTATAATAGTTCGAAGAGTTTCCTGCCATGCGGACCAGCTCTTGTCCGCGAACATAGTAGCCAATGACTGACTAATGTCATATGCAGAAGCCATGTGCTCGTGTTTTGACTGGAGCACATTAAACATGGAGTCTAACATATAGCAACGTGCCATTTCGTCAGCCTTCTTCCACGCCTTCTCAACCTCTCACTCTTCGGCGGTGGAACCTTCCCCGATAACAGGGCAGGTCTCGTAAAGGACATACTTATACTCTTCGGCTGTGAGTATTATGTCTAGGTTCCTTTTCCAGTCCACATAGTTTGGACCCGTTAACTTATTCTCCCTGAGAAAATAACGGTCAATGGACTAAAAGAACCTCCCACCATTTCTGAAAATCGAAAAATAAAAGAAGAGTTTAGTTTGTGAAAACAAAATAAAATTTGTGCGCTGAAAATAATTTGGCTCTTAGGAAAACTGACATAGCTTCTTGGGAAGATTAACAGTTTCCTAAGCTAAGTGTATTAACCACCACAAATTAATTTCCCTTCTAGGTAATGATCTAGAGGATAACTCCATCGTGAGATGGCCATTTCCTCTCATTTCCTATGGACATACCTCGCACTATGACCTCCAACGTGGGCTGGCAATCATAGCATGTGTCCCGGGTTATTAACTACATCCTTCTATTAGATCTAGATCCTTGTGGTATCCCCATCCTATACGGGTTCACTCCCAGGGTAACGCGAGGGGACCCACGATCTCTAATGAGGACCGTGATGGAAGCTGTGGGGCTGTTGGAACCCCTCTCCCACTTAGTCTTTTAAAATAAAGGTTTTTCTAAAAAATATCCTTTTGAAATTTCCATTAAGTTTTTCCTTAACTCAAAAATAAAATATCCAAGTCCATTAAATTCTCTATGTCAAGGCTTATACCCTTTGAGAGATTTCACCATGGACTAATTTTATTTAAGTTAAAACTTAATGATTTCAAAAATTTTCCAATTAAAACTTTCTAAAGACTTTGGTCTCAAGTTTATTTGGCAAAACAATTTTTCTAGCGCAAAATAAAACAAAATGGCTCTCCATTTTAATTTACAAAAATACCTAAATCTAATATATTTTCTATGTCAAGGATTAAATCCTTTGAGAAAATATTCAAGGATTAATTTTTGTACAAATTAAAATAACCATTCAATTTTTGAAGAAAAATGTTTTTCTTGTCAAGAATGTTCCTAAAGACTTTGGTCTTTGAGAAAAAGCACACATAGGTACACAAAAAAAAATAGCATGCTTGAAAACAGTAAACATTTTCATACTTTTCTATTTTTTAAACCTAAGTGCCTAAATAATAGAATTAAACACATTAATTAATTAATTAATGATCTTGTTTAATCCTAAAATCCCTTACTAATATTTTTCATGCAAATATATTCCAAGAATATAAAATATTACAAAAATATTAACTTCGACTAGTATGGGACCCAAAACGAAAAAGAAAAAAAATAAAGAAAATTAAAGAAAATTGACTGGCGGACCACTGCACTGGATCCGCGCCCGCATGGCCTGCGGTCCACCGAGGCCGCGGTGCACCGCGCCGCACCGGATCACCTTTGCTGCAGCCCATGGATCAGCTCGCGCCCGCGACCCGCTTGCCCTCTGCTGCCGACCCGTGCGTTGACGCGTGCTTCTGCCCGATAACCCACCGCTTGACCCGCGCAATCCAATTGCAATTCTTCAATTTGAAATGGCTCAAATCAAACAAAAATCGGCTCGGCTCGCAGCAAATAGCCAGACGGCTCCAGGCATATAATGGCAACGGCTCGGCTCGACTGCACGGCTTATGAATAGTATTTCTTCTTCGTTTTTCTTTCTCTTTCGTACGAAAGTTGCAGAGACCTCTGCTCTTCGATTTTTGCTTCCTTCTTTAGCTTCTTTGGACATTTTTACTTATAAAAACCCATCCAAAACAAAAACACAACCGCCTATACCCATTTAAATTAGGTTTACACGATCAAACATCAAAGCCAAAATTTATTACAAAGAGTCCTATGCTTCAACAGTTCACAGTCATCCTATCCTATACCAAAACAGCGAAGGATCACAAGTATAATCATTTTCTCCATTTTTATAAACTACCATGCTCCTTATATTGATCAAAGAACCATTGGCTCTAATACCACATTAGGGGGCAGAAAATAGAGGAAGCATGCTCCAACGAAAAAAAAAACAGAGGAAAAAAAAATGCAAGCCTTAAAGGCCACACGGAAGCGTAAAGATCATACATTTGCGTGCTCTAAGCCTACTAGGTTGAGTAGGAGTGGCTTGAACGACAGGAATCGCTTCGCCTTGCCCACTTGAAGAAGCTTCCGGTTGAAAACCCACTAGCCTCCTGCTTCGCCTTGTTTGCATGAACGCCAAGCCTTTCAACTCTCAGAATATACCACAGCCTAACCTCTAGTCAGTGAACACAACGGTGAAGAGGAACAGTCTCAAATCTCCTTGGTTCTCTTGCTATTGATAAGCAAAGCTCCAAGAAGAAGACACAGAGAATGAATGAGACGTCTGAGAGAGAGAGCTGCGTGAGTTTTTCTTAGGCTAGAGAGATAAGGGTTTTTTTCTTTTTCAGAGACTTGTTTTTTGGTCAGCCAAAACTAGGTCTCTTATTATCTGATAAATATATCCCCGGGATATCATATTTCAAACACCCGGATGTTATCCTAAGAATAAGTTTGGCTTAACCCTAAACTCTTCTTAACCGTATCTGGAAAAACCCTACGGTCCAAGCTATTGTGGTGAAATAATATTTATTATTTCTCTTGGACCCAAAAGGCCCAAAATAATAAACATTAATTATTTATTTCCTGAACTTATATAAATAACCCAATAAATAATTAATGAGCCCAAATGAACCAAAATAATTAATCTTAAATTTTTATTTCTTGGGCTTATATAAATAACCCAATAAATAATTAAGCATTAATTATTTTCCCTAGTTTAAGCCCAAGTTAATTTCCTAATTATTCATACTAGACCTAGGCCCTGAATAGTTAATTAACCAATTAAACCAGATAATTAATTTCTCTCAACTCCTATTTTTATTTTATTTATTTATTTTATTCCAGTCAATAATAAATTGACATCCTGAATAAAATAAAATAAAATAAAATCCTCTTAAACTGAGACCAATTCCTCAACCCAAAATTAGTTAGGACTTACGGGCTATTCCGAGGACCAAAAAGACACATTGCCTTAGTTGCTAAAATGATCAAAATACCTCTGCTATATAAATAGTTGTATTTTGCATTTTAAATATTTCATAATATCACCATAAGGAAATATTGACCACAAGGATAATGCTGCATTAGCAAAGTCTCCGACCTACAGGTGAAATGACTAAAATACCCCTCTACACATCGTCGTACATTTAGAGAGGAAGAAGTGTACTAACACCCCTCCAAATGACATCTACCATCCTTAGGCTTCTAGTCCAATGATCCACGACTTCCTGGAGTGTTTCCGCTTTCCAAGGAAGCTACCTTAAAGCAAACATCCGAGTCATGTTTCCCAAGGCCCTGGACATTTTAGACCATTCGGACAACCACAAGGGACGATATAGTGCAGAAACTATCTTGTACAAGTCTGTCTTAACTAACTAGTTACATATACCCAATACACAAGTATATTGGTTCTACTATAGAACCTCAACTATAGCATATCAAAACATATGCTTCCAGCTTCGTCAGACCACCAACTCATACTCAAGTCGTAGAGTACTAGTCTACGCTATAGCAGTAGTAGTCTAGGTTTCTATCATATAGTACTTTTAGAAACCACTACTACAGGTCCTGTCCTACGTATTCGAAATACGCTCATGTCATGAAGTGAGTGGACTACTCACTGGCTAAAGGTAAGTCATTCCCCATTTGGAATTCATAACAAATAACCTAAATATGTTGAGATTCCCAGTCTCATCAATAGGTTAAGAACAAATGTTTATGTGTTAAATAACCCGTGATCCATACCTTACTGTGAAAGACCACCATTCACATGGATCACTTATTTAAACACAATGGGTCTGTTCCAAATGAAAATTGTGCACAAACAAAAAGTAAATTCACAAACAATTTATGAAAATAAATTCTTTTATTAAAATATTCAATTTTACAACAGAAACCTAGTCTAAGAGGGCATACAATCCAACAGATGATAGTTCTTGTTGGTCAGGTCAGTCCGAGCTAGCAATCACAGTTCAGATGGACTGTTTATTTTCGGAGTGAACAACTAGTAACTTTAGGTGTAGAGATGTAGGAGTATCTCACCTGGTGGGCTATACACCCACCTTGCATTAAAATGCACAAAGTGTGGCATCCTAATCATTCTCTTGTCATGATGCATAAAGTGTGGCATCCTAACCGTTCTCTTGTTATGGTGCACAATATGTGGTGATAAGTCCATTCATGATGCACAATCTCATAGTCAACTTTATTTGAGAAGTTATTTATTTACAAGTTGAACACTTTTACTTTACAAATATTGATAATACACTACTCAATGTTCAAAAATAAATTTATGGACTTGCAAACTTTTTGTTTTGACTTGTTCAAAACTTGCATACATGAAATGTTTTCTTAAATTGTCATGAGCACACACAGGACTTATTGAGAAATATTCCTCACTCTTTTTTCATATCATGTCTTCAGGTCGATCCTGCTTTGATGATTGATGTACTTTTGTTGCCATGAGCATGGAAAATTTACTTTGATGTATTCCTTTGTTAGAGATTTTAGTTACCTTCTATTTGTTTTAAGACTTGTATAGGTATTGTTTTGGGATTGTAATAAGATTATTATTAAGTTATTTTCTTCTATATTTTATATTATCTAGTTATAAAGACCCCTTGTCCTAAGGACGAGATGACATCCCCGCCCTTTTTAAGGTACGTAAGTAGTAGGGTATTACACAAAACATAAACCATAGAAATAACATAAAACCACAATGGAAGCATTTCCGTGAATAATTAGGTTGCTTAGGCTGAACTGATATTAGTTTAACGGCTATTGGTTTACTTGCACTGGCTTTTAGTTCAAAACCTACAAAACAATGACTCTGCCTTTGCATTAACGCGGACTCCTAGACTTTCAAAATATATCCACTACTTGAACACGTTGGTGAAGAATAGAGGAAAGGAAATAGTTTAACTATTTGACTTACTACTAACAAGTAGAATCAGGAAAGTCTGTCTATCCTTTTCTACTGGAAGAAGAAGAAAAATTGAGAGCCCTTTTCCAGAGAATAGAGACGGAGCGCAATAGGCTTGTTTTTTGAGATATCTTTCTTTTTTTTAACTAAAAAGCTACCATACACATTCTACTAAAATCCTCTAAGATATTTTTGAAATATATCTGCAGATTTTTTAAATCAAGCGTGAGTCTTATCTGGTCAAAATGATTAACCCTAGCAAAACTGGGCTTCGGTCGGATTGTTAAATCCCTAGTCAAAACCATTAAGTTAAACTTAATATATTTATTTAGTCTGAGACTAATAAAAGTCCATAAATTAATAATTAATTAACTCAAATGGACCAAAATAATTTCTCAAGCTTTTTTTTCTAATTTAGGCCCTGACTAATTCTAATTATTCAATTTGGACTCAAGCCCTGAATAATTAATTAACTGGCTAAATATGAAAATTTATTTATTCTCTTTTTTGGGCTTTTTATTTTATTCTAATCCTATAAAACCAAGCCACTTGAATAAAATAAAACACATCTCTATTTAAGACCATTTCCTTAACGTAAAAATTAATCAGGACTTATAGGCTATTCGGAGGACCAAACGACACATCTTTCTTGGCTACTAAAATAATTAAAATACCCCTGCTATAAAAATAGATGTAATGATAAGGAAATGTTGACCCCAAAGATAATGTTGTGTTTAGTACTGTCTCTGACCTATAGGTGTAATGACTAAGATACCCCTCTATGTAACACCCATCATTGAGACATGAGAAATGAACTAACACCTCTCTTAATGACTTCTACTATCCTTAGATATCTAGTTTGATAATCCATGACTTCTATTATATATCCCTTATGTCTGGAAAATACCCAAAAGTATACAATACTAAATTACGTTCTCAGGGCCCTGGATTATATAGATTATCCTGGACAATCACAAGAGGGTGGTTTCTCATTTTAGGAGTATAGAAACTATCTTATATAAGTTTGTCTTAACTAACTTCTCACATATATCCAAAATACAGGTATATTGGTCCTATAATAGAACCTCACCTACAGTACCTGCTTCCAGCTTCGTAGACCACCAATCCATACTCAAGTCATAGGGTATAAGTCCATGTTGTAGTTGTAATAGTCTAGGTTTTTATTATTTTAGTACTTTGAGAAACTACTACTACGGGTTTAGTTATACATATTCTAAATACTCTTATACTTTGAAGTGAGCTAACTATTGACTGGTTAAAGGTAAGCCATTCCTTATTTGGTTGAGTTGGCAATACAAGATTGTTTGATACTCTTCTATGAAATAGGACCTCTAAACAAGGTAAAGACATATCTACAGTCGATTTTCTTTTATCCTTATCTGCCTGAAAGTTTAAGTCAGTGTATCCATTTGGAACCAAATCATCGGTTCTATAAACTAATATATAATCATTTGTTCCCTTGAGGTATTTGAGTATATATTTTACAACTTGCCAATAAACTTCCCCGGGGTTTTATTGATATTTGATGATTAAACCTATAGCAAAATAGATAGCTGGCTTAGTGCACAGCATGGCGCGCACAAAACTTCTCACAGCCGAAACATAGCAAAACCCACGCATCTTATCTTTCTCTTCTTGTGTCTTAAGACACTCTTTTGAAGAGATAGATAACTATATGTGCAAAGGATCTATGCCCTTTTATAGGAGTCCATGCTAAACTTGGCCAATAACTTTTTAATGTATGCAGCTTAGGATAATCATAACATTCTATGCTTCCTATTCCTATGAAGTTTAATTCTGATAATATAATTGATTTCTCCCTCCTTCATACTAAATTGACTAGAAAGCCAAACATTTGTCGATGAGAATATACATCATTACCAATGAGTAGAATGCCATCGATATATAATACAAAAAAATCACATTTTAACCTTCTAATTTCCTGTACACATATGGTTCATCCTCATTTTGAATAAAGCCATAGGACTTTATAGTCTCATTAAAACGGATATCCCATACTCTTAATTCCTACTTAAGTCCATGAATAGATTTTTTAAGCTTTTAAACCATGTGTTATTGACATTTAACAATAAAACCTTCCGACTGAGGCATATAGATATCTTTACTAAGATGGCCATTGAGAAATGCTGACTTGACATCTATTTGCCATATCTCGTAGTCATAATAACATGTGATGACAAGAAGAATACAAATAAACTTAAGCATGGCTACCAGGGAGAAAAAGTTTCTTCATAATGGATTCCCACTTTTTGAGTATTAACCTTTTACCACCAGCCTAGCTTTAAAGGTTCTATGCTCCCATCTGTTCCTATTTTTCTCTTATATAACCACTTACACCCTATGATTTTATCTCATCAGGTGAAAGTACATGATCTCAAACCTGATTGAAGTAAATTGAATCAAACTCAGCTTTCATTGCTTCATGCCACATGTCTATATCAACATTAGCAATAGCCTTATCGTATCTAGTGGGATCTTGTTACTGATGTTTAGAGACTAGGTCAAAGACCTCACTCATCCACCTTTCTAGAACCCCTAGATCTCATCCTACTACGACGAGACATTTTTTTCCACAGGATTCTTACGTTGTGCCTCTTCTTATTCCACAATTAGATTACTAGAAGTTGATTCAGATGACAACTTCTCCATAAGTTCCATTTTAATTAAACCTTTTATGGATGTATTTTGATCTTCCTTTAAGTATCTAGGATTAGTTTATACCAGTAGCTTTTGCTCATTTAGATGATAAAAGTATCCATCATTTATTCCCTTTAGATACCCAACAAAATAGTATAATTCTAATTTTTATTCTAACTTATCTCCCTTAATCAGTACATAGGCAGGACAACTCTATATCATGAGATGATTTAAACTTGACTTTTGCCTAATCTACATTTCATAAGTTGTCTTAGGTACTGACGTAGAAGGTACTAAGTTTAGAATATATATTGTTGTGTCTATGGTGTATCCCTAAAAAGAAATTGGAAGAGTCGCTTGAGACATCATACTTCTAACTGTTTCCATCAATGTTGTGTTCCTTATCTCAGCTATTCCATTCTGGTAAAGTGTCCCAGGAGTACTAAGTTGAGATACTATCCCAACTCACCTAGGAGGTACTCCACACAATGATCTGATCAAAGGGTTTTGATTAGTGTAACTATTCGATGCTCTACCTCAATCTTATACTCTTTGGACTTATTAAAAAAATCAAACTTACACCTCATTAGATAAAATAACCATACCTTGTACAATCATCTGTGAAGTGGTGAAGTACTCAAAACCTCTCCTAGCTGATGTGGATAAAGAACCACATACATTAGTGTAAACTAAATTTAGTATCTCCTTGGCTCTTTCTGCCTTTTAGGTAAAAGCTCTTTTGGTCATCTTCCCCATTAGGTATGATTTACACTGAGGCCAACTTTCCAAACTCAATGAGCCTAGGGGCCCATTCTAGATTAGCCTGAGAATCCTAGTTGAGTTAATATGACCCAACCTTAGATGCTATAGATATGAGTCGTTGATATTAGTCTTTCTCTTCTTACTTATAGGTTCACTTTAAGCATTATTTACTTGATTGTTAATAGGATTTATGAAGAATAAATTAAAATGTGCCTAGTGCATAACACTTCTCTATTTCTTCTAATAGTAATTCCAGAATAGAAAGAAATAGAATAACCGTAATTTATAAGTTTTGTAACTGAAATCAAATTCTGTCTAAAATCAAGTACATATAAAATATCCCTCAATAAAATTATTTTATTACAATAAAAAATGAGTTCCAATTCTCCCACTACTTGAGCCTACACTTATGCTCTGTTCTCCATGCAGAGACCATGCTCTCCTTTCTAAAGTCACCTTATCTTCCTAAACCCCTACAAGAAATTACAAATATGGTCAATGGCTCCAGAATCAACAATCCAAGTAGAAGTTAATCCAACTATAAATATAGGTTTAAGATAGTAAGCATTACCTGTAGGGTTTTTCTTAACTAAAAGATCCAGTCACTCATTTTTCCAATGTCCCTTGGTGCCATATTTGAAGCATTTTCTTTTAGGCTGGGATATAGGTCATTGTCTTTCCCTCCTTCTTCTTGAAATTTCTGGGCTTGGGCCTAGTCCTAAAATATGATGATTTAGCAACTAAAGGCTTCGATTGTGACCTCATAACTTTCTCCGCTGTCTGGAGCTCCTTTATCAATTCTGTCAAACTCATATTTAACTTGTTAATATTATAATTTAATTTGAACTCTGAGTAGGAGTCTTGCAAAGTCTTGAGAACCATGCCCACTTAATTCTCGGGGTTAATAATAGCCCCCAAGACTTCTACTTCTTTGAAAATAGCAATTATCTTAAGCATGTGCTCTCTGACTGATGCTCCCTCAGCTACCTTAATGCTCCCTGCCTTGTAGACCAGCTCTTATCTACAAACATAGTGGCCAATGATACGCTAATATTGTAGGCAGTGGTCATGCACTCATGTTTAGACTGGAGCACATTTGGCATAGAAGCTAACATGTTGCAATGAACTATCGCATCAGCCTTCTTCCATGCTTTCTCAACATCTTGCTATTTCTCAGTAGAACTCTCCCCAATCCCAAGATAGGGATCGTACATGACATACTTATACTATTTAGCTGTGAGTATTATATCTAGGTTCCTTTTTCAATCCATCTAGTTTGGACCCGTTAACTTATTCTCACAAAGAATAACGACCAAAGGACTAAAAAAACCTCTGAAATTTAAAAAATAAACATTCTCAATTTATGTAAAAATAAATAATTTTTACACTTTATCCTGATGTTGAAAATGATAATAGCTAACCATATCACTATTATCTATAAAATAATTAATTTGGCTCTTAGAAAAACTAGTACCACTTCGTCGGAAAGTTAACAGTTTTTTAAAATAAGTGTGTTAACCACCACAAATTGACTACCCTTCTCAGTAATGATCTAAAAGATAACTTTATCGATGAGAAGGTCATTCCTTCTTATTTCCTATGGATAATCCTCACACCATAACCTCCAACGTGGGTTGGTTGATCACAGTACGTATCCAGGGTATCAATTATGTCCATCCATTAGCTCTAAATCCTTGCAGAACTTCCATCCTATATATGTTCACTCCAAGAGTGACGTGAAGAAACCCATGATCTCTAATGAGAACCGTGATGGAAGCCATGAGGTCGTTGGAACCTATTTCTTATTTAGTCTTTTAAAATAAGGGGTTTTCAAGAAAAATATCATTTTGAAAAATTTTATTATGTTTTCCTTAACTGGCATAGAATATCTAAACCTATAAAATCTCTATGTTAAGGTTGACACGCTTTGAGAGATTTACTGTGGATTAATTTTATTTGAGTTAAAAACTTAATTATTTCAAAAACTTCCCATTAAAAAAGTTTTCTATAACAAAAACATTTGAGTCAACAATACAAGATTTTTTGATACTCCCCTATGAAATAGCTCCTCCAAACAAGGTAAAAACATATCCTCTAGTGGATTTTCTTTCATCCATATCCGCCTAGAGTCTAAGTTTGTGTATCCATATAGAACTAAATTATCAACTTTAAAAACTAACATATAATTTCTCATTCCCTTGAGGTACTTGAGCATATGTATTACAATTTGCTAATGAACCTCCCCAGGGTTTGACTGATATCTATTGACTAAGCCTAAAATAAAGCAGATATCAGGCTTAGTGCATAACATGGCATACATGAGATTTTCCACAGCCGAATCATAATGAATCCTACTTATCCTATCTTTCTCTTCTAGTATCTTCGAACACTCTTTTGAAGAGAGAGATAACCCATGTATACAAGGGATCTGTGCTCTTTACATGAGTCTATGCTAAATTTAGCCAACATCTTATCAATATATGTAGCTTGGGATAATATTTTTTACTTTTTATTCGTAAGAAGTTTAATTCTGAGAATGTAGCTAGTTTCTCTCAAATCCTTTATACTAAATTGACTAAAAAACTAAACTTTTATCAATGACAATATCCTTACATCATTGCCAATTAGTAGAATGTTATCTACACATAATACAAGAAAAACCACATTTAAACCTTCTAGTTTCTTGTACACGTATAGTTTATCCTCGTTTTGAATAACACTATAAGACTTTACAGTCTCATCAAAATGGATGTTCTATGCTCTTAATGCCTGTTTAAGTCCATAAATGAATTTTTTTAAGCTTGCAAACTATGTGTTCTTGGCCTTTAATAATAAAACCATTCGGCTAGAACATATAGATGTCTTCACTAAGATAGCCATTAAGAACTGTCATCTTGATATCCATTTTCCATATCTTGTAGTTATTATGACATATGATGGCAAGGAGAATACGAATGGACTTAAGCATGACTACCGGGAAAAATGTTTCCTCATAGTCGTTTTCCTCTTTTAGAGTACAATCATTTGCCACTAGCCTAACTTTAAATGTTTCTACCTTCCTATCTTCTCCTCTCTTTCTTTTGTATACCACTTACACCCAATGGGTTTTATCCTCTCAAGTGATGCTATAAGATCTCAAACCTAATTAAAATATATTAACCCAATCTCGGCTTTTATTGCTTCAGTTTACATGTCTGCATCGGCATCAATAATAGCATTCTCGTATCTTATTGGATCTAGAGAGTAGGTCAAATACCTCTCCATCCCCCTTCTTGAAACCTTAGATCTCCTCCTAGTACGACGGAGATCTTTTTGCATAGGATCCTTAGGTTGTGCCTCTTTTTGTTCCACAATTGGGTTACTAGAAGTTGACTAAGAGGTTAACTTCTCCATAAGTTCCATTTTAGTTGAACCTTTTGTGGACGTACTTTGATCTTCCTCTAAGTATCTAACATTGATACATACTACTAGCTTTTGCTCTTTTGGATGATAAAAGTATCTACCATTTGTTCCCTTTGGATACCCAACAAAATAGCATAATTTTGATTTTGGATTTAACTTGTCTCCCTTAATCAGTACATAGGTAGGACAACCACATATCTTGAGATGATTTAGAATTGGCTTTTGCTTAGTCCACATCTCATAGAGTATCTTAGTTATTAACTTTGAAGATACCAAGTTTAGAACGTATGCTATTATTTCTAGGGCATATCCCAAAAAAAAAATTGGAAGAGTCGCATGAGATATCATTCTTTGGACCTTTTCCATCAATATATTGTTCCTTCTCTCAGCTACTTCATTCTGTTGGGGTGTCCCAAGACCACTAAGCTGAGATACTATCATATGATGTACCGTGTAATCCTTAAACTCATCTAGGCGGTACTCTCATTCATAATCCGATCGAAGGGTTTTGATTAGTTTACTAGTTCGACGCTCCACCGCAACCTTATATTCTTTGAACTTGTCAAAAGAGTCAAAATTGTACCTCATTAGGTAAACATAACCATACCTTGTACAATCATCAGTGAACGTGATGAAGTACTAAAAAATTTCCCTTGCTATTATGGATAAAGGACTACACACATCAGTATCTTCTTGGCTCTTTCTACATCCACACACATCAATATCTCCTTGGCTCTTTCTACCTTTTGGGTAAAATACTTTTTGGTCATCTTTCCAATTAGGCATGATTTATACTGAGGTCAACATTCCAAACTTAATAAGCCCAAAGGCCTAACTTGAATTAGCCTCTAAATCCTGATTGAGTTAATATAACTCAATCCTAGATGCCATAGATATGTGCTATTAACATTAGTCTTTTTCTTCTTACTTATAGGTTCACTTTGAGCATTCTTTACTTGATTATTAATTAAATTTATGAAGAATAAATTACTATACATGTGTCCAGTGCATAACACTTCTCTATTTCCACTAATAGTAATACCAGAATGGAAAGAAATAAAATAACCATGATTTATATACTTTGCAACTGAAATCAAATTCTATCTAAAATCGGGTACATTTAAAATATCCCTCAACAAAATTGTTCTATTACATTAAAAAATGAGTTCCAGTTCACCCACTGCTTAGGCCCACGCTTGCACTCCATTCCTCATGCAGAGAAAGGTAATTGACTTAGGACTTATCGAGTTTTACTTGGATTAATACAAGTCCTTACATTTCACGAAAACTTTTTTTTATGAAAGATGTAAGTCCTTGCATTCGTGAAAACCTTTTTGGTATGATGTAAGTCATTGTATTTGTATCCATGAGAAATTCCTTATGATTGATACAAGTCCTAGCATTCCTGAAAATGTTTTATATTTCAATTACCTTTGGGATAAATGTAAATCCTTGTATCTTTTGAAATATCTGTGATTATGATATTATGGAAAGGTTTTCAAATTTCATTGTAAGTTAAAATGATTTATGCATGATCTAGTTTGAAAATCCTTTTAAACTTGAGTTTGGAATTTAGAACCATGTATTGAGTATCAAGAAATGTTTATTATTGTTACATTATGATTTTATTTTCGTGCATATGTTTGTGAACTCATTGTATGTACTATAAAACCTTCGAGTCTAATTATCAATGTCTTTTGTGCAAAATTTTAAAAACGTGATATTGGAAACAATTTGATCTTGTATATTTGTTGTTTTGGGAGATTGTAAGATTTCTAAAGTATTTCTGGGATGTGAAAATGGCGGAGTTTGACAAAAATAGGTTCATTTTGGAATCTCCCATCGCAAATGGGTGCAAAATTGGAGGAAGTTGCGTGAAGGGGATTTCTCGCATTCGACAGACATGAGGAACTCTCAACATGGGACCCACTATTTTTTTTAGCAAAAAAGCTATTTGCTGATCTGACTATTCCATGCTTTTTTTTTTTTTGTGCACATAAAATCAAAGAAACTTTTTGCACATAATTTTTAATTTTAAATTTCAATTATTTGCAAAAAAAAATTATTATTTGTTTTATTTGACTAATTTTTTGTTATTATTTATTTTTTATTTTCAAAAGTTCACAATAAATTTTTTAAGTAAAATTTAGAATTAATTAGAATTAAAAATTATGTGTAAAATATTTTTTTGTTTTTTGTGTATAAAAAGAAAAAGCATGAAATAATTAGATCCGTAGATAGCCTTTTTCCCTAAAAAATGGTGGCCCCATGTTGAGAGTATCTCGAGTGTCTGTCACCTGCCACTACACATACACATCGTGTCTATCAAACGGGAGAAACCTTCACTCGATTCCTCTAATTTTGAGGAAATTCTTATGTGAACTCATTCCATCGTAGACCGAGTGCTTTGAGTGTTGTACTACATAATTTGTGTATTGTACACTCTTAGAAAGATATATATAACAGTTTAAAATACCGATCTACGATAGACCTGGTCCACATAAAAATTTCTCCCAATTTTAAATTCATTTGCGATGGAGGATTCCAAAGCAACCCATTTTTGTCAGACTCGTCCAAATTTTACGCTTTATAAAAAAAGCAGAAAGTTAACTAATGTTAGGCAATTCGAAAATGAAAATGAAAATGAATATGAACCACAAAAATTGTTGGCTTTGGTTATACCCAAAAATTTGGTAGATCCAAATCTTGGTGATGCAAAAGATGAGAGCCATAAGTCACACGTGCAATCAAAGCATTGCCAACAATGCCAAGTAATGGGTGAGAGATAATATCTGTCAACTTCTTATGTGCTAAAGATACTAGTATAAAATATATATTTCCCTCGTTGTCTTCCTTTGTGGACCCATTCCAAATTGGTTGGTTCGTTGCTTGGTTCAATGTCTTCCACATAATGACACTCCTTTCTCCTTTCTCAGTGGACTGTTGCATATGTGTTTTTAAGACATGCATGACACTGATATGTATCCAACAAATCAATAATTTATGTCCAGTGGGGTTTCTTTTCCTTTTGACTGATACTCGAGGGAATATCTATTACATGATATTACTAAGCGATGTTTTTAATAATTAAGTTATATAATTTAAATGAATATCTAAATTCATTCATAAATGAATAGATAGGAATGATTAAAATTAAATTCATAAACTTGTACTTTATTTGGTCCTCAGAAACGGAGAAAATGAGGAAAGAAGTGGTATAATTATTTCTGCTAAAAAAAATAAGTTATATTTACTTTATCTTATTTATTTTGAGTAGAAGAAAAGTAAATAAATAATTTTTTATTACATTAAATTTATTACTATTTATTATATTTTATTATTTGAACTATTAAAAATTATAAAGAAAAACAAATATTTCTCTTTTAACCTTATTTAACTTCCCAATCCCTCCAAATTTTAAATGAATGATTTGCTCCCAATTTACTTATGTTCCATATTTACCTCTAATTAAAAATAAGATTTTTCCATTTACTTTTCTTCTCAAACTTCCACGTTTTGCCTCAATTAAAGATAAGTTTAAATGAATATCCATTTTCATGCAACAACTTAATTGTATTAAATGGCTAGTCCCTTTAAAAGTATAAAATTCATCTAATTTCTTCAGTTTAAGGGATAAGTTCTATTAATATATAGGTGTTATTATTAATCTTTTTAATTAACAAGTGGTAAAGTAACAAAATTTAATATCTATTTATTTCATTTAAGTAATATATTTCACTGCCACATAAGTCACACTTCTAACATTTTTAATTAATCAAAGAAAATTGTTAAAAGAAAATGTCGACTTATATAAATGAATGAATAGAAATACATGAACATCCATCATCTATTTGAATATATTCATCTAAATCTATTTAATAGATAGATTTAAATAAATTAGATTTTATTTAATTCCATCAAAATTTAGTTAGTTATGTATCTTGCCACATCCACCTTGATATAATAAGGCAACTAGTATAGTAAAAAAAATTATTGTATACATCTTTTTATCTTTTATCTTTTGTATTACCTTATAAAAACTTTAAACCATAAATAATTTCAAATAGAAAAAACTATGGGTGAAAATAATTGGATTGTTCACAAGATTGGAGAATAACCAAATCGATTCGGATAATCGGACAAAAAAAAAACTAGAATTGAAAAAAATTATTGACTTTTAACTTTTTTTCAAATCGAATCGTTCCGAAATTTTTTATTTAATATTCATATCGAGAATCGTTCCGAACCGTATGAAAATTGTCCCGAACCGTTTTGAACTGTACCGAACTGAAGAATCGAAACTAGAATCGAATATATATATAGTTATGTAGACACACACACATATATATATATATATATATTATATTTAAAAATAAAGATAAGATATTCTATTTTTTTTCGTAATGAGCAAAATATTAGAAATAATGGAATCAATTCAAATTTTTCCTTAAAGATAAAAAATTTAAGATTTATACTTTAATAATATATTTTTTTATCTAACTATGTTTAAAGTTTTAATATGTATATCTAGATTATATATATTTCATATATCTAACTATCCCGATTTGTTTTGAAAATTCAATTTGGTACTGATTTTGTCTCGTCGGAATTGAGACTTGAATATCTGTCCCGATCAAGACCCGAATATCCATTCCAGGACAAGTCGAAACGGATATTTTAGAATTGCGGTTCAGGACCGATACCAAAAATTTAGAAGAATCGAATATTTGAAATGGTACCAAAAATACCAAAATTTCAGAAGCAACCCAAATTGTGACAGCCCTAAAAATGACTGGAAAGTTTTGTGCTTCAAACTGGGATGTACTTTGTTTGAAATTATATTTAATTTTTATTTAAAAAATATAAATATAATTTATAAATTTTATAAATAATATATAAATTTAAATATTAACATTACAATTTACTTAAAGTGTATAATAAAATTGTTAATATTTTAAATTTATTTTTTGTTAAAAATTTTAAAAACATTCCTTTAAAAAAAAGTTACAAAACAAGTACATTTCCTAACTATAACTAAAGGGCCCTCACATAAATACGGAATTATAAACTCAACAAGTTTTAGCAATAATTTTTACTCTTTCAAGTGTCATCAATGCATAATTTTGGCAATTTTTTTGGCTCGAAATTAGTTGAATAAATCATTTTGGGACTCTAAAAACAGATTATTTCCGACAATGAGGCATACTATGGGTGGCGATCGCATGAGTCGGGGCCGGGGGAGTGGGGCGGGGCGAGCTTGCAAATTCGGGAAAAAGATTGGGAGTCATGAGAATATCTAACACGTGGCGAGGGTCCAATGAGATTTCAGCCACAAGATCTCTTTCCTCCTCCACCTTCTGGAAATTTCTATTATTATTTTTTTAAATTTATATTAACTAAAAATAGAAAATCCAACACAAGCATCCTACGTGGCATGTTCCCTCCTCTACAGTGTATTTCTTGCATCTTCCTTTGGTCACCACTCCCCTCTCTGTTTCAAGATCTCTCTCTCTCACGCTTCTCTGAGTCTTGTTTTTGTGGATAAAGGAGAAGGGGGATAGTTCCAGAAGTCTCTTTTTTCGACTTCTTTATCGGCATTTTTTGCTTTGTTTTTTAGTCACAGACTGATTCTTGAAGAAACCATGGTTGCTGAAGTTCCTGTAAGTTTTCTTTCTGGTGACTCTAGAGTTGTCTAATTTTACGTTCCTATGACTTTTGGTTTTGCCTTTTTTTCTTTTTCATTCCAAGGTTGGATGCAGAAAACGGTTAACAGTTAAAAAGGGTTAAGGAAATGTCTTTATTTGTATTGGAATTTGGAAAAGATATTGTGATTTTGGGATTTCCTTGTATGCTTTTTTTTTATGCATAATGCTACAGAGGACTCTGCTTAGGCCAAGATTGTAATTCTTGGTAGTGAAAATGATTCAAGATTAAATTTTTATTTGATATGAATGATATTTGAATAGGAGGCTGGCTCTTTCAAAAGGCTAGGGGTAAGTGGACATTAATTGGATTGAAATAAGTTTGTGAGAATATAATAAAAATTATTAAATATGTGAGTCAAGTAGGGTCTAAAGTAGGATTGAAATAGGATTAAAGAGATAAAATATAATATTTGATAGTTGTCGTGGAATAAAAATTATTTAAATTATTATTATTTTAAATTAGGATAAAATTTTGGTTTGAGTTGAATTGATATCCACCCACACCCTTCAGAATTGGGATTGAAGAACAGATTTTTGAATGTAGATAATGTTGAGAGAAGCTCGTTTAGGTTTCTGTAAGTTTTGTAAATGAAAGAGATTTCAATCCCTTGAGCTTTCAAGAAAAGGAATTGAGATTGGAGGTCTCAAAATTGAGAGACAATATTCTTGAAATTAGCTGACACTAGTGGCAGTGGTGGGTTATTTTGGAGTTGTTTGGTGATTATTTCATTGGCTATGTAGTTTGAATGATGACTTAAGTTGAGGCTATAATTTTTTGGCCAATGGTAGTGAAACTATCACTATTGTTTTGGTATTGAAGTCTGTACCACTGAGAAAGGGAAAATGCTACCCAGAGCTTGCTTGTACTTAGCTTATTAAAACTCAATACTGATTGGTTTACAAACTAGTTTAATTAAGTGCATTTACATTGGTTAACTAGAAAAATTGGGACAGGATCCTATAGGATCTCCCCCCTTCAAAATCGGACGTGAAAATTTTCCTTCATCCTACTCTAGTATAAGGTAACAAAATGAGGAAGCCGTTTCTGAAATGCAATCTAGCGAGCTCGTTTGAATTTAATCAGCAAACTGAAAAATGGAGAATCTCTGATTGGGGCTGCACGATTAGGATGGGTCCCCCCCCCCTCCGCCTTTTTTTTTTTTTTTTTGAAATATTGTGTGAATCTTATTCTATCGTGCAGGATCTAGTTGAAGGCAGTGCCTCTAATATGCCCTTTGGTGCCGGGGTGCATTTGGAGACAACAGCTGTTCAATCAGAGTCTTTGAATGCATTTGGAAATGGATATACACCAAAGGTCTTATTCCATTTCTTTTCCGTTTCTGTGTTTTGGTTACCTGAGGTTCTGCAGTTCTGTGTAATGAGAGGGCTGATACTTCCATGTACAGGTGAGGAAACCATATACCATCACAAAACAGAGAGAGAAGTGGACACAGGAAGAACATCAAAGGTTTCTTGAAGCTCTAAAGTTATATGGACGTGCTTGGCGGCAAATTGAAGGTGAGTTGAGTACAAAGTAGAAGGTTTTTCCTTACTAACTAATATGAGGTCCTATAATCGTCTAATGCTCGGCACCAGATATTGTTCGTTATCTTTCCTTATGTTAATATAGTGGAGTTACAATGTTATTTTTTTTGGGCAATGCAGAACACATAGGCACCAAAACTGCTATTCAAATTCGTAGTCATGCTCAGAAGTTCTTTACCAAGGTTATTTCTTAGTCATTTGATCTCTGTAATTATCCATATTAGTATTCTGGGAAGTGAATTTGCCCATTCCTACATTGGAAAAATACTTGCTGGAGATGGAGACAGGTTTTATTGGGTAAGTTTTCCATTACTCACTGGAATTTGCCTCTCCATCAGGTTGCTCGTGATCCTAACCTTGATTCTGCGGGGTCTCTTAATCCAATTGAGATCCCTCCTCCTCGGCCTAAGAAGAAACCTCTTCACCCTTACCCGCGCAAAGTGGTGGACTCTCAGAAAACTGTAGCGGATTCTAATCAAGATGAACAGTTTCCGCCTCCAAATGTAACCGGTGAAGAAAGAGACACTGGGTCACCAACTTCAGTTTTATCTGCAATTGGATCTGATACATCTGGATCACCATTTTTGGAGCTGCAGAAATCATCTCGTTTTTCACCAACATCCTGTACTTCCGATGATGCACATTCTGCCAATGTGCTCTTAGTAGAGAATGAAAACGAATGCATGACATCCAACTCTTGTGTTGAAGAAGAGAAAAGATCTCTTCAATCTACCCAAGTATCTCCAACAAGGATGGATACCAAACCTATGATGGTATGGCAGCAACTTTTTTAAATATAAATTTTTGGTGGGACTGTTCATTAGCAAACTATCACATGCTGAAATTTCCAAAATCAAAATTTATTTGCTTCCTTTTGTCTTCTTAATGTTGAAATGTGCTTACAGGAAACTGATTTGCTGACTCTTGGAGGAGCATGTTCTGTGGATGATCCAGCAACTGATGAGCCCTCAACAACTATTAAGCTGTTTGGGAGGATGGTAGTGGTTAAGGAAAGTAAGAAGCTGTCTCCAATATCTACTGAGAACCATGGCATAATTCCAAATAATGCTGCAAACGAGAGACTAGGGGTTAGAAATGACCAGCCTACTCAGAACTTTCCTACGCCAAACATAGATCCAAGATTTGCTTTTGCATTTGTTCCTGGAAGCGTTACACCTCTACCATGCTTGGTACCACAGTATGCATTGACTGAGGAGTGCAAACGTGCAGGTGTTGTTTCTGGCCATATACCTTGGTGGACTTGGTATCGAGGTGTAGCTTTTCCGCAGGTTTCATTTGGTAACCAAATTGCTGTAGATTCTGTTTTAGATTCTCCATACAAGAGAGAGGAAGATAATGAGCTGAGGGAGGGGTCACTGACTGGCTCCAACAGCGGGTCTAGTAGTGAGGTAAATAGTTTGCAGACAAAGACTAATGCTATTGAATCTAAAGTCAAAGCAAAATTGTTGAAACAAGGATCTTCAAAGGGGTTTGTGCCATACAAAAGATGCCTGGTAGAGAGAGAGACAGCATCACCTATAGTTGCTGCACAGGAGCGTGAAGGACAAAGAGCCCGTGTTTTCTTATAGCAACTCGGGCTACACTCTAACCCTCTCACTCTAGAAATTTTTTCCTAGTGATTTTTTGGATGACCTACAAGGGTTATCATTCCTGTAGAGAATTTTTATTCCTAGATGAGCCAACAAACATAAGGCACCGCGATTCAATAATCTTGTGAACTCTGATATAAGAAGACCCGCTAGAACCAATTGGAAGACTCTTCTTTTGGAGGCAATAGTCAGCTGATGGATACATTGCTTTTTTGGTGTAGGGGATAGCTGTCAACAATGGAACAGCTTTCTCTATTTGATTATTTTTCCTTGTTAATTTACGATTCTAAACAAGTTTATTCGTTAATTTCCTCTGTAATTGTGACATTTCTAACTTCAGTCCGTCCTTTTGTTAATTGCAATCTCAGGAAAGCATGTTAATGTGCTAATATCGTTCTTGTCCAATTGTTGTTTAATGCAGAAGTTGATTGTTCAATTGTTGTTTTCTACCAGCAAGAGTCCATTGAAATGTGATTGATTTAAGCCATTACGAGAGGGTGAAAACAAATGTTTTCATTTCAGATTTCTGCCAGTGGCCAAAGGTTCCATTCTCAAATATTTTTAATGGTCAAAGCTTTGTCTTGTATTGTGTGTGGATAGAATTAGTTGTCATTTTTAAGTATGTTTCAGGCCCCATGGGATTTTTACCTGAGAGCTAGGTTACGAGTCTGTTGACAATATTCTTGCTTTCTCCCTCTACTTCTTGCTTGATGGGATTATAGCATATTTCTGCACTAGAACCTGAGTTTTTGGCATATTTTTTATCCCATATACAAAAAAATGAACAGAGATAGGACATACCTGAGTTTTTATGTTTAATTTTAAACCCCAAATTTGAATTGATAGGCCAATTCAGACGTTATAATGCAATACTTTTTCTAACCCAAAATATATGTCATGATTCTAGTTTTGGTTGTTTCAAAATAACTGTCTATTCTCATTAATTAGCAGTGTGTTCAAAATGAAGGAATTAATGAAGTCTAGAGGCACAATACTTCAAATATTGTGTGGCATGTTATTGTTGGGGGCGTAAATCCCTACTAGTTAGGATTTGTACTATACTTTCAACAGAAAATCCATTTAAATATAAAGAAGCGAAGAGTTTCTTTTATATCTTGCTTAATATCTTTTGGATGGGTAAGAAAGTAATCGTATTTCCTTTGTTTGGGAGTTAGGAGGAAAAAGGTTAAAAGAAGATGCCAAAAGAACGAAGGAAAACAACTACAGTCTCCTAGCGCTTCCCCTTCCTCTCCATTTTTATCCAAATCAACTCCCAAACTAGGCCAAATTGTTGGGTATCTATTAATATATATCTGTAATAACAGAAGTTAATATTCTTCAACTAACTAATTCAGACTTTAGCATAGACTGCTGAACATCATGAATATGGTATTGTGCCAACAGTTAAACATAATCAAGCAAGAGAAAATGCACAAGGAAGGCTCTTGATTGCCATTTATTATTGCATACCGTACAATCATTATTCAAAAAAACGTAATAAGAAGTAAATAATTATTTAAACACACATGCGTGCTTCCTTGTGTAAAGCAATGCTCTTGAAAGCACAATTGTAAGTGATTCATATATCATATTATAATGAAAGTAGTAGACTATAGTCTGGGTATCATTTACAACCTGGGTGCTCGGAGGGTGTGGAACATTCTCCTTAGACACAATGTGGTTGCAGGTGTAACAACCTACGACCACGGGCCCTGATGAATTGTGGATGTCGCTACATTTAAGTGATAAGGGATTTTTATAACGAAATAACTAAATAAATAAATAAGTTCAGAAAGCTTAAATAACTCCAAAAAGAAATTCGATTATAAACTTAGAACATATGTCATTACAAGTCTTTTAAGGCATAACCTCCTGGATATAAAACCCAAATACAAAATACAAAGTGTCTCAAAATATATCAGTTATCCTCTTCGGGTCTTCAGTCTATACAAGTCTGCCTAAAAAAGGCATGAATGAAACCATATGAGATATATTCTCAGTAAGTCCTATGATGTGCCATGTGAAAATTTTAACAATAACAATTTTGATGATGCATGATTATAGTAACGGAAGAGATTGTAAATATGTAAATAACATGTTTATAAAAGATTCACAACTGAAACTCATGAAAGCAGGTCTCTTTTCTTTTTGGGAAAAATATGCCATTACAATAACGCATAGTAACCTGGCACCGTTTATAATATTGATATTGAGCTTTTAATCATAAATAATACTATATTTTCAAAATACATTTTTCCTATGTAAAACCACATTGCGATCTCACCCGAAAGGATCTCAATCCAACCAATAACATCAACACCATAGCATTTCTATAACACCTTTGTTTTAATGTGCAAAAAGAACTCTTTTCCCTGTTTCGACACGGTTTTAGAAAATGATCTCTTGATATGAGATTAACTTTTGAAAAATAATATTTTGATCTCAAAAATTACTTTATTGGTCTGATGTGCCTATGGAATGAATTGATTGGCCCTGTGGAGCCTATAGGAATAATTATCTGACTTGCGAGTCATTGGGATCAATTTCTGGAAAATTATATTTTGCCCCAAAAATGTTTGTTTTGAAAATTCTACGGGGACAAATAACCCTCTGGCCTGATCAGTCAGTAGGGATTGGTATTTGATGATGTTGAGTACTCAACAAGGACTTTGATCTTTGTACTACCTCATGTTAGAGATAGACGACTCCAAGTAACCCGATCAATTCTGGAGTTTGTCTTACTCCAAATAGGGCGATAGGACATTGAGATGAGTCGTCACCTAGCAATTGCCTTATGCCTACGGGCATGTTGTGTTGAGAGTTGTTCGCTGAATGTCAGTTGGGGACACTCGGTAGCATTTGATTTCTTGCCGCCTCGATGGTGATTGATGTTAGGATTGGGACCCTTGGTTTATGGTGGCAAGTAAAAGATTTAGTGTGTTGCGGTATACTTGGTATGCTGCGGTATACCTATTATTTAATCTCAGTACGCTGTGGTGTACTTGTCTTTTCGGTGACGCACGGTTGAGTGCTGTAGGCTGCGATCTAAGTACAATGATATCTAGCGCTAAAGGTGAAAGCCTTGTGAGCTTTGCATACAGGCCGACCTGCTGTTGGAGAAATACCTGTGATTTTGAAATCGGGGCAATGATTTGAAATTGAAATACAGTTTTTCAAAAATGATTGAATTCTAAATAAACTCTTCTTTAGAGAGTTTGGGAATTATTTTCTAGTAGGAAAATGTTATGCTCTTTCACAAAGGTTTTATGTATGTTGTTTCTTTCATAAAACACTAGCACACGGGACTCACTGGATGATTTTTTACTCACACGTGTCTTTTGTCTTACTCTTTTGTAGGATCTGGAGTTGAATAGACCTACGGATAGAGGGATGATACCACAGTGACAGCAACATAGGTCCAAACGCTTTCTCTTTTGATTACGTACTATACTTCTGATGTAGTATGGAGACTACATGTATGAAATGCTCTGATATGTATGTATATATATATATATATATATATATATATATACATACATACATATATATGATATTAATAGTATAGATCTAGACCTTGTATACTCTGTTGGTTCTTCATTATAAAGACCCTTTGTTTGGGTAACTAGACGGGGTGACACCCGGTTTGATATGCTTCCGTTGTTACTTTGAGTAGGGGTGTTATAATTCTGCCATTATCTCGGTAATTTAACTAATTAATTTTGTGAGTCAGATTCTTATAATCTGGACATCCTCTAAATACATCAAATATTGACATATTTCTAGATTCATTGTATCTGGTCACTTTTCTAGGTTCGATGAACCTAAACACATTTTCAGATACATCGAACCTAGTCACCGAAAAATAACCTAACGTGTTTGTCTAATGTATGACCCTATAGGTTCTTTTAACACTGGCAGTGTGCCAAAATCACATTTAAAGTGGGCCACAAGTTATAAGCGGTTTCTAACAAAATATTATAACTATCTAGGTTAAATGAAGATTAGTGATCTCTTTGAACCAAACCATAACTTCATATTTAGTCTTTTTGTCACACGATATCCAAATTAAACATAAGGCACGGAGCATGTTATCCTTATTAAGCTTAATCAACTATTTTTTGATCTTATAGTAGACTGTTCAAACAAATGATATCAATATTTCAAATTGATATATTTGAGCACGGCAATGCATTTGAACACTCTAACTTATCAAGGGACCTATGGACATCTCTCCTAAAATTGAGAGGGACAAATTTTTTCACTATCAATCATATTCTTCTCCCTAATTTATTCTATATCCAATAGTGGTCTAATTTGTTATCTGTTTAAAGACGACTTTATACAACGTCAAGATATAGAATTTATCAAGTAGAAAACTATGATATATTCAGGTCGAAGGACTTCTAATACCATTATGGCTAGAAAGTACTAATGACATGTCCCATGAAATACTCTCACAGTGGGTCATGTCCAATACAATATTTTCTAACATTTATTTATGTTTTGACTTGATATTACACATATCCATGACCAGTAAAATATAGCCATCAAGTCACAAACATACTAATATTAATTTATTATTGTTCCACTAATAATAATCGATCAAGGACAATTTAAGAATAGTCATTGTATTTGTTATAGGATTTTACTATCAAGTCACGTACTTGATGACAACAAAACTAAATGCACTATTCATGAAAAGAAATATTTCGTATTATTATATAATATATAACGATAATAGTATAAGTACAAATTATTTTAGGGCATATCTCTAACAAAAACTTCCAAAATAATATACATATTAGCTCAGTTGTAATTTACAAGCTGTCCAAAAGTCTATACATATAACTATATGCCCAATGATACCACACTAGGTTCATAATCCTCACAAGCGCCAACCCCTACTGCTTGAACCTAAAAAGAGATATAATAAAAACATGTGAGTAGAAATACTCAATGAGTCCAGTATGTGTTCATGAGTTATATGTAAACATGTATACACAAACTATAGAGAGTTAGTTTAGTTGAAAACTCTTGAAAATGGCGTTCGTTCAAACATTGGTGTTGTGATGTTAAAATCTTGCCCCGTAGTATAGGTTCTTCTCTCAATAGAAGGATGACCTGCGTACAAAGTCTAAGAAGGACTTCGCCTTCAGCAGTACAGGCTATTGTGCGATTTTAGTACTCCCCCGTATTCTACCGGAGTGGTAAGAGTTATTACGTATCCTACCTGAAATTCTCAAATTTTTTACTAACTATTGTAAGCCTAAGAGTCACAATCTTGACATCAATCACCATTAAGGCAGCAAGGGATTGAACACACTGAGTGTTCCTGTTCAATAGAGCATGAACAACCCAAATTTCATAATAAGAAATGATGGGAATGAAACGGCTAGCCAGGGATGGCTAATTTTTATGTCCTATCTCTCCGTTTGGAGTAAGATGAATTCCAGAACTGATCAAGTTACTGGGGCCCATCTATCTCTAATGCGAGTTAGTACAAAAAAAAAAAAAGAGCCCCCGCTAAGTACTCAACATTTTCGCTATCATATCTATTCATCTTCAAGCTCAATTTGAAGAAAAATCCATTTTCAGGGCTTCAAGCAACTTTTGAATCATTTTTCATGATGTTGAAGTTCAGGCGTTGAAAAAGGCTAAAATGTATGTCATAGGGTACATGAAGTGTTTTGGAAATGGATAGTATTCTTGAAGAGAGAAAATAGGGATAAAATAGTCAATATCGTCTTGAGAAGAGAAAATGAGGGTAAAATAGTCAATATCATCTTGAGAAGAGAATAAGGGCAAAATAGTCAAATCATCTTGAGAAGAGAATACAAAGGTATACTAGTCAAGATCGTCCAAAAGGTGTAAAGACGAGTTAGTTCGCTTGTACTTGCTACTACAACTTCAAGAATGTCGTTTTGCAAATAAGGAGTTCATAAAAGTCAATAATGTAACACAATAGTTTCAAATTAAGTACAGTTTCAATAGTACAACATTCATGCTTCAAAATGTGCTAAAGAACCGAACATTAAAACCATGGGCAAAAAGAAAATACGGACTCACCTTGTATGTGCACGTAGACTGCTCAAAAGATGACGCTTCTACTAGTCTTGGTCACCTATGGTAAAATGATAGTTTACTTAAGGCACAACAAAGTGATACACCTAGCTACGAAGAAAAGAACAAATTTAAAGCGCTCTATCCTATTCTATGGTTCTATAGTTATTATCGGCTGCCTTTGGTGTAACTAGATAAACTGCTACAAGCTGCGAATACGCACCAAAAATATAAGTCATGATCTTCCTATAACTCTCAGCTAGAGTTATATGCAAAGTCTCAATGGTTTTACCCAATTCTTAAAACAACGAATGCAAAATGACATATGCTACAAAAACGCAACTAGAATTCCAATTTTGGCAATATTTAATATTTTGTCCATAACTTTCTACACACAACTCCAAATCCAGTGAAATTTGTGCCAAAATACTCCTAAGACAATTAGAAGCAAAATTTAGTTCGTCCGTTCCTAGAATACTCAGCCGCTTTGTACAGTTTAATACACAAATTGACTAGGTCATCAATAAGCCAAAACAGAATTCCCTGATCATGATCATACATAGCACAAGCTATATCTTTCACTTCATCTACACAACATACACCATATAACACGTCCTAACTGTTGTTTAATACTTATATGTGTGATTCAAGCTCTTTTTCAGCCCAAGTTCTCTAAACACATTAAAACAGGGCACACAATACAAAGTGCACAACCAACATTTTGAAGAGGCAACAATAGTGTTTTTAGTGTAAAGAACTCATTTGCATTTCAAATTCTAGAAATCCAACTCCCTTACCTTCCTAACACATTAAGACATGCTTAGAAACATTTAGTTCAATTCATAGCCCCATACACATACCAAATATCAACCTGCCTTTGTGGCACAAAACTTCTCAAATAAAAATCTGATCATCATGTAGAATATAGCTAAGTTTAAATTTCTATTTTCTTCTTCAATTAACCATAATCATTTATTTACTTTCTCTACCTTAATTCCCACAGAAAAATACACCATATGAAACCAGAAATGCATCAAAATCATCCATGCAACACAGCAAAGAAACAGCCACAAACCAAACAACAAATTCTTTCTTACATTTACATAATCACATTTCCAGCTTTTCTACTTCAATTTCACACCACATAATACATGCTTCACAGCCCCTTTTCCCCACCTTTTCTTCACACAAAAACACACCAATCGAACTAAGACCCAGTTCATCCATTCCTATAATACTCAGTCATTTTGAACAGTTCCATACACAAACAGACTTGGTCATCAATATGCCAAAACAAAATTCCCTGATCATGATCATACATTGCACAAGCTATATCTTTCACTTCATCTACACAACATACACCATCTAACACATCCTAACTCTTGTTTAATAGTTACATTAGTGTGATTCAAGCTCCCTTTCAGCCCAACTTCTCTAAACACATCAAAACAGGACACATAAAACAGAGTGCACAACCAGCATTTTAAAGAGACAACAATACTGTTTTTAGTGTAAAACACTCATTTGCATTCCAAATTCCAGAAATCCAACTCTCTTACCTTCCTCACACATTAAGACATGATTAGAAACATTTAGTTCAATCCATAGCCCTGTACACATACCAAATATTAGCCTGCATTTGTGACACAAAAACTTCTCAAATAAAAATCCAATCATCATGTGCAATATAGATAACTTTAAATTTCCATTTTCTTCTTCAATTGATCATAATCATTTATGTACTTTCTCTACCATTTTTCCCACAGAAAAATGCACCATATGAAGCCCAAAATGTATAAAAATCATCCCTGCAACATAGCAAAGAAACAGCTACAAACCAAATAACAAATTCTTTCTTACATTTACATAATCACATTTACAACTTTTCTACTTCAATTTCACACCACAAAATACATACTTCGCAGCCCCTTTTTCCCACATTTTTTTCACACAAAAATGCACCAATTGAACTAAAAATCACACCAATATACTCCTCAAAACAACCGAAATACAGCCCACACAAACAGCACTTTTTTTTCTCAAATTACAACTTTGTTTCTTCAATTTTCCCCAACAAAATTTACATCAAATTGAAGCTCTAAATGCCCCAAAACGTTTTTGTACTAAGAGTAGGAAGCTTTACCTTAAAAATGGAGCAAAGATTGCAGCTTGAAAGCCCTTGACCAAGATGTTTCTGCAACTTCTCTCCTTCACAGCAGAAATGGAAAAATTTGGTGACCAAAATGTTCTGTTCTTCATATAGCAGATGCAATTGCTATAATTCAGTTACAATCTTAGTAGATACAAGTCCCTAGGTAGTGTAGTGGAATTTAGGCAGTACTCTAAGCTCATATGGTGGTACAAAATCTATAAAAATCTGATATATATATATATATATATATATATATAATCCTACTATATAAGCTATATATAAATCATCTAACCTCACTTAATTTCTTAAATAAGGCGCTTGATCAAACTTAAATGTATTTAACTTAATTTACCACTACTCCTTAAGTAATCTTTCTAAACGTGCTTAATTTTTGCTAACCACAATCATAACTTATTTTCATGATAAAAAAGTATGTTCGGTAAAAATAATCTATACACTATATCGGAATGTTCTATAAGCCTCGCCTTGTTGTTAACCTCTTTCCTCCATTTTTATCATCTCCAAGCGGGGTATTACAATTTCAACTCTATGAGCATGATAAGATGTATAATTAACTTAGTGTATCCACCACAATCAATCATATTATGACCATCATCATGGTCCACCCAATGGCACAGGTATCCTATGTTTGATCTCTATTTCCATAACAGAAATTGTCTTGCTAGCTATAGATGGCTCTACTTCAAATACCGTCACTCCGTTATGAAAGGGATAACCTTCAGGAGGTGGCTACTAGCCAAAAACTGTTTTCAAACACGTGTAAGCCAATATAAGAGCATAGCCCCTCTTGAGTACTCAAGGATTAAAAACATAAGAATGAGATCAACACAATGTCTCAACATAACTCAATACTTTTCAAAAATCAAACCATTTTTCCAAAATATTTTCTTTCTCGTAAATACATTGAATACAAGTACATGTAAATTGGATTCATTCTAAGATTTTCAAAAATTTACAGTTTCATGCTATGGTTTCCACAAACCTTTAGGTACATGAGAATGCAACTATAAGTTCTTGATGAAGTCAATGCAATGTTTCCCAATCATCCTATCATATATAGGTAATTTATCAAAATATAGCAGGCTTAAACATTGCATAATCATATATGCTTCTAAATACTTCATATTATTTTCATAGGCTAAATAAGCATACTTTCATAATACAGTTCTCATAAAAGAATTTATTTGAAAATGTTGCATGGATGTAGGGATTTACCTTATGTCCTAACAAAAGAGAAAGTTCTTAAGTCCATGATTTCAAGCCTTCACCTCCCATGAAATCTAACACATAAATTGAAGGTACATCAATTTCTTATCACCAATCTCAATCATAAAATGCATCCCTTTATGCACTATTTATATACCTTAGTTATACTAATATTCTATTCCTACCTCACACCATTCCTCATCAACAACATCATAGCAATTACTGACTAACATACACACATAACATGAAATTATTACTTCTCAAGTAATCATATAATGAAATAAAGTAATTAGCAACAAATCTACTCATATAAGTATATAATGTCAAATGAAATGCTAAATTTTAGCAATCCTTCCCTCCTAGCAACCGGTCACCCTTTCCCGCCAAACAAAACACCACAATAACTTTCACCATAACTTTTTCTCAAAATTTTTCATGTATTTCTGATATGATCTTGAGTGGTAAAATTGATGGAACAAAGGGTTAATATCTCAACTCCTATAATGGAACCAAAATAGTGAAGTTTTGTGGTCAAAATGGTGGAATATAACTATCTATCTATGTTAGGATGTATGCTATGAAACCCACCTAAAACCAACCCTAGAGTAAGGGGGTCGGGATTCATATCATATTTTCTTGCATGAATGTATATTTTTGAATGATTTTATGTGCTTTAGAATTGTGATTTATAGTCTAGAAGGTTTAGTTGTACTTATTGAGTAGGGTGGGTAAAATGGTAATTTTGCTTGAAGTGAAAATAGGAAAATAGCTTGAAGATTAAATAGGAAGAATATTTGGGAGAGAAAATAAGAACAAGAGTTGTTGTAGTTTAGTAGTTAGAGCTTGGGTATTAATCTCTAAGGTCTTGAGTTCAAATCCCACCAATTAAGTTTTATCATGATTAAATTTTATTTTATAAGGTAGAGTATTTTCATCCCTTGCATGCCATAAGTAGAAGTAGGAGTGTTGTCCCAGGGGAAACATGAAGGGAATGTCTTAATCCTATTCTTATGCCCTATAAGAATTCTTAAGGGATTCATGTCCTTTTTATTCCCTAGCTTATCTTAATTCTTTACCAATTAAGCTTATTCAATTTATCCAAATCCATATTTTAATTCCAA